>CM077194.1:22918558-24118558 GCA_039654625.1 Rhinogobio ventralis | reverse complement strand
ACGACCCGCGAGGGGCTGCATATGGCAGAACTCTGGGGAAACCAGCCGAAGGTGGAAAACGTTTACCCCCAGGGTGGCAAGCTTGCCAAGGGAAGACACATGCTCAAGGAGACTTACAGTGGAAATACACATGTGGGGGTCACCCGAGGGGGAACCATGCACATGGTGGCACCTAGCCTGACACGAGGGCCTGAGCGAGTGGGAAGACGCACTGGTGTCGGCATCAACAGTGCTGGAGGAACTCAGGGCTTCAGGGGAACCACACCTGAGGAGAAATCGCACGTATTCAGTCCGAATGAAATGGAATGGCGAGCAAGCGAAGACACCTGAGCCTGTCCAACTACCGGCCACTGCTTGAGGTGAGTAAATGAGAGGACACAGGCTCCACACTGAGGTTATAGAACCTGGCGAATGTATTAGGTGTCGCCCAGCCTGACGCTCTACAGATGTCTGTCAGCGAGGCGCCATGCACTAGCGCCCAGGAGGAGGCGACACTCCTAGTGGAGTGAGCCCTCACCCCTAGGGGGCATGGACGTCCCTGCGTCTGGTAAGCCAAAACAATGGCGTCCACTATCCAGTGTGACAACCTTTGTTTGGAGAGAGCTCTTCCCTTCAGCTTCCCACCATGACAGACAAAGAGCTGGTCTGAGGTCCTGAAACACTGCGTCCTGTCTACGTAAGCGCGAAGGGCGCGTACTGGACAGAGCAGTGCCAAGGCTGGGTCTGCCTCCTCCAATGGCAGCGCTTGCAGGTTTACCACCTGATCCCTGAACGGAGTGGTGGGAACCTTGGGCACATATCCAGGCCGGGGTCTCAAGATGACGTGAGAATCGGCCGGCCCAGCACGCTTCGTCAACCGAAAATGCCTGCAGGTCCCCTACCCTCTTGATGGAAGCCAATGCGATCAGAAGCGCTGTCTTCATAGACAGGAACTTAAGCTCGACTGACCGCAAAGGCTCAAAGGGGGCCCTCTGCAGAGCATCTAAGACTACTGAGAGGTCCCAAGAGGGTACGAGGGGAGAGCGAGGAGGGTTTAGTCTCCTCGCTCCCCTCAGGAACCTGATGACCAGGTCGTGCTGACTTACCTTTTTTGTCTGTACATGGTTGTGGTAGGCTGAGATAACGGCCACATAGACTTTCAGGGTGGAAGGAGACAGCCTTCGTTCCAACCCTTCTTGTAGAAACGAGAGCACAGACCCGATCGGGCATTTCCGGGGGTCTTCTCGGCGAGAAGAGCACCAGGAGACGAAGAGGTTCCACTTCACCACATAGGCGTGTCTAGTAGACAGGGCCCTAGCGGAAGTGATGGTAGCCACCACCTGAGGTGGTAGGGTACTCAAACCTGCCGCGTCCCATCCAGGAGCCACACGTGGAGGTTCCAAAGATCGGGACACGGGTGCCACAGGGTGCCCTGTCTCTGAGAAAGTAGGTCCTCCCTCAGAGGAATCGACCAGGGAGGGGCTGTCGCAAGGAGCATGAGTTCGGAGAACAAAATCTGTGCAAGAAGGCTCACTGGGGGAAACGCATACTTGCGTAGGACCGCGCGGCCAGCTGTGCGCCAGTGCGTCCGTGCCGAGGGTTCCCTCGGTCAGGGAGTAAAACAGGCGGCAGTGGGAAGAGTCGTGGGTGGCAAACAGGTCTACCTGCTCGTCGCCGAACTGTTCCCAAATCAGCTGAACCGTCTGGGGATGGAGTCTCCATTCTCCCAGAAGTGGCTGGAGCCAAGAGAGCTCGTCGGCTGCACGGTTCAAATCTCCCGGAACGTGAATGGCACAAAGCGACCTCAGATGCTTCTGACTCCATATAAGGAGGTGGCAGGCGAGTTGCGACATCCGGCAGGAGCGTAGACCACCTTGATGGTTGATGTACGCTACGGTGGCCATGTTGTCTGAGCGGACTAGAATGTGTTGACCCTTGAGAAACGCCCAGAAGCGGTGCAGGGCGAACCGTACCGCAAGCAACTCGAGGCAATTGACATGCAGGCGATGCTGGGGTCCTGTCCAGGAGCCCGCGGCAGCACGTCCATTGCACATGGCACCCCAACCCGTGGTGGAGGCATCTGTCGATACGACAACATGCCTGGAAACTCGTTCTATGGGAACACCGGCCCATAGAAAGCTGAGGTTCGATCACGGGGTGAAGGTCTGTAGGCAGGCCCGGGTTACTGGGACCCGGAGCGTGCCTGTCTGCCATGCCCACCTCGGGACTCGATCGCGAAGCCAGTGCTGAAGTGGTCTCATATGAAGCAATCCCGAGTGGCGTTACCACGGCTGCAGATGCCATATGCCCCAGGAGCCTCTGAAACAACTTTAGTGGAACCGCACTCTTGCTCTTGATTTCACTCTTGCTCTTGAAGTCAGCAGCGACTGAGCGCGCTCGCTCGAAAGCTGCGCGAACATGGCGACCGAGTCGATCTCCATACAGAGAAAAGAGATCCTCTGCACTGGGGAGAGTTTGCTCTTTTCCCAGTTGACCCGAAGGCCCAGTCGGGCTAAGTGGCGGAGAACCAAATCTCTGTGTTCGCACACCTGCTCTCGAGAGTGACTCAGAATCAGCCAGTCGTTGAGGTAGTTCAGGATGCGAACCCCCGTGTTGCCTGAGTGGCACAAGGGCTGCCTCGACAATCTTCGTAAAGACAGAGCTAGCCCGAAAGGGAGAACAGCGTACTGATATACCCACCCCTCAAAGGCAAACCGTAGGAACGGTCTGTGTCGAGGAAGGATGGAGACATGGAAGTACGTGTCATTCAGGTCGATCGCTGCAAACCAATCTGCTGGACGAATGCATTCAAAAAGGCGTTTGGCTGTCAACATCCTGAAAGGAAGCCTGTGAAGGGATCGGTTCAGGACGCGCAGGTCCAGGATTGGTCGTAACCCACCGGTTTTCTTGGGTACAATGAAGTAGGGGCTGTAGAAGCCGGACTTCATCTCGGCTGGAGGGATGGTCTCGAAGGCACCCTTCACCAGCAAGGTAGCAATCTCTGCACGCATGACAGGGGCATTGGGGCCCACCATGGTGAAGCGGACTCCCCGAAAGCGGGGAGGAGACAGAGCGAACTGAATCGCATAGCCGAGCCTGACTGTCCTCGCGACCCAGCGGGACAACCTGGGAAGCTCTAGCCAGGCTTCCAGGAAGTGCACCAGCAAGATCATAGGGACCACAGGCGTACCCCGGGTGGGGCAGCGAGGCGACGTGACTGGCCCGGACGTGGGAGGCGTAGCGTCCCAGTGTGGGGGCACAGTCAACTGCCACGTCCTGACAGAGGAGACTAGGGAAGGACGCACGTTCCACGGGGGTCTGCTCTGACAGGAGGCTGGCGCCAGAGGGGGGCGAGAGTGGCGTGGCCCTGGAGGAATCAGTTCTTTCTTTAACCACATTAGGGTGCTGCTGGCCCGGGGGCAGCGGAACAAAAGATTCTCCCCCGGCCCTCCACCGGGGGAAGGAGTGGCCCTGCTGCCATCTCCTGAAAAGAACTGCCCATCCCTGAGCTGTCCACGTCAGGAGCGCCGCTTAGCCTGGCGTTTAGCGGGCTGTGGGGCTGGAGCGGACTGGGGCGCTGTTTCAGTTCGAGGACTCGCGGGTTGTGGAGCGCAAAAGGGGGCGTGGCCTGAGGAACTAGCGTCGGGGCTTTGTTCCACACCGTCACCCTCAGGTCACCCTGACCACCAGCCAAAGTACCGCCTCTTGCGGAGACGGTAGATTGGGGTGTGGTAGAGGGGACTCTCACTTTTTTGCGAAGCTCATCAAGTCTTGACCGCAGCACCGCGATGGTCATGTTCCCGCAGTGAGAACATGACGCATCCATAAACGCTGCCTGAGCAGTGATTATGCCCATCAGAAGGCGATAACGACCGGCCGCACCCAGAAGCGCACGGGCGAGACATCCTGAAAAGGACGTGCCACGTGCGAGCTCTTTTTGTGAGAGGAAGCTCCGCAGTAGTGCCGAAGCGCCCAGGGAAACACACACCAGCTGTATGCAGACCACTGCACAGATCAGCAGGCAGGCAGTATGTGATCACTGGAACACGCCGTCACACCGACACCACTGGAGAGCTTCTCGTCTCAAAGAGGCTGACAAAAACAAAAACTTGAGGAGTGAAGAGGTAATCTTGGCTCCGAAGCTGAAACAATGCGATGTTGCCATTGTACTTCCTTATATACCCACGAGGTGGGGCGGAGTTACGCTATGCAAATTCCGAATGCCCATGGCTTTGCATTGCCATTGGGCGCTTTGTTACATCTCAAAGATGATAGGCTTCTAAGCGAAACCCCCATTCGTCAGTCACTGACGTTACTCGGAGTGACTGAACGAAAGGGAACCCATGTTATTTGAATTACTAAAATACCCTAAATAGATAATAAAGAGCAATAATAATTCCCCGCACTGACAAAGGATGACATGTGCAACTACAAATTCAAGCGCGCAGTTTCACTTAATTAATTATTAATTAAATTAGTTATATCATTTATAATTTGAACAAGAGAACAACACCGATAAACTTGCAGTAATCATAAACATTTTTATTACAATTATTCATTACATCACTGATCGGAAATATTTTTTTTCAGGAAACGGGCAGACTTGAATAAATAGCAACACAGTAGCAAACAATACACGATAAAATTGCAAAGCAAAAATTAATAATTAATCCAAAGTTTGAATATTTATGAGTAGGCACATCTTCATTTGATCATGCGTTGTGTGACTGTCTACAGTAAGCTTACACATTGCTCAAACACAGCGTGAAAATAATGGAATTAAATATGGGGTAAATTTGACCTGCTGGCAGTTTTAGGTATAAATGCTCCGTTTTTTAAATCTGGTTTTATCCAAACAATTTTCAACAACAGGGGATTGTAAATAACACAGTTTTAGTAAAAGTCAATGACTGGGAGACTTGGATATTTTATTGAAAATCTGGTGGTTCTAGTGTTAACCCTCTGGCCGACGAACGCCCCGGCGCATTCTGATGGATTTTTTCCTCATGACAGTGGAAACAACTTAAAATACTCTCATTTTTGGCCATACAGATAAGTGCAAGACATCATTATAAACTATAAAGGTCTACTTTTATTTGTGTACCATCTGTTCGAAAAGTTTTGCCTTCTTGAGCATCAATGAAAAAAATTATTTGAGATTTTCAATTTGCAATTTGTACTCAAGCAGTACTAAAGAAATACTCTTTAAATTACAGTTTAATTAGTCTATTAATTCTGAGTTTGAGTCAGATGGGGACAGATTCAGAGTTAATTTCATCCATTCATTGAATGAGACAGAAAGATTCAGTGATCACAATCAAGCTGATTGGATATCATTACCCAGTGACCCAGTGACCTACTGTATACAGACTCAAACAACTGGAAAAAAGTTATAAAACACTCTTTTAAAAAGTGCTTATGAATTGAAATATCCCTTTTCTCTGGAATAATTTACAGCTCCTGTTCGTCAAAAATTAAATATCTTTCATGAAGGATAAGTACGCAGTAAATAACTGATAAAATCAGCATGCAATAAGCTGTTCTTCGATTACTTCTGATCCATTATCTATTGCTGACTGCAAATCACATGACAATGTATTAAATTAGTGAAAGCCCACAGGGAGAGAGAGGAAGATCTTAAGAGAGGGAGACCTCTTAATGCAGATCAGAGAGATAAACCCCCTAGGCTAATTATTCTTTAATAATTCAACACTGAGTGCCCTAGAGGGAGAGAGAGATCAAGGAGAGATGCAAAGCTGACTGCACTACTTCAGTCAGGTTCCCTACAGATGATTTGAGGACACATGCATTCTTTCTTTTTCACTCAAAGCAGTCTTTAAAATGTCTCAGCTGCAATAGAACTGCAAACAAAACTGGTGAGTTACTTTTCAGTTAGCTGGTGAGAGATTTAAATAAAAGAAAATCCAAACCATCTCTGAATTAATCTTTTGAAATTGAGTGGAAAATTTTTCTTCTAAAGTTTGTCAAGAATTATATATTTTTTTCTCCAGGTCAGGACACATATAGGATTTTCCTCGCATTAAGGCATCAAAGCGGAAATATATCTCACAAAGTCACCTGCACTCTCTTTCGTTCTGCGCAAGTGTAAAACAGCTAAATAATTCTTGTCACAGGGACAAAAATGTATAATTGTAATAAAATTAGCGCAAATGCAGTTTCATGGCCTTCAGAAATATTTATAGCTTTTTCCTTAATTGACTCACCAATGGCATATGTAGCAAAAAGGTAATTTTGGACCCTATATACACAGGTCCTTTTTACGGAAATATGAGAATGTGCAAACTGCCAAAAGTCTAAATGATCTTCTGTGCTGTAGATGTCTTAATAGTCAATTGTGTAATTTAAGGCATCTGTCATGTTTTATCACATTAAATAAAATAAAATTTTACATATCACCACACGACTAGGGCCAATGGAATTTGTTTCCACGACTTAAAGGGACAACCTAGGGTAAGATGGCTTACTCCTTGCAGTGATCGAGCCAGCAAACTTCTCATTACTATGCCTGGGCTGTAAAGGAATAGTTCACCCAACAATGTCATTTTTGAAATGTAAATCATTCTTCTCTGCTAAGGTCATTTCAGGTCATTTTGTGAACAAATTGTTCTTTTGAGTCAGTTCTTTTTTATGATTGATCTAAGTGACTGTGAGTTTCACAAATCAAACTGAATGATTCACTCACAGATTGGACTGATTTGGTTCACAACTGGATGATTCACAGCAGTTCTCTGCCCACTGAAGGGGAAGAAAAGTGACTTAAATTTTGGCTTATGTGCCTGTTCCTCACATAAAATATAGTAAGGTTTCAAAAGACTTAGAAAATAGCGCACAAGTCGGAATGACTACTTTTGCAGTGTTTTTTTTAAAAGTTGTGGTCACAATGAACTATTGTAAAATGTAAAAAAAACAAAACAAATAAAAAAAAAACCTGAAGAATTTTCAAAATTTGAACAAAATATAGCATTTGTTGTTCCAGAGAAGAATAAAATTCATAAAGATTTGGAACAACATTAGGGTAAGTAAATTGTTAATTTTGGGGTGAACTATCCCTATAACCACTATACAGTGCATAAGTAGAGCACATATGGAATTTACCTCCCAGGGTCATCCCAGCCTCAAAACACCTCTTCAGACGGCAGGATGGGCAGTTCTTCCTCCTTAGTTTATCTATGGTGCAGTCATTCCTGCTAGCGCAGAGATACTTCTGCTTCCCTAAGAGAAGAAACAGAACTTTTTTCAGAACTTTTAACTTAGTTTGAGTCAGTTGGCAGCCAAAGTAAAGCTCCAGAAAGGACAGAGCTGGGAGCATCACATTTACACCAAGATAAAACGTAGATCAGAATAAAAATAGAGAACACACACACACACACACACACAGAATGCTCCAATTAGAGGGAGCTGTTAACATGACAAGCCAGTCTGATAGGTCACAGACCTCACTCTGGGCACCCGAGGACAACCAAATGAAAAGTGCAGAGTGCAGTGTGTGTGTGTGTGTGTGTGTGTGTCTTAATCAGGAATACAGAGCCACAGCTGAAGTAACCTACACTGCAGTCAGGTCTGACATAAAATTACAATGAGATGTGATAGACATTCACTGTGAGAAATACAATTAAAACAAGATCTGGACAAAAAACAGCAGTAAAATCTGCACAAAAGTAAATCCTGCACAAAATCAATGCAGTTCATCTTACCACAAAATAAAATTGTATAATGCAATAAATAATAAGATGGATCTTAATCTTATAAAAAATCTATACAGATCTATCTATTATTTTTCATAAATGACAATAAGGAGGCCAGAATAAGACTTCTCCTCTTTGTATATTGTCCCACATCTCTCTCTGTCTCCACTGTTGAAACAGTATTAAGTGTGATTTCTATATTTGATTAAACTGAAGTACATTGTTGGCTGTGGGACAAGACCTTTTAACTCCTCTTAACTTTGATCAATTGTTTGGTTCCACAATCTCTGTGGGTGTTCAAAGCAAAAAGGTCATCAGTTTATCAGAAGTGTGTATTAAACTTAAAGTAGATGTATTTCCACGATGAGCATCGGTCTACATAGCCTAAACATTATTAAACTTTGTTAAATAGCTGTTTTCTATTTTAATATATTTTGTAATGTAATTCATTCCTGCTCAATAATTATTTCTTACTTTATTATCAATGCTGAAAACATTTAACTTAACATTTTTGTGGAAACTTTTACAAAGGAAATGTTTTACAGGATTCTTTTATGAATAGAACGTTTAAAAGAACAGCATTTTTTCACAATGTACAAGTCTCTACTATTAGTTTTGATCAATTTAATGCATCCTTGTTAATTAAAATTTTAATTTTATTTCAACAACAACAAAAAAAAACTCATGACCCCAAACTTTTGAACTTTGGTAGTGTGCTTTCTTTCCTGGAACACAAAATCTTTTCATGAAGATATCTTGCAGAATGTCCAAGTTTAGCTGTGAATACAATTTAAAGCCAGACTTTTGTTATAATGGGTGTGTTACCCTCAGCAGCTCTCTTAAAGAACACTTTGCAGCTTCCGCAAGTGAGGGCTCCATAGTGACATCCAGATGCTTCATCAGAGCAGATTAGGCATGTCCTTTGAGGAGGAAGGAAAAACTCCATTGGGAAAATGTCACTCCTCCCGCCATCAAACCTAAAAATACAAAACACAGCATAAACTAATGGCATGACAAAACACTGACATAAATGTTCTGTTCTCTGTTATATCAGCAGAGGAAAACAAGTATAATGCAAACATGGAACTTGTTCTTCCACTGTCATGTCAATTGTGAAGAAAAAATATGAAATCCATTATCAGTAATTTGAACAGGACACACATACTAGTTCTCATCCAAACAAGCACAAAAATATACGAGTATGGGGTGCGTATTTGTATGCACATACATGTACGTTCACATAATTGAAAATAGTGTAAACCGTAGCTGAATTTCTCTGAAGTTTTACATCAATTGTCCAGTGTGCGGCTGCTAAATTAGAAATGGCATTTGCGGATCCAGCACTCAGAGATAACATTTCCTGTGAAAATGCACAATTGAAAGACGGTGTGTGTGCCTGTGTGAGTCAGTGGCCAAATGATGGTGGTAAGTAGAGGTGACTTTATCCTAATGCAAGTGCCAGGTCTCTAAAGAAGGGTAATAACTGCTTTATTGCTTAAGGGATGATGGAAAGATTCTGAGTTAAAGAGAGTCATTCAGTATCATTATTCTGTTCTGATGATGGCAGCCAATTCTCGCACCACACACATAGTGAGAAAGGAAAAGTGAACGAAATGATTGAGATTAGGAGAAGGGCATATTTCTGAAATTTTCTTGGCTGTCTAGAACAAGTAGTCAAACTTTGTACATTTACAACTTTGTAAACAAAACCTCATTGAAATTTCACTGTCACTGTTTTTCTCTTTTCTCTCTCTGTTTTTACCTCTCTTTTTTTCTTACACACACAGTTTGGTGTTGAGGGTTCATGCAGTTTCCGAGAGTCTAACAACAAAAGACAGATCAACCTGTGGAAGAATGGATGGATGGAAGGACGCACATCTCAATTATATTATGGCAGGAAATGTAATATGGGAAAATGACTAAGTTTCCTTTCTCAAATCATTGCAAACAAAGGACAAACTAATCTTTGAGTGAATGTTTTCAAGTTGGAATAAAACATCTATAGTTTAAAACTTTGTTTTCCTCTAGTGTACAATTTTTTACTAACCTTACACAAGATGAATGACATTTAATAATGTTTTATTAATTTAGATTCATTTAACAGTATAGAGTAATAAACCATATTAACCTACTAATATATCGACTGAAACATTTTAAAAAGCATAAAATGCCGCATAAAGACTATGGGAGTAATGATGTAAAGAAATTGTTTCTTTCAATTCAGTGTGACAAAATATGTACAAATAGTTTTTCAAGCCATTTACACAGAACATCATTTTGTGTTTATTCATGAGGCCCACTGTGAATATATTGTAAATATCTGACCCTGTAAATACCACTTGTTTTCCTATGTATGAACATACTGTATGGGAACCTACACGTTTTTCCACATTATCTGTACTGATTGAATGGGAAAAATCTGTGGAAGATTTCAAAATTGTAAAATGTAAAGAAGCTGAGTCATACAATATTATTGGTAAATGAACACATTCAAATGAGACAAAATATTAAACAATTGAACACACATGTAGGAACTTTTGTAAATCACAGCATTAGTATTTTACAGAAATCTGCTGTTTTCTGTGGAATCCTGCAGATTCCAGGGGAGGCCCGCATATGGGTAAAATCTCTCTAATGTTATATAAAGGAGTTCTGGCATTCTTTGGAGGCGTTTTGGTTGTTTCACTCACTACACTATACACACTACTGTCCAGCTAGTTGTGGCACTTTCCAAACAAGTCATATCAAATCACAGGGTCTTTGTGTCTCTCACTATCAGTATTATGGCCGCTATTGCTTTGACCTCATGCAGTGCTGTGTTTAAGAAGGTCAATCTGGCTAAAAATACAGTCACACTGAGGGTCCGAGCCAGAGCAGTCACACCACAAACGCTCAAGTGGTGTTGGTTTTCTCTCACTTTCTATTTCCACTGACACGTTCTTTAGTCTCCCTCATTACTGTAGATTAGATATAACTTGATAGCTTAACAACACTCAAATGACATTTTTCCAATACTAAATGGGGAGCATGTGTTTATCTTCACCTTTGCTTAGTACATTTATTGCCATGCCTCGTGCTTCTGGAAGATTTGCATTCATTCCCCATGCTGCCTTCTGGTGTGAGGCTTGCATTTGTCATTCCTCTGTCTCCAGCACAGTAGTTATAAATGTTATTTGTTAGGTTTACATTAGCGTCAACTTTATACAGACAAACTATACATATTGTTTCCTTATGTAAAATTCACATTAAAGGAATAGTTCTTCCAAAAATAAACTCATGTTGTTCCACACCTGTATGACTTTTATTTTGTACAGTATGAAAAAGGTTTCAGTGTTTTTTGTCTATGCAATGAAAGTCAATGTGGTCTAATTTTGTGTTAGACCCCACTGACTTTCACTGCATGGACAGCAGTGTGAGTGAGTGACAGGTCTTGAATTTCGGCGTGGGATTGCGGGTATTGTGCGAAATTTAAATCATTCCTGCAGGTCTTGCGCTTTAATGTGCGAAATTCCCGCAAACATTTAATCATTTTAACATGTAGGTGGTATGAGTAAATGAATCCACACAGAATATAAGATCAAAGCAGTCATTTTAAAACTTTCTTTGGGACATAATTTCACAAACAGCGTGAGTTTTATTTTAAACTTGGGCTCAAGTATAAAGAAATACAGTCAGTGCTTAGTTCAAGGAGTTCAGTTAAGTTGGCAATATATTCACAGACTTGAACTTCCCGGATCAATAACTTGTGAGCTAAATGTTGTTAAAGGGGTCATGAACTACGTTTTTTTTATCGTTTTACTATGTTTCCTGGGGTGCACTTGTTATTTTTGAATGCTTTTTACATCAAAAATTACATCAATCATTTATAAATAAAAGGCATTTTACCTACCCTGATTTTAGCTCTCTGCTCTGAACGCCCTGTTTTAAGGGGCGTGTCTGCTGGGAGACTTCAGTGTAAACACCCACTGCTGTGATTGGCTAACGTCTTTGCATTTGAAATAGTATTACTCTCTCTTTTAGCGCGTTTTTACTATTACAGTTCTCAAGGTTAACTAATCGTGAAAAGTGTTGCATTACATTTAGATCTATGGCATTATATTAAAGGAACACGCCACCTTTTGGGGACTTTAGCTTATTCACTGTATCCCCCAGAGTTAAATAAGTCCATACATGCCATTTTTATCTCTGTGCGTGCCATAACTCTGTCTGACGCACCCACCGCTAGCCTAGCTTAGCACCGGAGGTAAACGGCTCCATCTAGCCTACTGCTCAATAAATCACAAAATAACGCCAACATTTTCCTATTTACATGTTGTGATGTGTATAGTTACATCGTGTACTAAGACCGGAAAATGAAAAGTTGCAATTTTCTAGACCGATATGGCTAGGGACTATACTCTCATTCCTGTGTAATAATCCAGGAACTTTGCTGCCGTACCATGGGTGCAGCGGCGCAATGATATTACGCAGCGCCTGAAAACAGGCTAACTTCCGTCAACATAACCAACGTGACAGCCTGCTTGCATGAAAGGTTGCAGTGATGATCATTGTAGCCGATCACACACATGCTTAGCACATGAAAGCAGCGATCTCGTCATTGCAACTCAGTTTCTGTACACTAACGAATGCTTTCATCTTCACTAACAGTGCAAACGTAATATAGTTAAGAGATTCGTTGAATAAAACGGGAGTCACTGATAAACGCGTCACTGATAAACAGGTTCAGCACGTGCTGCTCAAACGATTGCAAAGGGAGCTTTCTTTGATCGGTTTCTTTATAGAATTGAATCACTGTTAAATAACAGATTATTTTCATCCTACTAAGAGAAACAACGCAAGTTGATGTTTAGTCACTGGTCTGATTTACTGACACAGACCAAGAACATCTGACTACATAAATTATCACATTTCAGATCAGGCATTAGAATGAACACAGTTACTTACATGTTGCATTACTGTTGAACCCAGTCACTGCACAATATTTTGTAATCCTCAACGGCATGTTTATTGCTTTGTAGCTTGATGGCTTAACACTAGGCCTATGTGACATGCGCAAATCGGTGGGCGGGGCTAAACAGGCAGTGATGAAGTAGGCGTTGATATTCTTCTGCTGAGGCGGTGTTTGCCTTCCTTTGACGTCATAGATCCCCAAACTGTCGTTTGCTGGGCCTGGTGTCTATAAAAGCTTTTCTTTGACTAACAAGGAAGTTTTCAGCTCTGAAACTTACAGGATATTCTTATATTATCATGACCTTTTATATATCAAAAGCTCAAGGAAAAGTTGATTTCTTAATTCATCACCCCTTTAAAACACAAATGACACATATTTAACGTAGACAATGAGCTACAACCTAAATTTCTATAATATAAGGAACAAGTCCGAAGGGACCGCCTGCAAAGTGCAAAACCCGAAAAACGTTACTACAAAAATAGGCAATGACAATGTTACACATTGTAGTGTCTCCAAATTCAGTTTACACATCAATGCTCTCTTACTGGTCATACTACAACACTTAGTTTGATAAAATGTCTTTTTGCATAATTTTTATGATTATTATGAAATAGAATCAATACCTTCACTGTTAAGCAATTATCGTACAAAAGCTATGGTTGCGACTACTGTATGTTAGCTGGGTACCAACATCATTTGTGTAAAGAATAGGCCTACTTATGTGCTATTACTTTTATTTTTTTATTTTTATACTTTTTATACTTTTATTAGTGTTGTAGTATAACCAGCATGAGAGCAGTGATGTGTGAACTGAATTTGGTGACAGTACAGTGCATTTCAGTAAAGTTAGCTGAATATTTTTTATAATAAAAAAATCATAATTATGCAAAAGCAAATTTTATCAAACTAAGTGTTGTAGTATGACTAGTAGGAGCCCATTGATATGTAAACTGAATTTGAAGTTAATGACTATTTTTGTAGTTTGTCATTTGTGTTTTATCGTTTAGCTCACGAGTTATTGATCTGGGAAGTTCGAATCTGTGAATATATTGCCAATTTTACTGAACTCCTTGAACTAAGCACTGACTGTATTTCTTTATACTTAAGTCCAAGTTCAAAATGAAACTCTATGAACCGCTCCACTGTTAATGTACTGAGTTGTTTGAAACAATGCAAAAGGTTTCCGAGGGAATGTAAAAGTTTTGAAAAACTTTTTTCCTGCCATCCAAATTTTTTTCCACCACGTCCCTTTAGGGGCTCCGTACTTTAACGTTAAAAAACACACAAAATTATGTCAAAATTCCGGTCTTGGTGATTCCTCGTAAACACAATCAGTTAGGTCTATGTCTTAAATAAACAAGCAGTTGAGAAAGAACGCATGTGTAACAGTATAATCATAATGGATCCGGATTCCGTGCACTAGCTCTTAACACAACAGTGCGCGTCTGTCATTAATGTTGATAAAACAACAAAAGACAGCTTTAATTGTAAGGAATCAGGATTAATAGCCTATGTATTTAATTTATACAGGAATAAATTACTATCCAGTTTATTTTACATTTGATTACTTTTTATTCAGTTTCTGTAGCATTTCTATACCTGAATGCTAGTGTTTGACCTACCTAAAAGACTTTTCTCTTTATTTTATTTTTATCTTTTTTCTATTATGTTTATTTGTGCTGAAAACTAGTTTGGTTCACTTGGTTTTTATTTGGTCCGGACCAAACATGCCAACTGTGAACACACCCTAAAATAGCAGAATGTTTTCTGTGATGGGTAGGTTTAAGTGTAGGGTTAGTGTAGGGGGACAGTTTGTACAGTATAAAACAATTACATCTATGGAATGTCCCCATAAAACATGGAAGCCCAACATGCGTGTGTGTGTGTGCTATTTTTACTAATAAAAGTAGAAACGGGGAGGATGAAGTTAAGATCGTGCAGTTTATGTGTTTGTGTGTGAGAAGGGGGCTGCACCACAACCAAGAAGTTGACTGGACACAGAGTACAGACATAACTATACTCAGTGACATGAGATGTCAAGGGTGCACACAAGGACAAACACATATCACTAAACCAAGTGCACACAAACACTCACATGCAGGCCCACTCTTCACTTTTTCCCTCCCTCCCTCCCTTTCATTCTCTCTCTGTCCCTTTTTTTTACACACCTACCGTCAGAACAGTCTGGTACTGACTGAAGTAATAATGAAATGCTTCACTCACACATGAATGGACATTTATGAATAAACTACAAATTACTTCATAGTAATACGGTACACAAAGACAAACATCTTTCTTTCTTTCTGACCTTTCTGATCTCTCGCTCTCTCTCTCCTTAGTTTACTCAAATGTTAACCCCCAAAATTCTGTAATTTCTGTCAAAATCATTTGCTCAGCCTCATATCTTTAGAAAACCATATGACTTTGTTTCTTCTGTGGAACATAAAATCTGTTATTTATAGCAGGATGTTCAAAAAGTTATTTTCCATAAGACAGGGAACGTTGACCAGCTAGATTTAAGGCAACATTTTCAGTGAATAATGGCTTTCAATCTCTGTTCCACACAAAAAGTTATTGTATGACTTCAGAAAAATTTGAATATAGAACACAAGTCATAACTAGTTTTATGACGCTTTTGTTATGCTTTTATGTCCTTTTTGAAACTTGACAAACCCTGTTCTCCATCCACTTTCACTGTACAAGACAAATCAGCTTGGTATAAATTTAAACCATACATTTATTGGTTTAATTCAAGTCATATATAAATTAATAATATAATATGACAGAACCAGTCTGATTTCATTCCTTAATTTCATTCATTCAGTTATTTTTTATAGGTTTTTAGGTACACTCCCCCAAAAAATAAGCCTTTTTTTAAGGTTTACACAATTTACTTAATAGTAAAATTCCATTAAATTGAATTGAATGATCCTTACGCAATTTAATTGAATAATTGATTAAGGATTGTATGCAAGCGAGTCTCCACTAAACTTCACAGACTGAACAAGCACCGCTGCGCACATGCCCACCAAACAGACAGAACACAACAGAATAGGATGTGCCATAATTCTGACTAAAATATACATGAGTGAATGTGTGTTCCTCTTAGCAGTTAACATTTAGTCTGTGCTTTTGTTTTTATTTATTTCCATTTTTAATTAAGTGATTTTAACTTCTGTTCCTTTGTTTTGTTTTAGACTGTTATGTTGTTACAATGCTAGAATATAATGCGATTTTAACCCTTTTTTGCACATGATTTATAGCATTGCCTACATGGTTACATTCAATATATTTGTTTTCATAGCCTTCAATATGAATTGTTTGACTCAAAAAAATTATTTTATGATGCTGTTCACTTTATTTAAGCAATTCATCTTGATTTAACACCATTATATCAGGTTTCTGGTTCAAATGTAATTGTTTCATGTTATATTGACTTAAAACTGTTACTCTTTGACATAACTTGATGTTTTTATTTTGAAATAACATGTTTCAATCAAGTAACCCAATCAAACAAGACTTTCACTTCCCATCATGCTTTGCAAAGGGGCTGAATTCGGAGAGTAAATGTTTAAATAAAGTGCTATTTTATACATTTTTGGAGAGACTTTTTAATGTTTAATGTTCTGTTATGTTGGTATTTAAAAGTTTGTGTTATGTTAGGGTTTTTAGAGGTTACTATTGTGGTTAAGTGTAGAGCATGTGCTTGGGGTGAGGACCTGCTAATAACAATTAAAGTTGTTTTAATAATAAAAAACAACTACTTTGAGCATGCGATGGATGTAACAAAGCCATCTTCTGGCTAGCCAATAAGATTTTGTAAAAGGTTTTCTTGTTAGATAACATTTGTAAATTTGTAATTAAACTAGATTACTTGTTTTGGCTTTTGTTTGATATTCATTTTAGAATAAATGAACTTAATAGTTTTGGACAAAATTAAGAATGTTAACCTGATTCAGCTAAATGGCACTGAATTAACCTTATGTAAAAAACTTAAGTTTACTGAAATAAACAATGTTAATTAAATTCAACATAACCCAGTTACGTGGAACCTGTTGACATAAAAAAGTTAAATAAATCCGTGTCATTTTTTTGAGACAACATTGGGCAAGATGTGAAATAAAAATTTAAAAATAAATACAGGAAAAAAAATTATACAAATAGAAAAAAAAGTAGAAAATACCAAGATATATACCGTATATCGCCATTCAGCCATAAAAATACATAGATATGATTTTTTTTGTCCATATTGCCCAGCCCTAACCTCTGTCCAATTCAATTTCTGAATTTGCACTGAGCTATCAAACAGGAATCAGGATGCAGAATTGAAATAAAAATTCCATGCAAATTAGTAGAATTAAAATTTAAATTCAAAGTTTGTCAGGACAAAGGCTTGTTTGAAAGTTTTACAGCCAGAAAAATTGAGAGAAAGAGAAACATAGAAACAGAAATTTGTCCTAAAGAAACTTAAATTCACTTGATATACACTCACCTAAAGGATTATTAGGAACACCATACTAATACTGTGTTTGACCCCCTTTCACCTTCAGAACTGCCTTAATTCTACGTGGCATTGATTCAACAAGGTGCTGAAAGCATTCTTTAGAAATGTTGGCCCATATTGATAGGATAGCATTTTGCAGTTGATGGAGATTTGTGGGATGCACATCCAGGGCACGAAGCTCCCGTTCCACCACATCCCAAAGATGCTCTATTGGGTTGAGATCTGGTGACTGTGGGAGCCATTTTATTACAGTGAACTCATTGTCATGTTCAAGAAACCAATTTGAAATGATTCGAGCTTTGTGACATGGTGCATTATCCTGCTGGAAGTAGCCATCAGAGGATGGGTACATGGTGGTCATAAAGGGATGGACATGGTCAGAAACAATGCTCAGGTAGGCCGTGGCATTTAAACGATGCCCAATTGGCACTAAGGGGCCTAAAGTGTGCGAGTGTGTTCTGTGATGTTTCCAGGAGGTGATAGGTGTACAGGTGATTTAGTGGTCTCAGGTTAAACAACTCAAATTTGTCACTTACTCAACACTCACTGAAAACAGATATACAACTTCCCAAAGAGTCAAATCTTACAGTAACACACATACTGTACACTAGGGCTGGGTAAAAAAATATTGATTTCTCGATTTTAATCGTTTCTCATTTTTACGAACCGATAATGATTCTTAAATCCCAAGAATCGATTAGTCATCCTGTTTTCAGCTGATGAATGAACAGAACATTGTAGTGCGCCTCTCACCCAATAAATCACAATAATCTTCGTGCTTTGCTACTTTTGATATGAAACAAAGTCTCAGATTTCAAATTCCGTCCATTTTATTAAAGTTTTGGCACTGTTTAATGTGGCGTGACAGATCGCTGTAGCACAGCTCAGCTCAGCTCAGCAGCGCGGAGCCAACGTGAACTGATCATTTCCTCCACTTTAATACCTGTTACAACATGAAAAATAAATATTAATGAACGTCTGAAGTTATGTTAAAAGATAGAGTACAACTTAATGAAAACTGATCGCCCAATCAGTTTTAACCGTGGAAAGACATCAATAAAACAGCTTGTAAACAATGTCACATAACATTACATTTACCTCAGAAAAAACACATTCAGTCACCATAGACTTGTTAGTGAGCTAGAAAAATGAACTCTAGAGAGGAGCATTTTGATAAATATACGCACCACATTACATATTCATCATAATTTTTAATGTTCTTCAATATTTAATGCATGTTTGAATAAATCAGTAAAGTTTTTATGACAGCCTCAATGCGGATTTATTCAAACAAAATTAATTGGAGTAGAAATATGATTAGGTAATTGTAAAGTTAGTATTATAACTTTATTATTGTTAAAAAAAAACATCCTTGATTGTAATTTAAGTGTTTGTATACAAATCAGTTAATTCTAACCTTCAATATCATAGTAATATGGTACCAACTGACTCCCTGTAGAGTTTACAGCATTGGTAGAAAATTTGTCATGTACTGTACCCGATATAGGGTAAACGTACCTATTAAGCTCAAGTACCCATTAAGCACACTACTATCTTTGAGCTCAGATTATAAAAAGAAAAAAAACGAATTTATCATCCTATTTGATGTCTTAACCAGTTGATGTGTTTGTTACTATATACCTCCTGTAATTTCAAGCTAATCAGACCATTGCACACTGAGATATGGGTATTCATGTGTTCACACTGTCTGGTGGCCATTTTAAAAGCTGTCTGAAAACTTTCACCAGAAGAGTAGCCCCTTAAATGTGCATTTTTAGATGTTTAAGCCTTTATTTTGGATAAGTATAACTTCTTATTGCAAAATTAAGAGATTAATGTTTAGACTTTTGCATATTATAACCTGGAACCTGGATGTGGGAAATAATTACAGTTTGATCCAAAAGATAGTTTTAGCAACATAGCACAGGTGCTGCAGAACACTATTAGCTTACTAGCTACTAAGATTGTGTGCTACACTAATATATTTCTTCACAGGCATTACTGGCTTGTACTTTTAAATACATTATATTATAAATGTACAGTGTATTGATGTTCTGTGGTTTTACACTGCTGTAATTTTTAAAGACTTCATATTATTTTAAGGTGAGCTTAAAGGGTGCACTACTATGAAAATCACAGCTTCAGTGCGACATCAATAAGAAAAATGTCATAGATATTTTCAATAATAGCGGTTCATATTAAAATATGTATGAACTTAATACATGATCTAGATTATTAATTTAGCAAAATTGTCCTTTTAAATTTAAAAATTTAAAAAAGGTTTGCTGTTCCAATAAAGCTCAGTATGCTCCCTTTAAGCTCATCCACATTGAACGTCTATGTAAATACTTCATAAACAGACTTTAAATATTAACTGATGGTTGTCACTTCAAGTTAATCTTCAGAGAATTTTTCTTTAAAAATGTTGTTTAAAATAGACAAGAATTTTCACCAAAAAAACATGTTGTGAGCTTAATGGCAACAGGGGTGTGCTTAAAGGGTACAAACATGTACCCATTAAGCACAGCCAGACTTTTTGCATTTAATGATGTATATCTTAATTTAAATGCTTTTGTCATTTAAAATACAATTAAATATTATTGTGTGAGAGATTGTACTTGTACTCAGACGAATACCCGGTGCACTAAAATGTCTAAATATAGATTTTGGTGAGCTTAATAGGTTAACCAAGTATTGTGTGTGTGTGTGTGTGTGTGTGTGTGTGTGTGTGTGTGTGTGTGTGTGTGTGTGTGTGCGATGCTTGTCAGGTATGTTTAAAAAAACAAAGCATGACCCAGGAGAATGGACTTCTGGATAAACAATAGGTCAATGGGGAAGCAGGGACAGAGAGACACCCTTACGGCGGCACTGATTAAATCCTTCTAGCAAAGACCTCTGATGAAACACCACTGGGAGGGCCTAAACTGCTCCAGAAGCGGGGCTCTGGACAAAACATGCATAGATCTATGTAATGTTACTAAGAGACATTCACGCTTAAGACATCAGTTACATCAGACTTACAATAAGAGGGACAGTGATTTTTGACAAGCTGAGAAAAGTTTGACATTGCAGGGTGAAGTAAAGTTTGGGAGCAAACTGTTTTCAGACATAATAAAAATAGCATGTAAAACCGTTATGACTGAGGAAACAATTAATTTCTGTTTTAGCACAAAAGAAATCTTGTGCAACTCAAGGCATGTTTATATGATTACTGGAGTCACAGATCAAACAGCCTGGGGCTCATGCAAGTAGTGTGATTTCTCACATAACATTCCTATTTGAAAATGATACCAGGTGTAAATTAAAGACTATTTGAGCAGTTCTCTATCAGTCAGTCATGTTCAACATTATGTCAGAACTGACTGACGCGATAGAATCTCGACTGAGAGCCCAATCACATTCACTGGCCGCGTAAAGGCTAGAGTTCCCTCTGCTGTTACCTAGCCCACCGCTTGTGCGTAAACCACAGCCGCGAGTCTGGTTAACATGCTGGGTAAATCCCCACGGACCTCCCGCTCTTCTAGCGTGTTGTGTGCTATCGAGCTGCCGGATGACAGCGCAGGTTCCTATTCAGTGCGTCATTCGGCACTCTGGGTGAAGATCAGATGTCGATAGCTGCATCGGAGAGAAGGCTATTGTCCTCTGGAGAGGAAGATAACGGTGAGCTTCCCACTTCAGTGGTGTTTGCTCATGATGAATCGGATTTAAAGTTGACAGCCATGCTTGCCCAGGCCACTGCACGCATCAGACTCGTTCCGAGTGATCACAGCTGGATGATTGGTTTCTGGGCTCGGAGCGCAATGCAAAGAGCGCCTTCCCCCGCCCCTGTGCCTTTATTCCCGGAAGTGCATGAAGAGCTTTAGCTGTATGGAGGCAAACCAGTGCTAAATGACACCTGGAGGAGTCATCTGCAACTCCTGTCTGTGAGATGACAGCAGCTCTGGCTGCATGCTTACAGTGCCGGTGGTCAGGCCGCCTCCGCCTTGCATGTGATGGCCATCTTGCAAGTCCACCAGGCCAAAGCACTCATAATGCACAAGATTAGTTCTGAGCCGCGGTTGATGCAGGAACTGCGCAAGGCAACTGACCTGATGAAAGTCACGGCCAGGCCCTGGGCCAGATGATGTCCACCTTTGTGGTCCAGGAGTGCCATCTCTGGCTAAACCTTGCAGAGATGCGAGATGTCGACAGAGTGCGCTTTCTCGAAGCTCCCATCTCACAAGGTGGCCTCTTCTGTGACGCTGTCGAGGACTTTGCCCAGCAGTTGATGAGGTCAGGGTTTTACAGCCCGTACTTCATCGCACCCAAGAAAGGCAGTGGGTTACGGCCAATTTTGTATCTGCATGTCTGTACTGTTACACAGAGACCTGGTTTTCAGACCTGATGCTCCTCACGACAGCCCCGCCCTGGCGGATTCCCATGAGGAAGGACCTGCTTTCTCAGGGACAGGGTACCCTATGGCAACTATGTCCAGACCTCTGGAAACTGGTGGTGGTAGACACTATCACTTAATCTAGAGCCCCCTCTACTAGGTGTGCTTATGCTTTGAAGTGGAGTCTGTTTGTTGAATGGTGTTCTCCTCACCGGAAAGACCCCCATAAATGCCCAATCTCCACTGTGCTTTCTTTCCTTTTCGGTCAGTCAAACGTGCCTAGAATTTGGACCGGCTGACTCTCACATAGTCCTGAGACCCCAGCCTCAATATGTGCCCAAAATTCCCAACACTTCCTTCAGGAACCAGGTGGTAAACTTGCAAGCACTGCTCCCGGAGAAGGCAGACCCAGCCCTTGCATTGCGGTCTCTCGTTCGTGCCCTGCATTTTTAAGTGGACCACACGCAGAGCTTTAGCATCTCAGAACAAGTCTTTGTTTGCTTTGGAGGCCAGCAGAAGGGAAAGGCTGTCTCCAAACAGAGGTCTGGATAGTGGATGCCAGCAGATATCGACATCCCCCTTGAAAAGTTCTGTCCTTCCGTCCCACCAGGTATGGAAGTTGAGGCAACTTACATGGGGCGTTGGGAAGGGGCAGCGGTTGTGGCACTTTCCATAGGGATCCCATTGCATCAGTCAATTCTGATGTAACGTTGAACGTGACTGACTGATAGGGAACTACAAGCCGCTACAAGCCTGGTACCAGCACTGAACGGCCGGGCTTTTCAGCGCAAAAATTAACTGAGTGAGTTTTGCACGCTGCCTTATATACCCATATGTTCAGGGAGTGGCTTGCCATGCAAATATCACTCGCCAATGTGCATTGGCTTGTTTTGATAACACTCGAAGGTGATTGGGTTCTCAGACGAGACATAACATCTCCTTTCTCTCCTTCAGGGAATGGTAACTGAGACGTTTCTCTGTAAATAAAAACATTAAGGGCGGTTAAACCCATTAAAACATGTATGAAGCACTGGGTGAAGTACAGACCAGGACTGCTACAAAGTTTCACATACAGTATAAAAAAAAAATCACTGTCACATTCGTGAAATATGCAAATAAGCACCAGTTGCGACAAGATGACAACACGAAAAGGTTAGATCCCAAAATTATTCTTGTACCTTTCAGTGTGGGCACGTCCAAATTTTTAGGAGTGTGTGTGGGCAATCCTGTGTGTAACCATCTAAAAGTGCTGAGCAAGTTTAAAACTTCAGTCCTTTCAGCCTCTCTGAAAGACATCTTAATAAAATAATTAACATTGAGGATAAAAGACATTAAAATGTAAAGAATGTCTCTCTCTTTTCCTCTTCCTTTTTCCTTTCATTTGGCACATTGTACAAGAGCACATAATGCACACAAAAGCTATGATGACATCATTACCTCTGAAAGAGGCGTTTATTTGCATGGGGGGTTTTATTTGCATGTGATTCACTACATAAATTATGCAAATCAGGTAGCGAAACAAAATGCCCACAAAAGCTGTGCTAAACAGTGCTATTTCAATCTTGCTGGTTTGTGCTGAGTTGTGGAGGAAGCAACCAGGGTTGTGCAAAATTCAAAGAATCACAGGAAGTTGAATCTGAATTGGAATGACAGGGAGAGAATTCCAAATTGTAATTCAAAGCTGCAGTTCAGCACAGGTGAATTCTGGGAAATAAAGTGTTCTTCCACCTTAGTCCACAAATGTTAAATATTAAATATGTTTTCATCATATTAAATATATTTGTATTTATTTATAAATTTCATCATAATTAATGTGTAATTTTAAACATCCATCTATAAATATTTATATCCATTCATAAGTTTGGGGTCAGTAAGATGTTTTTGTAAGTCTCTAAACCTCACCAAATCTGTAATTATTTGATTAAAAATACAGAAAAAGCAATAATATTGTGAAATTATTTAAAATAATCTTTGTATTTTAATACATTTCAAGTTTTATTTATTCATGTATTATTATTTATTCATTATTTAATATAAAGTTCAAACGAACAGCATTTATTTGAAACAATTTTCTGTAACAACGTAAAAGACTTTACTGTCACTTTTGATCCACTTTTGTGTCCTTTGTGAATAAAAGTATTAATTTCTTAAAAAAAAATCTTTTGCACCATGGTACAGTGCTGTCAACTGATTAAAAATATGAAATAATTAATCGCACATTTTCCTGTAATAAATCACGATTAATCACACCTGACATTAAAGTTTTTATATATATTTTTATATTGTAATAATTTCACATTTAATCTCCAAATTAACTCTTTCCCCACCAAACAGACTTTTCCAGGTTTCCGTGTTTTCACTGTTATACATTAGGGGGCGCAATGACATCTTCTGAAAGAGTACTGAATCTCCTGATCAAAGCACATGCAAAGAAGTTGCAGAAACAAGCAATATCATTTGTAATCATATGCATATGTAAAATAACGTGATCATCAACATTACACTTCACATAAATCAAAACTGCCTAATGTTACTGAATGAAATATCGACCCAGGATGTGCAAGCATTAGGGGTGTTGATGAACTCGATTTACTGCATCTATGTTTTGATCATCGTTCTGAATCCTATCCAGATTTTCGTGATTTTCTCAGATTTTTGCTCAAAATGTTGCTTTTTTTATGAAACTTACCCATATTCAAGTGTTGACAAAAAAAATGCATGAAGCTAGAAAAAAAAGCTTTTTTGGGGTTTTTTTTAAAGCAGAGGATCTGTTCTTTCTTTTGATATATTGCATGTTCAGCTATTCATACAACAAAATATTCTGGGGGCCATGAAACTCTAGGGGTGGCTGGCAACCTTTTTTTTTAAACGCTGGCGGGGAAAGAGTTAATGTAGAAACAACATAAAGAAAGTAGCCTATATTTCATTTATTTGTTTAATGGTTTTATGAAAGAAGGCCAGTATCACTGATACCAATACTGCTTAGCCTGGATGCCAGCCGAATTTAGCCCCGCCCACAACATTTGAGGTCGGGCAATTCGGTCTGGACTTGATCCGTTGTGGAGTAACTATGCCAGAACAGCAGCTGTTCGGACCAATCAAATTGTCAGGGCGGGCTTTATACGATGATTGACAGATAACGCAACGTAATCATCCACGTCACCAAAGAGCGCTTGGGTTGAATTCTTTCTAATCCTAAACCGAGAACTTGTTCGTATATGCATTCACCTTTACTATTTCTCTCAAAAATGATGATTGTGTTAGTAAATATCCTTTAATTATTTTTTACAACATCAGCAAAGATCGTTTACACTCATCTTCTTCTACTTCTTCCAGCGTGCGTGCAGTTGAGTTTTGCTATGCGTTGAGTTCTACTAACTATGCGTTAGTGATGCGTCGTTCATGAACGATTCGTTCTTTTTGAACTAATCTTAAATATGACTCGGGAACACCGAGTTGTCTCAGAGAGCGGTTTGTTCATTTTGTGTTGACCGTGCATGCGCTACAGGCCATCGGTTCTGTACAGGATCTTGGGCTGTGAGTTGGAGAACGAATGACTCGAGAGGTGAACTAATCAATTCTGTTTTCGGGACTGCATGCATTGCTTATAGGGCTGTCACGGCCCAGATCAGACACTGATGACGGAACTAACGACTCGAACCCAAAGACAGGAGAGGTGAACTAATCTTTCCAGGGAACAGACGTGATTAAATGTGAAGTGACAAAAGAAAGAACGACTCGGATTCGGAGGTGAGGTTAACTAACAGACTGCATAGCCTAAAGACCCAGCTAAGCAATTAATGAATCATTTCTTAAAGTTTGGTCTTGGCTGCATTAGCTTATACTTTATTTTTTATTCCAAATGTGATCAACGTTTGCATGAGAACTAGATGTGTTGGGGAATTTAACATGTGACATTTGTTCATTTTGCTGAACGAGATTCAAAGATCCGAGTCCGTAAAATGATCCGAACTTCTCACTACTATGCGCCGCTCAACATACGTCACGTACTCCGTTGCTCTGATTGGTTGTAGGTCTATCCAATTGAGGTCTTTTCTGGTTCGGTTGAAACACGCCCCAATAATCACAGCTCAATGGAGCAGTATCAGACTCATATTCTGTCTAGAATTGAGTATGACGACGTCAGGCTAAATACTGCTACTAATGTCTCTATGAAATTTCTTCTCAATTTTAGCCATTCATTATAGGCATTCAGTTCTCTTTTGTGTCTTATCACACTTGAATGGTTTAAAAGCAACTAATGGAGCTATTTCTACCTGATTTAACCTTGCTGTAATAATGTAGTTAGGTTGATCGTATTTTTGATAATAAAAAAGTTAATTAGACGTTACCACATGAAACATACTTGTTATCTGACAGGTTTTACAGTGTAAAGCTGTAAAACCACATCAGTTCAGACAACTTGAATCAGTAAGTGTGTCCGACTAACCACACTATGCCATGAGCACTTATAAAAAAACATTTCCATAATTTGAACATCCTTTGATAAATAATGTAAATGCACACATACAAGCAACTATATGAAAGTCAGTTTACCATCTGCTTTCCACAAATAGCACTGACTTTTGTGAGAAAGATGCAGCCTAATATGAGCCTAATATAAAGAGGTGTGTTTCTTCTGAAAGAATGACAATGGCGTCAATTAAATGCAGCGCTATGTCAGTGTATTTAGCACATGCATCACGGGAGGTTAATGAATTAAGAAAAAGTTTCGGTTTTGAAATAGAGCTCAAAATCTGTTTACTTGCCCCAATGTGTTTTGTGTGAAGTGTATCATTGGATGCACCAACCGTTATATGTGCACTATCACACACACAGTATTAAGTCTTATTACAGAGAGCCTCCAACATATGTCTGTCTCTGGCATCACATACTGTAGAGTTTTGCGCAACATGGAACAAATAAACAGCACAGCGAGAAAGGGTAAAGTACTATTACCTCTATACTCAAAGCTGTTTGATCTGATGATTTATTCTGCATTAATGTCTAACAGTTTTATCATGTTTAATAATTTTCAAAAGAACAATATACTTATCAACAAGTATTAATTCTGTTTGGATTTATGTTTTCTTTAGAATTACTGTAGTATCATAATTCTATATAACACAGTATCCTCTAACCTGCATGAGAGTTTTGCAGGATTCCTGAAAAAACAAACAAACAAAAAAACAGCACATCAACATTGGATTTTAGATTTTAACTTCATGAAAAAAATGTGCTGAGGTGCTGAGGTGCTGAGGTTTTTTAAAAGCACATTAACATTGAGTGAAAGCTAGTCAGAGTTACATTTGATAATTTTTGCTAAAATCTGACCATTAATGGAACACAACAGATTTATAACGGAGCTCATAAATGTCAGGTTTTTTTACTAGTGACATTTGGATGTTCTTATTGATTTGGATTTATTCCCCTCACAAAGCCATTTCAATCTGCCAGAACAAAACCTGAGAACACAAAACATTGCAATCCAAAAGGCAACTAATTAACATTTTTAAACTAATTTTTTTTTAAATTCATGGAAATTAATTTTGGGGCTCTTTCACTCACTTTTTCTTTTTACGAGTAACTTCATACTTTTAGGAACATTTATTAAAAAATGGCTTAAGGAAAAATACAACAATAAAAAAATAAGACTTTCAGTCCTGCAAATAAAAGGTGCTTAAAGGAACACGCCACTTTTTTTGAAAATAGGCTCATTTTCCAACTCCCCTAGAGAGAGTTTTACCATTTTCAAAACCATTCAGCCAATCTCCGGGTCTGGCGGTAGCACTTTTAGCATAGCTTGGCATAGATCATAGAATCTGATTAGACCATTTGCATCTCGTTCAAAAATGACCAAAGACTTTCAATATTTTGCCTATTTAAAACTTGACTCTTCTGTAGTTACATCGTGTACTAAGGCCGATGGAAAATGAAATGTTGCGATTATCTAGACCGATATGACTAGGAACTATACTCTCATTCCTGCGTAATAATCAAGGAACTTTGCTGCAGTACCATGGGTGCAGCAGGCGCAATAATATCAACTTCTGTCAACACAACCAACGTGACAACCTGCTTGCACAGGGAGCGTGCTGCGTAATATCATTGATCAATGATCTATGCTAAGCTATGCTAAAAGTGACCCGGAGATCAGCTGAATGGTTTCGAAAACGGCTATGGCTATGATATGGCCAGCTTTCGCTTTCACAAAGACCACATACTGCGCATGCACCACGTCTGTATCCTCATGAAAACAATGCATTACAGCTTTAAATAAATTAGAGATAGTTCAATTCGATAATATTATTTATTTTTTGTGATTTTAAAATTAGTTTTTTGTGATTTATTTTGCGGTGAAATTACAAATTATGCAGGATCGCAAAAAAAAAAAGCAACATTTAGCTGATTTTGCATGTATTCAGCGATCGCGGAAAACCGGAGGGACTGTTTTAGGATTGTTCCTCTGTAACCATGACGATAATGAGAAGCCAATGATGGGAACAAGAGAATGAGAGAACTCAATACCATCTTATATGAGCTGTAACAAACCACTCCTGTTTGCTGTCAACAGTTGACTTACACAGTTGAAACAAAAACAAAACGACAACAAAAACTACCACCAAAATAATGAATAATATATATATACACAATATATAAAATTTGCATATTTCCACATACAATTTGAATAAAAGTTTTGTTTTTCATGCTTCTCAGTACTCTGCAAAGTTATTGGATTTATAACTATTTAAAGGCCCACTAAAGTGCCTTGAAATGCACAGCATTATTCAATGTTTTGACGTAATTTCCACTGATACAGGAAGACAGGGTGGGACTTATTGATCAGCTCCTCCCCTGTTTATATCACAGCATGGCTAGAGCCATTGAGCTCAGTAAAGCCGCAGTTTCCTCCTAATCTCTAAACGTTTCTCCACCATATCGCTTTAAAATATAGCATTCTGTGCAGAACTCAAATGGGTCCGATATGTTTTGTGGTCTGCGGCAGATCCGCTCTGTGCTATCGTATCTCTGGACTGGAGCAGACTATACGTGCGCACTGCAGTGGTTCACGTAGCACTAACATAAAACTAGACTTAATTCGCCCCAATGGAAAGCATATTTACACTGTCTGAATTTTCTGATTACTTTATTTCAAAAGTAATTAGTTACATTACTAGTCACGTTACTAGACCCCTCAAAAAACAGAATATAATAACATCTTTAGCCTGCTGCATTAAATTTAGATAGAAAATCATACTTTTTACGCATTTTACAGCGTTGCGCACTATAATCAATCACACACGACTGTGTTGAGTTTATGAATACTAATGGACAATTAGAGGCGTTAAGATTAGTAATCGCACTCTCGCGAATACTCTCACCATAATCTGATAAACATAAACAGATTTGGTGATTGTGCTCTTGGGAGCGCGAAACTAATATAAATAGGTTTTTCTATTTACAACGTATTTTTGCAGTGTTGAGCAATGTAGCCAATCACAAACATATCCGATGATTTCTTGAACGCAATGGCCAATCAGACGTGTTTAAGTTAGAATCCCCTCACCACTCAAAACTGAGTTTTTGTCCAGTGCTGAGATCCGTTTAGTGGGCCTTTAAATCGATGCGTTTGTGTAAGAAAAATATTTATATATTTAAATATAAATATATATATTTAAATATATTTAAAACTTTATAAAGTAAAGTTTCGGCCGATCGCCTTCCGTATTCAATTTATGGAAAAAGTGTTGAAAGTGCCTCTGCAGTTCAAAAGGCTTACACTACCAGGTACGCTCGTCAGACGTAGCGTAAGCATCTTGAACGGCGAGAAGGCATTTGCAACACTTTTCCATGGAAGGCAAATATGGATATTTTTCTTACACAAAAGCATCAATTTGCTTCAGAAGGCCTTTATTAACCCCCCAGAGCCGTGTGGAGCATGTTATTTGATGGACAGATGCACTTTTATGGACTTCAAAAACAGAGCAACTATTACTGCTATTATAAAGCTTGGATTAGCCAGGACTATTTTAATATAACTCGTCTGAATTTCGAATTTCGAAATCGTTTTATTCGTCTGAAAGAAGAATGTCTCCAACTGAACAGCAATGATTGACAGTGATATAAACATAGTAGCAGAAGGACAAAACAATGTAATCTTGTTTGTCAAAATAGATGTGCATTAAGTCTTAGTGTAAATGAAAACTAATAAACCTGCCACTTGTTCTATGTAATGTGTATGGGTTTCTTTGTCCTTCAATTTATTACTATTTTTTCACTTGATCTTTTTACAAACAATGATTACTTTTAAACATTTGAAGGTGACATGCCGTTATTATTTTCTTATAATTATTATCATCATAATTAACCACCTCATTTAATACTTTTATTTTCAAATAGTTCTGTAAATAAAACTATAAACTAACTCAAATAGTTATTTTATAGTAAAATAGTTCAGACAGTTTTTGCTATGGTACCGAAATTGGTACAGAGATCCGTGAAATTTTACTGGTATTGGTACCGACTACTGGAATTTTGGGACCGTGACAACCCTACTTGGAAGCTGTAATGGACTTTATTCATGTAAACACATTTGCCTACAAAGCATACATAGCCTCATAAAACAGCCAATCCTGAAACAATAATTCCATTCAATGGCTGATAATCAAGGGAAGGTCTTAAAGCGGTGGTTGATTATGATTTCACATTATTTTTTTTACTTTAGTTATTGTGTAATGTTGCTGTTTGAGCATAAACAACATCTGCAAAGTTAAAGGAACACGCCGACTTTTTGGGACTTTAGCTTATTCACTGTATCCCCCAGAGTCCATACATACCATTTTTATCTCTGTGCGTGCCATAACTCTGTCTGACGCACCCACCGCTAGCCTAGCTTAGCACAAAGACCGGAGGTAAACAGCTCTAACTAGTCTACTGCTCAATAAGTGACAAAATCTGTATAGTTACATCGTGTACTAAGACTGACAAAAAATGAAAATTTGCAATTTTCTAGACCGATATGGCTAGGGACTATACTCTCATTCCTGCGTAATAATCCAGGAACTTTGCTGCCGTACTATGGGTGCAGCAAGCGCAATGATATTACGCAGCGCCATCAGACAGAGTTATGGCACGCACGGAGATAAAAATGGTATGTATGGACTTATCTAACTCTGGGGGATATGATGAATAAGCCCCAAAAAGTTGCCGTGTTCCTTTAAGACACTCAAAGTTCAAAGAAAAGGGACATATTTTATTTTAAAGAAATTGCTTTTTAAGGACTACAACAAACGGCCGGTAGGGACTACAACGAGCTTTTCATGGGTTAGTGACATCACTAACCCTAAAATTTACATAAACCCTGCCCCCGGCAACAAAGGCCATGTTGAGAAGAGCAAGAGTTATATAGTAGTGTTGTTGCAATGCAGTTGAAACGCTGTCATTTTCACCCCGATTGCAGGTCCTCTTGAACAATGGTATTTATTTTTAAATCAGTTCCTGAACATTATAATCCAAATATAGCTCTCTGTGCTGCATATTTAACAGAGGACAGCTTCCTCAATCAGCGCACATTCAATTTGCAAAAAAGCTTGTCCTCAAAGATGGAGCAGTTCCCACTTTAAAAGCAGAAGCTGTTGTTTATGGGCCACAACCTGTATGTTTTATTCTTTGTTGATGTGTTTCTCATTAATAGTTTCTATCGTTTTTTTTATGCTGTAGCAAGGACGTAAACAAAGGGAACACTGTTTGGTTCCGCTAGCCAGTTACCTAATTGCTCATTCAAATTCATCCGACAAACACCTACAAACTTCTTTTTAATCCCACTAGCGAACTGCGAATGTTGGTGTTTGTTGGCGTTAGCAAATCACAACTCACTGGGCCAGCTAACCAATCTGAGCCCATTGCGTATTTCTGAGGGAGGGGCTTCATAGAACTAGGAACTCATCAGACTGTTTTTACGAGAAGGGACACTGGTGTAGAATAAAGGTAAAATATGTGAAAAATAATACGTTTTTTTAAAAATGAAGCATAAACCCATGTTACAGTGCACCCCATAAACACAATCAAGCCTTCGAAAAAAGCTGATCAACCACTCCTTTAACCATATGGGTAAGTCACTACCTACAATCTAAAAAGGATGGTTCTGAATCTGATCAAGATATCACTACAAACTAACACAAGCAACAGAAAGACAGTGGTTATGTACAGATCAAGACATCCGATGTCAGAGGCTAGAACAAATGCTAACATTTGCACTCAGCTAAAGGTGTATACACATTTATTTATATGTCAGAATCATCTGAACTAGGATAAAAGCAAATTGCAGCCTTTGATATGTATCATCTCCCCTTGATTGAACAATGAATGGGATTGCTGCCAAGTGTTTGTTTCATAATTTAATCCATTATTTGCCTGTAATAAGAGGGGAATGAGTAAATGTTTTGTTGTAACACTCGGGAGCAAATGTCGTCCACACTTGTCAAAGTGCTCAAAAATACTATGGCGTTTGAATCACCATAAATTAGAAATAGTGTCCAGGGACTGCTGCATAAAAATCATTGTTTCTTTTTTTCAATGTATCTGTATGTTTTTTCAATTGTGCTTGACTAAGATACAATTAATAGTTCAACAACAGGAAACATTCCAAAGACAATCATCTTTAAGACAATTTGGTTTCTTAGACTACATCTTTATACTTGAATAACGTGTGTTTTAATTTGAAAAGTCAAACATTTTGTAAGGGAATAAATACACATAGCTTATAAAAGCTAATACTATAGCTTCACATTGTAGTGATCATGTTACAATGCAATTGCTTAAAGTCAACAGGAAATGGCATTCACAACCCATTTTACTCCCATATTGTGACTTCCAGGATTAAAAAAAAGAGAGAAAAAAAACGTACTGGATTGTGAAAAGTGGTTTCTATGTGATTTTTTAAAGTTATTGCATTGTGATGAAACATTACGAAGACGTTTTACGTTAAGACCCAGAACATGTTAATGTAAACAGGGTCAGTTCTCATTTCATATGGTGACTAAATCATGAAAAGTCTGGTTTTAATTGCTGTTTCCCTGTCTCTAGTCTGCTGAGCCTATTTATTGATGCTGAGCTAGGGAAACGGCTTGTTCAGATATCGGCAGGGTTGAGATGCAATGTCTATGAACACTTAATATAACTACGCACATTTGAACATTATCGCTTATTCAGTATTCAGCAACTTTGTGCGCAACTTTGTGCGCAACTTTTCACCTCTGCATAGCCTTCCAAATGATCTCAATGTAGGGGCTGTGACAGCAAATCAATAATATTGAGAGGAATTGCTATTAAAAACGAGCATCATCACCGACTGTGTAATACAGTATGGCAAGAAGAACCTTCATCATTGATGTCACTTTACAGTATAGAAAAAAAGAAAAGTGCTTTTAAAAATGGCAAGGGCAAGTTCAAGTAGACAAAAGCGTGTAACACCTTTTGATCAAAGCATGGGCGCAGCAGCACTTTATATTAAACACTTCAAAGAAGGTCATAAGCATATGGTTTCATGTGGCAAGGTTGCCGTGTCATGTGCTTCCGAGCCTGTGCTGTTGAAGGCAGTGGTGGCTGGCAGCCCACTAAACAGTGAAACTACTTTGCTCGGAATTGTATTATGGCAATATTCCAGAGACAAGTTTATAAACCATGTTACAACAGAATGCAACTCACTGCTTCTCTATACATCTCCAATTGCAGAGTGCGCCGTGTGTGTCTATTTATAATATCCTTGCTGTCAATCATGTACTGTACATCACTGTTTAAATAACTTGGCGCTTGAGGGTCAAATCATATAAAGAAACTGGATTTCCAGATCGGACAAAAACACAGGATTGAAAGCCTAATGTCCAGTGAACAAACAGATGATTTTTCCGCAACAAATAGCACACATTATGCTCTCACTGATTCCCACTGAAGCACAGTATACAGGTGGTAACCAAAACAAAATTCTGAACATTCTGTCATGATTTTATCATCCTTTTGTCATTACATTGTGAATGCAGCGTAAGCGCCTCTTAAAATGTTGATATTTTGACATTTTCTGGTTACTGGTGCACTATAATGTATTTATATTAAAAAACTGTCTATTTGATCTAAAATATTACCTTGAAGTGATAATAGCTAAGTTGTGGTTTTCCACAGGTGGTTAAGGTAATGCCTGGTTTTAAAGAAAAATGTTTTTTGTCATTCCTGGATAACAAAAAAAAAACCCTGTTAGTAATATATATATATATATATTATTTTTATTTTTATTTTTATTTATTTATTTTCAAAAAATAATCATATACTATAAAAGCGAGATATTGGCAGAAGCTCATACACAGTAAGTCAGTCTTACCACTAGGCATTTACTATAACTTTGTAAATATTGTTAATTTAAATGAATGATTGGATGTTTATATTTTTGGATTGTGAGTGGAATTTGCAGACGTTCCCTTTAGCAGCTTAGGCGAATATGCAGTGAATATCAAACCCAAAACTATCTTTACTGCGCTTTTGTGTAGATATTTAAAGATGGTAATCTTTAAGCATGACTGTTTGGATTTATATGAAATTCTTTACAATAAAATTCAATTTCTAACATTAACTAGAAGTATTGTTCCTTGTTATATTGTTCATTTTAACATTTACTAATACAATTCAAATTTTCAAGATCTATTAACTTTAAATCACTATTGAATGATCAAGGTATAATTACATATTAATATGTAATATTTATATTTATATATTTCAGTACATTTTCATGGTTTAGGACTGTTTTTTCCAGCTTTTTTTGTAATAAAGTTCAGCACTATTTTACTTGGAATGTTGTTTGTTTTCATTCAGTATCCATTTTAAAAACTATCGTTGATTAATCGGTTATTGACAGTGTTCCAACCTAGTTATCATATTGGTAAAAACCACTATCGGTCGACCTCTACTTTTGGTACTGCTTTTGACATTTTTTGTAATAATTAAATTATTGCGATTAAACTTCGCAATTAAACTCTCTCTGTTGTTTTTCTTTATACCGTACATATGAATGAATGGTTATGGGTAGGTTTAGAGGTAGGAGTGTGATTAGCTCAAAATATATTTTTCTATATTCTATATTGTTACTCAAATTTAAAATAATATAAAATATATAAATAAAATGTATCTATAAAATTATAATGTCTATTTTTTTTTCTTTCATGTTCATGTTTCATGTTCTTATTTTGTCATGGTCGCGTCATATTTCCTGGTTTTGTCATGTGTTCCTGTTTGTCATGTGATCCTGCCATGTGCTCCATTGTCATGTGATTCCCTTGTCCTCATGTGTTATGTTCTCGTTGTTGTTTTAGTCATGTGTTCTCAGTTCAGTTCTGTCATTGGTTCATTGTCTTGATTGTTCACAGGTGTGTCTTGTTAGTCATTAGTCTTGTGTATTTAAGCCCTTATGTTTGCCCTGTTGGTGAGTGTTTATAGTCAAGTCATGTCTGTTCGTGTATCAAGTCTTAGTTTGTTTTTTATTTGTTCACGCTGTAAATAAAACTGCACTTGGGTTCATCTAAGCTCGCCTCCTCGTTCCAGAATATTCGACCAGGGAACAAGGCAAACATGAGGGCTTAAACACACAAGACTAATGACTAACAAGACACACCTGTGAACAATCAAGACAATGAACCAATGACAGAACTGTACTGAGAACACATGACTAAAACAACAATGAGAACATAACACATGAGGACAAGGGAATCACATGACAATGGAGCACATGGCAGGATTACATGACAAACAGGAACACATGACAAAACCAGGAAACATGACAGTGACCATGACAAAATAAGAACATGAAACATGAACATGAAACAAAACCAAAACCAAAAATGGAAAAAGTGCAACCAGTGCCGCCGCTCCCTATACACAGAGTACGCAGTTTGTGTAGGGCACCAACTCCCAGGGGGGGCACCATCTCGGCTGCTCAAAAAAATATAAATACATTTTTAAAACAATAAAAGTTTTATTCTATATTAATATTAACATTAACATAAACATACATATAAAATATATATAAAAAATGCATTTTACAGTGAATGCACTAGGCAGTAAACATATGTGACGTGCCATTCCCGCATAGCGCCCGGTGTCTTTAAGGCTTCAAGCGAATGCATTAGCGTTAAACATACCCTGTCATGGGCTTTGACAGATGCGTGTGCATCCTCAGCACAAAACGTTCATTTTACAGGTTATATCCTCATTTGTAAATGCTACTAATTCACACAAGTATTTCCATTTTGCATGAAAGCGCCTCCTAACAGTCTGACATTAAGCTTCAAACTTCACTGAACGAGCGCTGGTGCAGACAGAACGCAAACAGACAGAACACAGTCGAGAGGGAGGCGCAAAACCAATTTAACTGAAATATCTGCTGTTGGACGCGAAATTCAAAATTCAGTCAACATGTCATTCATGTATTTTATGAGAGTAGTAAGTGTAAAGGGATAACAGCGTGTAATGTAAATGTAAGACGTTTCTACATGGATAAAGAAATGACAATAACAGTTACTGTTTCCATAGAGAGAGTGAGTGTGTGTGTGTTTCTTCAGAACATTCCTCAAATTGATTACCATTTGTATAACCACACAAATACCATAGTTAAACTATTGATTTGAAGCAAAACCATGCTAATTTGTGGTTACCATGAAATTACTACAAAAACCCTGTTTTATTTATTATTATTATTCTTAATATTATTATGGTTTTATTTGTCGTAAAACCATGGTTAATTTTTGTAAGGGTAGATATATTACCTATGTGTGTTTTCATTGCCCTCAGCTGACACGTTTGTTTGAAGGACAGCATTGGGCAGGATGGGGAATAGTGTTTTGTCATTAAAATAAAAAAATGGGCTTTTTATCCAATTAATCGAAGAAGAAGAAAAACGAATCGGCAAACTAATTGATTATCAAAATAATTGTTAGTTGCAGCCCTAATAATATTTATTTATATTTTTTATTTAATATGTATAATTTTAGTTTATATTTTCTTGCTGTAGAGCTACAATTGTAAATAACTGTAATTACAATTTATTTTATTAAAGTTCTATTTTGACCCCTAAAGTAGTTTTTTTTTTTTACTTCCATGATATTTGGAGGGGGTAGGGGGGCACCACAATACAATTCTGCTTAGGGCACCCATTTAGCCAGCAGCGGCCCTGAGTGCAACTATATAATTATAAAGATTCATAAATATTTTACATTGTCAGTACGTCCATATTGTACATTTCAGCATCTATCCAAACATACAAAAATGTACATTTTGTACCTGTAAATGTTACATACTAATAAACAATGAGAACAGGCTGAAATAAGAACACTCTGACAACAGTGGGTTCTCAGAACTCTAGTGCAATGGGGCTACAGTGAACTCTTTTGGGTTCTTAACCCCCATGTGATGTTCTGCTCGAACGCTTTGTAAGGAACCTTTGCCTTATTTGTAATGCTGTTTAACCAGAACTGAATTTGACCCAGGTGTACTTCAGATTATTACATAACAGAGACACGCGTACACAAAAACTCTTTCACAACAACCCCCACCTCTCTCTCCCTCTTTGTCCCCGTTTCTTCCGCTCATAGACACACAAATAAATACAAACAATTATGCACCACTAACTCAGCTATCTTCAGTGGTCATCCAACCTATTAGAGTTTGTCTCACCATCCAATCATCAAACTCACTGCTTATTAAAACGATCAATGTTTAGAAAAGAAAAATATCACCTTAAAATACAGTAAGTGGTCAAGCAGACCACCACAACCATCACAAAATATTAATACTGTACATATAAGTACAAACAATTCCTACTCAAATAAATACAGTGTACAGTGTCAAACTTTATTGTGGTATTCACAGACCACTTTTTCCGCCTAAATGTGGCTTCATGTTCTAATATTCATGTTCAGAAGATTTATTATGTGTGATATTGTCTCAAGACCAGTGTAAAGTTTCTCACACTTTGTCTCATTATTTGGGTCTGTGAGTGCCAGTTTCATGTTCTGGCTGGTGTCTGTTTTTTTTCCTTTTCTTTTTTTTCCACAAAGATCAAGTGCCATTGCCTCCAATTCAAACCCCAAAGATTCAAAGGTTAAATACACAACTAAGCTCAAATTCCTTTCAGGAAAAACACACAGACAAAACGCCTCAGATTGAAGCACCAAACATGCGTTCGGATTCTTTAGACCAATGCAGAGACTGTTTCTAATTTTCTCAGTGCTCTGAGTTTAAGGTAGTTTCATGTTAGCCTCCTGCATATTTTCTTATCAATGTCCTGATTTTGTTCCAGCCAGCACTGCAGGTCTGACTTAAACCAGAGTTTTTTTTAGAACAGCTAGACTTTCAGCTGTCAGCTTTAAGCTTTCAGTCTAGTCAAATTAGATTTATTTATACTTATAGAGCATGTTGTAAAACCAACGTGTGCCGTTTCCATGTATAGTTCCATTAAATGTGTGAATGATTCAGAAATAGAGTAAGACTACGGCGAAGTTCAATGATAGGAGATTTGAAGCTCTTGGCATGGTGTCTTTGCATTTGGACACAACCGTGTGGGGTTGCCTTGATGGCAGTATCCCTGGAACCCAGCAGCCCTGGGGGAGGAAGCTGGCCTTTGTGTTAAAGACTCTGAGTCTGTATTAATGTGTACAGCTGTCTCTGTGTACTGGTTTACTTGGGTGCAGACATAAAGAGAGGAACTTCAAGCAAATTAACGCTTCCTTCAGGAATTATACGAGCTAATAAAATTGTCCTGGGGCTAACTGATCCCGATCCATTAATAGCAATCTTATAAAGAACATTCCTATACAGAACTGAAATGGCACAATAAACCAGGGGTCCGTGTGACACAAGACAATCTTACTATTTGAATGAACATAATTAAACTGAAAATCTAAAGAGCATAATAATATCATATTTTAATGAAATTTATCATATAATGTTATCAAGAAAATCTACAATCTGGATGGGGTCCCTGGACCTGTACAGGTTGAAAACTTAATTATGCACTTTCAAAATGTTCATTCATCACGTGCATTATTTGTTGATCATTTCCGTTATGTATTCATTGATCAACTTAAAATAAATATATAAATAAACATTTCTACAAGTCAGACAAACTCCTAATTCTTTAATTGTCCTCCGTAAGGTCGCATAGAGGGGTACAAAAAGACGCGCGTGTTATTTTATTCTATTTGTCAAACGCCATTCAATGTAATTTTGCAATTTATTAACTTTTTCAACAAAGTTAATTGGTTGTAGCAAAAGGAACAAAAAAAAAAAAACAGCAGTGCCCCCTCTTACCTGCCATCCGTGAACGATGTTACATCCAGCCATTCGCCCACCTCGTTTTTTACGCAGGGCATGTTAGGGTACGGGGGACGGGTCAGCATCCCGCCCGGGTACCACTGTTCGGGTGGAGGTCGCTCCCGCGGAACCAGAGACCCGCTTCGGCCGTACTCGTAGGGGTTAGAAATAAACGGCGTGTCGTGGGCAGTAGCGTAAGTGGTCCTCTGTTTTGGAGGCCCGTACTGGCCGTTACAGTCCTCGGCGTACCTATGCGGGTACACCCAGGTGTCATTCAGTTCACGGGGCATCATCTCTGCCTTGATTTTGACGTTATAGTGATTCACGTAATCCTCCACGGGCCCCGCAAACTCCCCGGACATCGCCGCGGGCTTCGCGAAGCTCTGGCTCGGTCCGCTTTCGAACTCCGGGTGAACGAAATGGGCCATGCTCGCGGGCAACAGTTGTTCGAACTGGCACGAAGCCGCTTGCGTCGCGTCCATATCCGATGCTGTCGTCCCTTCTGAACTCAGGTTGGCAATGTCCCCGGACAGGCTTGCGAACTCATGCACCTCCTGCACATCCGCGGTTAAGTGTGATCGAAACGCGTTGCTGCACTGCAAAGTCGTCACCTCACCTGCTAGATGCACCAGTTCGCCACTTTTAAACATTCCGAGCACTTTGTCTCTGCCTCGCAGCTCTAAGCCTCTGTCTCGTCCCGCCGCGAGAGCGTACTCTCTGTCTTTCGCTCCTGCCTCCAGCTCGCTCACTGAGCAGTCGAGTAAAGGCATTCCTAACAAATAAATTTCATCACTACTACTTTCAGTGGTCAAGGGTGTTGGTGGTGGCGGCGGGGCATGGTGCGGTCCCACCTCGCCTAGTTCGCTGGACTCCATAGCTAAGCCCAAAGACACGGACACGGCTTTGCACAGCTCTCGCGCTGTCTCCGAAATGGTGCTTGTGCTGCTGCTGCTGCATGCGCGACTACTACTCGCCACACTTGCGTCACGGCCCGAGCCCAACTCGCGCTTGTGAACTTCAGCTGCACCGTAACCATTCTGTCCGCTCTCAGCGCCCCGAAGAAAACCTGCGCGACTGCCGCTGCTTTCGGTGGCGTCTGCGCGGCCCGAGCCACTAGATGACAGAGATGAGTCGTTTTTGCTTCCTGTTGAACTCTTGAGAAAATGAATACGGCTCGCCGCCGCCTGTATCACTGAACTCGTACTCTCGTACTCTTTTTCTGGGCAGCATATTATCCCTCTGCTGGGGGACAGTTTGCTTAAACGCATTTCCCTCGACGCGTTCTCCAGCAGGCAGCCGCACTTCTTGGAGCTAGAAATGTCCAAACTCTCGAGGTTACTCGGTCTCGCGACGTGCACGTTTTGAAAGACGCTTTGGTAAGGTCCGTGGAAAACTGTGTCTGGGGACTCGCAAGCCTCCATCAGCCCGACCGGAACCTCAATAGTCTAGAAACAGAGCACAACACAAGCCGTGAGGGTTTAAAGGGGACTCACCGCAACAAGTTCATCGACGAAATACTTGAAAAAGTTCGCGTCAGACAGACATGAAGGAGCTGCGCAGAGCGAGAGTGTGTAAGCAAAAATAATCAAACGAACTCTCGTGTAATCGCAGCCGGAGACGCATAGGCGGCTCTTAATAAACGTCAACGAGAAAAGTTTTCCGAAAATGCACGCGAGCAACCTTTTGGGGCATCCGAAGTCAGATATGTAGTCTACGCGTCCATAAATAAGCGGATGAAAGTGAGCCAAACCGGGGGTGGGAATTTTCTCCGCTGCTCGAGTTGTTTCCCGTCTACCTTGAGAACACACGATAAGATTTTGCTTTGTCTGTTTTGAATGATCAATCCGAGCCGAAGCGGCGGTTGCTATAGTGCCCTGGGCGCATCATAACAGCCTACACTTTCAATTTTTAAGTACAATTACAGCCCTTTTCTCTCGTGTCAGGTACTCTCCTGGGCACATTCGCAGGTAATGCGGGAAGAGCTTGCTGTGTCACGGTGTTTTGCCGGGGTAAGCAGTAATTTCACGGAGAGTTCGTTCGGGAAAGTCCTTGAGCGCTTTAGCTGTCAGGTCTAAATAATACAGCCACAGGAACGGCGCCAGTTATACGAGTAAATAAGAGCTCACTGCAAATATGACCATGGGATCACAACTCGCTTTAACGAAGTATTAGCCTAAAATAAAACACTGATGATGCATAGCCTATAAATATCGTAGGTTTAAAAAAGCTGAAAAATACAATAAAATCAACGAGCTCCACTGCTCTTTGAGAAACTGTACATGTGCGCACTTTATAGGGGGTCTGGGCCTATTCTGTGGAAATGTTTCTTATGGCTTTTATTACTGCGCACACACTACATCCACAATGGGACCGCTAAGTCCACAAAATAAGCCACTCGAAGAGCTAAACAGGTTGTTGACTTTTTTTTTCTTTTTCTTTTTTTTAAGGGAGATGGTAATATTTAACCTCGCTGCAATAAATGTACCTGTTTTGACATTTAATGTCACATAAATTAAATATGAAACGAGTTTATGTGTGTAATTTAATAAACAATTTTATTAAATTAGGCTACAGAATTTAAGATCAAATTAATGTAGGCTAATAAAGCTAGGCATCACTCTAACGTTTTCATTTATGTTCCAGAAGATGAGAAAACTTCAAGAAAATAATTATATCTTATTGAAAGGTAATGCAACAGGCCACCTGAGGTGGCTTCTCATTCACATTTAGCCATGAGGACCGGTTTGATCAAAAGGCCATTATTATGAGTACTACTACAAATAATATTATTATTATTATTATTATACAAGTTTATTTGACTGCAAAGGCAAGGACATTTCTTAATATCCCTTTTATTCACCGTAACTTACTGTGGCCTTTATTATTTTATGTTCAGGAAGGCTCAGGGGATAATCGTCCTCAGTGTAACATAATTCCTGTTGTCAGCCATCTCAAAACTAATCACATTGTAACATAGGTCTCAGCCATGTCAAATGTAACATATAATGATTTCCTTGCATCAACTATGCCCTATTAATAAGCAAGAGTTTAGAGAAGCACTTCACATAAGCAGAGAGTGTGCCACGTATGCAGTGCAGGAAAAGGATATTGCATTTGCAGCACTGAATTGTCATGAACGCTGTTTGATTTGGATGAGGAATGCTGCAGTGAAGTGTTTGAGGTTATTGAGAATGAGTGGCTTATTCAAAATGAACTGGTTAGAGTCTGTGGGAGGAGCTGAGACTGATGAATGGAAATTGAGAGGGCTGTTCGGTTTTGTTTTGGCCGGAGATTGCTGAGATGAAGGAAAAGTGCTCAGTTGTGTTGTTTATCAGTTAAGGCTGAGCTGGATTTGATTATCTGAGCTGGTATTTGCTCATATTTGTTTATCTGATCATCACATTTTTTATTTATCATTAGGAATTGCCATCCTACCAATCCCTCGCTTCTTTTTGCTCTATCACATTCGCTTGAGCATGTGTGCGCATGTGTGTGTAGAACCTGTTGCTTAGTAACTAAAATTCCATATATACTCAGAGCATTACGGCAAAGTACATTGCATTTACTTTCATTTTAAAAAAAATATTTTTTTTTCTTCTATTTATCTGAAATAGTTTTAAAGGTTATGGAGACCTGCTAATGTTATGTTAAAAGAATATTCCAGATTCGGTACAAGTCATTCCAAAATCGACAGCACATGTGGCAGGGGTTGATTACCACAAAAAAAAATTCAGCTGGTCCCTCCTGTTTTTTGTTTTTTTTTAATTCTGGATAACAGTGAGGCACCAGAAGTGAAAGGGACCATCAATAAAAGGTAATAAATACACAAAGAATATGCTTGATTTTAGTTTGGGGAAAAAATTAAAAACTTTGTTGCAATAACAACATAACACCTAAAATCCTAAAACGATCATACAAAATTTACAGATCAAATAAACAAGTTGTAACAGGAGAATTAATTTAAGTGTTTTTATAAAAGTCTGTGCCTATTTTGTCCTCTGTGATATGTTCATTGAAACTCCTTGTCACATGCAGTCGCCAGCTCACTCAGTCACCTGTCAGATCTGCACTACACTTCCCAGCATCCTTTCTGCTCACCACCTGCACTCAGTCAGCCATCATTGTCACCACAGTTCTAATCACCTGCACCTGCACACCCTCATCAAGACACCCTTTATTAACCACCTTTCCCTTCACCTCCTGGTCCGTCCCACAGGTGTGATAAGTAAAATCAAGGAAGCAATAAGGAAAGTAGAACAATGGTCATACAATTGGGGCTTTAAGCTTTCTCCAAGTAAATCTTGTCATATGTTGTTTACCAGGAAGAAAGGGATAAACAAACAGAACTTGAAATTATATGGCCACAGTTTGGAAACCGTAGATCATTTTAAATATCCAGGTCAGTGGTTCCCAACCTTTTTTACTTGAAGGCCCCCCTCCTCTCTGAATCAATACTGCAAGGACCCCCAACCCCTGCCTTTTTTATTCACAAAAACATTTGTGAACATGTATTCTAGTGTTATTACTTTTCAAGATAGATTTAAACCTTCAGTGTTCTTTTTTGCAGACATTTACAACTTAAAAGTACTTGGCCTGTACTTTGCTCAGTACATTACAATAAGTACAAATAAGCATAAGTCCACCTGCCATACCAAACAAGACCACAGGGAGATGCACAAAGTACTGCATATAACTACTATACGGATCCATTCATAATTAATAAACACACTAAAATATAAATGCAAAAATAAAATAACTCTGAATGTGTGGAAACTTAGCGATCTGAAGGTGGGTCGATGTCATCAGTGAACAGTACCTCTGTCAGAGCAAGCCATCGTGTCTATGTTTGGAGCAGCTGATGCCCGTGTGTACATAAACACCACTGATCCTCACAAACTTCTCCAAAACAGGAGCATCAGTTATAAAACACTCAGAGTACATTCATTTTGACAACTACACAAATATTTTGCACTGTGTTCATGCAGAAATACATTGTTAGCGATCAATGATCTGAGAGCGCACACAGTTTGTTTGCGCATCAATAATAAGGCAGGGCCTACTCGCGCGTGCCTAATGTATGTCACTGTAATTGTCTTTACCTTCATCACAACCGTCATCCATCAGAACTTTTTAGCGACACTGATTTTCTTTATCCAACTGAAAGGTGTAGTTTGCGTATCGTGTGTTCATGAAGCGGTTGGGTGTTTTGAGCCTCCGTTCAGTCCGTATTTCACACAGGGTGATGACAAACGGCTCGGGCTGCTCCGAATCCAAAACAATCACAGAATACGTACGCGAGAGGTGGTTCTTTGTTTTAATTTTTTTTAATTGATATAATTTATCTTTTATTATTTAACATATTAATAATAAAATTAATGAATTATATTAATATATTTAAATTAATTTGAAGTTATCTCGCGGCCGGTACCGGTTAAAATGTGAACGGTAACCAACCCTAGTCACAGGTTTGTTGGATTCATCTGTGAACAAGGGGTTCCAGGGGAGATTTAGCCTGAGAGCTTCTCCATTGAAGATATGCCAGAACAGACTGGTATGGTTGGATTAGCGATGAGAGGTTAAAAATGTAGATGAAATGGCGCTGCGTAATATCATAGGAACAATAAACTTAACTCTAGGAGAGTTGGAAAATTAGCCTATTTTCAAAAATAGTGGGGTGTTCCTTTAAGGGACTGTGCGGAGGGCGTAAATGCATTTGGTAAGAATGTCTAGCAATATGGGTTGTCTGGTGTCAGAGTAAGTCAGAATAAATCAGTGTAACAATTTATTATTAGTCAGGTAAATGTGTCATGCCAATTACATAATCAATTTAAAGATAATCAATACATGACATCAAATGATCTGAAGTAGAGTAAGAAATGCATACCTGACCTCAAGGAAATAGGACACATAATGCATAGCATTACAGGCTGATCTGGTTGCAGAATCACGCCCTGACCCTTCTGCAACATCTCCTTAAATACCAGACCAAGACAGAAACCTCTTTCAAATGTAAACATGAGTTCACAATGGGAATTTGCATTAATCAAGTCTCCAGACCTGTAGTTTACACCTTATTAAAGAGAGGAGGTAAAGACCAATTGGCAGAAGACACACCCACACACAATAAGCAAAATATCTCTGAACTCTCAAAACCTTTGTTACCTTTTGCTTTACTTCTGTAAGAATGAGACCTTTGTACCAGTTGCATTGAGACATTTCAAATGATACTAAAAATGTATAATACTGTATAGTACTTGTTCACATTAGACCATATAGATTTTGGATGAATTGTAAAGGAGAGATGGGGAAGAGGCAGTGAAGGGAAAGACATGTAAATTAAGGCAATACTTGGATGATTAACTCAGTGTGATGTTGTCTCGGATGGGGACGCTAAATGCACAAGAGTGAGTTCAGATGTTTATTTCCTTTGTTTTCTCAGAGTCTCGCCATCTCCTACAGTTCTTACAGTTTCTCCAGTCTTACAAAAGATTACCTGATCAGTTATCAGTTTACACGGCAGAGATGATGGCGATTATTGTAGGGTTGCAGTGGGTGGAGGAAGTAAAACCAGATAGAGTGGTATGTTGTGTTGACTCTGTAGCTGCCCTTTACAGTATTCAAAATATGAAATCTAATAGAGAAGATTTAATGCTAGAAATCCTTCAAAGTTTATTTAGATTGCGAATGCTTCGGATAGATGTGAGATTCTGCTGGGTACCTGCCCATGTTAATATAAAAGCGAATGCGAGAGCAGACAAAATAGAAAAAAAAATAAACTAGGACGAGCGATGTTATAAATATTCCCTTTGGTAAAAGAGAAGCTTAGACAATGATCAAAAAAGAAATGGTGAAGAAATGGCAGGACAGGTAGAATATGGATAATAATGAAAGGGAATATTACAGTATACAGAAATCTATCAATGCACAGGGTGTAAACAGAAGGAACAGAAGGGAGGAGTTAGTTTTAACCAGACTGAGGTTTGACCACACAGGGTTAAATAAAACATTGTTTCTGTTAGGTAAAAGTTAATCGAATGAATGTTTGGAATGTAAAATCACAGAAAGTGCAGAACACATACTGTTACATTGTAGGAAATATAGGGAACAAAGGAATAGACTAAATAAAAAGATAAGTCAGGCAGGAAGAACATGGAACATAGGGGTGTATTATAGGATAAAGTATTTTTTTATATATATATATATATTATTTATTTATTTTTTTTTATTTTTTTTTTTACGTAAAGTAGTTTCATTGAACCTTAATTCCATGCTGCATACTCCGGTACAGTAGGTGACGGTATGCACCTGATAAGTCATTGTTGCAATCCGCCATAAAACTAAAAGGAGAAGAAGAACCTCCTGGTCTGGACTCGTCGCTAATCCAAGCTACAGACACCGACGGCTATACTCACCAGAGATACCTTCCTATTGATCCTGACTCACCTGAGAACCTGCCCGTATGACTCACCTGAGTACCTACCTGTTTATCCAGATCTATCTTCTGTCTGCTGTCTTCTGATCCCCATCGTCATCACTCTGGAATCCCTGTGCACTAGCCTGCTTCACAAGTCACCATCTGCAAGAGAAACCACATTGTCACAACCAGATAAGCCTTTAGTGACATTTCATCTGCATATATCTCTTACCTGTTGAATATCCGCTCTGCTTCCTTTCCATCTGCAATAAAGACTTGTTATTTGTGATTACCTTGTCTGTCCTCTTCTGTGTATGTGACGCTTATAGGTCAGATTAAATTTTGCATTACAAACTATAGCGGACAGACAGTAAAGAGCGACTTGTGAGTGTGTATGAGTATGACTGTCTGTAAAGCAGTTTTTGAGGTTCCTGGTGTTCCTTCATCCCCAAGGACCAACACTTATCTGTAAATATTCTGATAAATGAGAGAGACAGTTCTCTTTCTACATTTCACCAGATACCTATACTAAGTAAATAGGCTAGATGATTCTAGAAATACTTAGCATACATTATTCAGCATAATGTTATCCTTTTAGGACATTTTAGAAAATATTCTTCAAATTAAGTTTCTGCTCTAAAAATTTACTTTTGCCAAAATGGCAAAGAGGTGAAGTACTCATGCCATGTGTGGGTATTTGATGGGTCATGCCAAAAGTGTGGTCGACAATACATACAACTTTAAAATGATTGCGAGTAGCTATTTGTGTTATTCATCCTCCTAAAAGAGAACCAGACTGCACACACACACACTCTTAAAAATAAATCTTTAGTGGCATCTATGGTTCCATGAAGAACCATGAACATCTATGCTGCCCTACAAAGGCAAAAGGCAGTAACTTCATTTTTGGACAAAAATTTGTTATTGATATTTTTGGGACATTCAAGTCCTTTATCATGTGGATAAGTATCTTGGGTCAATTCCATTGTTTTATCAAAAAAATAATGGGTTGTCTTAACAGTCACTTCCAAAAGCCCAGGAGAAACCAAAGCAGAACACCGTAACACCAGTTACTGTTCTTTGTCTTTGTTTTAGAACGCTCAAATTAAGTTAGGATACTCTGCTATTGTAAAGATTAAAAACATTTAAAGTCATTTTTCTCAGTTCCACACTCTAGCGAGTTAAGGTCTTTTGCCTTTGTAGGGCAGCATAGAACCTTTCCATTGCACAAAATGATTTTATAGTTGAAAAAAGTTATTCACCCTTTAAAAAAAGAAGAAAAACAGGTTCTTTTAAGAGCTGTTGACTGAAAAATCGTTCTTCTATGGCATTAATGCTAAAACCACTGTTTTGGAATTGTTATTTTTAAGAGTGCATTTACATATACACATTTACAACTGAAGAGAACTTTGAAAAAAGTTTCACGATTTCACACTTACAAATAATCAGATAGAGCAAAGAGTATGCGTATTTGGCGTGCTGTCCGATGGGAGGGCTCCAAGCTCGGAATTTGGGCCAAACCCAGAGTACCCCCCCCCCCCATTCCTGGCTGGGATGGTAACCAGCTGAGAGTGAGAAGTCGGGGTGGTGGAGGGATGCAGAAAGACTAGAGGAGAATAATGTACATGAGTCAGCTATGTATACAATAGGCCTCCTCTCGTGCTGATTGGAAAGATCATTTGAATGTGTTCCTCCCGAGCTTTGTTAATAAAATGTCATTATTTAAAAAAAAAAATAAAGTAATGTTTCTCAAAGCTAAAACGTGTAGTCGAATTCTCAATTTTCGAATTTAAGGTTACTAAAAGACAGAACAAAGGGAAAGGTTTGATATTTTTCCCATCTATGGCTCTGTGTCTAAGAACTGCATGTTTAAGACTTTTTAACAGAGAAAGGAGTAAAGAACAAAATACACATGATACACAACCACCTTTAGGTCTATAACCTCTCTCCCTTTGTCTGTCCATAATGTCAAGCTTTCATTTACAAGCAAACACTTACACATTCCAATCCAATCCAGTCACAGAGAAGAAAAGAGAGAGAGAGAATTAAGCAGGCCGGGAGACAAATGGAGACCCTAAAAAGCTGCATAAAGTACATTATTCTCTGTGGTGTCAATGCCATGCCAACAATTGAGGATTAGCATCTGTCAGTGAGATGTGGTCTGCACTAATCAAAGAGGCTGGGTGTTTCATAACATGCATCCTGTGTATGAGAGCATGCATGTGCAAGGCTTAAAAATATGAATTGCCTTCTGCTTGTCTTTTAATTCAATCATAATATTCCTGATAGGGAAGGTCTTCATTTCATTTGATTATATCATATCACTCATCCCTCTCTAAAGTCAGCAGACATTCTACATTTCTCCCGTGTGCCAGAGTACGATCACTACAGCCCCTCTGGCTTTGATTCATGTGCGTTTGGGAGAGCTGTCAAAACGGGTGAGGTAAGTGACCGTTTATATTCTGGCTGCTCTGTGGTCAGTGAAAGTTATTGGCATAAGCTCCGCCCACACTTTCATGTCATGCCATTTGTTGTTGCTTAGTTGGTGTACAACAACACCTCTTGAGTAAATTTCCTCACATAGCAGTGATACACCCACAAGTGCACTTTTTTGTGCATCTTTTCGGCTTGCACAAGCTGTTTTGAATCATTAAACCTTTGCAGCGAACGCAACATTTCCACAATCGGGTCACGTCATGGCTGTATTCACTTTTTATCGTGGAGCTTTATGGTCATCAGGTTTTTTTTCCTTTCTGTTGATCTCATCCTATTAAAATGTATGATGTGTTGGCCACAAGTGTCTTGTTTTGACAAGTCAAACTTTTCAGTTAATATAATAAATAAAACATCCAGTCAGGCTGAAGCTTTGGTTATGTAACACTGGTTAAAAGTCAACAGCACATGTGCAGAATGCTACTGACCAACTGATAGGCTATACATGTTTTTACTGACTCATATTTATGTATTTCTCAAATAACCTGATTTTGATACAGAGAATTTGGCAGATTTAAGTTCATAAGTTCATTTGTTTCTGGGACAGACACTGAGCAAGACCAAGGTTTTATATGTCCATTTGGGCTTTTATTCAATGTATATATGACAGAATCCAAGGTTTTATATAATTGGATGAGCTTTTTTTGTTGTTGAAAAAAGGTGTTTTTTTACGTTTATACCTTAATATCATGTAAATTGATAGGTTCAAGTAAACCACACTTGAGTAGAAATGGCCTAAACATGAAATTTTTTCTAAGTGTGCGATGGAAATGGTGTCTATAATGATAAGCAACTAATTACTGTCATTATGTGAGTCAAGACAACACATTTAGTGGTGGAAATTCATACTCAATTCTTGCTCACCCTCATGTTGTTCCAAACTTGTATAATTTATTTCCTCTGTGGAATATAAAATAAGATATTTTAAAGCATTCTTTAACTGTTTTTATAAATGCAACGAAAGTCAGTGGGGTCCAAAATAACATCAGATCCTATTGACTTTCATTGTGTGGAGGGAAACAAATTAAATCTGAGACATTGTTCTTTACATCTTCTTTTGTGTTCCAAAGAAGAAAGAAAGTCAGGTTTGGAAGTCAGTTATTGTGCAGCATATAGTAAAATGCTTAGTAAAAATAAAAGTATGTTTTCTTTAAGGCCCTCTTTTGTTCAATGTTGTTTTGCTCATTATGTCTATGCTGCTGGTCTGAGGCAAATCCCTCGAGGCAGACTCTAGTTCTATGAGTAACGCTGATGTTTTTCGGGGCTCTTATGCCACTTTTCATAGTTTTTCCTCTGTCAACAGCAGGTCCTTGTGGCCATATCAACTACTGTCATCAAGGATAAATTAGCTTTCTTATTCATGTCACTTATATTTTAATATACCTTGTAACTGTACTAATAGTTAAGATTTATAACTAGGTCTTCAGATGTCTTTCTCTCTCCAGGTGGTTGAAGTTCTGAACTATTCCTGATTCTGGCTCTGCTCTACAGCCTTCATATTTAAAACTCCCACTAACACACCAATGTATAATATTACATTACATCTAATCATTTGGCAGACGAGGAGAGCATTAAAGACAGCAATAGAAGTAATCAAATCAACAATAGGGCAACAATATGCAAGTGTTGTGATTAGTCCCAGTTAGTCTAGCACAAGCGTGCCACACGAGTCTTGAAAAGTGAAGCCAAAGCATCTTGATCGCCCCCTGGATGCAGTATAGGTCATAAACTCATATGCTCTCTCCATGTAATGTAATGGGACGTGAGACAAACTAGATGTTAGTTTGAGCGTTCGTTCTTCAAACAAGTTAGGTTCCCTTGCGATACTACACGAGTACTGCGTCGTTCGTCTTATTAAGAAAAAAGACAAGATGGGGAAAACTCCTTTTTCTCTGATTCTGAAGCCTTTATACAATCACACAGTGAAAACTGCACGTCGATTGGTTCGTAAAGTTAAAGAAAACGAACCAATGACCAATGGTGAGCGAGCCCGCTCAAGCCCGCCGAAGGGGCAAAGACTCGGGCTATAAAAGCAACCGTTTCACCATGGCAAATCGATTAATTCTCCTTCAGCGACGCAGATAACATCTCTTTGTTGAAACTTGGATTGAAGCCGCCTTCACCTGCTCTTCAGCTCGCTGCTCAGACCGCCGCTCTAGTGCAGCGCTGATTGCCCGCCACTCTGCAGCAGCCAGATCAGCTTGCCGCTCTCAAGCAGCACTGTTTCCACGGCGCTGTGTTGCAGCCTGGTCAGCGCTTCGCCCACAAGCCACCTGCAGCCGTGCGAGTGCACTTCGGTGTATCATTTTAGATCATTTATAAAAGAGCAAATTTTAGCGACGTTGTTGCAATGCCCCTCTGCACGTTGATGACAGGCACAGCGGGTGCGTGCAATGTCTGGGCGACTCCCACGCAGAAGCCGCGCTCGCTGACTCAACCTGCTCTCACTGCAAGAGTATGAGTCTTGAATCTCTGCGCTCGTGGATAGCGTTCTTCTCGCATCCTTGCGCCCTCCCGTTTTCTTCCTCCTGGGAACCCGCAAGGAAAAAACAGCGGGCAGAGGATCTCAGCGCTTGGACGAGTGCGATCTCACATCGGCTCAGCTCCCGCGTGACTCGCTCTCCCCACAGGAAGAGGTTCCCCCCATCCATTTCTCCCATCCGGACCAACGTCCCTCAGCGGCCGCGAGTGACTTGGTCTCGTTCGGAGGATCTGATGATGAGCCGCAGGATGACAGCATGTCCTTAGCGCCATCGGAGGCCGAGGACTGCTGTCTAAAGCTGCCAAACTGCTTGGTTTAGAGTGGTCTGCGCCTGAGGAACCCATGCGCAGCCGCTTGGACGAGTGGTTCCTGCCTGGACATCATCAAGTCCTTCTTTCCAGAAGTGCATGAAGGGCTATGAGAAGTTACCTCCCCTGGACGAAGCTGTGGCCGCACATTTATGTCCGCCCACCCGCCATTGGATGGAAAACCAAGGCCGCTCATCCATCTAAGCCATGTCGTACCATCTCGGCCATCGCTGGACGTGCGTACACCTTGGCTGGTCAGGCAGCTTCCACTTTACACTCTATGGCGGTTCTCCAGGTGTATCAAGTGAAGCTCCTCAAGGATCTGGATGAGGCTGGTCACAACTCTGGCCCTGTGCGCTACGAAGACCACGGCTCAAGCCAGTTTGGTGGTGTTGGAGTGCCACTTGTGGCTTAACTTGACTGAGATCAAGGACGCGGATAAAGCAGTTTTCCTAGACTCGGCTCTAGGAAAGAGTCTTCTCCACCGGTCTCTTAAACCCGCTGTCGATGGCTTCACCGAGCGATTTACAGCAGCACAAAAGTCGTCCCAGGCTTTTGCCTAAACACTCCACCTCCTCTGCCCCGAGCCGCCCTAAATCAGCACCAGCTCAGCAGCAGATGCCAAGGGACAAGTAGCCAGCCACCAAACAAGCTCTGAGCACAGACAGCTCTCACGCTCTGCTAGGCGCCACCCCCCTCCGGTGCGACAGGGCCCCCGACCCAAGAAAGTGTTGGACCCTGCAGCCCGGAAGCCGGCCTGATGGCCAAGAAAGGAAGAGGAGGAGGCTAAGTCCCGCTGCGGCCAGACCACCCTTCAAAATGCCTCGCCCAGTTTTCTTACCACCCCATTCAGTTCCGGGTGCTCGAGAAAGAGTGTTTGTTGCCCACACAGAGCCTGTTCAAATGCCCTGGTTGGGAGCCGCTGTTATAGCAGAAATAAAAATTAAACATACTCAAAAAGAGAGCAAAATTCTTCTTCCACCACACACATACACCTCAGTCCCTCACAGCGACTCAGTGCCAGTACCAATTCAGGCCCTCGCCTCACAGGCTGAGGCCTGGCAGGCCATCCCTGGAGTGTCAGCCTGGGTTCTGAACATAAAACAAGGTTATGTACTCCAATTCGCTCAAAGACCCCCGTTTTTCAACGCTGTGGTCGAAACCTCTGTAGAAAGCAAGGATGCACATGTCCTGCGTTTCGAGGTAAACATCATGCTGGCAAAAAGAGCCATAGAAGTGGTTCCTCCAGCACTGAGCAAGTCAGGCTTTTACAGCAGGTACTTCCTCGTCCCCAAGAAGGATGGCGGTCTCAGATCCATCCTCGATCTCAGACATCTGAACAAGGCCCTAATAAAGCGCTCGTTCAGAATGATCACTCTGAAACAGATCTTCCCGCAAATACGCCCGGAAGACTGGTTCTTTACCCTAGATCTGAAAGATGCTTACTTTCACATCCAGATAGCCCCCCATCACAGGCAGTTTTTGAGATTCGCCTTCGAGGGATTGGCATATCAATATACGGTCCTGCCGTTCGGCCTGTCCCTGCCCCCCCGCAGTTTCACGAAGTGCATGGATGCGGCTCTCTCCCCTCTGAGACAGATGGGTGTGCGCATTCTGAATTACCTCGACGACTGGCTTGTTTTGGCCCAGTCGGAGGCGGAACTAATCTTCCACAGATCCGTTATCCTCAACCACTTAGAGTGCTTGGGTCTCAGAGTAAATTTTGCAAAGAGCTCATTATCTCCCAGCCAACGCATATCGTTCCTGGGGATAATTTTAGACTCAACCCTCTTGAGGACACAGTCACTCCAGAGCATGCTCGCGCAAACATTTATGCCAGGGGTTTTTCTGCCGCTCAGAACGTTTCAGAAAATGCTAGGCCTAATGAGCTCTGCATCTCCAGCTCTGCAAATGGGGTTGCTTCATATGCGCCCTCTACAGTTCTGGCTGAAACCGCGGGTCCCGCCCTCAGCCTGGCATCATGGCCGTTGCTCGTTCAAGGTGAACCAGGCGTGTGTCACAGCCCTGGCCCCTTGGACGAACCCTTGCTGGTTCAAGCAAGGCGTGGCGATAGGTGCTATGGACAAGAAGAAAGTTGTCTTCACAGACACCTCCAAGACAGGTTGGGAAGCTCTGTGCGACAACCGCCCAGCCTTCGGAGCTTGGAGCAACCTGGAAAGCGAGCTAAATATCAACCGCCTAGAAATGATGGTGGCATATCAAGCTCTCCAGGTCTTCCTTCCTCTTCTGGTGGGACAACACGTCTTGGTCAGATCAGACAACATGACTGTGGTGTCCTTCATAAATCACCAGGGCAGCCTCTCATCGAAACCCCTCGTCACCCTAGCGAAAACCTTCCTAGAGTGGACTCTACTCTCTCTAAGGGGAGGGCACATATAGGGCGTGCTGAACTCAGAGGCAGACATGCTGTCCCGGAGCAACCTTCCCTCAGAGGAATGGTCGCTCCACCCCCGCTCGGTTCAGAGAATTTGGGAAGTTTTCGCGAAGGCAGAGGTCGACCTCTTTGCCTCAGAAGACAATATCACTGCCCAATATTTTTTTTCTTAAAAGCCAGGGATGAGCTGGCCCATGATTGGCCCAGCCTCCTCCTCTATGCTTTCCCCCTGATCGCTCTGATTCCTCAGGTAATCAAGCAAACCAAAGTTCTCCTGGTGGCTCCTCTTTGGAGGACCCAAACATGGTTCTTGGAGCTGTCTCGGTTATAGCTCCTGAGGCCATGGCCGATCCCTCTGAGACGGGACCTCCTCTCCCAAGCGAGAAGAACAATTTGGCACCCCAGACCCGAGCTGTGGGACCTTCATGTGAGCCCTTAAACCTCCCTGAGAATATCCTAAACACTATCTCTCAGGCCAGAGCTCCGTTGACAAGATGTCTCTACGCCTCAAAATGGACCGTCTTCGCCTCCTGGTGTAAAACCCGGGGCGGCGACCCTCTAACTTGTGACATATCTCAGATATTGTAATTTCTTCAAGACTTAATGGATAGAGGCCGTTCCCCCTCTACTCTTAAAGTCTATGTTGCGGCTATAGCAGCTTCACATGCTCCTATAGCAGGGCAGTCTATAGGAAGAAAGGCTAAACCCTCCACGTCCCCTCACGGTCCCTACTTGGGACCTGTCTGTGGTTCTTAGGGGCCTTAAAAGCCCTCCATTTGAACCAATCCAGACTGCTGACCTTCGACCCCTGTTGCTAAAAATCGCCTTGCTGCTAGCTCTTAAGCGTGTGGGAGATTTGCAGGCACTCTCTGTGAGCCCCTCGTGTCTTACGTTTGGGCCCAACGACTCTAAAGTCGTCCTGAAGCCTAGACATGGATACGTCCCGAAAGTTCTGTCTACCCCCTTTAGGGCGCAGATGGTAGTGCTCTCCTCCCTTCTTCCTTCTCAGGATGAAAAGGAGTTGAACCTTCTCTGTCCTGTCAGAGCCCTGAGGACGTACATTGATCGTTCCGTCCCTTTTCGTCAGGCGGAACAGCTCTTTGTCTGCTTTGGTGGTCGCACGAAAGGTCTTCCGGTCACAAAGCCCAGACTATCTAGATGGATAGTAGACGCCATAGCTCTCGCTTACTCCTCCTTGGGCCTTCAATGTCCCTTGGGAGTGAGAGCACACTCCACGAGAGGCATGGCCTCCTCGTGGGCGTGGTCCTCTGGTGTTTCCATTGATGACATCTCTGCGGCAGCAAGCTGGGCCTCATGGACCTATGTTAGATTTTATAATCTGGAGGTCTCTGCGCTTCAATCGCAGGTCCTTTCTGCATAAACCTGCTGCACTCACATGCTTTTTTGTTATATCCCCGACTAAGTCTGGGAGTAACTACTGTTTGCCTCATATATACTTAAACTAGGTCCCTGGAGGCCCTAGTAATGGGGTTCTGGTGGATGACTCTTGAATGGAGCCCTTTTTTAAGCGCTTCACACTTTTATTTAGTCGTCCCCTTACATAGCACGGCGTGATTGTATTATCCCCGTAGCGTCTTGTCTTATTTATCTTAATAAGACGAACGACGAAGTACTTGTGTAGTATCGCAAGGGAATGTACTTGGTTACTTACGTAACCTCGGTTCCCTTACATACGGAACGAGTACTGCGTAATTTGCCGTGCTATGCGCGAAGACGCCTCTTGCGTTGCTTCAGTCGAAACAATCAATTTTCCATGATAAAACGGCTGCTTTTATAGCCCGAGACCCCGCCCCTTCGGCGGGCTCGAGCGGGCTCGAGCGGGCTCGCTCACCATTGGCTCACGCATACCGCGCCGTCATTGGTTAGTTTTTTTACTTTACAAGCCAATCGATGTGCAGTTTTCACTGCGTGATTGTATAAAGGCTTCAGAATCTGAGAAAAAAAAGTTTTCCCCCATAGCATCTTGTCTTATTTATCTTAAGACGAACAACGCAGTACTCGTTCCGTATCTAAGGGAACCGAGGTTACGTTAGTAACCGAGTACGTTTTAGTTAGTTATTTGATGCTATAAAAACAGGAGTGTGACGTCATGATTGACAGCTGAGATTGACAGCTTCTCTGAGCAAAGTAGTCACTGAGGCACCAACTAATTTTTTTCCGGGAACTTCGGGAGGAGATTGGAGCTTTAACTTTAATTTCTCCATTTCCATAACTGTATTTCACAAAAATGTCAGGGGCGTGTGACTGATTAGGCAGGAGCAGTCTATGGGTGGGACCTTGATGTCAGATCTGAATGTGGTCTTTGTACCGAATGCAGTCTTTATCAGTTCACAGTAGGCTTGTTTTACGCACGGAATGTGATATATTAAATAAGTTCTCAAAATTACTGTAAAATCGTGTAATGTTATTTTCTAATACTGTAAAATAGTATTTAATTCGTTATTTGTGTTTATGAGAAGAAAAATATGTTTTGTGCATTTAGTGAATTATTTTCATTTGGCATATCTGCGTCATGACGTCATCGCACGCTAGTTTGGTGCGCGCCAGGGATGTGCTTCATTCGCAGTAAATGCAGAGACGAGAAGCCGTCGTATCAGCGTTCTTCTCTTAATTTTTTTGCTTATTTCCAGCCAGGTAACTGCAAAGTATAATACACAAAACACACTTTCGGTTTAAGTATAAACATTGTTTAATATAATACGAATGAGTCGTATGTGTTTAAAGCTGTTATTTTATACTTTAGTAAAAGTTTGTCATGAGTTCAGTGCTGTTGAGCACATGATTAGCATAGGTGCTCCGCGATTAGCGCGAAAGTACGCAATATAAAATGAATGGTTAAAGTAGAAATAATATTCGAATCTATAAGAGATAATATTGTTTGGCGTTATGAATTATCTTCAATTTACATACGTGGTCGTTTAATCTGCGGTGTCTGTTAACTGCGTGTTATGCGTTACATTTGAGTGAGTATTTGAAGAGTGAATTTCATGTCTCGTCATTCAGTGTAATACATCAGACAACGAACTGAGCAATATGTTCTCAACTGAGAATATGGATTGTATTCTAAATGTATTTTTACATCATCAATTTCATGTTATTATTTAGATAAAGGTTAAATACTAATGAAAATGTTATATATAGATATAGAAATTATTATCGATTAGAGTGTTACTTTGGCAATTGTAAATGCTGAATATGCAAAATGTTTAAAGTTGTTAATGTTTATATTAAGTCATTACTATGCAAAAGTCATACATGTGTTGTTCATGTAATGTGCTGAAAGGTTGTAGTATGCATGTACTTTTATTGATTGATTCGTAGTAAATGCAGAGATGAGAATTAAGCCATCATATCAACAATAACTCCTAAAGAATAAACATGAATGAACATCTGAAGGTATGTTGAGGATACATTACAACTTACTGAAACGTATATGTTGTGTAATCGCCCAATCAGTGTTTCAATGGCGGAAAGCCAATAAAACAGCTTGTAAACAATGTCACGTATCATTACATTTAAGTCATTCAGTGTCCACAGCTATTTAGTTCACTAGAGAAACGAACTCGCTAAATATATGCACTATATTAGCCTATACACTCACCTAAAGGATTATTAGGAACACCATACTAATACTGTGTTTGACCCCCTTTCGCCTTCAGAACTGCCTTAATTCTATGTGGCATTGATTCAACAAGGTGCTGAAAGCATTCTTTAGAAATGTTGGCCCATATTGATAGGATAGCATCTTGCAGTTGATGGAGATTTGTGGGATGCACATCCAGGGCACGAAGCTCCCGTTCCACCACATCCCAAAGATGCTTTATTGGGTTGAGATCTGGTGACTGTGGGGGCCATTTTAGTACAGTGAACTCATTGTCATGTTCAAGAAATCAATTTAAAATGATTCGAGCTTTGTGACATGGTGCATTATCCTGCTGGAAGTAGCCATCAGAGGATGGGTACATGGTGGTCATAAAGGGATGGACATGGTCAGAAACAATGCTCAGGTAGGCCGTGGCATATAAACGATGCCCAATTGGCACTAAGGGGCCTAAAGTGTGCCAAGAAAACATCCCCCACACCATTACACCACCACCACCAGCCTGCACAGTGGTAACAAGGCATGATGGATCCATGTTCTCATTCTGTTTACGCCAAATTCTGACTCTACCATCTGAATGTCTCAACAGAAATCGAGACTCATCAGACCAGGCAAAATGTTTCCAGTCTTCAACTGTCCAATTTTGGTGAGCTTGTGCAAATTGTAGCCTCTTTTTCCTATTTGTAGTGGAGATGAGTGGTACCCGGTGGGGTCTTCTGCTGTTGTAGCCCATCCGCCTCAAGGTTGTGCGTGTTGTGGCTTCACAAATGCTTTGCTGCATACCTCGGTTGTAACGAGTGGTTATTTCAGTCAAAGTTGCTCTTCTATCAGCTTGAATCAGTCGGCCCATTCTCCTCTGACCTCTAGCATTAACAAGGCATTTTCGCCCACAGGACTGCCGCATACTGGATGTTTTTCCCTTTTCACACCATTCTTTGTAAACTCTAGAAATGGTTGTGCGTGAAAATCCCAGTAACTGAGCAGATTGTGAAATACTCAGACCGGCCTGTCTGGCACCAACAACCATGCCACGCTCAAAATTGCTTAAATCACCTTTCTTTCCCATTCTGACATTCAGTTTGGAGTTCAGGAGATTGTCTTGACCAGGACCACACCCCTAAATGCATTGAAGCAACTGCCATGTGATTGGTTGATTAGATAATTGCATTAATGAGAAATTTAACAGGTGTTCCTAATAATCCTTTAGGTGAGTGTATATTCATTATATTTCACTTAACCTTTTAGTGATGTCTTGATTATTTAATGTATGTTTAAAGAAACCTGTCATGAAAATGACAGCCACTGTGTATAAATGATTATATTTCAAAAACTTAATTTTATAATTAGATTTAGAAGCAAAAACGAACTTATGTGAACTTTACATGTTTGCATACAATGTGTTATTTGAGTGTTGATTAATATATCTAAAAATAAATTGCAACTGAATTTAGGCTAATAGTTTGGGCTCTGTTGTTAACCTTTAATATCATAGTAATGTGCAAGTAAGGGCTCCCTATATAGTTTACAGCATTATCTTTAAGAAACTTTTAGTTATAATTAAATTCATTTAAGGACAGACACAATTTTTTCAGTAAACCACTGTTTAATAAAAATAAATAAAAAGCAATTTTGTAAAACTGCTGTACCGATCCCTTACGGAACCGTGACTTCAAAATCGAGGTACGTACTGAACCGTCAGTTTTGTGTACCGTTACACCCCTACTTTTTACTGTGTTGAGGAAGTGCAGCAGCGAATTAACATAAGTAAATACAAATTGAGCAGAACTAATATTTCAGAACTAACTACATAACTTCTGTGTCATTGAATTTATATCTGTGACAGTAGCTGTGTGACTGTCACTATAGAGTGACACAACAGAAAGACAGCTCCACTTCATGAGAGTGGATGAGAAAATGAGCACTAAGTAATAAAGGGACTTGTATAAATGTTGTTAAAAAAAGTAAGGGAAATTAGAAAATAGTTTCAAGATATTGGCTTCTCAGAATATTGTAGTTAGAAATAAATTAAAATAATAAGATATACATTTATTTAAAAAATGTAATGACTTAACTTGATAGATGAATAAATAAAAAGATTGCACATGCTTAAAATATTCTATTTTATACCTAAAGATGTCTAAAATTTGTTATCCCTGGTGGAAAGTATGACAAATTATTCCATTGCAGAAATTTAGGTTGGTGTTAACTAAAGATAACTTGTGCATTGTGCTCAATGAGAGCGAGATTAGATGACCAAATTGAAAGAAAATTTGATTCAACAGTCATAGACATTTTACAGAAATCTTAGTATCTTAGTAAATGGGACTTGTTGATTAAATTAAAGTAAAAGGATTTCCTTGATGTTGGTTGGGAAAAATATTATTCACCATTACTAAATTTTTTTGAACCCAGCATGTGAATATAAAAGAAAAATTGATTGTTGCTGTTTTCTGCATATTGCAAAGGGGGAAAAAAAGCTTGCTTTTTTCTTGCAACAAAAAACTTGCTTTACCAGTGTGATTTTTGATATAAAGGAACCACTGAAAAAGATGCATGGTTAAAAAGTGGAATTTAGATAAAGAGCTGATTGCTCAGACACAGTTGGGATTAGAATTTATAAAGGTTCAAATTGAGTGTTAAAATTTCAGATGGCTTCTGGAACAGTGCCTTGATGAATGGAAGTAACAAGTGGGAAAAAGGCAAAGACATGACTGCAGAGAGAAGAAGAGAGAGTGGCTTGATGGGCTTTCAGCGTTGACACTTCTGAGGGGTCAGCATGGAGAAAGACTGATTTTATGAAGGGAAGGTGCAACTTTTACTTGAGACTTTTCCTGAGGGCAAAGAATATCCTGAGATGCAAAAGTGTGGCAGGATCAATCAAAAGCCAAAACTGAGAAGAGGCAGAGAAACACCAGATGTTTGAGTGCCACCACAGGTTGAGACAACTGCACCGTGCCTAGGCCTATTATTCTTAAAAGTCCTCATGAAATCAAAATCGATCTTATTTACTTTGTTAGCAAACATAACTAACATTATTCTTAGGGTGAACAATCAATCCGTGGAAGTTAATACACAGGAAAAAAAATGTTTGCCGTGGTAATCTTTAATCAAAATATGAAAAGTAACTTCCGGTCTGGAATGGCGTTCCTTTTCAGATGATGTCAGTTCGACGGCTTTGGGTTTGAACAGAGCCATAGAAAAAGACGGCTTTGGGTTTGAATATCCTTAACCACTCCCCTACAACCGTTAGTCTGCTATGATCGCGAGATGGAGAGGAGGAGCGCCGAAGTAAAACTGCCCTCTATTCAATATTCCGTTTTACTTGAAAATACGTCACAGCACTGAAATAAAATCGGTTGCAACTTCCGGTTCACTGGGACTTTAACTATTTAATCTATTAGATTTTGTGCAAAGAAAAATGCTTTATAACAGCGGTGTTAAACTAAACCTGATGATGACTGACGCTGTCCAATTGCATAAAATAAATTTTAGACACTGTTGCAGAGGGAATGCATGTTAACCAGTGTTTGACGACGACAAAGCTGTGGTATCCTGTTCAGACCTTGTGGAATTCAACAGCTAAAATTATATGTTCCACATTTAGATCACAACCTGCTGAAGCAGACACAAAAAGATATGATGGCCAAAGAAAGGTGTGAATGAATGTGACTGAAGGTGTGGTATGGAGTGAGAGATTGTATTTGAAGAGAGACTGAGGCAAATCAATTATTTTGCCAAAACATCTGTATCTAAATTTTAATATGTGGGCCCACAGGACAAATTGTGCCCAATAAAACCGTTGGATTTAGAATTTTATGAAAAATAAATGTCACGTTCACACTGCCCCAACAGACACCAACAAAAGCTGATTGAACATGTTCAGTCGGGTGAAAACCAAGCCTGCCCAAAGCCAACAGATGCCGACTGGGGTAACACATTGCTCCAACAAACGTGTTTGTATATGCGGTGTGAATTGGCCTATCATGATGGAACTGATTCTTTGTCAAAAGTATAAAATATTGTGTTGTAACTGTTAACCTGAGCGTGGGTAGAGTGTTTTGCAGATGCCTAAGAAAATGATGTGGTGATTGTGGGACTCAAAACAATGAGATAAATTGAATTAGCTGATTGTAAACACTCTAAGAAAAAAAGGTACACGGTGGTACAAATAATGTTCCTCGAAGAACAGTAGAAACAGAACACAGACTACTTGTTTTGCTCCTTTATCAATGAAAAAAGCTTTTTTTTTATTATGGATTTTTATTGTTAAACTAAAAGACGACAACATTTAAAAGGTGAGTTTTTACAATTTACGTAATATTAAGTGCAAAAGCCGAAACTGTCAATGTTTCAGCCACTCAATGTGAAATTAGCGAATTAAATTAGTTTATAGAGCTATGTACTCAATGCTTTTAGCCATTTGTATAAATATGCCGTTTTCTTAACACTGTATGGCAAGCTGTTTTAAATTGTTCCCAGCGTTACTCGTCGTAATTGCATTTTTACTAGTAAGAATTCAATTAGAGAGCTCTACAAATTAATTTTTACTAGTCATATGTCTCCATTGACTTCCATTCATTTTTAATTACAGAGCTCTCTAATTCAGTTGTTACTAGTAAGAATTCCAATTAGAGAGCTCTGTAATCAAATGATTACTAGTAACAAATACAATTAGAGAGTTCTCTAAATGCATGTTTACTAGTAAAAAAAACAAAACAAATTAAAGATATGTATAATTGTATAAGAGCTCTGTAATTAGAGAGCTCTGCAACTGCATTCTTACTAGTAGCAATTCAATTACAGAGATCTCTAATTCTAATTATTATTAGCAAGAATTTAATTGCAGAGCTCTCTAATTCAATTACCGACGTGTCAATGAACGAACATTCAAGTACTTTAAAAGTGCAGGAAGGCAAGTGTATTTTGTGCACACAATGTGGTTAACTACAACAGATAAACATGACAGCTGTGTGGACGCGAACTAATCGGCAACAATTCTCGTTTTTAATTGATACTAATATGGATTCTTATTCTCAATATATTTTAATCTTTGCTGTTTTCTGTTACTGCCAGGGCTCGCAAAATCACATGCCCGAAGTCCCGGGCTAGACGTTCCAGCTGGGCCCGGGCAACCAAAACGTATCACGGCCCTGCCAGACGAGCTATTTTAAATAGTGAATACAATTCCTTTATGGCTTTGCGTTGTTGACTTGTTATCTGAAGGAAAAATAAGATCACAGATGTTTTTGATCATGCTGATTTGTCGGCAGTGAAGTTTAGCCGATGTGTGATTGTGCGTATATGTGGGTTCGTGATGAGCGGATCGCGGTCATATCCGCGGGTCAGGCGGACCAAATAATAAAATATAACATTGTAATTAATTGAGGGTGGATGAGAGATAAATAATTAATTTGTTTATTTTATTAAAGACACGGAACTCTCATTTCATTATAAAACGCAACGAACGTGCGTCACACTTTCACTTTCGTTTTCAAAACCAGCGCCTCTTCAGGGAAAACAAATCAAGGATAACACATGCCTATAGCACCTCCTAGTGGACAGTATATAAAACACAACGTCTCGGTTACGACTGTAACCTTAGTTCCCTGAGTAGGGAACGAGACGCTGCGTCACCGCTTTGGGAACGCCTCTGCGTGATTGCGTCGTGAAGCACATGTGTAATCAGTCCAATGGAGAGACGGAACGTCATAGGCGGGTGACGTCATCGACCCGGAAGGTATAAAGCATACCGGCAAACAAACGCCGCTAGCTTCTGTGGTAGAGTGAAGCAAGACGCTTTTGCGGGCATGCGGGGAGTATGGCAGGGTGACGCAGCGTCTCGTTCCCTACTCAGGGAACTAAGGTTACAGTCGTAACCGAGACGTTCCCTTTCGAGGGAACTCGAGCTGCGTCACCGCTTTGGGAACGAGAATACCCACGTCCCCATAGGAGCCGGATGCCCGCCTGTGCATTGTCTAAAAGGCGAGCACCCGAGCCCCTGGAGTAATGTCAAGTTCGTAGAACCTCACGAAAGTGAGCGGCGAGGACCACCCCGCCGCGTCACAAATGTCTTGCAGGGAGGCCCCTGCTAGGAATGCCCGAGAGGCAGCCATACCCCTAGTCGAGTGTGCCCGGACAGCCAAAGGGAAAGGCTGCCCGACCACCTCATAAGCAAGTGAAATAGCCTCAACTATCCACTTGCTCATCCTCTGCTTAGAGACCGGACCCCCTCTCGAGGGTGGACCGTAACACACAAACAACTGTTCCGATTTTCTCCACAGGGCAGCTCTGTGGACATAAGCGTCTAGTGCGCGAACAGGGCAAAGCAGATTGGATCTTTCCTGGTCAGACGTCAGAAAGGGAGGTGGACAAAAAGCCATAAGTACTATGGGTCTCACAGTATTAGTGGGAACCTTAGGAACGTACCCCGGTCTGGGGTGCAGAAAAGCTTTAGCCATACCGGGAGCAAATTCCAAGCACGAGGGTGCCACAGAGAGGGCTTGTAAGTCCCCTATTCTTTTTAAAGAAGAGATAGCCAGCAGAAAGATGGTCTTTAAGGTGAGGAGTTTCTCAGAAATTTCTTCAATGGGCTCGAAGGGAGCCTGAGAAAGGCCCTGAAGGACAATAGCTAAGTCCCAGGCCGGCACCCTGGTGCGTACTGCGGGCCTCAGTCTGATAGTGCCACGGAGGAAACGAGTAACTAGGGGGTGTCGCCCGAGGGTAACACCATCGAAAGGAGAGTGGTAAGCTGCTAAGGCCGCCACGTACACCTTCAAAGTGGAGGGAGCTAACCCAGCGGAGAATTTCTCCTGCAGGAACTCCAGCACCGCGCTCGCAGGGCAGTTTACTGGATCCCACAGGCGATCTCTACACCATAAGGTGAAGAGTCTCCATTTCAATGCGTACAGTTTCCTCGTGGAGGGAGCTCTAGAGTGTAGGATGGTCCCCACAACCTCGGTTGAGAGACCGGAGCTTAGGAGCTGGGCCCCCTCAGAGGCCAAGCCCACAGATTCCACAGCTCTGGGCGTGGGTGCAGGAAGGCACCGCCCGACTGAGAGAGCAGGTCCCTCCTGCACGGAATCTCCAGGGGAGAGCCGTTGAGGAGCGACACAATGTCCGAGAACCAAACCCGGGCTGGCCAGAACGGAGCCACTAGGAGCAGATGGGCACCGTCCCGACGAACTCTCTTTAGAACTCCCGGAAGCAGAGCGATCGGGGGGAAAGCGTACAGGGGCAGCCTCGGCCACTCCTGTACCATGGCGTCCAGTCCCAAGGGAGCTGGAGGAGTTAGAGCAAACCATAGACGACAATGAGTGTTGTCTTGAGTGGCGAACAGGTCTACTTCTGCTCTGCCAAATTCTTGCCAGAGGAGCTCCACCACCTCGGTGTGGAGTCTCCACTCCCCGGGCCTCGGCCCCTGCCTCGACAGGATGTCTGCTTCCGTATTCAGGCGCCCTGGGATGTAGATTGCCCTGATTGAGAGCAATTTCCCCAGGGCCCACAGGAGGATTTGACGAGTCAGCTTGTACAAAGGGCGAGACCTCAAACCCCCCTGGTGATTTATATAGGAGACCACCGATGTGTTGTCTGTGCGAACTAGAACATGATGGCCCCTGAGATACGGCAGGAAATGTCTCAGAGCCTGGAACACAGCAAGCATTTCCAGGCAATTTATGTGCAACGCACGATGAGAGTCCTGCCATAGGCCCTGGGCCGAGCGACCACTCATGGTCGCCCCCCAACCCGTAAGGGAGGCATCCGTGGTCAGAGTGACCCGCTGGCACGGTACCCCCAGTAACGGGCCTTGGGCTAGAAACCGAGGGTCCTTCCACATGACTAAGGCGCGGAGGCATCGCCGCGTTACCTTGATCACGCGAAAGGGATTTCCCCTCGGGGAAAAACCCTTGGTCTTGAGCCACCACTGTAAAGGTCTCATGTACAACAGGCCACGAGGAATGACGTTGGACGCTGCTGCCATCAGGCCTAACAGTCTCTGATACTGTTTGACAGTGAGTGGCTGGTCTAGTTTCACCCCTTTCACAGCTGAGAGAATCGATCCTACGCGAGGCTCTGATAGACGGGCCTGCATCAGGATCGAATTCCAACACACACCCAGATACGTTATTTTCTGTACTGGAGAAAGAACGCTCTTCTTGAGGTTGAGCCTCAGCCCTAACCTCTTCATGTGCGCGAGAACAACATCTCGATGTTGAACCGCCAGACGTGCTGACTGAGCCAAAATCAGCCAGTCGTCGATATAATTGAGAATGCGGATCCCCTGCATACGCAAGGGGGCTAATGCCGCGTCTACACACTTGGTGAAGGTGCGGGGTGATAGGGCTAGACCGAAGGGAAGCACCCGATATTGGTACGCTTGTCCCCCAAAAGCGAACCTCAGGTACTTCCTGTGCTGCGGAAGGATGGAGATGTGGAAGTAAGCATCTTTGAGATCTATCGTGACAAACCAGTCCTCGGACCTGATTTGGGACACGATATGTTTGAGTGTAAGCATCTTGAACCTGAACTTTGCCACTGCGCGATTCAGCGAGCGCAGGTCCAAAATGGGGCGCAACCCCCCATCCTTCTTTGGCACTATAAAATAGCGACTGTAGAAACCTGACTCCCTGTCGGAGAGAGGAACCTTCTCTATGGCCCCCTTCCGTAGGAGGGTCTGGACTTCTTGAGTCATAACCAGAGCCTGTTTGGGGCCCACCAAGGTAGGTAGGACCCCCTTGAAACCGGGTGGACGACACCTGAACTGGATGGCGTACCCTGATCTTATTATCTGCAGGACCCAACGAGATATATTTGGCAGTTTTTCCCATTCTGGCAAAAAATCTACTAGGGGTACCAGTCCCTCGAGACTGGCCTCTGGTATACTGAGTGCTGGGAGCACAGCGCCCTGAAACGGATGACCGGCAGGGAACGGCTGACTCGACAGCGCCACCTCCTTGTCTGGAGGACGCGGGCCATCCTCGGATGACTCGCGAGGGCCTTCCACGCCCCGGCACTCGGGCGGGGTTAGTGGAGAGACCCTGTGAGGGTACCGGAACAGGACGGGCACCGTATGCTGAGGTGAACACCGCCTGTTCCCGAAGGGGGAAACCCTCACTGCCCTGGGCCCACTGGCGTCAGGGCCTCTTAGACGCAGCCTTTCTAGAGATAAGAACAGTCCGCAGATCTGCTCTACCCCTAGAGGGCTGCGTCTGGGGGTGTCGCCCACCGCCCCACCCTTTCTGCGGGGGAGTACGAGTGGCAACACTTTGTTTCTGTTGCGCCCGGTGTATGGAGCTTGTACTCGGTGTCTGCTGCTCCCGCACAGCAGCAGACGAGGCCTGGGGTTTTCTCGGGAGGAGCTGCTTCAGCGCCGCAGATTGTTTCTTTGCCTCCTGAAACCTGTCGGTGACGGTTGTGACAGCGTCACCGAACAGGCCGTCAGGAGACAGCGGCGCATCAAGCAGAAAGCTCTTATCTCTCTCCCGAATCTCGGTCAGATTAAGCCACAGATGCCTCTCCGTAGCCACCAGGGCTGCCATAGAACGGCCTATAGATTTGGCCGTCTCCTTGGTGGCTCGGAGAGCTAAATCTGCTGAAGATCGGAGCTCATTAACTAAGTCTGCTCCGATCTCCTGGCTGGACCCCAGGTCTCTTAGCAGGTCGGCCTGGTATGCCTGCACGATGGCCATAGTGTGCAGACACGCGGCGGCCTGACCCGCTGCCGAGTACGCCTTGCCCACCAAAGAGGATGTGGTTCTTAATGGTTTGGTGGGCAAGGTCGGAGTTTTAATGGCCGATGCCGACTGAGGAGAGAGATGGCTCGCAAGCGTCTCCTCCACCTTCGGCATCGGACCATACCCATGCTTCTTCAGCCCCTGTATGTTGCTATACACTGACGTTTGGGGGCTGAAGACACGAGAGGACATGGGCCGCTTCCACGTTCTCGACACCTCAGTGTGGAGATCCGTGAAAAACGGTAAACTCCGACGTGGAGGCTGGGCAGAGCGGGAGGGGAGAAAGCGCTCGTCCAAACGGCTCTTGGACGAGACGCTCTCTTGATTCTCTTGTGGCCAGTCAATGTTTAGTTTGGCCACCGCTCTGCACAGGACCTCCAAAAGCTCCTCACCAGCAGGGGATTGAAGTGGCGAGTCTTCAACCCCCGCGTCAACGCTGCAAATATCGATCTCGTCAGAGCTTGATAAAAGCAGCGCTGAGGCTGCCCCCTGGGTGGGAGAAACCGCAGGGCGGGCTCCCGAACCCAGAGAGGTAGCACTGGATCTGCCAGGTGAGGGCAGAGAAAGGGCTGGGCCCGTCTCTAACCCCTCTGACAGATCCATTTGCGAACCCCACGACATAAGCTACCGCTGTGCCTCAGCAACAGCGGGGCCTGTGCCGCGGGGAACGCGAACCGGGACACCCTCCTCAAAAAGTGCCCGGCGGGATCGCAGCACTCTCATAGGCAAAGCCTCACAATGCTCACAGCCGGCCCCCTCGAGAGCCGACTGAGCGTGCTGTTCACCCAAACAAACAACGCACATCAAGTGTGTATCCCCGCTCGTGATGTGACGAGAGCAGGGAGGAACACACTTTCTGTAACGCTGTTCGCTCGCCATAATGTCTCTTTAAATGTCAGTGTGTATGCAAACTTGTAAGAGATAGAAACAAGAGAAGTCTGAACTCAGACACAAAACACAAATCTGACAATGACAATACACAGAGCGCTTGCTGAAAGCAACAGAAGCTAGCGGCGTTTGTTTGCCGGTATGCTTTATACCTTCCGGGTCGATGACGTCACCCGCCTATGATGTTCCGTCTCTCCATTGGACTGATTACACATGTGCTTCACGACGCAATCACGCAGAGGCGTTCCCAAAGCGGTGACGCAGCTCGAGTTCCCTCGAAAGGGAAAGAAAAAACCCTACAGGGGATATCGCTTCATAACTCAACAGTTTTACCTAAAAATATACACTAACTTAACAGAATGTATTCTGCTCTATGTAGGCTATATGACGATAAATTAATAAAACCTATAAGCCTACAGTGGAGAAAACGGCGAATGTCGCTGTGTGTGTTAAAATGTTAAGAGGTGCATAGATTTAAATTGGTGTTTCAGTTCTACACAGGCAAAAACGACAGGTCAAGACAGAAATTCATACAAATGTAGAACCAAATCCATTTGTACTGATGATTGTAATTTGATTATTTTATATACCATTGTTGATATTTGTGAGTTTGAAAAAGGTTTTGATCGATGTTTCGACTCCTGTTCAGTTTTCTACATAAAAAAAAAATTCTTTTATTCGGGCCTGTTAAATTCATTTTGGACTACCAAAATCTGAAGAGTGCCTGCCTGAAGAGCTACCAGCGATTTAGAAATTTTGCGAGCCCTGTATTTGTAGCACAGCCATCCATAATTGCATGTCACTTTTAACTTGTTTGTTAATTTTAGTAAACAATTAACAAACTTTAAACTTTTTGCCGCTCTTTAATGTGGCCTGACAGATGCTCAATCAGCATTTTGACCTTGGAAAGAGCTTGTATAAAACTGCTTAAGAACAATCATGTCATGTAACGTCAAATTTACCAAAAAAAATGCTGTTCTGCTTTACCAAAATTCAATGCTCATAACCTCGTTAGTCAGCTAGAAAGATAACTATAGAAAGGGACATTTTGCTAAATATATGCACTATATAATAATCCTTATATTTGTACTTAAACTGTTGTCTTCATGAGAAAGAATGGAAGGAGCTAAAAATGAAATTCAACACCACCCATATAATTGCGTTTATTCTTTTTTGGCACTTGAAAAAAAAAATTTGGCGGCAAACTTTTTCCCTTATAGGAGCCAATGGCTCCTTAATTGATATTTTTGTCTGGAGCCCTGCTAACGTTTAAGACACTTGTGATGGCATTTTTATGAAATACCCACAGTGAATGTAGCACCATTCAGTGATCATGTCCGGACAAAGTAAATTCAAATAAGAAAAACATTGCCAATTTACATATTGCATTGCCATTACATTTCAAATCGACATTTGCTTACTGTATGCTTCCTTAATAAAAAGATTGTAAAATAAATTCACACGAATCAAGTGGCTGAATCCAAGACTTCTAAAGAAACGTGATCACTTTATATAGAGTATAGATCTAATTTAGCCCTTTATTTCTAAATAAACATTGATCAGAAGCTCAACCATACTTGCTTGACATGCAAGAACAAATCTCATTGTGCTGGTGTAATGTGAGAATGAACCTCATCGATGCATTGAACCTCTTATGCATCATACAAGCATGCTTGAGCATCCTTTTACCAAAACTGAATGCTATGAACTTTGTTCACTGATCAATATTTCTGTGCATAAATGCCTAAATTAAATCTGTCTGTCATAAAGTAACCATGTCTGTTCAGAAGATTTGTATTAAACCACTCGATTCATATGAATTTATTTAATAATCTCTTAATGAATTTTTTGAAGCATCACATTTTTGGGTCAACAGACTTTAAACAGAGAGACCAAAATTTAATTAAAAATATCCTCATCTATGTTTCAACGATAGATGAAAGTCTTAGGGGTTTGTAACAACATGAGGGTAAGTAAATTGGCATTTATTGGTGACCATTCTTTGGTGAACTTTGTAATTAACATTTACTGTCAATATGGCTTATAAACCCTGAGAAGATTTAAAAAAAAAAAAAAAGGTTGTATTATTGATAAACAATTCACAGAGGGCATTCAAAGTGGCTTTAGGGTGAGTAAATAGGGTCACTAGCGACCCAAGTTATGGAACAGTGTAAGTATTTTTTTTTTCTGCACAACAATGGAGTCTGATGACTCCAGTATCCGCCAAAGTGACAATGTCTGATACACGATGATGACATGATGTTTCACTCATAATAACCACAGGCATAAAACAAAAGAGTTCACTATTTCCTACTAAAATTAAAATAAATAGATGCAAAGATAGTCTTCTGTGGTCTGCAACACAAACACATTTTAGATTTAATTTCTGTTTCTTGACAGACAAATTACAAATCACATGCGTAACATAACTTTACTGTTTGGCTTTTTAAAATCTTTTTTTCCTTAAAAAGATCATTATTTTTTTTTATAAATGTTAAAAAGTTATTAATATGGTCACAATGGTAAATAAACCTAGAGAAAGAGGCTAGTTGTCAGAACCAGCACATATATGGTAAGCAATCTGTAAAATGTTTATAATCTATAGCTTTACACTAATCTTTCACCAAAGGAACCGGTCATTCACATTCAATATGATACAATCTTGCAATGTAATATTGGCATTTTATATGTGTGTTTTGCATTTATAGGCAGGTGAAGACTGTCTACTGTTGGTGAGGATGCTATTTCAATCAATGCTCATGTGAAGACCTTGCAGTACCAGTAAAAGACAACCAGTATGTCTCTCTTGCTGATGTCTATACAATGGCAGCTAATTGTTAAAGGGTTAGTTAATCCCAAAATGAAAATTGTCATCATTTACTCAACCTCGTGCCATTCCAAACCTGTAAGACTTTTGTTCATTTTCAAAACACAAATGAAGATGTTTTAATGAAAATGAGAGATTTCTGTTCCTCCATTTACAATGCACACAACTACCACTTTGATGCTTTAAAAAGTTCATAAAAGGTTGTAAAACAGATCCATATGAATCAAGCAGTTTAGTCCAAATTTTCTGAAGAGACTCGATCATTTGATATGATGAACAGATTTAATTTATGCTTTTATTCACATATAAGCATTAATCAATGCACACATCAGATATTGTAAACAGACAACTAGAAACAATGAGGTTCATTCTTGTGTTACACATGAACCAGTGTTTGTTCTCATGCATCAAGCAAGTACAGTTGAGCTTCCGTTTGTTCAATGTTTATATGTGAATAAAAGACTACATTCAATCTGTTCATCATCTAAAGTGATTGAGTTTCTTAAGAAAATTTGGACTAAACTGCTCTATTCATATGGATTAGTTTTATGATCGCTTTATAAAGTTTTTGAAGCATCAAAGTGGTAGTTGCGTGGACTGTCAATGGAGGCACAGAAATCTCTCATATTTCATTAAAATACCTTCATGTGTTTTGAAGACGAACAAAAGTCTTTTGGGTTTGGAATGACATGAGGGTGAGTAAATTATGACATTTTTCATTTTGAGTGAACTAATCATTTAATTACTTAATTTATTTAAATTCTGAAAGCATTCAAAATATTGTCTATGTGACTTTCAACTTATTTTTAGTGAACATCTTACCTTTCACCATACAGTAGCCCTAGCTCCTAGCTTGTTAGAACAATTCATACTTTACTGGGTACTTGTGGTGGGTTTTTTTTGTGAGGGTAATGTTTAAGGGCAGGGTTAGGGGATAGAATATGCAGTTTGTACAGTGTAGAAATTGCCTATGGAAAGTTTCCATAAAACATGGAAACTGTGTGTGAATTGTTATTTTACACAATGGCAAACAAGAAATAATGTTAATTGTAATGAACTCTTCTTTTCTTTTCTTTTCTTTTCAGTTATTCCAGGAAATTGGCTGAATGCATGCTGTAACTGTTTTAAGGTGTTTCCAGGATCCCTTTAAGGGTTAGTTCACCCAAAAATGAAAATGGTCATTAATTACTCACCCTCATGTTTTTCCAAACCCGTGAGACCTTTGTTCATCTTCGGAGATATTTTTTATGAAATCCAAAAGCTTTCTAAAAAAAAAGATTTCCTCAAAAATATCTTCATATAGAGAAGCTGTGGCTATGAATCTGTGTGGCATGCATGTTTTGTATTTAGACTCTGCTTGTTTTGAAAGTATGAACTGAATATTGTATGTATTGTTGGAAGTCTTTTTGAAGTCTTTAACTGGAAAGATGTATTTACACAAATAAATATTTTACTGTAAACTGGAACAGTGTTTGTTTAACCACTTATATGTATTTACAATTAATGATATTAAAATTCCTTTTGAATTCAGTTGTTGAATGTGCAAGTCAATAGGAAAATGGCATTTAATAGCTCTTGAAGGAACATATTTATCACAGTTAAGGTACAAACAGGCTTGTCCCTGGGGTGTTACCTTAAAGGTGCACTATGTAACTTTTCCATCCGCTAGAGGTCGCCTATTCAAAACAAAGGCGTAGTTTGATGACGCCAAGTTTGAACGCAGAATCTTGGGACATGTGGTCTTCACTTCACAGCTGGTGGAAAAAAATCGGGATAGAACTCGGGCAAAAATCATGTTAATGGATGCGATTATTAACGTTACTGTAGTATGAAGCAGAGCAGATCCGAGTGTTTTGGGAGCTGAGCAAGGCCACTGGAGCGATTGTTAATAAGATGAATGCAACACGTGCCTCACGAGCAGCGGGACTTTTATTATGCCACAGTTGCCGGCGCCATTTCCGCTTTTCCGGTCATGAGTATGAGGTAACGCAGCTCTGTTTATCATATTAGATACATTTGAGTGTGTTGAAAATGATGTTATGACGTTACTCTGTGCATTCGCTCGCCGGCTGCTATGATACTTGTTGCACACTGCAGTAAGAGTAAAGCGTTTCTGCAAAATAAAACCGGAAACCGAGGGTAATGCAGATATGACGCAATTGACAGGCGACTCCCTCACACGTCCCGGTTCCTTGGTTAAAATAGCAATTTTCTCACGATTTACAAATAGTTGGAAACATTTGGGATATTGTAAGTACAACTGAACAAAATATATAACACTGGCCAAGTGGTTTTTGGATATTTTACTGAAAAAATGTTACATAGTGCACCTTTAAGGGACAAGATTGGTACCTTTGATGAAGGTACAATATTGTACCAACAAGTTTTAAAAACCTAAAGGTACATTTTGGTTCCCCATGGTACAAATCATGTCCTTTAAGGATCAAACTGGAATGGTACAAATTTGTTCCTTTATATTAAGGTACAATTCTGTCCCCTTAAAAGGTACCGCCCCAGGGACAAGGGTTTATACCTTCTATGGTACAAAATTGTACCTTTTTTCTGAAAGTGAAGAATAAATTAGAAATTTATTGTGAAACTGTAAAAAGGCAAATCGTATGATAAAAAGGCAAATTGTGTGAGAAAAAATGGGATAGATATGGGTTCAATCCCCGCTGGTAATGAAAGCAGAGATCCCCAAAGGGGGCCAGTACAGCGTTCAGCACACATAGGTCACACCAAGAAGGACAATGGGCCAGATAAGCAGATGTTTTAATACATTAAGGTCTCATTCACAGGTGACAGCAGCTCAATTCCAAGAAAGTTTTGTTCCAACAATAAGAACCAGTGAGTGTGTGTTGTGATCTCAGAGGATTGTGCATTGATCGGTAAAATTGTTACCTTAAAATACACCAACCAGCTTTGACACTCCCTTGCCAACAAGGGAAAGACCATGGCAATGACTAGCAAAGACAAATGGAAAAGAGAAAATGAAAAGAGACTTGAAGCAGGATAAAGCGAGGAGGAATGTTGAAAGCTCAGAAAGAAATGCACAAGGAGCTGAGCAAAACAGAAAGAATCAACAGAGTGAAAGGAATGAGTCCAATAATGTGTCTGATGATCATCACATGCTTACTGCATCTGACACTATAAGCTCAAGCTACAAGCATTACCACCCAGACTTACTTACAATTGACTTTTCAGCCCTCGGATAGACCTAGTAACAACTCAATAATAACCCAAACAGAACAAGAATTGATTGAAAAGCAAACGATTTTAAAGCAATGTAGAAATGTTGATAATGAGAAAATTAGCAAAGAAACATTTTATGGGAAACAGTGCAAAATAATGTATGGTCGCAAGAAATTACCATAGCACAGTGGGACAATTCATGAAGGAATAACAAACAGAACTAAGAGAGCTTATAAAACAGACCCTAATGTGTACTTAGACTCAATTGGTCAATCCAGGGGTATAACTAATGAATTTAAAACAGTGGTTGATTTATGATTTCACTTTTTTTTAAAACTTTAGTTAGTGTGTAATGTTGCTGTTTGAGTGTAAACAACATCTGCAAAGTTAAAGTTAAAGTTTAAAGAAACTTAAGTTAAAGACACTTAAAGTTCAAAGCAAAGGGAGATATTTCCTTTTACAGAAATCGTTTTTTAAAGACTACAACAAATGGCTGGTAGGGACTACAACAAGCTTCTTCACGGGTTAATGGCATCACAAACCATACAATTTACAATAACCCCGTCCCCGGGAACACGCAACAAAGGCCATGTTGAGAAGAGGAAGAGTTGTTGTAGTAGAGCACATTTGGGAGTCAGCTCAAGCTGTCGCATCCTTCTTTTCTCATTTATTGCAATACAGTACATAACACAAATGCAATAGCATGTCATAAAGCAAGATGACAGCACAAGTTATAACTCCATGCCGCATATATTATCTGGCTGTGTATCTTACAACAGTTCCCACATGAGTGATTTATAGATTTTCATGACAGAATATGCTAATCAATGACTTGAAGATAGTTTACTCCACATCAGCTACATAAATTCATCAACTATTCAGACACGTCCTGTCGCAGTCTACATGTTGTCACTTCTTAGTGAGTCTCTCCATCATTGTCCGACTCCAGTTTGAACATAAAAAGGCTGAACAGTTTTGGACATTTTCAGTGCGTGTCTGCGTGAGGAAATCGAAACTGCTAATGCCGAGTGCAGAAAAAGAAAATAAGATTATGGAGGAGGAAATGGTTGGGGAGACACGGGGAGCAAGGATTGTGCGTTCTGAAAAGAGAGTGGGAGGTAAATAAATCATTTTGCAATGTGCTGCGCTGTTGCGGCTGGTTAAGCGGCTGTTTGTGCTTTGTTTCTGTTTGATATAATTGTAAATATATAATTTAAAATACTGATATTGTGGTCTATAACTCCTCCCCGAGCCTCTCGCTGCCCTGTATCTTGCTCTTGGCTGTAGGTCATCGCAGATGTAATTTTCAGTCAGAACACATTTCACACAGCAGGATTTTGAATCGCCGACAGGTCCAGATTCTCTCAGATCACGTCTTTGAGTATTCACACTGCGTGATTGTCACTCGTGTGAACGAGCACCGATTTGCCTATGATTTCAGGCAAAACCTGATGGTGAGTCAAAATCAGGGCTAAAATCGGGCAGTGTGAACTCGGCATAACTCAAGCTCTTGAAGCTCCGCCCTCTTCCTCTTCATTTGCATTTAAAGGGACACACACAAAAATGGTGCGTTTTTACTCACCCTCAAAAGTGACCGTTTTAACATGCTATAAAAAATTATCTGTGTGGTATTTTGTGTGGAACTTCACATACACACTCTGGGGACATCAGAGACTTATTCTACATCTTGTAAAAAGAGGCATTATACGACCCATTAAAAGCTAGAAATGAAGTTAAAGCAAGGTTGGAATTAGGACTGGATATTGACACAAATTTCACGATTTGATTTAAATTTCGATTCATAAGCAATTTGATTCAATACAATATCGATTAATTTGAATATATATCAGGTACATGACATGGAAAATCAAATCTCTCAACTAATGCTGTATAATATACAGGGAGTCAGCTGGTGCATTACTATAATATTGAAGGTTAAAATTAACTAATTTGTATACAAACACTTAAATTACACACAAGGAAGATTTTATAATAGTGAAGTTATAATGCGAACTCGTTTTTTTTAAACATTTAAATGGTTGTTATAAAAACCTTGGCCTAATGGATTTATTAAAACAACAACAAAAAACATAAACAATATATATAATAAATATGTAATATAGTGCAAAATGTCCCTCTCTAGAGTTATTTTTCTAGCGGACTAATGCAGTTTGTCATTGAATGGCTTTTCTGAGGTAGCCTAAATGTAATATTGTTACTCTCAAGCTTTCTCAGTCTTCCGTGTTTAAAACACTGAGTGATTACATGAGACATGACTCATTTCAGTAAGTTGTGCTGTATCTTTTAACATTCCTTTAGATATTCAGCCACGTTTATTTGGTAACTGGTAGCAAAAAGAATCGCTTGAACAACTGAGTCACTACAGCGATCAGTCACGCAACATTAACTCTTTCCCTGCCAGCGTTTTATTTTATTTTATTATTATTATAATATTTGTTGATAATTTAATTATTCACCAAAATGTCATATCTGAATTCACTTCTCACGAGAGAAGCAGCTAAATTCATTTCTCTCTTCTGCAGAATACTACAAGATTGAAAAATATTAAGAATTTGCTGTCTATAAAAGAGGACAAATAAAAGAAGAATACTATGACGATGAACACTGCTAAATGGTTGGTTGGCGCAAACTAAACTGAAACCTGGCTAGCCACCTAAACCAGCTTCATGATATAGGCCCCTGGATCCGATTCCGCATCAAAACATAGATGGAGTAAACCGAGTTCATCAACACCCCTAATGCTTGCACAGTCCTATAGCTCGTCCTGAGTCGACATTTCATTAAGTAACATTAGGCAGTTTTTATTTATATGCTGTTTAATGTTGATGATCGCTTTTTTTACATATGTAGATTATATGATATTGCTTGTTTCTGCATCTTCTTCACATGTTTTGATCTTCTTCTTCTTCTTTTCTTTCACACGATGTGTCATAGTGCACCCTAGCATATAACAGTGAAAACACGGAAAGCCGGGGAAATTCTGTCAATGTCGGGGACACAAAACCAGTCATACGGGTACATTTTTAAAAAAAATTGAGATTTATACATCATCTGAAAGCTGAATTGATAAGCTTTCCATGTATGGTTTGTTAGAATAGGACAATATTTGGTTGCAACTATTTGAAAATCTGGAATCTGAGGGTGCAAAAAAATCTAAATATTGAGAAAATCATCTTTAAAGTTGTCCAAATGAAGTCCTTAGCAATGCATATTACTACTAATAATATTTTATATATATATATACATTTACGGTAGGAAATTTACAAAATATCTTCATGGGACATGATCTTTACTTAATATAATGATTTTTGGCATAAAAGAAAAATCTATAATTTTGACCCATACAATGTATTGGCTTTTGCCACAAATATACCCATGAGACTTATGACTGGTTTTTGTGGTCCAGGGTCACAACTAGTGTCACATTTATTGTTTAAATTTTATAATAAAATTTACAGAATTTGAAATCTGAGACTTTCTAACAAAGCACAAAGTTTATTGTGATTTATTGGATAGGAGGTGTGCTACAATGTTCTGTTCATTCATCAACTAATAAATGCCATTGATTAAAAGATGGATTCTTTGGATTTAAGAACCGATATTTCTTCATAAAAATAAGAATCGATTAAAAATGAGAAATAGATATTTTTACCTAGCCCTATAGTTTGAATCAATATTGGATCGCACAAAATGAAAACAAGGAATGGATCAATTATGCTTATTTACTATAATCAACAGAGATGTATTAATTATACCAATGATGTTTTATCTGCATTAGGAGAACAAGTACAAGAAAGGAAAAAAAAAGAAGTAGAATGACTTGGCAAAATAGGCAAGCCCTTAATTCGTTATTAAAGGATTAGTTCACTTCAAAATGAAAATTTCCTGATAATTCACTCACCCCCATCTCATCCAAGATGTTCATATCTTTTTTGTTTCAGTCGAAAAGAAATTAAGTTTTTTGAGGAAAACATTCCAGGATTTTTCTCTCCATCATAGCCTTCCATAGCAACCAAAATTCAATCCAAGGTCCAAATCAATGCAGTTTCAAAGTTCTTCGAAGGGCTTCAGAGGCTCTGCGCGATCCTAGACGAGGAATAGGGTCTTATCTAGCGAAACCATCGGTCATTTAAAAAAAGGAATTAAAAATGTAGGCCTATATACTTTTTAACCTAAATTGCTGATCTTGCGCTGCTCTGCGGCACACCAGTGATTAAGTAATTAAGCCGGAAATATCACGCTAGACGTAGGCAGAAGTACCGCCCCCGTGTTTACAAAGCGCACATGTGAAGACTAATACAAATGTCCTTTAGCAAAAAAAAGGTAAAACAACGAGGATTTTGAAGTTTTTGTTTTTTGGTAAAGTGCGTTTGTATTAGTCTTCGCACGTTCGCTTGGGGCGGTACTTCTGCCTACATCTTAGCGTGATCTTTTCGAAGTGATAACGCAATCCGTGGCGCGTCATAGAGCAACACAAGATGAGCGCTTTGATAAGCGCTTTGAAACTGCACTGATTTGGACCTTCAACCCGGTTGGTTGCCATTTAAGTCTATTATGTGGAGAAAAATCCTGGAATGTTTTCCTCAAAAAAAAAACTTAATTTATTTTCGACTGAAGAAAGAAAGACACGAACACCTTGGATGAGATTGGTGAGTAAAATATCAGGAAATTTTCATTTTGAAGTGAACTAAACCACAAGCAAGGTGTCTTAACAAGGTCGAGTTGAAAGTGGTGGTCCTTCATCCAGCAAGAAATGTTTGTCAGGCAGGCCAAGATGCGAGCAGCTACCGTCGGATCATCTAATGTATATGGTCAGACAGGCATACATGACTTCATTTAGACATGGTCCTAAAATTCAAGAACTTCAGTGTGATATTTACAAAAGATTATTTGCATTAATAAGTCAAATTGTACTTTTTGCTATCCTGTTGTCTGAAGTTTGTCATTATGGTACCTTCATAGAACAACATCTGTCTTAAATATCAGGTTGGACGTCAATGCGCATTTTAGACGTCAGAGCAAATCTACGTTTCTGATAAGAATGTGTGTGAACACATGTGAGGACAGGAATAAGCTGAGATAAGATTCAGGGATGAGGTGATCACACATCTTTGTCCACGACAGCACTCACAACAACAATGACCAAACTACTAGTCTCCTATTGACCGGTGAGACGCTTCTGTTAATATAACATCCTGTTGTTCTATTTGAGTTGCTTAAGATCGGTTAAGGGACAAGACAACCCATGCAAAACACTGTCTCTGACCTGATACAGTTCAGACACAATAACCCTGACAAAATATAAAACTACTCTGTCATGCACTCTCTCCCACTTTCTCTATCTGCTTTTTTCTTCTTCCTTTGCCAAAACCACTACTACTAGTATGCAAGGCTAAGGTGCCCTCCTACTCCCTCACTCTTTCACACACACCAGTTTCTGCAGTTATTTCATTATCACATACCACACAAAATACACACACACATAATACACAAAACAACTTTTCACTTGGATTGGCAAAAGTTTTTTGTAGTTTGTGTACAATTGTAGAGAAAATTGATACCTTGTATCAGGCACTGCTTGGGGGCTCGAGCGCACACACAAAATGGCCGAACTCCCACGGAAAACCACAAGATATTCTCCACTCATTTTATCCAATCAAAAAAATCGATTGAGATTCAGAAACTCTCTGATTGGTGGATCTCACATCGGGTTCTGGCAGGTCGTAATACTTACAATTCTACTGTTATATTTAGCATTGACCAAAAACTTGTGCTTTCTGTTTTTTTGCACAATGATAAATTGTATTTTACATAATTAACTCCAAAATCAGCGAGAGATAGGGTTGCCAACTTCTGGAAAAGAAAATAAGGGACAATCGTGATTCTTTATAGGAAAATAAGGGACAGAATAAGGGACACTCAAAATATTTGTACTGTAAATATATATATATATATATATATATATATATATATATATATATATACACTCACCTAAAGGATTATTAGGAACACCTGTTCAATTTCTCATTAATGCAATTATCTAATCAACCAATCACATGGCAGTTGCTTCAATGCATTTACAGATGTGGTCCTGGTCAAGACAATCTCCTGAACTCCAAACTGAATGTCAGAATGGGAAAGAAAGGTGATTTAAGCAATTTTGAGCGTGGCATGGTTGTTGGTGCCAGACGGGCCGGTCTGAGTATTTCACAATCTGCTCAGTTACTGGGATTTTCACGCACAACCATTTCTAGAGTTTACAAAGAATGGTGTGAAAAGGGAAAAACATCCAGTATGCGGCAGTCCTGTGGGCGAAAATGCCTTGTTGATGCTAGAGGTCAGAGGAGAATGGGCCGACTGATTCAAGCTGATAGAAGAGCAACTTTGACTGAAATAACCACTTGTTACAACCGAGGTATGCAGCAAAGCATTTGTGAAGCCACAACACGCACAACCTTGAGGCGGATGGGCTACAACAGCAGAAGACCCCACCGGGTACCACTCATCTCCACTACAAATAGGAAAAAGAGGCTACAATTTGCACGAGCTCACCAACATTGGACAGTTGAAGACTGGAAAAATGTTGCCTGGTCTGATGAGTCTCGATTTCTGTTGAGACATTCAGATGGTAGAGTCAGAATTTGGCGTAAACAAAATGAGAACATGGATCCATCATGCCTTGTTACCACTGTGCAGGCTGCTGGTGGTGGTGTAATGGTGTGGGGGATGTTTTCTTGGCACACTTTAGGCCCCTTAGTGCCAATTGGGCATCGTTTAAATGCCACGGCCTACCTGAGCATTGTTTCTGACCATGTCCATCCCTTTATGACCACCATGTACCCATCCTCTGATGGCTACTTCCAGCAGGATAATGCACCATGTCACAAAGCTCGAATCATTTCAAATTGGTTTCTTGAACATGACAATGAGTTCACTGTAATAAAATGGCCCCCACAGTCACCAGATCTCAACCCAATAGAGCATCTTTGGGATGTGGTGGAACGGGAGCTTCGTGCCCTGGATGTGCATCCCACAAATCTCCATCAACTGCAAGATGCTATACTATCAATATGGGCCAACATTTCTAAAGAATGCTTTCAGCACCTTGTTGAATCAATGCCACGTAGAATTAAGGCAGTTCTGAAGGCGAAAGGGGGTCAAACACAGTATTAGTATGGTGTTCCTAATAATCCTTTAGGTGAGTGTATATATATATATGTCATTTCAGTATCTTCAGTTAAGTATGTGTATAAAAGATTCTTAGACAAACACATTTGGGTCATTCTGTGTCAAAATCAACCAAATTTCAGAAACTTTCCCGGCTCAAATTTTTGATTTTGTTAATTTTGTTTCTGAAGAAAGACAAACATAAATGAAGAGAAAAGACAAAATATTAAATGTGATGGATGTTTACTAAGTAATTCAATATTTTGTAGTGGGGGTCAGAATGACAATTTTCACAGGGGTGTAAAAATGGCTTTAGAAAGATGGCAGCATCATTATTTTATTTTTAGACAGAGATTGGCAGGTCTATTAGGTAAATCTGTTGACTTTAACAATCTTTGTTGCATTATATGCCAACGGTGACAGTTGAAAAATGGGGAAAAGCACTTGTGTTTTTTGATCAAAGTTTGCACGCCTGTAACTCATTTTGAAGATACTTTAATATCCCTTTAGATTCTAATTCTTAAAACACTTTTTACTTTTGTTTTTTTCATTTTTAAGGCCCAATAATGTCCTGGGATATAGGGATCTCAATGTGGCTCCATGAGTAAATTGGTACACATTTTCAGTGGTCACACATTTTCTGAACAACAAATAATGTTGAAGCCGGAAATGTATCTCGTTTTTGCCATCAATACTATTTTGAGTAAATATAAAATTTAATAAAATATTGTGCCTGTAACTCTAAAAGTATTAAATATATCTCAATATTTTTCTATATTCTCATTATTAATAAACTTTTTCTTTGTAACCTTAATTTTAAAGGCCCTATATGGTTAGATATAATGTGGCTCCATGCTCAAATTATTGAATATTTATTTTCTACACCAAGGGATATTAAATATCATCAACCTCTATTCAAAATGATCAACTTAACAGGTTTTTTTTTCTTCAGAAGGATAGATAGATGGCATAAAATTTGAAAGCATAATAAATGAACGGCTTTGAAATTTCAGCCAATAAAACCTTTCTATTCGAGAGACACAACTAACTTTTGTGCAATGAATTCTTTAAGCGCACCATCGCACAGAGAGAAAGACAGTAAGCTAGGCCTACTCTTGAAAAACTAACACCAATTATAATTAATTGTTGAGTAATGAGAATGTTAAAATGTTTTAATTGGCATTTGCTGCGTATATGTGTGTCATCTTGCATATCCCATTTTTCATTTGCTCATGAATAAATCGGAACCTATGCCTTGTATCTTCAATACAAATAAGGCAGGATAAACGTGGCCTGCTGTGGTACTTGCCAAAATGATCACTGAGTAGCAATGTTCAATTTACGGTAATGCAATCTAATAATAGAATGCAATATATTACAATGTAATGTAATGCAACTTAGTGCAGTGTAATATAATGTGATGAGCTACAACTGATTATGATGTAGGCCTACTGTCATGTTCTAAAACTAATTAATTGTTATGCAATTTAAAGTCTTTTCTTCCCTATTGTAACATACATCTGAGTGAAACGACTTCTTGAACAAGAAAAAAAAAAACGCAGGCTACGGTATGACTTGATTTTACCCATGGGGAATTCATTGGAAAGTTGTGGTTTGCTATTGACTCATGTGAATGACAGGTTGTTCCAGTGAACACAGAAGAGATGTTGTTGCAAGAGGGAGGGGAAGTTATTTTAATTAAAGATTACGGGGGCACAATGCTAATGTGAAGACAAAAATAAATAAATGTGCACGGGTAAATCATTTATAATAAATAGCCTACTGCAATATTCCATAAAAATAAAAATGGTCAATTTTGTTTTTATGTAAGGTCATTTGACTCAACATCAAAGGTCAATATATAAATTCATTAACGCCACCTTGTGTTCATAGGGGGTTGCTGCACCGAGAGAAACCATGAAATTGTAACTTAAACTGAGTAAAAGCTCTTAGAACATATTGACTGTGCCTCGTTACAAATAAACAAGCTATCATTCAGGTATCATGTTTTGTTTGAGATCCAGTCCTTTGTGAGAAACCATTTTGAATCGAAAATTCCATTCAAGAGCATTTCTCACGCGTATCCCTAGCCGCTTCTTCTGCAGCGGATTTCAGTCACAGCAGTGCGAACATGTCGGGACATGCCTGTGTGTCCCCGCGCGCAGCGCACTGTAAGCGCACCGGCCAAATGTACCAGTCAACAACTTCAACCACAAGCAAAACTGGACTGAATTTACCCAAAGCCACAGGAGACGGTAACTTTAATGGGACAGAGAATTAAGTGACTGCTGCGCGTTGTTGCCCCAGCTGCAATGTAAGTGTGGATGAAACTGTCCCTAATACGTGATTTTACAGGAGATTCATGATGTATAGCTGGTGCGCTGCTCTCTACTTTTGAATCGTAGCAGTGCGCCCTACTTAGTTTGACCACCTTTCTTGTATTTTATGCCTCGGGAAAATTATTCCCAACAGATCATTTAAAGGAGGTATTTTTGTTTTAGATGGCACCTAAATGTGCTCTCTCTCTTGATCTGTTTCTCTGTGTTCTCAGTTTCAGAATGGATGAACGTGAATGGACATAAATCTTTATTATTGAAATGAACGTAAATAGCTTACTATAGTCTATTGCATGAAGCTAGAGAAACGTTCAACTTTTACTCTAAAAATTAGCTAACCCAAATAATAGCCTATGCGTAAAAGAAACAATGGAACGTAAATTCTAAGCACAATCATTTACATTTATTCTTTTAGAATGTTTCCCCACTTGTTAATATGGACTGTGAAATGATCCCTCCTAATTAGTTTTAGCAGATTCTGATCAAGCAATTATTTACCATTTACAATGTTCTTTTAAAAATATATTAAATCTGATTGTGAATAAGAAATATTAAACCATTTAATGTTCTAGTTAAACAGTTAGCCTAGATTTAATACGTAGCCTACATTCAAATAATAATGATATAAATGGCCTATGAGATTTAATTCATGGATAAAATTTAACACTGAGCTTGTCGATTTAAATAAAATTCTATTCAGGGACTTCATCCTCTAAGGAAAAAAGGTGGAATTTAAAACATTTTAAAGCAATTCAAAACATTTTACAAAATTGGCAGCTGTGGTTGCCAGAAACTGAGTTGACAATGCTTCAGGCATTATGGGATGGCATACTGTATTGGTGCCTGTATATTTTACAACTTATGACCGTATTCTATTAAGTGGGTAATAAACCGATCTATTTGATATCAAAATCTGCTTTTACCTTAAAATATACTGAGAACCACCATGATAATACAGGTGGTCCAATAGAAAGCCGCATAATGAATCTGAGTTCATTGTCAAGAAGCCAAAACTTGTGAATAGACGGTGCACAGGGTAATGCACACAAAGACAAAACGCCATCAGGGTAACACACAACATTAATATAAAATGTAACACAAAACACTAAATACACTATTAATTACACTACATTGCACATAAATTACACTAATGTGCATTACTGATAACAAAAACATATTTAAAATATGTGATGTGTCAAGCAGGGACTTCTGTGAATGCCCTTTTACTGTTTTTCACCATAAATTATATGGCAATTTTTACTTCCAAAAACCATACATTCATTTTGATAGTATTATTATTGACAGTAAAATTATATTATATGTTTTTCACTGTATATGTTAAGGTATCATTTTTTTGTCTTATTATGTAAAACAAAAAGAAAGAAAATAAATTAACTGACAGGATGCAGTATTTTACATTCAGGCCTCATAGTTTTGAAATTAAAATTGATGAGTATTGTAAGCCCATGTTTGCAACTTTGCATGCTATATATTTTAACTTTTTCTCCCTCCTTCTCTTAGATATGTAATGGATTGCTCAATAGATGAGTATTATCACAGCGGACAATGTCACAAGTGCCCACAGTGTCCACCCGGCCAAGAACTGAAAGAGGTGAGAGAGTAAGCAAGCCGGAGAAATTCCCTACTGTGTATCTGAAATATTTTAGGATTATTGTAAAGCAAATTTTTGAACAGTAATTCATAAAAAAAAAATAATAATAATTTGAGAAGCCCAGAGTTCACTATGAAGAAAGTAACACCCATAATTAACTGTCACTTATTTTTTAACTCTTGAAGATGAACTGACATGTTTAAACCTCTGCAGTCAACTTCACCAATCCCCATTGATTGACTTTGTAAACTTGTAGATAAGCAGATATTTTTATATTTAGAAACGTTTGATTATGCATTTTATATATTTCCTGCTTGGGTGTGTGTGTTAGGGGATTGGCATTTATAATGTTACATATAAAATTTATATTAATTGCAGTTTTCTTATGTTAAAAGTTTGAAGGTGTCTTTTTGGTATATTGGACATTTAGGTATATGTATAAAGACGTATGTTAATAAAAAGGTGCTCCAATTTGTGGAGTAAATATGCTGTAATATCACATCCCTGCCACCAGAGGCTTACACATGACCTTAAATGACTTACTATCAGGGCTAGGTTACAAACATTGTGTCCTCAGAAAATGTTTGACATATCTAATGCACTTATCATGTTACTAAGTACGTTTGTGTGCGTGTGTGGGCTGTTAGGACTGTGGTTATGGTGCAGGTGTGTCGGCAGTGTGTGGCATGTGTGATGTTCGATGGTTTAAGGAAGACTCGGGTTCTCACCCTTGTGCACTGTGCCAGAACTGCCGCAGACTCAACAGACACCAAATCAAGCACTGCACATACACAAGCAACACAGTCTGCGGAAACTGCCTCCCTGGGTGAGACTTTCTCTCTCTCTCACACACACACACACACACAAAAACTTAATGAAATGACATGCAACTTCACACCCAAATCTGTATAGTCACGCACACTTGTACCTTGGTTTCATACAAATTACTTTTTTTCTAATTAAGTTTCTACAGCAAAATGCGACTGGATGGATTAGAAGATTTGGAATGCCTTCCATGTGGCCCCACCCCTTTCAGAAACATACAGTGTAGCCGTGAGTACCATACTGAAAAGTACAATTTACACCAGCATGACTTTTCAGACTGAGCTCTGTTTCAAGTTAAAGCATGTCTCTGGACCCTTGCGTTCTGTTCAGTTCTGTTATGCTTCATCCAACGTTTTTGAACAAAATGCATTGCCCCACAAGCAGCACTTCAGGATTGGACTGTGCTGGATATGACACTAATTCAGATTAATTGCCTTAAAGGAATAGGTTACTGACAATGAAAATTCCTTTTGGGTGAATTCAATAAAATGGTATCACAGTATCAAGAGTGTCAGTAAAGAAAGCATATGTGGTTTGAGGATCATTTTCTAAGTGCTCTGATCAGTTTAAGTGATAAACAACCGGATATTTAAGATATCCACCTTATTTTTAACATAATAGTAGGCGCGGCTGTTTGTAACTTAAATGTGCGAGTCATCCGGTTTCAGCTGCTTCCATTTATTTGGGCTGTACAACAACAGTCTGTTATGCTGCGTGATAATGCAATCTGGTATTTGTTATCAAATTGTTTTAATTTATTATTGTAATCATGAACATACTGATGATTGATAGTAGGGGTTGAACTAATAAAGATTTTTTAAAGTCGACATTTATGTGATTAAAGTCGATTCAACTAGTCGCTGATGACGTCATTAATGAACAAATAACCCCGAATCTTGAGCTGAGACGCGAACACAGGTTTTCTTGTGCACAGGACAGCTATGGCATATGACACAGCGCTGCCCATAAGGTTATTGCTCCTATATAACAGCTTTTGTATCAGTTATTTAGTCTTTGGGTCGTTATATTTCTCACAGAATTGAATCAGATACAGAGTAGCACAATAAAGATTACATGTATATGAATGCATTATTGAGAGAGCGATTGTGTGTAAATTAATTCTACCTGGCAGCATCTCTCTACTATTAGTGAAGCTGTGAGTTTTAGTTACTAAGAAATATATGCTAGAACTTTTCAGTTTCTAAGCTATTTTATTGATAAATCACAGAACAGTGTTGACAATACATTTCTGCGCTACTGAATGATTTTGTGTGGCGCGCGCGATCTCCACATGATGTGCAAGCTATATGTGTGCGTTACAATGCAGCACCGCATTAGTTTAGAACGGCGATTAACTTCCAGATGGCATAATCAAACATGTGGAGAGCTCTCTAAGTATGCATTTATTTGTAATTTTAACTGTTGGAGACCTGCGTGCGTATCCTGTTGCACCCTCTATAGGCCAGCAACAAGTCGACGATGACAATTACATTTTTTTGTGTGAACTATCCCTTACTGTGTATTATGAAAGATTTCCACATCCTGAAACACAAACCCAGGATGTACAGTTAAGATACATACACATTTACCTTTTAATTGAATGCTCAAAGACACACTTCCTTGATGTTTTCATCCTCTTAATGCTTGTGGTACTCTCCTTAACCCTGCATGCTCTCACTATTTCCATGCTGTCTATCGTGATCTTATCTGTGCTTCAGTATCTTTACTTCTCACTGTATTATCTCTATTCTCTTTATTCTCTCAATGTGATTACGGGTGAAGTAAGAGGGGAGATTTTTATCCAACGCGGATCAGTCAATGCCCTGTGAAAGTGCTCAGCAACTGAGGGTCGATCCTCCATAAACCCACTCAATCATGCATTGACAGAGGTCTTTTAGCATTCTGCTGATCAGATACACTGCCAGCAACAGGAAGAGGGATATGTTTAGAAAGAGGAAAGGGAAGGCAAGGCAAGAGAATAAAGCAGCTGCGGTTGTTGAGTGAGTGTGTGTGTGTGTGTGTGTGTGTGTGTGTGTTTTTAACGTGACAATCATTGAGCTATTTACTGAGCTATTGATTCAAGACCATTTACTTGTTGATGTTTGCAGGTTCTAAAATCTTTGGAATCTGTTAATTGTGTTTTAAAATAATAGTTTACATACAGTACAATCTTAAAAATAAAAACTCTTGGATGGTTCCATGAAGAACATTTAACATCCATGGAACCTTTTTATTGCATAAAAGGTTCTTCATAGTAGAAACAAGTTCTTTAGAAAATTAAAAGTGAAAAGTGAAAGATTCTTTGGAGAACCATTCGATGGCATTGCTGCAAAAAAAACCTTTCAGAACCTTTATTTTTAAGAGTGTAGACAAGAAAATGTATAATTTATTCATTCTCATGTCATTGCAAACCCGTATGCTGTTGATGTTTTGTAGAACACAAAGTATTTTTGAAAAATCTGAATAAATTGTGACCATGTTTTGTAAGGCCCGGGTATGCTCACCGTCTGCACGGTCACAAAAATTGGGCTGCACACGGGCGGGGTATACGGGGTGATGGCGAAAATTACATCATGTGGCAGGTCCGGACAGCCGAAGTATACTTTGGGCTTTAAGCACCAAAATGACACAAAAATGCACCATAAAAGTAGTTCATTGGACTTGTTTTATAGTTCAAGTCTGTATGAAGCCATATAGTAATAGTAATGTGTATTGAAATGTAGTAGTTATTGACTAATAATCTTCCTCTCCAGTGAGCTGTACTTCCCTTTCAGTCGGTCACGCTCGAATTGGGATCACTTCTGGGAGCCCCTATCAGCTTTGAGATATAGAGAACGGGCCAATGGCCATTGCCGTGCGAGATTTACATCTCGAACACGGTGTCGATGAAGGAGACTGTTCCTGCTTCAGCAGAGAGAGAAAGAGAGAGAACAAGAGAAGAGGCTTCTTTGAGTGCTGGGAGAGATGGCACGATCAGCGGCGGCCGCAAGCTCACTGATACAGTGATAAACTGCTGTTTTTACAGCACTGCTTGGTCTGTTAGTTCAGTGAGGGCATTCCCAATGGTGAGTGCATACACAGGCTGCACTACTCTCCTGTGTTTTGCCGCGGTCGTTCTTGGGTGCTTCAGCGCATTTAAAAGAGCTTTCTTCTAAAAGAGCAGCGCGGGTGTGACACTGCGTCTTTTTCAAGACGTCATTCCACCCGTGCGTTTCTGGATGCGGTTGTTTCCTGTCCTTATTTGACGGCCACGATCCCTCTCGCATAAGCATGTTGAGATTGCGTTCGTGGGTGATCCATGTTCTCTCAGGCTGACAGCGTGGGTTGTCACGGCAACCCAGCGCGTCACTCTGCGCTTTAGATGTGCGGTTCAGTCGCTTTAGGGTTCAGTCCCTTCGCCTATTCCCTGATCTAGTTTCTTTTCTGGTGCACCAGAAAGGGGCTACTTCAGCTAATAAGCCTTGGTGACCTGAGGATTACAGTGGGGCTTCCCTGCTGAGTACGTCTCCGTGGGCCCTCACTCCTCTATCGCATCGCAAGCATGCTGAGACTGTGTTCGTGGGTGGTTCATGTTCTCTCATGAAAGCATGACCATGTCGGCGCGTTGTTCGTCTTGCCTTCTTCATAGGGTCTTGAGTGTTTAGCGCGCCGTTTGCCATCTGACGGCCACGCTCACAGTCTCACGTGCCTGCTGGTAGCTTACAGGTGGGATTGCTGGGTCAAAAAAAAAAAGAAAAAAAAGGGACCTAGCGTTTTATCTGGGGCTCTAGCAGAGGACAGATGTCAATCGCTGCATCAGAGAGAGGGCTGTTATAAGCTGGAAATGAAGATGATGCTGAGTTTCCCACTATAATGGTGTGTGCTCATGCTGAATCAGATTCAGACTTGACAGCCATGCTTTCCCGGGTGGCTGAGGCGTAGTGCAACGCGTAAATCGCCTTGCCCGTCCCCTTGCCTTTTCCCCGGATGTGCATTGGAAAGCTTTGGCAGTGTGGAACTATTTGGTGCCAAAATATGGAGCGCCAAAAGGGCCATAATCTGTATAAAGTTTTCCTCTCTCTCACTACCCTCATCGGTGGGGTGGCAGTGCCACTGGCAGGCCACCTCCGCCCTGCGCTCTTAGTGCTGGGACGCGGAGGTTCTAGGTGGCCTACCACAGGCTGTGGTAGACACCATCACTTCCACCAGAGCCCCCTCTACGAGGTGCCTCAATGCGTTGAAGTGGAACCTGTTCGTTGAATGGTGTTCTTCTCTGCAAGAAGACCCCCGAAGATGCTCGATCAGTTCTGTGCTTTCCTTCCTACAAGATGGGTTGGAGCGAAGGCTGTCTCCCTCCACCCTCAAAGTTTATGTTGCCGCTATCGCCGCAAATCATGACATGGTTAATGGTAAGTCTTTAGGGAAGCATGATCTGATCGTCAGGTTCCTGAGGGGGGCGAGGAGACTAAATCTGCCTCGCCCTCACTCTATACCCTCTTGGGACTTAACTCTGCTGCTAACTGCACTGCAGAGAGCGCCCTTTGAGCCTTTGTAGTCAGCAGAGTTAAAAATTCTGTCTTGGAAGACAGTACTCCTGACTGCATTGGCCTCCATCAAGAGGGTAGGGGACCTGCAGGCATTTTCGGTCGACGAATCGTGCCTGGAATTCGGGGCGGGTAACTCTCATGTAATCCGGATATGTGCCCAAGGTTCCCACCACTCCCTTTCGGGACCAGGTAGTGAGCCTGCAAGCGCTGCCTTCGAAGGAGGCAGACCCAGCCCTAGCTTTTCTCTGTCCCGTTTGCGCCCTGCGGACTTACGTGGGCAGAAGGCAAAGCTTCAGGACCTCAGAGCAGCTCTTCATCTGTTACGGAGGCCAGCAGAAGGAAAAGGCTGTCTCCAAGCAGAGGTTGGCCCACTGGATAGTGGATGCCATCGCCTTGGCATATGAGTCCCAAGGCGTGCCCTGCCCACTCGGGTTAAGGGCCCAATCCACTAGGGGTGTGGCTTCTTCCTGGGCATTGGCTCAGGGCACCTCGCTGACAGATATATGTAGAGCTGCGGGCTGGGCACACCTAACATGTTCGCTAGATTTTATAGCCTCCGTGTAGAGCCGGTATCTTCCTGTGTGCTCGCTTCAAATAGCCAGTAACCCCAAAGGATCCGTTCTTGTGTCGGCTTGCTGCGCCATTCCCCTCCTCATGGACCGGATATGTGCGCTGATATGCTCCAGTCGAGTTCCCCAGAACGGCGAACCCTGTTGAGTCCTCCGCAACCCGCGGCAGTCGGACGTGGCGGAGCGTCCAACGGCAGGTCTAACACTCGTATGCATTGGTGGAACTTGTGTTAGGCTGGGTTCCATATGTTGTGACCCCCACGGCGGTCCCATATGTGTATTCTCCACAGTACGGCTCCCTACGGTGGGCCCGTGTCTTTCCCTTGGCAGAGCTTGCCTTGCCGTCTCAGTCAGGTGTTGTTCCCCCGCCTGCAATGGCCGGGGCCCCCCCTGGGACTTCCGTATGTTGCACTGCCCAGAGCCAGTCCATACGTGTATATTCCACATGATACCTCCCTACGGGTAGGATGTGGCTTCCGCAGCGGCCCCCCTTGGCACGCTTTCCCAGTGTTATCCAATACTCTGCTGAGTGTTCTTGCGGAACAGCAGCAGTGACTCTCCCTGCATAAGTTCCCGCCCCGAACAGACAGGGGTCTGAGGGGCTTTCGCTGGGCGCTGGAAGTGGTAGTAACTGTGGCGTTTTCCATAGGGATCCCAATTCGTCTGTGTCGTCCAACATACGTCGAACGTGACCGACTGAAAGGGAACGTCTCGGTTACGTATGGTAACCCTCGTTCCCTGAAGGAGGGAACGGAGACGTACGTCCCATCCACAGTTGCTGTAACATTACTGCATGGCCGAGTTACTAGTTCGGCTCCTCAGTGAAAAACAATGGTGCGCTGCATTCACCTACTGTTTATACCCGCGGTATGCAGATGCATATCTCGCACGCCAATGGCCATTGGCCCGTTCTCTATATCTCGAAGCTGATAGGGGCTCCCAGAAGTGATCCCAATTTGTCGGTGACGTCCGACGTACGTCTCCGTTCCCTCCTTCAGGGAACGAGGGTTATCATACGTAACCGAGAAGAGAATCACTGCTAACAGAACTTTGACTATTTACTGATGTTTGTAAAATAACTTAAACATACAGTGCCAGATTTACTAACAGCTTGCGCCAGTTTTTGGTGTTAAAAAACTACTGTCAGGATTTAAAGACACGCAGTGATAAATTAGGGCTGAAAAGGTGTGGACAGGGTTATTTTTGCAGCTGACCTTATTGCGTATGCATTTGTAGGAGTTTCCCTTTCAGGCGCAAAATTGGTGATTTACAAAGGTTTGTGCTTGTCAATTTACTGGTTTTTGCACCATTATTTACTGCCCAAAAAGTGTGTCTTAAACCAGACGGTAATGGGTAGATTGTGTTGGTCATAATGATCCGGCTGCGTCTGTGTTCATTCATTTGTGCGTCGTCCTTAGATCACACACAGAACTGTCCACTCCCATCAGCGCTTTTATGGAATTGCACTCTCATGCTAATTTGGCCTGTTTAGTAGGCTTGCTGCGATAGTCCGGTTGCCGGTTGTGCAGTGCTTGTGCGATAGTCCAGTTGTGTTTAGGCGAAACACTGGTTGTATCACCTGCCCACCGCGGCACCATTTCGATTTTTATAGTAATAAAAAATTTTTGTTCAGTTAGAGAACAGACACTACAATTAAAAACTGAACGTGTCTGCTTAATACAACGTGAGCCGAACGAGAGTCGCGGCACAGACCAGCAGCAGGAGTCAGATTTCATGTATCACGAGAAGATGATTGACAAGATGACGGTGGAAGATTTGGTTTCAAAGCGAAATGTAAAAGCGCCTATTTAAGTGAGTTTGTCATTGTACTGTTTTGTTGTTGTGTTTTTCATTAAGAACAATAGGCTAATGAACCCACAATTCAAGCAACCCACCCCTGAATTGGCGACAATTCTAAACCGAAAGTAAAATGCACACGGCTGCACTGCCATTCACAGTGCGTGTCCACTGGCGCGTTTTCACTTAATTCATTTCACTTTCAAGCTTAACTTCTATAGGAATTCATTTAAAACGCTCGCTTTGTTCCGCTCCGTTATGAATGTCCGAGCGGCCATGCGCATTTTACTTTCGGTTCAGAATTTGTGATTTAACAGCCCCCCGCCGGTGATACCGGTATTACCGGTGTTGTCACACGTCGATTAACCGGTGGGAAAATTTCCTCACCGTCACATCCCTACTCTTTAGTAAATCTGGCCCACAACCTTCAAAATATTGAATTAGCTGTTCCACACAAAAAAAGAACACATGAATGAAGTTTGGTAGTCTTGGTAGTTTCTGTTCTCTAACTGATTCTCTGTTTTTAGGAGGAGAAAGGATTAGTGAGGCAGAAGTCCAGATCTCAGCACCTCCTATCCAAAATGCTTCTACCATAGTGACCGCTTGTGCAGCAACAGCTGTATTAACAACCGTCCTGTTTGCCATTGTGTGTGTCACCTATCAAACACGGTCTTCACTCAGGAAAACATGCAAACGTATAAATATACATACTCAATGAATATGCATTCAAAAAATAATCCGCTAATCCACTGAGTGTGTCTTAAAACGTAAATTTAACTACCATTTCATTCAACTCTATTCTCAGGTTGTTTATCACCGGCCAGCAACGGTCACCACTACAGTGATGCAGCCTCGGTTCCCATGCCAATCCTACACACAGGGATGCCGAACACAGAAGTGGACAGATCAAGTGAGTGTGTACAGACACAATATGTAATGTGATTTATGAAAACCCATCACATGGTGAAATTTTACCTTTTACAGCTTTTGATACCATATAAAAGCTGGGGTCAAATATATTTTTATTTCTTTCATGGCTTGTCTGAAACAAAAGTTATGGTTATCTGAAGTCGGCTGATCGCTATGGTTTTTAGGAACGGAATTTTGAGAAAAACAGGTTTAGATAACTGTCACCCTCTTTTAGACATGAAAATGCACTAATGGCTGTAATTCAAGAATGCTTTGGAATATAGACCTACGGTTGGTCTTGTTTTAAAGAAGACATTTGGCAGATTATTGTAGAAGTCAAATAAATTATGAAAGTAAAATAGAAAATAGAATAGAAAAGTAAAATAGAAATAAAATAGAAAAGTAAAATATATATTTTATAATAATATTTTATGTAATATTTTATAATAATATGTATTTTACAAAATATGTTTTACTCTAAAACTACAAGATAATCAAAGCCAGAAATATGTTCCAAGTTTTAGGTTGATATATCAAAAAATTTGCTTTTTCACTAGATGACATCCAAGCTCCATTACTGACCTTATATGGGCACCTCCATTTCCATATGGTTTGAGTGATCTCATACATTTTATGAAGTAGACATCCTATTCAGAAGTAGTATAGGCAGTTTGCAGTATTTGATTTGAATTCAACCTCTAATAAATATAAAAATATGTGCATTATAGCTTACTGCTGCATCACAAATGGCAAATCTATATTTTTTTCCTTTATATTTAAAACATTTCCAGAACTTTTAATCTCGAAAAATTGACTGGATGTTATATTTTGAACTCTTGGCATGAAAACAAATTGGTTGTCTACCAATCTTTTTTCTGTGTTCATTTTATTTGTATTTCAAAATAAAGGTCTGAACTGAATATGTAAATATGAAAACTAGAATTTATAAGCTGCATCACTACACAAGGGGACTAGCTAACGTTACCCTGAAGAGGACAGCAACTTAGTAAGTAGTGAAATAAGTTTTCAATTGTTTATCATGGGCAGTCTCTGAACTTAATCACCCGTTGTATGTTTAGATCGCACTAGTGTACAAGAATAGCCAGCACAGCGCACCTGCAGCATAGCTAAACTGACTCCTCTTCAGTAACTTCTCCATCATCCGATCCTTTATCCCTGGATGTGAAATAATCCATTATGTTATCGTTTAGGGCACTGACATCACCAGGATTAAGCAGATTGAGGCGAGCGAGATCATTTAAGCGATCAGCTACGTTGCTGTGTTGTTCTGCTCTGCCATCTCACGATACGATCAACATTTTATTTTAAAAAAACTTTGCGTGCCATAGTTTCCATAGGTCTGGCGGGAAATGTGCTTTGATACACCTTTATTCTACATGTAATGGGGTTTATTTTGATGGGTGAACTGTCTTTGTAGTGTTAAGAGAGCGAAAACTATGGCCTTTTTTTTTTTTGCACCTCCGCCAGGCGCCGGGCGTGTTCTAAAACATTAGAGAAAGACGCAGTCTTTTCAGCTTGCCACTATATCGCTATTTTTTTTTTTGCCAGTAAATCGCTATTTTTCTGCACTAAACAAGTGAATTTTGCCAATATATTTTTTGGAAATGATAGACAGGATGTTATAGAATAATAATTTAATGAAAACCCAATTTTGACAAAAAATGGACACAATCTATTTTTTAGACCTCACTAAAAACGTTCCAGTGCGACATCCGACGGGTTTTCCCAGATCGCATCACATATGATGTGCTGTCTGCAACTGTGCTGTACACCACATGGCAAAACATCACCTTCAGAAAAAGGGTCTATTTAAAACAATCCTCTCAGCATGACAGTATGGTGTTTCTAATAGGGGCCCAATGCACACTGATTAGCGATTTTATCCCATTATCTGTTACCATAGATATAAAAAAGTAACTATAGCCTCTGTGTTTTTGTGTATTGAAATGACCCTTTATATGGAATTAGGGTCAAAATAGAAGGTAATTTCCTAAATAAATAAAAAGGTAACTTGTTTGTTGCAACTGTGACTTAATATCTCACAATTGCAATTTTATTTTTCAAAAGTGTGACTTTAAATCTCAAAATGGCAGCTTTTTCCTTTATAATTGCACATGTATTTCTCACAATTGTGACTTTATTTCTTGTAATTGTGGTTTCATATTTGCAGGGTGGAGGGTGGTTTTTTTCATGACAACTTTGAACATAAACAACACAAAATTTTGATTTATTTAAATAATTTACTAGGGCTGCCCCAGGCTAAAGATTTTTCTAGTCTACTAGTAGTCATTAATTTAATCCATTAGTCGACTAGTCACATGCTTATGATATTAATTTAATTACTTATACTGGGGGTGAGGCGGTATTGAAAAATTGTGATTATGCCTTAAAAATAACATTTATTATTATTATTAGTGTTAGTATTTTTATTACATTGAGATGTAGCTAAATTCTACTGTACAACTGTAATATATTTCTGTCATAAACTTTTATTTTGGGGGGTTGCAGTGGAGACCTTTGCGTTTCTGTGCATGTATGGTATGACGATAGTTTTTCTCAAATTAAACTGTAAAATGCTCTTGAAGTGACTCTGGAGATGAAGTTCATGCATTTATGTCCTAATATGCGAGGCTGAAAACACTGCGAGCATCACGCGTGCTTCATTGTGTGTGTGGTAAATGAACCCGCGCGTCTGCACCATTCATTTACACAGAGACAAATAGAACATGCAGGATTCATATTTAAATAGTCTTTTTGCGGTTTAATATTCACAGACATTAGTCTATATCGCAATTTGATTTAAGTGTACTGACCTACTTTTCATTTATTCATCCAAGATTTGACAAATTCCATGAAATTCCTGTTATTCCTGTTTTTATGACTGGATTAAGCATCAGTTTTTTCTGCATCACGGAAATCATAGGGCCCTATGATTTATATTGTTTTATATGATTTATATTGTACATACATTGCATATTGTATGTAACATTGCTAACATTGTTCTACATTACAGAGAAATAACAAATCATAATAATGACCCGAATCTAAAAATCTACACGTTTGTGATGACGTAAGAAACGCAGGTGCACCAGGGTTCGATAGAATCAAGTTGAGTGTGAAATCAGACTAACGCTGCTGGGGGGCAGCTTGGACCACTGCAAACGTGCACAGTGTGAAAGCCCTTTTAGCTCCCCCATTCATTTTCAATGACCAAAATAAACTCAAAACAATAAGATCATTCAGTCAGTTTCAAAAATAAATATTGAAATAATTGAAAGCAGTTGATAAAAAAGATTGAATCCAATATTTGGTGATAATACAGCATGACAAGAGATTTAAAAGCTTTTTTGTAGGCCGGTCAAAAAGTAAAAAAAACTATCCCCAAAATTTTGGGAAGTAGTGTGTGAGCAAAGTCAGTAAGTTTTAGTCCAATGCGTTAACATTAACTAACATTTTCAGGAGGGGATTCTCTCTGGGTCAAAAGATAAGATGGAAAGATAGAGATTCAATGATTATGTGCCTGACTTGTGTGGTCTGTATCCTGTAAGATCCTTGCCTGCCATTGAAGGACCCCTGCATGCTTGAAGACATCGCCATCACGATGACCTCTGATCTTGGCCTGCATGGGTGTGAGGTTCTTCCTCTGGTGCAAAGCTCGGCCTGCACTGATCCTGCAACGGGAGTCAACACGCAAGCGACAGAAACACCTGATGTTTCTTCTTCAGACTCTGCCCTCTCCAGCCAGCATGCCATTCTCACTCTGGCAGGAGGACAGTCTACAGTAAGGCCCTGCTGTGCCGTAGAGCAGCGGACAGCCTGGGGGCTTCATGCTCCAGTAGAGTGCACTGAACTGGACCTTCAACTCCTCTCCATCGCCCCAGAGATCCAGACATTTAGAACTTCAGACATCATAGCCAGAAATATCCCACAATGTATGGGCTCAGACTCCACTCTGCCCTCAGGCCTGATGCTGCGAGACCTGGAGAGAGAAAGAAGAGCAGGCGGAAAAGGAGATTGTTAATGTAAAGAGAGAGATCACAGCTGCAAATGTATGATCACGGTAATGCGACATTGAAAACGCAACATACACACTCAATACAAACTTATGTAAAAAAATAAAAATAATTAAAACCTATATGACTCAACTAATGACAGTTAATGTAGATATCTGATGTTTCTGTGATGTGAGAAACAGGTGCTTAGGCAATAGGCACAAAAGAGCATTAGCAGGAGACAAAAAAAGTTTTTTCATTTATTTACCTATTGTTTTGCTTCAGTTATCAGATGTCACACATTTGATAGAGTACATTGATTCAGTATATTCTGTAAGTCAATGTTTTGAAGATGCAGTGTAACGGAAGTATTATAACGTACATTTGAGTGAAATTAATTATCGGGGGAAAATGTAGAGCAGGGCTTGGTTCTATCCAATGAAAAGAGCTGCTTTAATTTTTTTTTTATTCAATGAAAATATAATAGATGGAACAACTTGAGTAAAAAAAAAATCTAATATCTGGGTGAATTACACTACCGTTTGGGGTCAGTAAGATTTTACTTTTATTTAGCAAGGACATTAAAGACTTATTATTGTTATAAGTATAAAGAATCCCGAAAAAAAATATTCGATGTTGATAATAATAAGAAATATTTCTTGAGCACCAAATCAGCATATTAGAATGGTTTCTGAAGGATCATGTGACACTGAAGACTGAATGCAGTAACGGCTGCTGAAAATTCATCTTTGTATCACAAGAATAAATTACATTTTGAAATATATTAAAATAGAAACAGTTATTTTAAATTGTAATATTTTACTGTTTTGACTATATTTTCAAATTCAGTCCTGGTGAGCATATGATACTTCTTTCTTTAAAAGATTTTTTACCTATAAAAATATCTCTGTTCAATATAAGCTCACTCCTGCTTTCTTCAGTAAAAGTCCAGGAAATGGATCATTGCTTTCTGAAGCTAAAAACTACTGACAGCTGGCACTGCACCTCAATGATGCGGGTCATGTTCTGCCTTGGTCTTAACATGTTTACCGCTTCATGTGTGCAGCTACCTATACCAGACCTGCTATAAAAGTCTTTATAAATGCAAGAGACTGGACTTTGCTAATCACTGGATTTATAACACTACACTATTACTGATGACAGCCTCATAGTACCTGGTTTACTGTTTATTTGCTAAAACGTTTTCCAGTTTTGGACTAAAGGCTGCGCTGCCAAAGCAAACCAACTGACTTATGCCTAAACCGTGTCACAGTATGCCTTGGCACTGCATAACTACTAAAAACCAGCAAAACATAAAAATGTTGTAATTTATTGTACATTACAGTTCACTGACTAGCCTGTGCAAAAACTATGCATGGCAAAGGAATCCTGGTCATCACACGTTGTTGTGTGACCCCTTGAGCTCTATGCCTCAAAGCATCAGGTTTTAAATATGGCTGAATGGATTAGCAAAATGAGCTAGCAAATAAAATGTATCATGTCACAACATGCAGTATTGCAATATGGCTTGAAATAAAGCATGACCTCAACGTTTGCGCCCCTCACATTTGGTAATGTTTTTCAGCTTAATCAGTAAATTGTGTTCAGTTGTCTTAAATTAAGAATAACGTGATTTTTTTAAATGCTTTGTTGAGACTGTATCTCTTCAGCACTGTCATACCATCTCTAACCTGCTATCGTTGCAGCGAAACTCCTGCAAAGTCAGCACGTCAATCAATTTCCCACTTGTATTTTATTTTACAGCAGTGCAAAAGTGCAGCTAAATTCTTTTGTCAGTGTGACAAAAGTGCAGAGAAAATTCCAGTATTCAGTATTGACAGTTTAATAATAGTTATCCAATAACTCAGTTACACAAATTCATCCCTTACAAGTACACAACCACCAACATATAGCAAATAAACTGCACAGAAAAGAGATCTTTTCGATACTCCTGAAAACATAATTTGGTCACACTTTAGAATACTGTTCCTTCATTAATGAGTAACTACACAGGAACAAATGAGTAACGCAATATTAACATTCTAATAACTACTATAAACTAACAAGAAACTGATTAATGAATTATTAAGTAATAGCACTTAGTTGAATGAAGTAGTTCACTATTAGCTAATCAATAAGTACTATTTTTCCCAGAGGACTACTAAGAACTATACAGATTCACAATTAATAAGAGTAATGCACAATGTATAATTATTTCTAAAGTAAAGATCATGGTAACCTAGCAATTACACAAGTATTACCAGAAAGAATGACTAATTATTTGAAACCGTATTCTAAAGTGAAAAGCATAATAACTCCATAGTAACGACTGAAGTCATTGTAAGCTTTTGAGGTTTTTAAGGTTCTGGATAGTAATGACTCAAGTGTTACTACATCCTTCTAAAGGAAATACTGGCCATTTGGAACAGTATTCTAAAGTAAACATCATTGTAACCCACTAGTAATGACTCAAGTGTCACCAAATCCTTCGGAAGGAATGACTAATTATTTGGATCTATTCTAAAGTGAAGATCATGGTAACCCATTAGTAATGACTCAAGTATTACCAAATCCATCAGAAGCAATTACTATCCAAAACCTTGCAAAAATCTTAAAAGCTTACAGCGACTTAAGTAATTACTAGAGAGTTATCATGCTTTTCACTTTAGAATACTATTCTAATACTTAGTCATTACTAGTGGGTTACCATGATCTTCACTTTAGAATGAATTATACATTATGCATTATTCACATTAATTATGAACTTGTAGCTCTTAGTGGTACTCTGGGATGTATGATTTTTTATTATTATTGATTATTTAATAGTGAACTACCTCATTCAACTGAGTACTATTACTTACTAATTAGTTAATCAGAGTTTCTTGATAGTTAATAGCAGTTACTTGAATGTTAATATTGCGTTACTCATTTGTTCCTGTGTAGTTACTCATTAATGACGGAACAGCAACATAACAACCAGCTTGTGCAAACCTGCCTTAAAACACATGTATATAATTAACAAACTTCATGAGGACGCAAGTGAAAGTGATCTGGCTTCGGGGCTTGCGCGATCCGTCTGCGTGTGCGTGTAGCAGCACATAAGAACCGCAATTAATTTACCTACAGTTACCATAGTAATTCTGAGCATCCAGATTGTATAAACAAAGCGAACTGCTCCTGAATCTTTCTGTGTGCCTGCAAACTGCACTTGATGTGACTGACGGGGCGGAGTCACGTGACTAAAACCGAAAAAACCGACATGGGAAAATTACGTCGGTTAGAGGTTCTGAATTTCGGTTTTGATTACTTTTCGATTAATCGTCCAGCCCTAGGCTGACGTCAGCATTTATGTCAGCAGATGTGCCTATGAATGCACAAAGATGTGTTTGAGGTGGTGTGGTGGACAAATGTAGGTGAGATGCCACAAAAGGGGGGGCGAGACCAGAGCCAATGATTTTGTCTGAGCTATGAATACACATTTTTTTAAATAATATAATTAATATTTTCTCATTTTATTTGTCTTATCCTTTTAGTGTAGAATGAGTAAAGCTGGTTGTTTTTAAGAGGAGAACATTTTTTAAAAGTTACATTTTTAGGCTGCTCTACCTCAGTGGTTTAACAGCGCTGGTCAATGTCAAAATGATCGAAATGGCCAATCAAAGTAAAGAAGGCGGGGCTTACTGTCATACTGTCACAAAGCAATGAGAGCTCGTGGAAAGATGCAAGGAGATGCAATTCGCGCGAATCGCGCCGCAGAATGTTTATTCGAGTGTTTGCATTGACTTATCACTGGCGCTTAATGCTTCATTCGCGTCTGGTGTGAACGCACCATTAGACAACTGTTTTATGATAGACATGTTCAGCTACTGACAGTAATAGACTGCAAACTACTCGACTTTTTGTGAAATTTCGCCGTTTTGAATTGAAAAAATGCGATCATGATTCATGTAATTCATAAATGAATGTGACGACGAGGCATAAAACGTTTGTATTTTCTACATATTAGACATACATACATATTTTTCTTTTTTACAATAAATATTCTGATTTAACTTTGAGCTTTTGAGTATTAAATAGATTAGATAGCTTCGATATTTGCCCACTATTTACAATGACACTAATAATTCTGGATTTCTGATAGGAATGCAAAATCAATCTGTAGTTAATATTTTGAATTGAATAACGAGAGACACAAACCTGTACATAGCCTATCAATCGCGTTTGCTCCCATTTATTTTTGATCACAGTGGTTCAGTAGCCTACACAAGGCTACAAACTTTTAGTCCACATTTGAAGAAACGTGTATTCACATGTTGACCTCATATTTCTTTCGACGGAATACCATAGTTTCTTAATGACTCATAGAAAGACGATTCTCTGCAGATCCATTAGTCAATATTGCGTGATAATAATTACGATGTCGGCAAACGTTCTGTCTCATTATTCATTTATGCGTCCGTTGTTATATATAGCCTAATATGTCCATAAGGTCACAATAGAGTGAGTTTTGAGACATTGACAATAACATTATATTAATATCATACTGGCAATCTGAAATAGATGCGGCTGACTTTCTGAAAAGCTCTGCATGGATTGAGGCGCATTAAACAGAAGACGCGGTCTCTAAGCGGGAACGCTAATAGTTCAAGTCCATTTCTGATTTTATTGTTGTTTGTATTGTCATGTTGCAGCGTTTTACTTGGCGATGTTGGCACCTTGTACCTTGGGTATAAATTATACCCATCCCCCCATCCCCCCTCCCCCCAAGCACAAAAGTGAAACTCCGCCTATGTTTGAACCTAAATGGGTTTTTTTTTTACACCATATGCACAACCCGCTGATTGGCAATGGCATCAAGCATCATTAGTAGGTGTTAGGTTCATTACATTGAGAGCTCACACCAGATCATTCCGAATGGCCTTCCAGAAAGACTATTAAAAAGTGCACATGCACAACACTTTCCAGAAGACATTCCCATTATTCACTTCATAGGCTTTGAGCACAAAAGTAAAATAAAATCAATTCTATTAAATAATGCAACAAAAAATATAATTCCGAAATTAACATTGTGATACATTCTTCTCATTTTATCCTAGTGAAGTTGAAGTGAACTTCAAAAATATTGCAGTTTATTAGACCTATTTCCTGAGTAGTTTCAGGGTTGGCATTTTAAGTTGCTGGGAATGAGGCATAGCGATGACCTCTTCAAAATGGACCGTACCCAAAAAGGCATTTAAAGCAATTGTTCCTCTTTTTGCACCTTAGATAAATATTGCTTTTCATTTCTAAAGCTAATTTAAAAGCTTGAAGATTTTAGCATTAATATGTTTTTTTTTTTGTACTGTAAAATGGTGCTAGTTCCTTTTCTGTCTATTTTGCATATTTGTAGCCAAAATCTTCTATAAGTTTGACTGCATTTTGTTGTGCTAATCATTTAGTGATTCTTGTGTAAAAAAATAAATAAATAACACGTTTAGCTCCGCACATGACATTAAGAATTTGTTTTAATTCTTAATTCTTTCCCTCATTTTAGTAAATCATAGCCACCTAATTTGTTCCCTCATTTTGATTTAACTAAAACAAGAGAACAAATGATTACAGCGTGGCAACAGTTTACTTAAAACAAGATCAAATTAGTAAAATGTGCTGATGTATTAGTAAGTCGTGGGAACGAATTGTTAATTTGTGGTAACGATATACATTTTCTTTCCTCGCATGTCGTGCAGGGCTCCATATAACATATATAGCAGAGTTTTATTTATTTTTATTTTCTTTCAGAGTCTAATGAGTGTTAAGTGTGGCATACTGTGTTATATTGTAACAATAAGAAAATTCATGTTTTTCTGTTTGGTTTTTTACTAATTTGTTAAATTGAATGTATAGTGTTGTTATTCAGTGAACAGTATTTCAGGGGGAAAATGCAATGATGTTGTTGTCAGTATTGTTTTGTTTTAGTATATTTCAAATAAATTGTTTTTCTACTTTTTCCTATTGTTTTAATGTCACATTTTATTTAGTTTGCATCACTAATCCATTTTACTGTTGTATAAAGCATTCATTAAAACAATTATTTGGGTGATGACACATTTTTTCTGAAATAAAAGTTTGACCTTAAACATTTTATATATCAAACCAATAAATGTACAAGCTTCAATGCAAGAAAAACCCATGTTAAGATGTGACTGCCATCTACTGTTTATTGTGAATACTGAATGTTCATATTAGCAGCATGTGGCTCCAGTGCCTGTTAGCTAATCCTTCAGGTCATTTAAGCTGTCTCTTTTCTCCTCAGATATTTGCAAGTCTATTTACATTTTAAAATAGAACTAAATATGGGTGCCATGACTTGAATCCAGCAGTGTCAAATGGTTATGTGTGGTTTACCTGATTTCTCACATCATTTTCATATTTGGTGAACAAATGGTTTACTGTGAATCTTACAGAAGTAGAATCAACAGTACTAATATGTATGTTCCAAAAGGAAATCTATAAGCAGAAAAAAATTAAACACCCACACAGGTGAACACACAGGAGAGGTGCAGATGACCTGTATAAAACAGGGTGTGTAGAGCCCCCTACTGGCTCAATTGCAAATAATTCCTACAAAAACCACTGCTGACAAGTGCTAGTTAAGATGACAAAGAAGATGAGACACTGGTGCAGAAAAACAATTTCCCATTCTATTAAATGACACTCAGCTTGACCATACACTTTTAGAAGAACGGTTCTCTTAGGTGCTTTATATACAGTAGAACCTTTTAGGGGTTCCCATCATTGGATAATTTTCAGGCTTTAGTTTTTAATTAACTGATCATTTTTTATTTTAATTCAATTTTATGAATTAAGCAGCTCGTAAACACTTTATCACTAGACAAAAATTAAATAACCTGTTAAACATAAAAGTATTATGCAATCATTTAAGACATTTCTTCTTAGATATAACTTTTTTGGCATAAAGGCTTCTTTAAAATGGAGTCAAGGACCATAGGGTTGTTCATAGAAATCCACTGAACCTTCTCTAAATTGTAGAGCTGAATTTCTTTTTTTAACTCCATGCCAGGTTTTTTTGGTCTATTTTCATGGCAAAGAAAAGTTATGGTAAAACTACATCAGATTTGTACTATCTATTTTTGCTATAAAAAAAAATCTTAAACTCTATTTGTTAGGATTCTCACAGGGTTAAAACCAGCACAATCTAATAAAACATGCTTCAGGGATAAAGGGTTCCATTTGAAAGTGGAACTCAAAACTGCTTCGATAAGTCTGAAGCGCGTGTGCTAACAGCAATCTTGATTGACTACTGCAGTAAGCTGACATATTAGGCACGCCTATATAAGAGGCACCTACAGAACACATGCACCCCATGGCTAGGGCGTCTGCAGATCGATCTTGCTGAGGAGCTTGGAACTGGTCTTTACCTTTCTCAAACCTCTCTTGCCAGTTCTGCTTGCCAGCTTTTTCCACCCATTAATTTGAACTATGCAAACATCAAGGGGTTTGAGGAACACGGGTATGTGAAGATGCCTCAGATGGAGGAATTGCTAGCTGGTTACCTCTCATCTGGTGCGGCATCTTTATAGAAGCCCTGCCAATTTACATCTAAGCATACATGGCAGCGGGCCATGGCCGGTGGTGCCCTGCACACCATGGCAGTGCTGGAGGCGTACCAAGCTGACCTATTGAAGCATGGTGACCACGAGCGGTGGGGTAGCTCCAGATGCAGTCCTAGAGCATGTTCCACCGATCTGGCCCTTCGTGCCACCAAGCAGGCGGCCCATGCCATCGGCCGCTCTTGTGCTGTCCTGGATGCCATGGAGCGACATCTTTGGCTTAACCTGTCAGGCCCTGGTTTCGCCTTCCGGACTTTTTGCCGCTGCCATCGAGATGGTGGTCCAGGGCCCTCATTTATCAACGGTGCGTACGCACAGATTTGTGCATAATGAGTGCGTAAGAACAGTTTCATGCAAAGTGTGGGAGCTACCAACTTGTACTTATATGTAGAAATGTGTGTAAATATAAGCACACCTTTGAGCATGCTTACGCAGATAATCTAGTGATAGAATAGCAACACTACACATGAAAAGCATTTAAGAGTGTCACAGTATGCATTAAGCAATCCACATATGTCCAATCCACATATGTCCATATGTCCTGATGCGTAATTGGTGTCAAACCCTATAAAAGACAGATGTGACAAATGTTGGATGCAATTATTTCCTTGGCCCCAACCTACATCCAGTTCACTTACCGAAGTCCTCAACAAGCCAAAATAAAATGTGGTTTTCATGCTATCGCCAGAGTCCCAAACATAATTTGAGCCATAGACTGCACCCACATCACGATAAAAGCACCATCAACCAACGTATTTAATGATGTAAATAGAAAAGAGTTTCATTCCGTTAACATGCAAATCATTTGTGGTGCAAATTTGTTGTTGTTAAACATCATTGCGCAAATAATTTCTGTATTTGTGAAGTTCCTCTTCTTAGCTCTCTTTACACTATAGAGGCACGTGCACATGACGTCACCATCAGCTGGAATGACTGCAGTTACGGCCACTGAGTGGCAAAAAGACTGAGAGGCAGCAGTGGTTTACAGCGTGAATGCAGCGAAAAAGTAAGAACTGTGTGCGCACGTTTGATAAATATGGATTTTCTTGTACTTAGGCACATTCTAAATTTAATTCGTAGGACAAAATATAGAACCTTTTCTACACACTGTTGATAAATGAGGACCCAGGAGTTTAGAGAGGCAAAGGTTAAGTCAGCAGTGTTTAAGGACTACATTCTCTGCCGTGGCCAGTGTATTTCAGTCCCTCTCTCTGATCCTGCTGATGGGCTCAGCTGGATCAGAAGGCGAGTGTTTACACCTTTTATTTTCTTGTTATTTTTCCTTCCCTACCATCTCCTGAGGTGTTGAGGTATTCCATTGATGCAGGAGAGAGCTAGGGAATTATCAGTGATTGTCACATAGAGCAATTAGGCTTGCTCAGCACTAAAGCAGAGGTCTTATTCCCTTTCATCGGCATCTAGTCGTCACCCATCCTTAGAGGGGCTTGTGATATTTATGTGCAATAAGCATTCGATTGCATTTACTATGTGGTGACGAGGCTGTGCTCTTTGCCCCTATTTACACACTATACGTAAAGGGATATATATAAACATGTTCCCAGAACTGCCTTCTCAGTCTGATGATTGACGGGCAGGTGCTTTTAGTGCCGATTGACTGCTGGGTAGCATCTCGCTCCATTGCACTGATAGCCATGTGCATAGCTGTGCAGCGCTGGAGGGAGAGGACTGGGCACTCTTCTTTCAGTTGCTTTTTCAGTTGCTTACAGTCCTGGAAGGGGGTGAGTTTTTTTTTAACCCGCTACTCACTCACTCCCAAGGGAATTTTTTTTATGTTCTATTAGGAATGGAACAGCAGACTGGGCATAATTTTGGTAAGGATGGAATGTAGATAAAGAACAGGGGAAATACTTAATCTTTTGCCTCGAGTATTGTGAATACGAAGATGAAAGTGATATGCTCCTTCTGTATTCGCATATGTGGGTTGGATGGACATAGACAAAGAAGATGGGCAATACTGGCTCTCATGTCCAACTTCTTCATCTGTCACCTTTCTAGTTTAGTGAATACGGAGGTGGAAGCAATATGCTCTTTCAGTTTTCGCATATTTAGGATGTATGGGCATAGACAAGGAAGGTGGGCAATACCGCTTCTCACACCTAACTTCCTCACGGTTCCTCATGGATAGTACAGTTTTTTAATCTTTTAATCTTTAATCTTTATTCAGTTATTTAATTGTGAACAACAATTATATTGTTTGTTTGATACTATTTATAAATTATGGTAACACTTTACAATAAGGTTTCATTAGTTAACATTAGTTAACTACATTAGTTAACATGAACTAATAATGAACTGCACTTATAAAGCATTTATTTATCTTTGTTAATGTTAATTTCAACATTTACTAATGCATTATTAAAATCTTGTTAACATTAGTTAAGGCATTGTGAACTAACATGAACAAACCATGAACAGCTGTATTTTTATTAACTAACGTTAACAAAGATTAACTAATGCTGAACAGAGGTGTTGTTGATGGTTAGTTCATGTTAACTAATGCATTAACTAATGTTAACTAATACAACCTTATTGTAAAGTGTTACCTAAATTATACACTCACCTAAAGGATTATTAGGAACACCATACTAATACTGTGTTTGACCCCCTTTCGCCTTCAGAACTGCCTTAATTCTACGTGGCATTGATTCAACAAGGTGCTGAAAGCATTCTTTAGAAATGTTGGCCCATATTGATAGGATAGCATCTTGCAGTTGATGGAGATTTGTGGGATGCACATCCAGGGCACGAAGCTCCCGTTCCACCACATCCCAAAGATGCTCTATTGGGTTGAGATCTGGTGACTGTGGGGGCCATTTTAGTACAGTGAACTCATTGTAATGTTCAAGAAACCAATTTGAAATGATTCGAGCTTTGTGACATGTTGCATTATCCTGCTGGAAGTAGCCATCAGAGGATGGGTACATGGTGGTCATAAAGGGATGGACATGGTCAGAAACAATGCTCAGGTAGGCCGTGGCATTTAAACGATGCCCAATTGGCACTAAGGGGCCTAAAGTGTGCCAAGAAAACATCCCCCACACCATTACACCACCACCACCAGCCTGCACAGTGGTAACAAGGCATGATGGATCCATGTTCCCATTCTGTTTACGCCAAATTCTGACTCTACCATCTGAATGTCTCAACAGAAATCGAGACTCATCAGACCAGGCAACATTTTTCCAGCCTTCAACTGTCCAATTTTGGTGAGCTCGTGCAAATTGTAGCCTCTTTTTCCTATTTGTAGTGGAGATGAGTGGTACCCGGTGGGGTCTTCTGCTGTTGTAGCCCATCCGCCTCAAGGTTGTGCGTGTTGTGGCTTCACAAATGCTTTGCTGCATACCTCGGTTGTAACGAGTGGTTATTTCAGTCAAAGTTGCTCTTCTATCAGCTTGAATCAGTCGGCCCATTCTCCTCTGACCTCTAGCATCAACAAGGCATTTTCGCCCACAGGACTGCCGCATACTGGATGTTTTTCCCTTTTCACACCATTCTTTGTAAACTCTAGAAATGGTTATGCGTGAAAATCCCAGTAACTGAGCAGATTGTGAAATACTCAGACCGGCCCGTCTGGCACCAACAACCATGCCACGCTCAAAATTGCTTAAATCACCTTTCTTTCCCATTCTGACATTTAGTTTGGAGTTCAGGAGATTGTCTTGACCAGGACCACACCCCTAAATGCATTGAAGCAACTGCCATGTGATTGGTTGATTAGATAATTGCATTAATGAGAAATTGAACAGGTGTTCCTAATAATCCTTTAGGTGAGTGTATATATATATTAAAAAGTGTCTGTGCTTGAAAAGGTTTTTTGAAAAAAGCATTTCTTGTAAGGTGAGATGCATTGCATATATTTTTATTAGAAATACATTATATATAGAAAACATCCTGTTTGTTGTTGTAGAAGTTGCTATGGCTACTTACATACCATTAAAGTTGAGGTTATCCGCTTACCCTTAAACATACCCGGGTATGTTACATAATCTGCCGATCTGCCAATCCACCATCCTCCACATAATTTCACATGTCTCCTCTAGCATCACATATGCAGTGGCTGTATTAAGCGCACAACGAAGGAGTAGGAACAAAACACAATCTTTAATAAACCCAAAATAGTCATGGGACCGCAGGAGTAATCAAACACAACTACTTCCAACACAAACGATAACGAACCAAGAACTAAGAAAAACTCAGAGCTTAAATACATGGGGAGTAATTAGCGTGAAACAGAACAGGTGTAATAGAACTAATTAACAACCAGGGAAACTAAGGAGGACACAGAACAGGCAAAACGGGAACCTAGCACAGAGAAATGAAACCAAAACTGATCATACACGTTACATCTAGAGTCTCGCTCCGTGCTCAGATTTGCCAGGATAACAAAGTCTGCAATCACACATCTGAGATTTCAATACGATATAAAAAATACTAATGTTCTAACTAATGTAGAGATTAAAAATGAAGATGGAGTTGGGCTGGAGGAGGAATAAATTGTAACAGGAGTGGGGCTACTTACATGATATTGTGATTGACAGGACTAGATGAACAAGCTCCTCCTAAACTTTCATTTAGGAAACAATTTTAGCAAAGTATACAGTGGGAAATCTTAAGGCTCCATTAGATGCCTGGGGAATAAGAGATTAAAAACTGATGATGAATGACAAAAGTGAGTTTGCCAAGGTTAAAATAATGTTAATGAGACATTGTTTTAACTCAAATGGGGGCAGATGCAGATGACTATTCTGAAAATCCCAGATCATAACTGTCTCTTGCAGACCTTGTCAAACTACTTGAGGAAGTAAGACACAAAACTGCAGAGAGACAGGGTACAGTGTGTAATGCTATTACATAGTGCAAAATGCATTAGCTTACAGTTCTGCTCATAAGTTTGCATACCCCTTGCAGGATACTGTACGCATTAAGATGGGTGTAAACGTTTTAAATTGGATGATCGCGGTAATTTGTAATATTTTTGTCTTTGGGGAATAATGTAAATATATCATGAAGCTACTAAAGGGCAGTGCTAAATGAAAAAAAAAATTGTACAGACCCCTGCTCTAATAAATAATTTTGCTGTCTTGATCATCAATGAGCATGCAAACTTGGCATCACACGTTCCGCCGTATAAACACAGAAGTGCATGCAGCGCATCTTTGCATTTCGCTTCGGAGCCGAGCGTTTCTATGTTCAGCTCTGCAATCTTCAGAGAGAGTACACTAGTACAAGCCTCTGCAGAGTGAGTGCACAATGACAGCCTGAGAGTGAGAGCATGCAAACGCTGCATTTCCCTGCTCGTTTCCTTCGGAGCACCACCAGAAGATAGTATGTTGATCACTGCATCGAAGGGTGAGTGTGAGTCATCGGTGGATGAGGATTCGGCTGCGCTGCCCCCTTTGCAGACTGTAGCGTTGCCTGAGTCAGACCCAGAAATGCTTTCCCGGGCTGCCTTGAGTGTCGGGCTCGAGTGGAACCCTCCACTGTGTCCCGAACCCTCAAGGCTGGATGACCAATGCCATTCTTCCCAGAAGTGCATGAGGAGGTGACTAGATCATGGACAGCACCTTCAACTGCCCGAAACCGGAGAAGCTGCTTCCATCCTGCATTCCATGGCGCTCCTGCAGGTCTACCAGGCCAAGGAGCTCATGGAACTGCACAAGGGTACTAGGTGTTTTGCAGGAACTGCGTACAGCGACGGACCTTGCTCTAAGGGCAACAAAAGTGACTGAGTGCTCCCTGGGTCGGGCGATGTCCACATTAGTGGTCCAGGAGCGCCACCTGTGGCTGAACCTGGCTGATATGCAGGAGGCCGACAAAAAACGTTTTTTGAATTCCACTATCTCCCAGGCTGGCCTCTTCGGCGACGGAGACCCAGCAGTTCTCGGCGGCCCGGAAGCACTATTAAGCACATCCTGCCCCGGCGGCCAGTTGCTGCCTTCACCGTGCCGGCGGCCACAGCCCCTCTGTCTACTCATCGCTGAGGGCACCCTCCTGCGGCCGCCTCTGCCCCTGCTCAGCCTCAGCAGCAGCCAGCAAACAGGCCACAGCTATAGGAGGACCGCCCAGCCCCCTCAGGCACCTTGCCAAACCTTCGGGGAAGAAGAAGTGCAAGCGGCCCTGAGACAGGCGACCCAGAGGTGGAAGGAACTGCTCTCTGGGAGATGGTGACTGCACCTGGTGGAGAATCCTGTGGTTTGTTTTCTTTCTGTTTCGCCGCTGGCCACAGCGGTTCCCAAATTTTCAAAGAAAGAGCAGTTTCCAGTACCTCTGGGTCCCAGGAGTTTGAGAATGACAGTGTGTGTCGCCTTGCCGCTCTCGTTCCCCTCTCCACAAGAGGGCGAGAATGACAGCGTGCGACGCTATGCCTCACTGCTCTCTTTCCCCTCTCCACAAGAGGGCGAGAATTAGACTGGGTAAACCCAGCTCAGGCTGGAAACCTGTACATTCATTTATCCTGCTTCTGTCACACTTTTGCAGGAACCAATCACAGACTGGCTTATCCACCTGGCGCACTATTGGCGGGTTTAACACGACGACGTTAGATAAGGGACGGCAAGCAGCTTTTTGTTTACACTGAACATGGCGGCCACCGTAGCATAGCAACCAGCTGCAAAAGGACAGGCGGCATTCAGAGAGAGCTTCGCCAGGCTGGGGGAACTTAGGTCTATTGTCAAACCAGGTAATTAAAACAATACTAGTTGTCCTGTGTGCAGGGGCGTAAATTTCATCTAACAGTTGGGGGGGACAATAAACATAAAATTTCTCAAGAGCAATTTTTGAAGGGGACACAAATAATACAGCCAAAATCGTACTTGTAAGGATGTGTACACAAAGTAAAGCCTTACTACTATTATTAGTGTAGAATGGAGACCGTGCCATTATCCTTCTTCTCAAAGTTTCTCTCTGGTTCAATGAAAAAGCTGACTAAATTGACAAAAATATTCTTCAAAACCATGTATTTATTGCAATATTTAATGTTTAAATATGAGTAGTAAGGTTCACCACGCAGTCATATTATAATTATTAAATTATCTTGCGTCCTCCACATAGTATTTTATACTATGATATTCAGATATTTAGATATTCAACTGCAGCAAGGCAAGCCCTCTGATCTGCCACTTATTGAGCAAAACCCAACACAGATCTGACAATGCGGCCGACCCATGCGCATATACTTTCGGTTTAGAATTAGCGCCAATTCGGGGGTGGCAGTTGCTTGAATTGTGGGTTAATTAACTTATTATTCTAAATGAAAAACACAACAAGAAAACAGCACAATGACAAACTCACATAAATAGGCGCTTTTACAGTACTCCGATAGACTTGCTGATTCTGGCTGCTGACTGCTCAGTCAAGTTAGGTCCGAGGCCCTTCATGAAGCCGTTCAAATGTTCCAAGTGTAAGTCGAGTGGTATGTTTCTCCCCTTCCTCCCTCTACTGTTCCAGAATCTGTTCCACTTTAAACTGTGAGCAATGCGAGGGGATAATGTGGCATTCACTTGTACGGTGAGAAGAAATGTGCTGTATGCGTAATGAATGTTTCCATATGTTTTATAGAACAGGAGGGCGACTTTGTAAATGCGCATGAGCCGATCACCATCACCTAACTGCGACAAGAATGTCCATCAGGAGGAAGCTGAAACCAAGTCTTGTGACAGTGTGCTCTTCCTTGTGGTCACAGGGACTGGGAGGGTATTTTTTTGGGTGAGGAGTCTGTGGGCAGCAAAAGGTTGTGTTTCTTCCTCTCGTGCATTTGTCTGGCCTTGAAGTAAGTGAACGTGTTTGAACACCCCTCCATGCGACATAGAAACTTCTTCTGAATTGGGGTGGCAGATGCTTCAGTTACAGCTCCTGCAGCCTCTGAGACATCATTAAGCATTACATATCTGTCCACCACTTGGGACGTTACATCGTGCAGCCATGTCCTCCTTGCTTCTTGTGAGCCATTTTTAATGCCTTCTGGGACAAGGGACTCTGGGTGTTCTGTTATGACAGAAAATAATGCATATTGTAACAATTTCACACATTTTGTGCAGGGAATGTTCAGCACCCTCTCACACACAAGTACTGATTGCCTTAATTTATATGACAACTGTCATGTTCTATAGTCGGCTATCATAACCACTCTCTCCATCTTGAAGGAGGAGCATGAGTTGCACACACTTTAAGGAAATTATACTGAACATCAACTTTGTGTGTAACCGAGTTGTTTATGTTTGTCAAGGTCCCAATTACCTGTGGCATTCTGCAAACCAAGGTGCTCCATTGCAGCAGCCAGAAAAAGTGCAGTCGTATCCTTGATGACAAAGTCTTTATATGCATTGTAAGCAGCATGAGGACCACTCTTTGCATTGCTGCACCTGTAAAACATATGCAATTAGATGTACGGCAGACATGTCTTTGCTATTGTGGAAGAAATTCATTTTTAGTAGGCCTCGGCTGTGTACCAGAAAATCAAGGTCTGTTGTCCATCAAAAGATGGAAAACATGGGAAAGTTGTGTTTGTTGTATGGGGAACAGGTGTGAAGCGCTTAGAAACTGTCATATAAGGGTTATATGAGGACTTTTTAAAAAAATCAGAAAGCTGGGGATTTTCCACCAATAAATTTAAAACGTGCAGAGGATGATATCTAATTGTGGCGAGACTATGAGGTGGAGCTAAAAAGAAAAGATACATAGAAAGACGCTAATTGGATAAAGGGTGATAAGAATAAGGTATAAGAAACTAAGTTTTAACATAGCTAAGTCAGATGAACAGCTGCATCTCACTTTGTTGTTCTGGCAATAAAGTTATACTTCCTGAGACCTGGAACTTCGACTCTGAGAGATTTCTTCTTTGCTGAATTGAAAGGATATTTTGGACTTAGATTGTGCCACTACACTATATGTCACTGTCAATGTTTCTCTAACTAGCATTTTGTGTCTGCTCGCTCACTCACTTACGCTCACTCCCTCACTCACACACACACTCACAAACAAACTCACTTGTTAGGATGTTATTAAAACATTTTGCTGACTGGCATCTTGTGCACATGTTCACTCACACTCTCTCTCACACTCTCTCTCTCTCACACACACACACACACACACACTCCTTAGGATGTTAGTAACACATCTCACCAAAACTCATATCGCCCATGCAGAGTATTGGTGTGGCATGTGATGGAGAATGACAAAAGGCATGTGATGGAGAATGGTTGGAATACGGACAAGTACCTATACAGCATTTTGCTCCCTAGGACAAAGAATTCTCTGTGTAAAAAAAATTGTGTTTCCGGTCCTGGGAGAAATGTGGCAAGGTCATATTGCAGTATGTCTTTAACTGGTTTTTCATTGGTAATATGATGAGTGGGGATCCGGTCTTGTACTGCAATGTGGTGAATGCAGTGTATGTTTTGGTTACCGTGTAGGGAGGATTGATGGCTAGCACGGAGGAAGAAATCCAGGTTATCAAATATAATGGAGTATGTACACTCACCTAAAGGATTATTAGGAACACCTGTTCAATTTCTCATTAATGCAATTATCTAATCAACCAATCACATGGCAGTTGCTTCAATGCATTTAGGGGTGTGGTCCTGGTCAAGACAATCTCCTGAACTCCAAACTGAATGTCAGAATGGGAAAGAAAGGTGATTTAAGCAATTTTGAGCGTGGCATGGTTGTTGGTGCCAGACGGGCCGGTCTGAGTATTTCACAATCTGCTCAGTTACTGGGATTTTCACGCACAACCATTTCTAGAGTTTACAAAGAATGGTGTGAAAAGGGAAAAACATCCAGTATGCGGCAGTCCTGTGGGCGAAAATGCCTTGTTGATGCTAGAGGTCAGAGGAGAATGGGCCGACTGATTCAAGCTGATAGAAGAGCAACTTTGACTGAAATAACCACTCGTTACAACCGAGGTATGCAGCAAAGCATTTGTGAAGCCACAACACGCACAACCTTGAGGCGGATGGGCTACAACAGCAGAAGACCCCACTGGGTACCACTCATCTCCACTACAAATAGGAAAAAGAGGCTACAATTTGCACGAGCTCACCAAAATTGGACAGTTGAAGACTGGAAAAATGTTGCCTGGTCTGATGAGTCTCGATTTCTGTTGAGACATTCAGATGGTAGAGTCAGAATTTGGCGTAAACAGAATGAAAACATGGATCCATCATGCCTTATTACCACTGTGCAGGCTGGTGGTGGTGGTGTAATGGTGTGGGGGATGTTTTCTTGGCACACTTTAGGCCCCTTAGTGCCAATTGGGCATCGTTTAAATGCCACGGCCTACCTGAGCATTGTTTCTGACCATGTCCATCCCTTTATGACCACCATGTACCCATCCTCTGATGGCTACTTCCAGCAGGATAATGCACCATGTCACAAAGCTCGAATCATTTCAAATTGGTTTCTTGAACATGACAATGAGTTCACTGTACTAAAATGGCCCCCACAGTCACCAGATCTCAACCCAATAGAGCATCTTTGGGATGTGGTGGAACGGGAGCTTCGTGCCCTGGATGTGCATCCCACAAATCTCCATCAACTGCAAGATGCTATCCTATCAATATGGGCCAACATTTCTAAAGAATGCTTTCAGCACCTTGTTGAATCAATGCCACGTAGAATTAAGGCAGTTCTGAAGCGAAAGGGGGTCAAACACAGTATTAGTATGGTGTTCCTAATAATCCTTTAGGTGAGTGTAGGTGGTGGAGTTGGCTGTGTGTCTGGCAATGCAGAAGTCGTTGGCATCAAATTCTCTTCTCCTGTGGCTTTACCCCCATCTCCAGTTTCGGTCACTTCATCTGTTTGGTTATATTAAACATTCATACAAAAATGCCTGCAGCACAGGTGGTGAGGCGGGAGTGGTTGGTAATAGTGTTGAACACAGACAGCAAGAATTGAGAGAGGCAATGGAGATCTGCCTCTAATGCAGAAAATGAGAAACAGGCAAGGTCCCCAGGTGAAGACCTCCAAAGCATAAACCCCTCCTTTGGGCTGCAGAGTACTGTGCATTCATGCTGAATGAGCTGAAGGATGCATGGTTTTAAGTGTTCCAGAAGCTCCTCTTGGCAGCTCCTTTCCAATTCTTTTTATTGATGTGGTTAATTATCAGACCATCTTCTGGTTCACAAACCGTGGAAACTTTTCGAGACAGATAATTAATGATGACCTGAAATATATGTTTCAACATTAGTATCAGCATTTGGCATTTGTTTTTTAAGTGGTATGCACTAGGTTTATGACTACATTGAGATTGTGTAAGGTAGTTCGCTACAACTGACTTGTAATGACAACTAGTTGCAGTGGCATGACCAACTTCACTGCATAACATGATGCATGATACAACAATACGTAAACCACGGTGATATCCTGATAGGGCTGAACGATTAATTGCATTTGCGATAGTATCACGATATCATAAAACACGATTTTCTAACCATAAAGGCTATGATTACACTCGTGACACGCGAGAGTAAAGCAGTCTGCAGAAAAAGCATCAACTTGGCACGTTACGCCTACAGGCCTGGCCTAAAGGAAAGAACATTTTGTGTTGGTCATACTATACAATAGGGGAGGGAGAAAAGATTCTCTCTCCAATGATTCTGGATCAATTCTAAGCTTAGATTTTAACTGCAGGTACGCAATGTCGCTGCGTGTGTTTTAGAAACACCCATATTCTGCTTGCTTCCATTTCCTCTCTTACACACACACACACACACACCACTCGAACCATAAAATATTATTTCATAACGTTCGGAAAGGTTGAAGCGAATTACAATGACATTCGCGGGCTTCATTGCACAGGATATGCGCTGTAAGAAACGTGCGCTTCGCTTGATGTTACGCTGATGTGTTCTCGCCCACCGGTATTTTCCTTACAAATGCTCTACGAAGTCTTCATTTATGTCGTTTGGAATGCAGTGTGCTTATATATTAAAAATAGTAAACTCACTGACTTTGTGAAGAATGCTCGCGCATGCGGCTGTGCGCGTCTCACAATGCTTTTATGACACAAAATTAATGTAAACACAGTCAGTAATGTCTTAAGGAATTAAACAGACAGGACAAACTACATTTTATAATTCAAAAGATCTGTGCATTAGTGTGAATGCAGATCTCCTGCTGTCTATGTCATCATTAATAATCAAGCAACAGTAAAACAGCTGAGAAAAAAACAGTTCAGATACTCTTTTTTTGAATGCACTCTTTGTTCATTGCTTGTAATGTTTTTTGTTCCTCTTTATTACTTACTAGCTTTTATGTTTTGAAGCAATATATTAGTTTATATATTTAAAATTCTTAACAAGCAATTTTTAAAATAATTTTTTTTATGTGTAATGTATAATAATACTTATTATTACATATTTAATAAAAATATATAAATATTTATTTTAAGTTATATTATTAAGAAAATAGATCAAGAATTGTTTTGGAATCGGATCGTGACTCCCAGAATCGGAATCAGATCGTAAGGTACCTAAAGATTCCCACCATTACTTTACAGTTGTTTGCCTTTGTTGAATAATACAGAAGATAAAGAGCTTTCAAAAGAATTGCATATTAAATCACAAGATTGGTTAAAAAAAACGCAATTAGATTATTTTCCAAAATCGTTCAGCCCTATATCCTGAGATGTTAATAGAGTGCTATGATGACACAAAATATTGTAGGCCTATGTAGCAAGTTGGAGTGGATAAAAATAGACTTACCTTTGTTGTTGCTCCACCAGGACTCAAAGGGTTAGGGCACATTTTTTTTTACATCCCTCTGAGTTTTAGTGGAAGTAGGTTCCCGTTCTCTTTTATCAGCACTAGTACTACCGGTGGATGAAGATGTCGCTGTAACGATTCACCAGTGTGAGTGCCCCTGATCACCACCAGAGGGCACTCCAACCCGGACTGTCATTCCATCATAGACTACAACACCCATAATCCTTTGCCCGGACTCATCTATGTAACGAACTGCTCCGAGACACGAAGGTTGAGGATCCAAATGCAGTATTTATTAGAAGGGTAATCCACAATCGTCGTCAAAAGTACAGGGCCAGGCCTTTTCATGTACCATAGTCTGTCCAACCGTGGAGACAGGTAAGTGTTGCACAGCACACTCAGACCCCACTTTTGGACACTATGCCTCTCGAGTCAGGTCCCTGCCCTCCACCTCGCTGCCCCTCTGTGGGTACGTCTGTGGTTCTGTTGGTCCCGCTGGTACAGTTTCTGGGAGCCTGGCTAGCGCTCCCCAGACCGTCCCGCTGGTTCATCTGCACTATCAGACTCGGCTATGCTATTCGGTTCGCCTAGCGTCCACCCAAATTCAGGGGCATCCTCTTCACTTCTGTGCGGAACAGCGATGCCCCTGTCTTGTGGAAAAAGATCCTACTAAAAGTCCTACTGGTGAGGGACGCGATCGAGACGGTCCCTCAAGTCGATATGAAGACAGGGTTCTACAGCCCCTACTTCATTGTACCCAAGAAAGGCAGTGGATACGGCCAATCTTGGACTTGTGAACCTTGAATTGGGCCCTTCACAAGTTCCCCTTCAAGATGTTAACGCAGAAACGCATTTTCGAATGCATCCGTCCCCGAGATTAGTTTGCAGCGATCGACCTGAAGGACGCATACTTTCAAATCTCGATTCTTGCCCGATTCTGCGCTTTGCTTTTGAGGGTCGGGCATATCAGTACAGAGTCCTGCCCTTCGGGCTGGCCCTGTCACCTCTAGAGCTGCAGGCTGGGCGACACCCAACACGTTCGCTAGATTCTATAGCCTTCGTGTGGAGCTGGTAACCACCCATATACTCACTCCAAGTGGCCAGTAGCGTGGGGAACACGCTCAAGTGTCAGCTTGCTACGCCATTCTTGCCTGGTGGGCCAGATATGTGCGTTTATTTCTCCAGTAAGTTACCCAGAATTGGCTTACCCTGTTGAGTTCCTCCGTCACCCCCGGCAGTCAGACATGGTGAAGCGTCTGGCGCCAGGCCTGACACTCGTATGCATTGAGGAACCTGTGCTAGGCTGGATGTCCATATGTAGCAGTCCCTGCGGCGACCCCATATGTGTATTCTTCCACAGTACGGCTACCCTGACGGCTAGCCTGCTCTGTCGTCTCTGCCAGTGTCATCTCCCCCCTAACTAGGCTGGAGCCACTCCAGAGACATTCCATATGTTGTACTACCCTAAATTGGCTAGTCCATATGTGTAACTAGCTCAGCTCCTCAGCAAAAAACAAAAATGGGCTGCATCCACTTATGTTTTTATTCCCGCGCTGCGGGGGTGGAACGTGTGATGCAAAGTTCGCATGCCAGTGTTCATTGGCTCGTTAAGTTTCACTCGAAGTGGATTGGGCTCGCAAGCGAGATCCCATTTCGTTGGATCATCTCTGACGTACGTCTCCTTCAGGGACTGAGGGTTACCATACGTAACCAATATGTTTTGCATATTCAAATAAGTGGAGTTACCACAGTTAAGGCCCTGATATACTTCAAATGAAATCGAAGAACGAACTGCTGTGACGTAATTTCTAACTAAAGCAGTCCAAAACGAAGTTTGTTTAGAGTTCGAAAAACAGCTTGCGCCAAAGTTTGCTCCGGCTGATAAACACCTTTGTACTGCCATTGGTCTGTGGCAATTACATAATAGGTAGGTGTGCGTGGAGACTTTCTTTCACGTGGAAATAATTTCCGGTTCATTTTTTCTGTTCAGTCCGGCAAGGTTGAATAAGGAAGGCGGTCTGCCGGAAGCTAGATTATTTACTTTATAACATGTTAAATATGGATATTTTGGTAACACTTTACAATAAGGTTTCATTAGTTAACATTAGTTAAAGGGTAACTCAACCCCTGTTCACAGGCTAACTCCACCCACTGGCAATATTTGAAAAATGCTGGAAAAGTGGGCAGAGCCCAGTGGAGACAGAGGGGGACGAACCGAGGGCGGGGCTGAGCGGGGGGCGTGCACCTAAGACCCGCAGTGACAGATTGATTGACAGCTGTCAGACTTGCAAAACTGCGGTCTTAACTCCCGATGCCGACGATGCTAGCGAAGCAGCAGTACAAGAGAGAATGGGACCACTGACCTAATCTATGAACAGTCAAATTCTTATACTGAATGCCACTAAAAACAAATCAGATACATGCAATGTATTTTTATTCAAATGAACTGAATCAATAGACAGCGCAGAACCAATAAGTTCAAACCTAATAGCCTATTATAAACAGATTTCCTCAAATAAAAGTTAGACTATATACGCCAGCACTTTACGGTGCGTGTCAGGGTTTGAAAGCGAGCCTCATGTATGAAAAGTATCTGTACACATGACGGGCGGCAAAAATAGCGCAAGAAAAGCCTGACGTGTACTGACAACTGCATAATTTAACCGTATTTTGTGTCAAGTAAGTTTCATTCATAATGTGTCTACTTCATGTAACATGAGTTGAGTGGAGTGAAGCCGTTCTCATGTGATCAATGCGGGAAAACATTAGGGAGTGGTGAGCTCGTGCCAGGGGCGTGGATAGTGAGCCGTTGGAAGAGCCAACATATGTCACGATGACCAACAACGTCCAATAGGAAAATTCAACTGCAGTAGCCACCGTTCAACCTTAAGAGGGCCGCACTCAGATGTTTTTACACCATATATTGTAGAATTAAAACACTTTACACCCATATTTTGGGCTGCCATTCACTGCCATTATAATGCTTGGAAGAGCCAAGACATATTTTAATATAACTTCGATTGTATTCATATGAAAGAAGCCTGTATTCAGCTTGAGGGTGAGTGAATCATGGGGTAATTTTAATTTTTGGGTGAACTATCCCTTTAATAAACATGACGTGACTTTACTAGAAAGGCGATTTGTTGCATGTTGCTATCAGATGCTTTTCTTATGCTTTATTTAAAAAATACTTGTTGTTTTCTCAATTTTGTTGTGTTTTTTTATTGAGAGGAAAGCGCACAGCACATATTTACATATTTATCTAAACTCCTCTCTCAGCAGTGTGGACGGCGTTGGATGTTCGATAACAGTATATCGCAGGTCACGTATTCCGAACTTCGTTTTACCTCTAAGCGAAGAATGAAAAAGAACTTTAAAAAAGGAGGCTTTAAAATTGACAAAGGATGACTTACTTTTGTGTAAATGACATTATGAATTAATTTACCACTACTGTTCTTCATAGTTTATTCTTTTAGATCATTTGAAAAACGTAAACATTGTCATTTGCAGTCTTAAATTAAATGAAACGACAGAAGGCTCACTAAAGATTACAGTGAATGGCTTAGATCAAAACAAAAGCAGCGTTATCTACACTTTTTTTCCCTTATGATCCAACGCATTAATCAGCAAAAGAACAGCAAATCACAACCATCACAACTATAGACCTTATGTAGCCCCGCCCCTTTTCAGCGCTGCGCTTGTTTTGTTCTGTTTTTCGGTTTGTATTTCCACAGCATGAAGGAGCTTCTGGATTTATGAATGAACTACTTGTTTTAATATATTCCCTATATATATCTGCTGACATTTATAATAATTATAATAATAATAATAATTTGTTACATTTATATAGCACTTTTCTGGGTACTCAAAGCGCTTTACATATAGAAGGTGGGGAATCTCTTTAACCACCACCAATGTGCAGCATCCACCTGGATGATGCGACAGCAGCCATATTGCGCCAGAACGCCCACCACACACCAGCTGATTGGTGGAGAGGAAACAGAGTGATGAAGCCAATCAGTATATGGGGATTATTAGGAGGCCATGATGGATGCCGGGGTTACACCCCTACTCTTTTTCCGAAGAACATCCTGGGATTTTTTATGAGCACAGAGAGTCAGGACCTCGGTTTAACGTCTCATCCGAAGGACGGCGCTCTTTGACAATATAGTGTCCCCATCACTATAGTGAGTGATCATTTGTTATGACATCCACTTCAAACATTACAATGTTCATGATAACTTTCGTTAACTCTACAATAAGTAAATCCACTTCGACAGCGATGCCACAGAAATATACAGAGCTACCGCGAAAACGGAAATTCAAAGACAAAATTCTAAAGTTGGCTGCGCACTTATTTCTCTGGCGCATAAGGTCTATTCAGTTTGATTGCAGGTATACGGCACTATAGTATAAACTCTCAGTACATATCAAACGATCTATATCAGACAACGCTCCTCATCCAACAACACCTAACAACTTCTTACTGTGGGCTCATATAAAAACACTTGTTATGCTGTAACTTCACCTAGTGACACTGTTACTCACACTTGTGTGTTGCGACATTACTGTCAGATCCAATGTAGTTTTTAAATAGTTTTATTATTCTTTATTCTCTTTATAAAACTGAACTGTGTCTTACTAAAAACAAATCCGCAGTAAATAAAGTGTCTTAATGACACGATCTGACCAGAACTTTGTTCATCCACACTTTCTTAATGTTAGGATCACAAGGATGGCAATACAAAGACCATGTTTTTCCACAACTTGGCAATTCAAAACCTCTTGTAATGCTCAGAGGCATCTTTATGGCTTATATTTACTACATGATATACACAAATTGGTGGGTGGAGCTAAAGAGGCAACGATGTAGAAAAAGGAGTTGATCTTCTTCTGCAGAGGTGGTCTTTCTTCGCACTATGATGTCATACTGTGACAAAATCCAAAACAAGTCGTTTTGCCAGCTTGGTTTCAATAAAAGTTGTTTTTGGACTAATAAGAAAGTTTTAAGTTCTGAAACATACAGGATATTTTTATAGTACAATGACATTTTATATGTCAAAAGATTATATACACTCACCTAAAGGATTATTAGGATTACCTGTTCAATTTCTCATTAATGCAATTATCTAATCAACCAATCACATGGCAGTTGCTTCAATGCATTTAGGGGTGTGGTCCTGGTCAAGACAATCTCCTGAACTCCAGAATGTCAGAATGGGAAAGAAAGGTGATTTAAGCAATTTTGAGCGTGGCATGGTTGTTGGTGCCAGACGGGCCGGTCTGAGTATTTCACAATCTGCTCAGTTACTGGGATTTTCACGCACAACCATTTCTAGAGTTTACAAAGAATGGTGTGAAAAGGAAAAAACATCCAGTATGCGGCAGTCCTGTGGGCGAAAATGCCTTGTTGATGCTAGAGGTCAGAGGAGAATGGGCCGACTGATTCAAGCTGATAGAAGAGCAACTTTGACTGAAATAACCACTCGTTACAACCGAGGTATGCAGCAAAGCATTTGTGAAGCCACAACACGCACAACCTTGAGGCTTGAGGCACAACCGGATGGGCTACAACAGCAGAAGACCCCACCGGGTACCACTCATCTCCACTACAAATAGGAAAAAGAGGCTACAATTTGCACGAGCTCACCAAAATTGGACAGTTGAAGACTGGAAAAATGTTGCCTAGTTTGCCTGTTCTTCTGATTTTTTTAAAGATTTCTATATATATCTCCATATATCGCTATTATTAATTATTTCAGCCACGATACTCGAACAGTGACTGAGACCCAGGGCCTTGTTTCATTCTTGTATGAATCAGTGGTTTGAATGAATAGACTGACTGAGTGATTCAATAACTCACAAACTTCTCACCAACCAGTGGGAATAACAATGTCACCCACAGAAAGAGTCACTAAAATGGCAAAATATCTTTAGACATGTAGAGCATTGAAAACACTACATGAATTTTCAATAAAGCAATTAAATTATGTTAGAAACTGAGGCCTGAATCTCTTCCACTGCTGGGTTAGGGTTATTTTTTCAATATTTTACAATTATATCAATGAAGGTCACAGAAAGAATGGTTGATTTTGGCAGAGAGGGGCCTGGAGGGAGATGAAGAATATTGCAGCTTGTGGAGCCACTGTGCAGTCAAAGAAAAAGGCATAACAGTCAGCATTTTTGGCAGTCAATATGAAAAATATTTCAACAAGTGATAACTCCTGTTAAATCAGGGATTTATCCCAGGGGATATACTGTAAATTAGCTAAATGGGACTTTCTTGAAATAAAGTATTCCTGACATGGTAATTGAAAATACAGCATCCTAAATCAGTTTGTTATGAACACTATGAGCAAGAAATGTCCTTTGCTCTTTAAGATGTCATAACAATAGAAGAAGAAAGTAAGTCATACAGGTTTGGAACAACTTGAGGGTGAGTAAATGATAACAGAATTTTCAATTTTGGGGTCAGTTATGCACAATGCTGATGCAGAAGCTGTGGATGTGGCACTGGAATTCCAATTGAATTTATGTGTCAAAATAGAGGACATACTGTATATAGAGGAATACGTTGAAATACATACACCTATCAGGCATAACATTATATTAGGTGAATATAGGTGAAGTGAATAACACTGATTATCTCTTCATCACGGCACCTGTTAGTGGGTGGGATATATTAGGCAGCAAGTGAACATTTTGTCCTCAATGTTGATGTGTTTAAAGCAGGAGAAATGGGCAAACGTAAGGATGAGCGAGTTTGACAAGGGCCAAAATGTTCTAGACTACTGGGTCAGAGCATCTCCAAAACCGCAGGTCTTGTGGGGTGTTCCCGGTCTGCAGTGGTCAGTATCTATCAAACGTAGTCCAAGGAAGGAACAGTGGTGAACCGGCGACAGGCTCATTGATGCACGTGGGGAGCGAAGGCTGGCCCATGTGATCCGATCAAACAGACGAGCTACTGTAGCTCAAATTGCTCAAGAAGTTAATGCTGGCTCTGATAGAAAGGTGTCAGAATACACAGTGCATCGCAGTTTGTTGTATGGGACTGCATGGCCAAAGACCAGTCAGGGTGCCCATGCTGACCCTTGACCAACTGCCGACAGTGGGCACGTGAGCATCAGAACTGGACCACCTGGTCTGATGAATCACGTTTTCTTTTACATCACGTGGATGGCCAGGTGCGTGTGCGTCGCTTAACCGGGGGAACACATGGCACCAGGATGCACTACGGGAAGAAGGTAAGCCGGCGGAAGCAGTGTGATGCTTTGGGCAATGTTCTGCTGGGAAACCTTGGTTCCTGCCATCCATGTGGATGTTACTTTGACACGTACCACCTACCTAAGCATTGTTGCAGACCATGTACACCCTTTCATGGAAACGGTATTCCCTGGTGGCTGTGGCCTCTTTCAGCAGGATAATGCGCCCTGCCACAAAGCAAAAATGGTTTAGGAATGGTTTGAGAAGCACAACGAGTTTGAGGTGTTGACTTGACCTCCAAATTCCCCAGATCTCAAACCAATTGAGCATCTGTGGGATGTGCTGAACAAATAAGTGCGATCCATGGAGGCCCCATCTCGCAATTTACAGGACTTAAAGGATCTGCTGCTAACATTTTGGTGCCAGATACCACAGCACACCTTCAGCGGTCTAGTGGAATCCACGCCTCAACAGGTCAGGGCTGTTTTGGCAGCAAAAGGGGGACCAACAAAATATTAGTGGTCATAATGTACATACCATAACAAGGCATACCTGATCGTTGTATATCAGGGACGTTTTAAAAACTCTGAAATACCACGTAACAAACTTGTTTTCATTACTGTAACTTTACACTATAGGCTTGTGTTCCCTGAACAAGCAAAAAGAGTGAATAATCCTTTATCATTCACCAAAGTGCTATGTGGGGAGCAATACTGAAAATGGAACAGTGATATATGTTCCCATGAAGGCTATACCCTTAATTAAAAAAATGTCAGTTTAAGGAGAACGCTTTTTGGCACTATGAAGGTGAATGATGCTGTGCATCCAGACTTGTTTCAATATACACATGTGATGTGGCCTTCACAGTTAAGGTTTAGCAAGATTCAGTGGAGTCCTATTTGTGATTGAGTTCCTCAAACCACCAGGCATAGTTTGGTGGGTGCTTTAACTCTGCTGGCTGAAATTAGTGTCCTTGCTGGACAAACAAATGACATGATCAGTTCTGCCAAAGCTTTTAAGTGCAAATTACCACTGATCTGTCTCCAGCTTCAATGCCATGGCTTGCTTTACTCGCCAAGTCAAACCATTAAAGCAATTAAGTGTATGTTAGCTTGATGAGCACTTGACATACTTTGAATAAGATGTGTCTGTGATACTGGCATGTTTCCCATTTTAGTACAGAAATAGAATTGGATTGGACTTCAGTCTGGCCACACTAGCAGAGTTTTGTTACTTTGACTGTCATTTTAGTAGAGGACTTATTATTATAAAACATATAATTGTTATAAAACATATTTTATAAAAGGATTAGTTCTAGTCCTTGATTCTGATTGGTCAATAGCTGTGTTTTATTCACGATACAACACGGTTATGACCGCTTGCCAATGGTTCTCTGTATCACTGCACAAAACCCTTAGCAACCACTCTTAGCAACGTGAACATACGTTCCCTTTCGAGAGTACTCTCGTATTGCGTAGCTAGCTACGCTATGGGAAAATGTCCTTTTCACAAGAATATGAAGCCAAAAATGATCCTTATAATTTTGTATAATGTAAAACGCAGTGCAGCTACACAGCAGACCCAGGCAGAGCGTACTAGCAGTGATTGGCTGTGCTGCGGCAACTGCACGAACCTATGGCGAGGAGGCTAAGGCGTGCACCAATCGGGTCGCTAAGCGCCTAAGAGCACGTCAACACTGCCTAAATTTGCATACCTTAAGCTATAAAAGCCCATGTTACGCCATAGGATTAAGATTTAATTTCCTTCAGCAAACTCACCCTTCGCTGATCTCCGGAACTGTGAACTCACCACCGTTGACAAGCCCCCAGCAGAACCAGCTCCTGCTCTGCAGTTCTGAGGACGCCGGATTCCTTCTCTGGACTCCGCCTTCAGCCCTTGCTGTTCCAGCTGCGCCATCCGGTGTGTTCAATATCTTTTTATATCCTTACAAGCTGTGTGTGTGCTCCGCTGCAACACACACACTCACAAAAGAGCTGAGGCATTGTTTCAAATGCCTCGTATATCCTGTCAGAGGCACTCTCTTCGGCGGGGATTGTCAAGCTTAGGCCGTGACCACGCCACACGTGAGCTCTCCCAGCTCTCAGAATCCTCTTCGGAATAACACTGACTCCCTACTACTCAAGCCGCCTGTGGTGTCAGCACTGTCTCCCAGCCAAAATATTTCTTTCTGGGAACAGTCATAGACTCGGTGCGAATGAGAGCACGGCTTACGTCACAGCGCGCGCTCCCTGTCCAGCACCTAGCGGCGTCGTAAAATGCCGGCCATGTTATGACTGCAGGCATTGTGCCCACTATACAGTATGCACCCCTGCACATAAGCACTTAACACAGCGCCGAGTGCGTCACAAGCCTTGCGCCATTTTTACTCTCTACACTTCTCCCAGTCCCCTCTATTCAGACGGCTTGAGATGTTGAGAGCGCGGCTTACCTCACAGCACACGCTCACTGTCCATCGCCTAGCAGCGCCGTAAAATGACGGCCAAGCCTTGCGCCATTTTCACTCTATGTTCACTTCTCCCAGTCCCCTCTTTAGGTGGCTGAAGATGTCAACATTGCAGTTAAGTAGCCTGTGATAAAGCATGCAAGCATAAAGCATTGCCAAGAGCGCGCTGTCTCTCACCCAAAACATTGCTTTTCTGGGAACAGTTATAGACTCAATACGGATGAGAGCGCGGCTTGCGCCACAGCACGTGCTCACCATCCAGCGCCTAGCGGCGTCATTCAAAGCTGGCACTTACACTCCTCTCAAACGTTTTCAGAGGACGTTAGGTCTTATGGCCTCAGCATCTGCAGTGCTCAAACTGGGTCTATTATACATGCGTCCCCTCCGACGCTGGTTAAAACCTTGCACTCTGCGATCAGGCCAGCGACTGGCCCAGCTGCCCGCTGTATGCTTTCCCTCCGATTGCGATGTTACCTCAGGTCATCAAACGGATCAGGGAGAACAAGTGTGCAGTGCTTTTAATAGCTCCTCTCTGGAGGAACCAACTATGGTTCTCCGAGTTGACCCATGGCCGATACCGCTGAGGAGAGACCTCCTCACGCAGGCGAAGGGAAAGCTCTGACATCCCTGCCCCGACTTGTGGTCCCTTCATGTGTGGCTCATCAACGGATACCCGGGAACCTCCCTAAAAGGGTGCTGAATACTATTTCTGAAGCTAGGGCACCCTCAACCAGGCGGCTTTACACTCTGAAATGGTCAGTGTTCTCAAGCTGGTGTACAGCACGGTACCTAAACCCACAATCGTGTGAAGTGACAGAAGTGCTCTCCTTTCTTCAAGAGCTGATGGACGTGGGTCGTTCCCCCTCCACGCTCAAAGTATATGTGGTGGCCATAGCAGCGTCTCACATGGCCGGACAGCCACTAGGGAGAAGCGACCTCATCATGCGCTTCCTCAGAGGGGCTAGGAGGCTTAACCCGCCAGATTGGGTCGACAATTTCCAGCCCAAAATCTCACTAAAACCTGCCCAATCCAAGAAAAAAACGCCCAAAATTTGAACTGCCAAAATAATTTGATATAATTTTATTGCCATGACAGTCAAGGTTGATTAGCACCATTGTATCTCCTTAAAACAAAATAATGATGACAAAATAAAATAAAAATAAATACATTTCCCAGGAAAATGGATTAATACAGTCATGCATGACTAAAACGTCCAAGTGGAAACTGTCAAAATCACGAAATTAACCGATGACTTTAACCCATGGAAAAACACATGCATCATTTTCAAATGTCAACAGTAAGAATAAACTAATTTAAGTGCAAAAAGTGCCCAATATAAGTGATCGGAATAAACAACGTAATTAGCAGGCATTACTGCACACACCACAGCCAAAATGTGTCATTCACTGATACATACTGTAGGATAGTCCTACAACAAAAAAATAACAAGAATGCGTTTACCTTTGTGTTGTGCTTTAACTTCAGACAGAACTACAGTAACATTATGTCTTTCGTGAAGTACATATTTGTAGAACATAACACAGAACTTACAGTCAAAATGGATTAATCGTTTATTCAAACCTCTTCTAGCAGCTGTCGTGACGAGTAGAGCACATTCTAGAGACTCTAGACGGTTTAAAAGTTGCAGATGTCCTGATCAGGCCAGTGTGCACACGATGATGGACTGGAGTCATATATTCGATTTCAATTCAAGTCATTCAGCTGCGCTCTTAGAGTTAGTTATATTTATAAATAGTCTTTGAGTCACAGGTGTAATCCCGTCACGTCAACACCAATGCCAGGGCTGCGTTCAGCCCCGACAAAACGTTGCAAAACGTTTTTTAAATCAATATAAATACATGTTTAATACTGCAAAATACGCTCGATGTTACAGTCACTGCCCTTGCCGTCCAGAATAAAAGAGAACATCACAATCGAGTGAAGGGATTTGTGGAAACTGTGGTTCCTAATGATTGTGATCCAACATTTGCCTCGCATTTCAGAAATGAAAAGACAAACACTAAAGGTGAAGGATAATCCATCTCTTACCTCCTGTGTTATGATCTATATGACCGTATTATTTTTATTGTGAGTATTAGGCTTATCATTATTGCTGATCACTGTTGTGCTATGATATTGTAATATTTACCATTATATAATCAGAGGAGTATAGAAAAGTTTATGAAAGTGTCACTCCACAATACAATAGCAAAATATATAAATATGTATAGTATTTTTATGGACTCATTGTGCGAGCTGTCTCTTTAATACCGCGTGGTTTATATACTGCTGCTGATTGGGCTGACATATTTGACACACCCACCAAACGAGAGAAAACGCATCTCAAACCCGTTGCACACCGTTTCCAGGAAATATGACGTTCAACTGGAAAACGTAGCAAAACGTTGCGCACTGGTTTGAGCTTTGAACGTGAATCAGCTGACTGCTGGGCCAGTGTGTGTCATGATGACTGATTTTATGGAGTACATGCACACTTGAGTTTGTTATTAACCAATTACACTATAAAATTTAGATGTTTGAAAACCGCCAAACTGACCCCAAACCCACCCAATCTGGCAACACTGAAAAAATATTAATTAGCCCTATAAATAAAATAGCGATGTAACTACACAAATTATGATAACAGTAAATAGTAAAAACTAATAGTAAAATGTTCAGAAAATATCTATTCTAACTAATAATAAAATATATCTTATAGCACACAGCTGTTTTTTGAATTGACACCTCATATAGATAATCATTTTAAAACTTTAAATGAATGCAATACTGTAAATGTATGGTAATGGTAAATCCATTAAACTACAACACCGTTGACTCAAAGGTATGAGTGTGAAATGTGTTGTTGTAATTTTTTTACTACAAAGACAGCAAGGTGGATCACCACCATGCAGTAGAAGAGGCAAAATTAACATTATGTAACCATGGCCCAGTTTCACAGACAGGGAATAGTTTAAACTAGGATTAGGCCTTAGTTAAATTAGGATATTTAAAAAGATTTTATGAAAATGCCTCAAAAAACAATTTAAGTTATTTTCAGTTAAGAAAACTCAAACACGCATTTTAGTCTGGGACATAGTATTTTTTTTTTTTTCATGCTATGGAAGTCAATGGCAACTGTCAGCTGTTTGGTTTCTGACATTCTTCAAAATATTTTCTTTTGTGTTTAACAGAATAAAGAAATTCATACAGGTTTGGATTGGAATAACTTGAGGGTGAGTAAATGATGACAGGATTTTCATACACAGCACACCTTCAGGGGTCTAGCGGAGTCCATGCCTCGACGGGTCAGGGCTGTTTTGCATGTAAATCATGTTATTTTTAAACAAATTCATATAAATATAGCTTGCTATTAAATATATACTTTTAATAATGGAAATGCCCACATATCAGTGAACTTATAACATAAATGCATTTAACATTTAATTATGCAACACTTTTTACAGAAAGAAACACAGTTATGTATAAACTCACAGCTTGCATGCAATGTAATACAATTACCTTGCTTTCTGTCTTGCAGGATTACTTGCAGATTACTTTTATTTCTTTATTATTATTTTTAAGATCTCTACAATATCAAACTCAACAGCTCTTTTAAGAGCCAACCCTCACAAGAGCTACTAGTGAGTCGCAGGGAATCTTGCCGTAATCAGCCCTTCCCAGGTAAAGTTTCTAGAATATTTTTAGTATATCAGTATTTACTTATCAAATGCTCTCCTGAATCGTATGGTAAATTAACTTTATTGTAACTTTCTTAATTTATATGTTTCAAAAACAATAGTAATTGCACATAGAGTAAGTAGAGACTTTCTTGTTTTACAGCAGAGAAGGAAGACCAGACCTTATATCGAAGCAAGCTAATCGAATAAGTCCTTTGTTTAGGGTGAGGAAGGAACATGGCCATCTTGTGCCCGAAGAAGATAGAAAGGTGTGCAAGTCCATTGGTGTGTCTTGTATTGAAGCAATGCTGTAATGTTGATGTTGATCTCTCAACGGACTATTCATTTCAGGAGTGATCATTCTTTCTACTCTGGTAAAATACGTTATTTCATTATTCATGTGTAAATCTTTTTATAACTCCTAAAATGAGCAAATGAAATCTTGGATTTATCTAAAATGTAATATATATATATATATATACACTCACCTAAAGGATTATTAGGAACACCTGTTCAATTTCTCATTAATGCAATTATCTAATCAACCAATCACATGGCAGTTGCTTCAATGCATTTAGGGGTGTGGTCCTGGTCAAGACAATCTCCTGAACTCCAAACTGAATGTCAGAATGGGAAAGAAAGGTGATTTAAGCAATTTTGAGCGTGGCATGGTTGTTGGTGCCAGACGGGCTGGTCTGAGTATTTCACAATCTGCTCAGTTACTGGGATTTTCACGCACAACCATTTCTAGAGTTTACAAAGAATGGTGTGAAGAGGGAAAAACATCCAGTATGCGGCAGTCCTGTGGGCGAAAATGCCTTGTTGATGCTAGAGGTCAGAGGAGAATGGGCCGACTGATTCAAGCTGATAGAAGAGCAACTTTGACTGAAATAACCACTCGTTACAACCGAGGTATGCAGCAAAGCATTTGTGAAGCCACAACACGCACAACCTTGAGGCGGATGGGCTACAACAGCAGAAGACCCCACCAGGTACCACTCATCTCCACTACAAATAGGAAAAAGAGGCTACAATTTGCACGAGCTCACCAAAATTGGACAGTTGAAGACTGGAAAAATGTTGCCTGGTCTGATGAGTCTCGATTTCTGTTGAGACATTCAGATGGTAGAGTCAGAATTTGGCGTAAACAGAATGAGAACATGGATCCATCATGCCTTGTTACCACTGTGCAGGCTGGTGGTGGTGGTGTAATGGGGTGGGGGATGTTTTCTTGGCACACTTTAGGCCCCTTAGTGCCAATTGGGCATCGTTTAAATGCCACAGCCTACCTGAGCATTGTTTCTGACCATGTCCATCCCTTTATGCCCACCATGTACCCATCCTCTGATGGCTACTTCCAGCAGGATAATGCACCATGTCACAAAGCTCGAATCATTTCAAATTGGTTTCTTGAACATGACAATGAGTTCACTGTACTAAAATGGCCCCCACAGTCACCAGATCTCAACCCAATAAAGCATCTTTTCGGATGTGGTGGAACGGGAGCTTCGTGCCCTAGATGTGCATCCCACAAATCTCCATCAACTGCAAGATGCTATCCTATCAATATGGGCCAACATTTCTAAAGAATGCTTTCAGCACCTTGTTGAATCAATGCCACGTAGAATTAAGGCAGTTCTGAAGGCGAAAGGGGGTCAAACACAGTATTAGTATGGTGTTCCTAATAATCCTTTAGGTGAGTGTATATATATATATATATATATATATATATATATATATATATATATTATTTATTTATTTATTTTTTCATTTTGATACAATTATTATTACAATTATTGCTTTTTAGCATAAAGGCTGAAACACTTTTGGCCTTAAGTTTTCTTAGATAAAAGCAGACAAGTGTGATAAAAAGCATTTAGTTGATGTAAACTCCAGGTACATTGCTCCATTGTTTTGTAGACCATGGATGGTTCTGGGTAGCTTTGGAAGATAATGAGTTGTGGCATATATTATGAATCAAATAGTAAATGTTCTTTGAATTATGTGTAATATCTGGTTAGTTATTTGGCTTGAAACAAGGCCTTATAATCCACAGACTAAAACACATTGCATTTGTGTTTTAAGATGGATAGCAAGAGAAGGCACAAACTTCAGAAAGATTCTACAGGAAAAAGACTAATGTGCAGCCACGGAGGAATACAAGAGGCAAAAAAGTCTCTGAGAACTATGCATGGCCATGGGTGCTTCATTAGCATGGTAAGTCTTGTGCCTCTGTACCTATTTTTTAATTCTTACCATGACATTTGTATTGCAGTATTTTAACAATTTTACATTGTACAGGCTATCACAAGTGATGCTCCTGAACAAGTGACAGAAGAGTATGTTGTCTTAAAAAAAGGAAATCAAGCATCACTGGCAAAGGCTCAGAAGACACCATGCCTTTCAAGATCTTATAAAACAGGTTACTGTTGATATGGGTGAAATAGTTTTTGTTCAGAACTTGTCTTCAGGTTTTCTTATAGGCAATTATAGGCAGGTGGGTTTGAGGTTGGAGCTAAATCTGCAGGACAGTGGCTGACCTGACTGTACATTAAACTTGTGTTTTCTGTTTTACTTTTAGACCAGGGGGGTATTCCAGAAAGCAGGTTATGTGACATACCCGGGTATGTTTAAGAGTAAGTTAGCAGATAACCTCAACTTTCGGTTCCAAAAACGGAGGTAACTTTCAGGGTATATAAGTAGCCATAGCAACACAGTTAGTTTGCTTAAGAGGGATTCAGATGTGTTTTATATAATTAATATAGTTATTAATATAACCAAATTTGTTTCAGTTATATAATATACAATATTATATATTAATTCTAAAGAATTACAATAAAAAATGAAAGCTGCAAGCAGCGATGAAAGGGCCCTCGCACCTGGGGGCACCGCCACCCAGTGTCCTCAGGAAAACAGCGAATAGTGGGCGACATGCATTTAAGTGGGTAAATATAGGAGAAATATGGCAAAGTCACTTCAATGTGCCACACTTCCTGCTGCCAGCAGGTGGCACTTTGACTATAATGAATATTGGCATTTAGATGTCTTCGGGCCAGGACTATTATTAAACAAGTGAAGTTTGGGGCAGATCGGACACTGTATGCCTGAGTTACAACAGCTTTCTGTGTCATGGCGAAACATCAGACTTTGTCAGGCCACCATGGACACGCCCTTCAGCGAAAACTCAAGATCTTCACAATTTAATGTTGCAAAGGCCTTTAGATTAGACTGACCAAATATGATGATGATCTGGTTAAATCACTTTGAGGAGTTAATCACAGTGTAAAACATGCCATTTCCTGTTGCCAGTAGGTGGTGCTATGACTGTAACTGCATATTGGCGTGTAGATGTCTTCAGGCCAGGACTCTAATAATACATGTGAAGTTTGGGGCAGATCAGACATTGTATGCCCGAGTTACAACAACCTGTTTTATGGCGAAACACCGAACTTTGTCAGGCCGCCACGGACACGCCCTTAAGGGAAAACTCAAGATCTTCACAATTAAACGTCACAAAGGCCTTTAGATTAGACTGTGCAAATATGATGTTGATCTGATTAAATCTCTAGGAGGAGTTTGTTAAAGTACAACGTACCAGGAGACTTTTTTGTATTGTTACATGTGTCTACCGAATTTCATACCTGTATGTGAAACGTGTGCAAAGTTTTGTGAGTTTTTGAGCATGTTTAGGCCATCAAAAATGCGATTCATTTGAGAGAATAAGAATAATAGGATGAGCAATTCCAATAGGGTCCTCACACCATCGGTGCTCTGGCCCTAATAAATAAAAAATAAGTTTAAATGTTAATGCAATTTAAATATATTTATTATTTATTTTATTGTCATCTCACACATGGATCTGCATTCAATTAATTAGCATCAAACAAACAATATAATCCTTATTCTCAGTGAATAAAGATTACTTATTAAACGAAGACATTAAAAAAATGATTGCACAACCACCAAATAGGTGGCGATGTGCACTAAGTAGGTTATGTAAATCGCCATTAAACAAAAGAAGAAGAGGAAGTAGAATGGCGCGCTTCTTCTTAGCGTCTGTTTCCATGGTGAATCATCGATTTGTCGCTCTGTTGAGAATGTCTTGTGTGTTAACCGGGAACATACTCTGAGTTGTCTGAACTTACTCCCGGACTTTGGAACCAGCATACCTCGAGTAAGTAAGGTTTGGGTTAATCAACCGAGAGTTCAAGGTATATGTGACGGTAAGTTAACCTTGCTTTCTGGAATACCCCCCAGGACTGGAGAACGCCTGACAATGGGATGTTACGACTTCTTCCTCTGGTTGGGAAAAAGCTACACCACATCAGTGATCACAGTTTTCAGTGAAATAAAGGGAAGGTATGTGAATTTCAAGAGGCTGCAGTGAGCTATATTGCTGCAAACACTTCAAGCATAACTGAAGATGATCTATGTTGATCATTCTGGTACATCTACTACTGCATTCAAAATTAAAGCATGCAAATTACCGATATCAGGCCCGTGAAGAAGGGGTGAAGATGAAAATTTGGCAATGTTTCTTTTGTTATTTTACTTGCATTATCCTATATGTAATAATAATAGTGAAGTGTAAATATATAAATAGTTTTTGTTTACACTGGAAATTGGATAATGGCAAATTGTTGCAGGTTCATCCATTATATTTATTAGTGTTTATCCATAAAATAAAATAAATATTAATAATAATTATGTTACAACATCAGATGGTCTCACAATACCCATCAAAACCTAATACAAGCATGATGTTAGAATAGAAAAGAGATAATACTCCGATATTTAAATGTGACTCAAAGTTTGTTGTCCATGATGAGGAGAATAGATCTGTGTAGATTTACTGCCCTTCCACCCCCAGGGACCCAGTAACGGCCCCTGAAAGAGCAAAAAAAAAGCACATTTCAAATGGCTGTAACACAAAGGTTGGCGTATCACAGAGAAAATCGGCAGGACAACTGCTTATGCTATGTTTACTAAATAATGTTGTGCACAGTTTTCAGACGTATATAGAAAGCTGGCATAAAGTTTTTTTTTTAAAGTGCTCACAGTAAAATATCTAATTTCAGCCTGCCCGTCATATATGTCATAAAGGTTTGCACAATGAACATATTTAGATATCCATTTGTCCATTACAGATGTCATTTACTTAACACTTATTGTTTCATTATTAAATGTTTTAAACTGCATTACCCATATATATCTGCCATTGTATCAATGCAATGGGAAACATGGCACTGTAGTTCATTAAAGTGTGCAGAAATGCTTAGGGTTAGGGTTGGGATCTCGGTAAATGAGACACTTTATAGTTAACTTAATGTTTACTAATGTAATAATAACACCAAAACATTGTTGTAACATGTAACATGAAGCGCCGTTTATATGGGTTAAAAGATAGTCACAGCGTGTTCTGCGATAAAGTCACAGCCAATGACAACCCAGCTGAACAGAGGCGTCACACTTACTTCATTTATGGTAAATGATGACAGATCTCATCCGGTTCCGACTGAAGGGATAGATTTCCTAAATATTTCATATTTAGGCAGCTAAATATTTATTTCTTCTAATTAAATAATAAAACTCACATTTTAAGTCCTTTGTGTGGTTAAACTGATGCATTGATATATTTGAAAGAGAAACCTTTTTACTATGCAATGGCCTACAAATAAATATACTAAATAATAAATGTACACAGAGGCAATATAGTGAAACATAACTTTAAAAAAATAACATAATGAAGTACAAACCAAGAGATGATGTGCACTGATGCTTTTTTATAAAGGCACAGGCAGACATCAAGTACAGTTTATGAATATTGGTCATGAGGAGGAGTAGGACTCCACGTGAAGACTTTGAGAAACTGTGACAGAGTGAAGGGTGCACCTCACTGGACACATCCTACGCATTCCCGAACAACAACACCCAAACACAGTTATGAAGTGCACACCACCAGGAGGACGCAGGAAAACAGGGAAGACCAAGGAAGACATGGAGACAGATGTTTCACGAAGACCTGAAGAATGCCGGTGTCCCATGGGAAGATGTGAAAAACATGGCCACAGATCGAATACGTTGCCCAATGTGCCCAGCACAGGACTTGATGATGATGTTGTCAGTTTATACATAACTAGGATTTCTTTCTGTAAAAAGTGTTGCATAATTAAATGTTAAATGCATTTATGTAATAAGTTCACTGATATGTGGGCATTTCCATTATTACATTATTATATATTAATAGCAAGCTATATTCATATGAATTTGTTTAAAAATAACATGATTTACATGCAAACAGGACGTTATTGGCAGTGTAACAAAATAATTGAATATCTGAGTCAAATGAGCATTTCCACTCTTGCAAACAGGTAGGTTATGAGTTGTTAAGAGACATCATGTAACATTGCAACATGAACAGACAGGGCCCAATTTGTAATAATTTTAAAGAATACAATGGACTTAATATTAACTTTCTGACAGTGTGTGGGACATCCGATTACTTTCCAAGAAGGGGCACAACTGATTTACAAAAATCACGATAAATATGTACAGGAATTGAGGCAGTAACCAATGGCAGCAGTAGTAGTAAAAGCTGCAAGATTATGTACAAGTATATATACAAATATGTATGAGTATCATACGAATTTGAAAACTTGTTAAATCTTGTGAATTAATAAGATTTTGAGAATGTGTTCTTACTGATTGAGCCATGGGGTTTGTAAGAATAATTTTAAGTAACAACAAATGCTTGATAAATGTTTGATAAAGGGTTCAAACCAACACATACCATTGCAAATATTTGCTGTTGCAGCTTTCGGTCTTCTACGTTTACTTCTCCACAAACAAGAATGGGCTGACTGAATCCAAAAGGCCCTTTTGGTCTTTTCAGATAAAAAAAAAAAGAAAGAGAAAAAAGTCATAATATATAATATATAGCATTATATACAGGAAAAAGTACTACTTACGTTACAAAATTTGGATTTTACATTAAAAGGCATTTAAAGCATGGTAAGTGTTGTGGTTACTGTCTATTTACAACAAACATTATATTAAAACTACCAATACTGTGGTAAAAGCATGGTAAGTTTTGAGGTTACTGTCCTTTTACTACAAATATCCCTTTGGAACTATACTGGTAGGTAGTTATTATTAAATATGAATAACTGATTTAAGGTCTATAGCACGTCATGTGACCGTGTTTAACCACCCTATTAGCAAGGTGTGTTGATTTAGAAAGCAAAGAAAAGCAAAGCCTCAGTGGAGATGACAGATATAATTCAGTGACTGACCATAATCTGATCAATAACGACAAGCAGAAAATACTTTATATCAAACATTTGGACATAATAGGCCTATTTATGACTGCTCATCACCCACATGTGGCACACGTGAACTGATGCCAAACATCGCGATGTGTTCTAAATGAGACTTCTTCAGAATAGAATTCGCGTCTTTTGTTGACGCCAAAGGTTTCCCATTGAAAGCAATGGAGTTCCCAGTTCGTCCATAGAGTGACGCCGGTGTTACAATATATTCGGTTCCTGAAATATTTGGTTCCAGTGGGTGGTGCAATCATGAATATTGATTAGTTTCCCCGTGCTGTGGGCATGTCTTTGAGACTACGCGCAAACGAATGGAGCAGAAAATATTAGTGCACGCTCTTCAAATCAGTAGAATCTGGTAAAAGTAGACGGTGAGGACCAGCCTGCCGATCTACAGACTAAAAACTCCACTAGACCACGCCCAGGAGGAGGCCATGCCTCTGGTGGAGTGAGCTTTGACACCTATGGGGCATTGGAGGCCCATAGTGTCATAAGCTAACGCTATTGCGTCCACTAGCCATCTGGCCAGGCTTTGTTTGGTGACCGGAAGTCCTTTAGTGCAGCCACCAAAACTTACAAAGAGCTGCTTCGACTGTCTAAAGTGGGAGGACCGCTCAGTATATGCTCTAAGAGCCCTAACTGGGCAGAGCAGGTGTAACTGTCTCTCATCCTCAGAGGGGGGAGAGCAGAGAGAGTGATTACCTGTGCTTTGAACGATGTAGAAAGCACTTTGGGTACATAGCCATGTCTCAGTTTGAGGATGACTTAGAATCACCTGGGCCAAATTCTAGACACAACGTGTTCACAGAGAGTGCTTGAATGTCACCAACACGCTTAACTGATGCCAGTGCTAATAGCAGGGCAGTTTTCAGCGAAAGCGGTTTTGTAGACTTTGAGTGTGGATGGAGTGCGTCCTGCATCCAACATCTCTTGTAGAAAAACGAGTATCTGTGATATCTCGCATAACACTGGGTTATGGTTCCTGGCTGAACACCAGTCAGAGAACACTGACCATTTAAGGGCATAGAGACGCCTAGTAGACGGAGCTCTAGCTTCACTGATAGTGCTCAGGACACTCACTGGGAGGTTCTCGAGCTCCCTTTGAGTGGCCAGACATGTAGTGCCCACAGTTTGGGACGGGGGTGCCAGACTGTCCCGTTCGCCTGAGAAAGGAGATTTTTTCTCAGGGGAACTGGCCATGGGGCTGATGATAGTAGCTGAATTAACTCGGGAAACCAGTGGTGGGTTCGCCAAAGTGGAGCCACTAGCAGGACTGTGTGCCCGCATTCCCTGATTCTTTTTAAGACCTGAGGGAGGAGCGGGACTGGAGGAAAAACATAAAACAGACGGCTGGGCCATTCGTGGGCCAGCGCATCCTTGCTCTTTGAAAAATAAATCGGGCAGTGACAGTTGTCTTCGGAGGCGAAGAGGTCGACCTCTGCCCTCCTGAAAACATTCCATATAATTTGAACCGTTTGGGGATGGAGAGTCCATTCCCCTGGGGACACGAGGCCCCTGGAGAGCATGTCTGCTCCCTGGTTCAGTCTGCCTGGCACATGCACTGTTTTTAGTGAATGTAATTTGCCTTTTGCCCATAGGAGGAGATGTCTGACCTGTTGGTTGAGCCTTCTCGACCTGAGCCCGCCTTGGCGGTTTATGTAGGAGACCACTGTCGTGTTGTCCGTGCGGACTAGAACATGGTGACCTGAGAGACGTGGTAGAAAAGTCTCGAGGGCTAGCACTACTGCCAGCATTTCTAGGCAGTTTATGTGCAACCGTGACTCCGTGCTCGACCATGAGCCGAAGGCCGGTTCGCCCTCGCACAGAGCGCCCCAACCTGTGTTGGAGGCATCCGTGGTGACCACCATCCGTCTGGAAACTGTCCCCAAGCTCACCCCCGACTCGTAGAGGCGGAGATTCGACCACGGGGCCAGGGCTTGACGCAGCCACGGCCCACTTTGATCCAAAGCTGGCCTGAATGCCACGCTTGGGGAGGAACGCGTGATTTCAGCCAGTACTGCAGGGGGCGCATGCTCATCATGCCCTGCGGAAGTACTGGAGAAGCTGATGCCATTAGGCCTAGCATTCTCTGAAAAAATTGTAGAGGTCTGTTGGTTCCCGTTTTGAACGAACATGCAAGCTGCTGTGTAGTCAGAGCGTGCTCGTTCGACAGCCACGCCCTCATTTGGGCTGAGTCTAAAATCGTTCCCAGGAAGGAGATTCTCTGCCTGGGAAGCAATGAGCTCTTGACTGTATTTATTCTGAGACCCAGGCATTCTAGATGGCTGAGTAGCACAGATTTGTGAGATTTTATTTCTTCCTCTGACTGGGCCAGTATGAGCCAGTCGTCGAGGTAGTTCAGAATGCGCATTCCCGCTTGTCTTAAGGGGGAGAGAGCTGCATCCATGCACTTCGTGAAAGTGCGGGGGGCCAGAGACAGGCCAAATGGCAGGACTGTGTACTGATAAGCCTTCCCGTCGAACGCAAATCTCAAAAAACGGTCTGTGACGTGGGATAATTTGGATATGAAAGTAAGCATCTTTCAGATCCACTGAGAAAAACCAGTCCATCGGGTGGATTTGCGCGATGATCTGTTTTAATGTCAGCATTCTGAAAGGCTGTTTGATAAGAGCCTTGTTCAGATGTCTGAGGTCTAAGATGGGTCTGAAGCCGCCATCTTTTTTGGGGACGAGGAAATAGCGGCTGTAAAACCCTGACTCACGCTGTGCTAGAGGCACCGCCTCTATAGCTTTTTTCATCAATAGGCTCTCCACTTTGGTTTTGAGGACGTGAGTCACGTTGCTCTCCACTGAAGTGTGTGTTATGCCCGTGAAACTTAGGCGCTGACAGTAAGCGCGGGCTGCAGTGAGAGCAGGCTGTAACGTAAGCCGCAATATCAATATCTCCAGCAGTCTGAGAGCGAGACACGCGGGGAGAGCTCTGGCGTGAGTTCTCTCAATCCACTCTGGCATTCTCCGCGCTTCTTCAGCGCGCCCCGAGAGGGGGAGTGAAAGACGTGGTTCGACGTGGTCTCAGCTGAGATACGCGCAATACCCGCCGAGGAATGACGAGGAATTTGCATTGCTGTGATGTTGAGGGGGGGTTGTCGATGGAGCCCGACCATTCCTCAGCATCAGAAGCGGCGAGAGACACGGAGTCATCGTGTGGATGCTCGCACGCGTGCTCATCATTGCCACCGAACGAAACCAGGCCCTCGGCGTCGAGCAGAGGGTGCAGGTCGGATCGAGAGAACGCCACAGGCGAGACGTCTCTCTGAGGCAAAGACGAGGCACGCGGGCACTGGGCTGACGTGAGCTTGCTAGCCTCGGTGTACTCAGCCATCTGGCACCGCCTTTTTTTCCGGGAAAGGGAACGGGAGAGCGCGAGGGGCAGAGTCGCGCTCTGTGAAGATCGCTTCATATGGATTTGTTCATGTAACTAGTAGCCCAAGATTTCCCCAAAGTAATCTTGCTCTTTTAGCTTATAGAGCTACCCCCTTGCAGAATGGGTGCAGTCCAGCTCAACTTATGGGTAGGAGGCTCTGGACAACTGTGCCTACACTGCCATCATTGCTAAACCCAGTACTCCCTGATACCGCTGACACCGTTGTTTCTTCAAAAGAGAAGGAAAAGAGGGATGCAGATGCAGGGTGTTTCAACAGGAGTCACAGAGCCAGAAAACTCAGAATACTGCAGCCAGGAGATCAAGTCTGGGTATATGATGCTAAGGATTCAGACAATTGTTGCCAGTCACTCTGCTCCGAGGTCTTACCTTGTTAACACACAGCAAGGGACTGTGAGACGTAACCGTCACCATCTGGTACCAATAAAATCACGATTACAAGATGATTACAAGACACAACACTAACAAGGTCTACGCGCGTCCATTCGAATGTGGTTTTCCCCCACGGCATAAAAGGATATGACGTTTTTGTGGGCATTTCCAGTAATGCCGACCAAGTCTATACGTAAATAAAAATAAATATATAAATGTAAATAAAATTATGCTGGCTGTGGTAGAAGTGGTAGAGAGTGAAAAAGGCACAGGGCTTGGCCACCATTTTACGATGCCAATATGCATTAAACAGAGAGAGCGGCTATGACGTAAGTCGCGCTCTCAACAGTGTTTTGTGTGCAGGCGTGCGTGTTTCATAGCAGGCTCGTATACTGCAATGCTGAACCTCTCCAGTCACCTGAATAGAGGGGACTGGGAGAAGTGGTAGAGAGTGAAAAAGGCACAGGGCTTGGCCACCATTTTACGATGCCACTATGCATTAAACAGAGAGAGCGGCTATGACGTAAGGCACGCTCTCAACAGTGTTTTGTGTGCAGGTATGCATGCTTCATAACAGGCTTGTATACTGCAATGCTGAACCTCTCCAGTCGCCTGAATAGAGGGGACTGGGAGAAGTGATAGAGAGTGAAAAAGGCTTGGTCGCCATTTTATGACGCCGCTATGCGCTAGACAGCGAGTGCAGCAATGACGTAGGTCGCGCTCTCAACAGCGCGCGCGCGCTGAGAGAGAGGGCGTGCGCGCTACCATAACAAGGCCGGCATTTACGACGCCCTTAGGCGCTGGCAGTAAGCGCGGGCTGCAGTGAGAGCAGGCTGTAACGTAAGCCGCGATATCAATATCTCCAGCAGTCTGAGAGCGAGACACGCGGGGAGAGCTCTGGCGTGAGTTCTCTCAATCCACTCTGGCATTCTCCGCGCTTCTTCAGCGCGCCCCGAGAGGGGGAGTGAAAGAGGCGGGATGCATCGAGCCCGCGTGGTCGGCAGCGGCATCTTATCGTGCAAATTCGACGTGGAGTACCCTGCGCGTCGAAAAATTAATTAATCAATATGTAACAATATTTAGCATATTTATAACTCTGCTCGAGTCATGCCTAACAACGCCCCTTCACTGTTATAAATTAGCTGTAAACCACGGCTTCTTGGGGCTTTGCTTCAAATTATCCTGAAAGAGATAGTTCAACTAAAAATTTAATTTTGTCACTAATTACTCACCCTTATGTCGTTCCAAACTCGAGATTTTCGTTCATCTTCAGAACACAAATGAAGATCTTTTTGATGAAATCAAATTCATGTTTTGAGCTTTCTGTCCCTCTTGAGAGCTAGGCAACTAGCACTTTGACGTTTCAAAAAGTTCATAAAAATTTAAAGCATACACATATAACTAATCCAAACAGAAAAAAGTAATTTTAAATTGCTCTAATATTTCATAATATTAGGGGAGACCGGGTATGGTTGTAACACTTTTTTCTTCAGCACCTAAAACTATCCTTTTTTTTTTTAGCTACACGTCTGAAACTTTTAGGCAAAGTACCCACATTTGTCTACTACAAATGGCAACAATTTAAATTTCTTAGTACTAAAACAAAATATATCATCTTGTTATTTTTTTTTACTTTCTTACCTCAGAATTAGATTTTCTGCTGTAGCTTCAGGAGAGATAGCAAAAGACTGGAAAACCTCCATGTGGGATTGTAAAGGAAGCCAGAGGAAACTGAAACTGTCATATGACTCCTATCTTATCCATAATTCGTAGAATTGGTAGTGTTACAATTTTTATTAAACTGTTCAACAATTTTCCATTGGAAATACTTCAAAATGCACCCAAGGCAGTGTTTTATGTTCTGTAACTTAATAAAACATTTTAAAAGTTAAAAAACTTTTTTCTTTTAATAAATGTGTTTTACTAACCCTTACCAAAATAATTAAAAACACTTGATAAATATACTACATTAAAAGTCATAATGCAAATAGCCATTATTCAAAGCATGCATAAAAAATCCACACATGACCGAGTAAAAAAAAAAGAGACCTTGCAAGTGTCAAATTTTTTTTATTATAATAATCCGTATGAACTTAATGTTTCTATTATCTGGACTTAATTCAGTAAGGATATTTGAGTTATAGAAATAACAGTTCATTCAGGGTGAAATGAGATACTTTTGAGACTTTTTTACAGTCTCAGTCTTACTGTCATAATGGCCTAGTTAACCTGGATTCACCTTATCGATTGTATCCTTAATTTACTAGATTGGGCAATGAGGTCCCAAAGATGTAATCCCAGTGTCTGAAGTAGGGGGCGAAGTTCCCTTTAAAGTGCTGATGGTGAGCCAGGTGGTGCGGCGCCCCACCAAAGCATGGCAGCAAACGATGCAGTGCCCAAGGAAAGTTATATCCACAGTGGTCCTCCACTGCCATCCAGGTGTTAACCAGATGGAAAAGGATTTCGCTAAAAGGGTGGCAGCCCACCAGCATGGCACTAACAAATGCAAGGGTTTGTAGAGACAGCAGTTCAGAAATACTAGAGTCTTGAGCTGCCAGAGCAAAAGTGTCCCTGTTCAGATGGTGAATGTGGTGGATGTTGTGGTACAGCCAGGGAATTCTGGGAAAAATACATAAATTTGATTTAGTTTGTGATATATATTAATGTGTGTTATATATTCTACATGTGTATATACACTCACCTAAAGGATTGTTAGGAACACCTGTTCAATTTCTCATTAATGCAATTATCTAATCAACCAATCACATGGCAGTTGCTTCAATGCATTTAGGGGTGTAGTCCTGGTCAAGACAATCTCCTGAACTCCAAACTGAATGTCAGAATGGGAAAGAAAGGTGATTTAAGCAATTTTGAGCGTGGCATGGTTGTTGGTGCCAGACGGGCCGGTCTGAGTATTTCACAATCTGCTCAGTTACTGGGATTTTCACGCACAACCATTTCTAGAGTTTACAAAGAATGGTGTGAAAAGGGAAAAACATCCAGTATGCGGCAGTCCTGTGGGCGAAAATGCCTTGTTGATGCTAGAGGTCAGAGGAGAATGGGCCGACTGATTCAAGCTGATAGAAGAGCAACTTTGACTGAAATAACCACTCGTTACAACCGAGGTATGCAGCAAAGCATTTGTGAAGCCACAACACGCACAACCTTGAGGCGGATGGGCTAGAACAGCAGAAGACCCCACCGGGTACCACTCATCTCCACTACAAATAGGAAAAAGAGGCTACAATTTGCACGAGCTCACCAAAATTGGACAGTTGAAGACTGGAAAAATGTTGCCTGGTCTGATGAGTCTCGATTTCTGTTGAGACATTCAGATGGTAGAGTCAGAATTTGGCGTAAACAGAATGAGAACATGGATCCATCATGCCTTGTTACCACTGTGCAGGCTGGTGGTGGTGGTGTAATGGTGTGGGGGATGTTTTCTTGGCACACTTTAGGCCCCTTAGTGCCAATTGGGCATCGTTTAAATGCCACGGCCTACCTGAGCATATATATATATATATACACTCACCTAAAGGATTATTAGGAACACCATACTAATACTGTGTTTGACCCCCTTTCACCTTCAGAACTGCCTTAATTCTACGTGGCATTGATTCAACAAGGTGCTGAAAGCATTCTTTAGAAATGTTGGCCCATATTGATAGGATAGCATCTTGCAGTTGATGGAGATTTGTGGGATGCACATCCAGGGCACGAAGCTCCCGCTCCACCACATCCCAAAGATGCTCTATTGGGTTGAGATCTGGTGTCTGTGGGGGCCATTTTAGTACAGTGAACTCATTGTCATGTTCAAGAAACCAATTTGAAATGATTCGAGCTTTGTGACATGGTGCATTATCCTGCTGGAAGTAGCCATCAGAGGATGGGTACATGGTGGTCATAAAGGGATGGACATGGTCAGAAACAATGCTCAGGTAGGCCGTGGCATTTAAACGATGCCCAATTGGCACTAAGGGGCCTAAAGTGTGCCAAGAAAACATCCCCCACACCATTACACCACCACCACCAGCCTGCACAGTGGTAATAAGGCATGATGGATCCATGTTTTCATTCTGTTTACGCCATATTCTGACTCTACCATCTGAATGTCTCAACAGAAATCGAGACTCATCAGACCAGGCAACATTTTTCCAGTCTGTCCAATTTTGGTGAGCTTGTGCAAATTGTAGCCTCTTTTTCCTATTTGTAGTGGAGATGAGTGGTACCCGGTGGGGTCTTCTGCTGTTCTAGCCCATCCGCCTCAAGGTTGTGCGTGTTGTGGCTTCACAAATGCTTTGCTGCATACCTCGGTTGTAACGAGTGGTTATTTCAGTCAAAGTTGCTCTTCTATCAGCTTGAATCAGTCGGCCCATTCTCCTCTGACCTCTAGCATCAACAAGGCATTTTCGCCCACAGGACTGCCGCATACTGGATGTTTTTCCCTTTTCACACAATTCTTTGTAAACTCTAGAAATGGTTGTGCGTGAAAATCCCAGTAACTGAGCAGATTGTGAAATACTCAGACCGGCCCATCTGGCACCAACAACCATGCCACGCTCAAAATTGCTTAAATCACCTTTCTTTCCCATTCTGACATTCAGTTTGGAGTTCAGGAGATTGTCTTGACCAGGACCACACCCCTAAATGCATTGAAGCAACTGCCATGTGATTGGTTGATTAGATAATTGCATTAATGATAAATTGAACAGGTGTTCCTAATAATCCTTTAGGTGAGTGTATATAGCCTCATTGAGCTTTGGATGTGCAACGTTTTTGTCTAATTTTATAAAGTTCTCTCGTGAAACTCTAGATGGCGCATACTGATATCCAAACCATAGACTGTAAAAAAAATATGGACATAGTGTTCGTTTCTGAATAACAGTTTGAAGCCTAAAACATGGCCATTGCCATCTTTGCAGCGTGTCACTGTGGGTCACTCCCGCATAACTGACAATGGGCAAAGAGGCGGGACGTGGATGAGGCTGAGGCAAGTATAGGTCTCTGCAGTATAGTAATAGGAGTTACCAGATCAGTGGGCGAGGCCATAAACAGAGGGGCCTTTTCCACTGCGTTACCTGATTTGCCCACGTCACAGTATTGGGTAGGGTTTAGGGGTGGGGTCGGGTGAAGGGGATCATTTTCATTGCGTGATTTATAAACACCCATCAGTTTGAAAACACCCACAAATTTAGAAACGCCCAATTTTGTTCCGCAGAGACCCCATACTCGGCTGAGGTGCATGGTTGCTGAAACCACGCCCACCTAGCTCGACCATAGTGGCAATCCACCTGTCACTCAAGTAGCCACGCCCTTAATTATGCAGAACTTTAAGGCTTAATATAATTTAAACAGATTTTTTTTTTTTTTTAATCACCCCTCTCACAGTTGTCATGAAGGACAAAATTAGCTATAGACCAAAGCTACAATTTGTACCAGGCTGTAAACGTTTTTTTTTTTCTGCTGTAAAGTTGGGCATTTTAACATGGGGCTCAATAATATTCTGCTCCCTTTTGGAGCCTGTCCCTAGCAGCCAGTCAATGAATTGCAGTTTAGGTCACTTCCGTGTTGGCTTCAAGAGAGCCTACGGGAAGTTGCTGCATGATCCAAACTCAATCTGCTTGAAATCACATCATTCTCTATTGGGCACAGTTGATTGGTTCCAGCTGTATCAGCAGCCAATGAGTTTGCTGCTCAGCGTTCAAATACTTGGTCAGGGTTTGCAGTGTGCTTTTAGAAACCCTCCACCTTCCCCAGCTCCACCTGTATAGATCTGTTACTGGTAATTCATGTATGCCAGTGCCCAGCTAACAATTTTTGGTTCCCAGAACGTTCTGGGAAAGTTAAGTTTGGGTTCCAAAAAGGTTCTGCGACATTCCCAAAAAGTTTTTAGTTAGCCAGGAAAGTTTTCGTTAATAATAAGTAGGCTAATAAAAACCATGTCTTGTTTTGAACTATTGTTTAATCAATAGAAATAATCTGAGCACATTAACCGTCATATGAAGGATTAAATAAAATAGATTTTATCCATTAATATGTAAGTTTTTGTAACTTGTATCACTGTAACTAACAGATTTACAAGCGCAAAATAGTTTTTTTTTTTTTCAAATATGAATTTTTATTTACAAACATTAAAAAATGAATAACAATTATGTGCCTAACGAGGATAACATTGCATTCATTCTATTGTAATATGAAATAAACTTCAGGATAAAAAGTTAAGAATGACCAGATTTTTTATTATTATTTTGCTTATGTTGAATGTTTATATGTTTGGTTATAATGTAGCCTATATATTAAAACTGTAATCTTAAATTGTAAGCAATAATGTAAGTTTTTGTCAAAACAACATGATACAGATGAGAGATTATTCTTTACTTTAGATTTGGGTGAGTTTAATACAGTAACTTCCTCTGAATCTCTATATTGTACATCAATCGCAAAAAAAAAAATCACACTCAATCAAAACTTTAGGAATGTATGGCGTTTTGAAGAAATCATTTTTACAAAATGTAAAACATTTCTGGGTCAAAATAGGCCTACATTGAAAAGCTGTATTTTAAAAGCTGTACAACATGGAAGGCCAAAGGTCAAAGGCCATAATTGGTCCTGAAGACACCATGGCTGCATCCGAAATCGCATACTATAGTAGGCGAAAAACAGTATGTGACAAAAGAAGTAGCCTACTGTATGTCCAAATTCACAGTAATAGTAGGCCTGGATGACCTACTTCTGGCAAGATTCTTAAGCGTACATATGATGGACACTTTACTCCCATGAGGCCAGGGAGAGGATTTGTGAACTGCAGTGAGGTAGGTCACGTGATAAGGGCAACCTGGCGAATGTAGTAGGCCTACATCCAGATTACATATAGAACGTACTTTTTAGTGGTCATGAAGTAATTACTTATTCAAAACAAGTACCTACTCAAGAGTAGGCCTACGCTATACGATGTCAGATCCAGCCAATATGTAGGGCCTATTTTTTAAACTATTTAATTAAGAAAAAAATCAAATTAGCATATTGCGTTCGTTTAGTATTCTTGAGAATGTCACAAAGCTGGTTCAATAACCAAAACATATTTCATATTTATAGCGTCTGATAAAACGGTTAAAATGACAATAACAGAACAGAATTTAAAACGCTCCAAAAGTGCAATGAGGATGCTCCACATGCTGACATTAGAGAGATATGTTATGCTTACTTGTGAATGGTGTAATGAAACATGAAGAACAGCGTATCGAACATGAGCATGCATGAGACACATTCCCTGAATGCATTTAATGAGGACGGTGCTGTCTCCGGGAAATGCGTACGCCGTACCGATAGAAACAACGCGGTTAACGGTAAAACGCCAACCATGTATTTCCATAAAATTCGAGAAGCACATTGAAACCACTGATGCAAGCCAACGACTTGACGGCGTATCCTGTACTTATGAATCCACTCCACGTGTGTACTGAACACATCCAGAAGCATGAAGGGAGCCGAGAAGATGAGATGAGTGCTGAAAGCTGCGCACACGCTCCAATGGGGTGACATGAGGAGCACATGACGTTCCTTATACATGAAATCCCAAATCCACTGCAGTAATGAATCGACTCCGAAAATCAGTAAGACGACAGCAATCATTCTTGTGAACTAGCCTATTGTTGTTTGTACATCATCAAAATAAACAGCAATAACAGCTTTACAGCGATGATGTCTGAACCGCCCTCTGCTGTCTTCAGATGGATGACGTTTTCACTGCACAGTGTGAAGTTTAGCTACTTTTATCCGGACACAGTATTAGCCTAACTGTCAGTGGAATGTGAGCGCGAGAATTAGGAGTGAGAAATGCTGCTCTCCTCCCACTATGACAACTTTACCAAGTCAAAAGAGAGTCTCTTTGAACACAGATTTGAATGAACACAATAAAAAGAAAAGTTCCGGTGCTGGCTTCTGTTAAAATCGATATATAGACGAGAAACACCCGTTTTGTTTTATTTCATTTGGTAGAACAGACCGCAAGGTATAAAAAAAGACAGTTGCATCCAATTGAAAAAGGTGGTCTAATGTAGGCTACTTGATTTTATTACTGCCAACTGAGTATTTAAGAATAGGCTACATGGATAAAGAATTACTTAAATATGAAATATTTTCATATTCTTTTCATATTTCATATAAACACTTTTTTTAATGGGTTCTCATTTTTAAGCATATGCACAAGAGTGATTTGGAACAGCAGATATACTACGTTTAAAAACAAGTCCTTATTTTAAAGAAACTGGTACAATAATGGTATAATATTTGCGAGATTTGAGAGTTATAATAATAAATGACATCTATTTAATTACTGTGAATTCCTTAGGCTAATTATTAGGCCTATAAGATCCATGTAACTGTTAAAAGAGTTTGCAATAGTATTTGATGTCATTCCTAGTGGCCTTATTACTCTTATCAGGTAATATATCCTTGGATCTCCCTATATACTAATCAGTTAAGTATTAACGGTGTGAAGATTATAGATAAAAATGCAATAACATGGAAAGAGGTCTGGAGTTTACCTACATAAATGTCTCACCAATAAAGTTAAAGAAGTTATAGGCTATAAAGTTATTCAGTTGATTTACCCAGTAAGACAAGTAGTCTCAAGATTTTTAGAAACACGGAGACTACATCTTTTGTAACTTAGAGGAAGAATCTATAAAACATAAAAAATAAATTCATATTTATTTTATGAATGTGTATTTACCCTTTTTTTTGGGTTGACATTGAATAGGTTATCTATTTTAAATTCACAAAATTAAAGATTTGGCTATCTGGTAAAGATATATTTTAAGAGTATAGAGTTTTTGGAGAAAAATTTGGTGATTAATTTAATAATTATGTATGGAAAATAGCATATACACAAACAAAAAGGGACAAATAATAAACCTAACATCATATTAATTAAAACAGAACTTATGTATTTTATTGAGGCCCTAAAAGATGCAAGAAATGCAAATGCAAAACAGATTACAGTTTTTAATTATTTTTTCTTAATTTCAAGTAAATTATCCCCTGTACCGTTTTTTTCTTTCTTCTCTTTTTTTTTTTTCTTTTTGTTGTTTCCTTTGGTGCTATTATGAATGTAACAGCTGAATACATTGTGATCCTCTGTAAGTGTTTGGTATGTTAAAGGGTTAGTTCACCCAAAAAATGAAAATTCTTTCATCAATTACTCACCCTCAAGTCGTTCCAAACCTGTAAGACATTTGTTCATCTTCGGAACACAAAAGAAGATCTTTTTGATGAAATCTGATAGCTTTATGTCCCTCCATATAGACAGCTACACAATTGACACTTTGACTCTTGAGTTTATAAAGAGATTGTGAAACTAATCTATATAAATTGAGCAGTTTAGTCAAAATTTTCTGAGGACATGAACGCTTTATATGATGAACAGATTTAATTTAGGCTTAAAGTCCCCATGTATAAATCATTTTATCCCGTAAAACTAATCTTTGATTACCAAATGACACATGCCTTAAAATAGCTTGAATGTAACTCTACACCCTTGCTTCATTTAGTATACGCAGATTCATGAATTCATGTCTTCACTCACTCACACCAGCTCAGAGATCCACTCTGTCAACTTTTACTCAAGTTACTGTAGTAAATGCAAAGTAGGCCTACAACCTGACTTCCAATTGATTTTGCCCGCTCTCTTTCTTCTTCTTCTTCTTCTTCTTCTTCTTACAAAAAATATGGTTCTCGATGGTTCCAAAATTTGTTGTGGGTGTATGGGATGGCCTGGATGGGTGTGACATTTCCCGGCCTGAAATTTTGTCCCAGTCCGGCCCTGCTGACTTCTCTTGAGACTTATCTGCTTTGCATCAGTTAATGATATGCTATAGCCCGCCCACAAATTGACGTGATTGGTTACAAGGTAGTTTGTGAGAAACACCAGCGTGTTTTTGAGAGTCTTTGGTTCACTGCAGTTTTAAGGAGAAAATACTCTGTAATGGTGTTAACTTATGAATTTGCACATGCATCTGAATCTGAAAGCATATTAAAAACACCACATAGACATACAAACAACATTAAAAACTTGATTTTCACCACAGAAATAACCAATGATAAAGTTAGGCTAAATAAAGGGGGACATGGTTTATAGTAACTTTTCTCCAATAATGACCACATATTTCTTACATAAGTATTTTGTGTGGAGTTGATACTGCATGTAATTGATATCTGGTGGCTGTGGGAACAGAATAATACTCTCTCTCTCTCTTTGTTGTTAGGTCTCCAGTCAGCAGAGACAGGTGCCAAATTTAAATATCTTTCAGATTATCAGTTCTTTATTGTTGTAGACAAGCAGACAAGGAGCATAAATAGACCTCACTGCATAAGCTTTAAAATTTGCTAAACATGCTAAGCACACAGCTTGACTGCTGGTTTTTGGATAGCATCAATAGTGCAGTCATTCGTTTATCTTGGTATTCCTGTGAAAATAACAGGAAGAGTGAATTACTAATTACTAAAAGACTACATGTCCTCTGTCTGAGTGTTTCCAGTTCTTTCCTGATAACATATAGAGAGACTCTAGTTCAGAGCAGCACCATGACAGGTATGAAAGCGAGGCTGTTAAGGATAGATTTACTATGTTTTCAATGGCATTCAAAGCAGTAAAGCTCAGATCACTTATTTTGTCTTATTTTGTCAGCAGAACAATCCAAAAACACAATTCAATAACAGTTCAACCCACTGAAGAGATGCATGTCTATCCCTCAGCCTCGCTTTCATTCCCGTTAAAGATGGTGCTGCTGTGAATAAGGTCTATACAGGCCAGTAAGCACGCCAAGTGTAAATTCAGAGTGAGCTTTTCAACAACATTTAAATTAACCAATTAACTTTTTAACACAAACCAAAGAACATTTTTATCTCAGATTACTAAATAACATAATATTAGACTTCACAGAAGTGTAAACAGCATTTTCACCACATTATATGGCCCACACAACACTTTTGTAAATAAAAGATTTTCAAATTACCTCACAAATAGACCTCATTGTACATTGCAATCAAACAGATTTCCCCAAACATTCATGTTATTTACCTGTGAATACAGGAAACAAAGAAGAGAATCGTGTCTCTTATCTGCCAGCTCCTCTACATATAAGAGTGGTGGCTGGGAGTCTCTAGTCTGATTATCCATATAAAAAGGTAAGAGACCTTTCTCAATGTCCGTATTTAGGATGCAAAAGAGAATACATTTAATAATTACTATATAATATTTGTGTACACACTTTTATTGGGTAACACATATGTTCATTGTTTGTCATACTGTTAGACAAGTCAACTGAAAGACTATAAAGGGACTTTGACATCTCATATAATGCAGATCGTTAGTGGATGTTCAATAAAATTTTAATAACTTTTTTTTATTTTTTATGTATTTTTATGTCCCCATTTTTTGATAGGGAAGAAATCCTTTTTTTAACCCTACACCAGATGCTCTGATACTTGTAATATGTTGGTAAACTGCCCAGCACTGCCAGAACAACAGCAGACTGTAGAACCCAAAGAATAGTACAAAGAGCTCCACAGCAGCTGCTGACATCTCTGAATAAGGCACAATAGTGTTATTCACAGTATCCATGACACTGCTCTCCAGACACCTATAAAGCAGCAATGAATTTTAAATCATTGCTGCTTTATTCTCAAAGCTGGACAACAATGATTATACAGTGAAATATGAATGTAATACAGACATACCTGTATGTATAGAGAAAACAAAATAATGAAATATATGGCTTAAAAATATTTTTCTTGAGTTAGATTGTTTTTTTTATATGCCACTTATGTTTTTTTCAGAATCTTAAACAAATCCAAATGGTTAATCAACTCGTAGTGAGACACATAAAGGGATTTACTAGCCCTCATGTCATTCCTAACCTGTATGCGTTTCTTTTTTTTCCTGCACTACATAAAAGAGGCTATTTTAAAGAATGTTGGTACCCATTGATTTCCATTGTATTTTTTGTCCATAAATGGAAGTCAATGGGAACCAAAACTGTTTGGTTACCAACATTCTTCAAAATATCTTCTTTTATGTTCCACCAGTCATACAGATTTGAAACTATATAAGGGTGAGTAAATGATGACAGAATTTTCATTAACCTGTCCAACTGAAGACAGCATATCTCTTTATTATTATAATTTATTATAATTGCTGTGCAGTGCAGTTATTTCTGTCTAATATTGACTTCAAAGTGCAATTGTACAACAAAAAAGTATAACAATATTGATGTTCAGTATCTCACAAAAGTACACCCCTTACATTTCAGCAACCATTTTAGTATATCTTCACAAGGGACAATACTATAGAAATAAAACTTGGATATATATTACAGTAGTCGGTGTGCTGCTTGTATAGCAGTGTAGATTTACTGTACTCTAGAAATAACTTAACATACAGCCATTATTGTCAAAATAGCTGGCAACAAAATCGAGTACACCCTAAGGGAACATGTCAAAACTGTGTCCAAAGTGTCAATATTTTGTGTGACAACCATTGTTATCTAGCACTTCCTTAATCCTCCTGGGCATGGAATTCACCAGAGCTGCACAGGTTGTTGCTGGGATCCTCTTCCACTCCTCCATAATGACATCACAGAGCTGCTGGATGTTAGACACATGGCGCTTCTCCACCTTCCACTTGAGGATGCCGCACAGGTGCTCAATAGGGTTCAGGTCTAGAGACATACTTGGCCACTCCATTACCTTCATCTTCAGCTTCCTCAGCAAGGCAGTTGTCATCTTGGCGGTGTGTTTGTGGTCATCATGTTGGAAAACTTCTTATCTGAAGAGAGGCCATCATGTTCTGCTTCAGAATGTCACAGTACATGTTGGAATCCATGTTTCCATCAATGAAGCGCAGCTCCCCAGTACCAGCAGCACTCATGCAGCCCCAGACCATGATGCTACCACTACCATGCTTGACTGTAGGCAAGACACAATTTTCTTGGTACTCCTCACCAGGGCGTCACCACACATGCTGGACACTATCTGCGCCAAACAAGTTTATCTTGGTCTCATCAGACCACAGGGCATGGTACCAGTAATTCATGTTCTTGGACAGAATGTCTTCAGCAAACTGTTTGCAGGCTTTCTTGAGAGCTAGCCATGAGGTGCCATGTTAAAAATCCATATATCCAAATTTCATTTCTATAGTATTGTCCCTTGAGAAGATATACTAAAATGGTTGCTGAAATGTGAGATACTGTAATACTCCAGCCACTTCAGTATTAATTTGAACAGCTGTTCTCTATTATCATGATGCTGATGTGTATTACATCACATCTCTTCAAACATAATCAGGAAATTGCACAATAAAGCATATTTATTTTCCTGGAATGTTCTCACTGCAAGTTCCCACAAACTGCACTTCAGGTATCTGGATAAAGTTTCTGGATAAAAAACTTCTTTAAAAAAAGACCATATAAAACAGGGCACCAGCCAGTGTGATCATACTCACAGGATGTCCCAAGTTTTGAAAAAGGAGTTGCTAAAAGTCAACCAACATTTCACAAAGTCAATGCAAAAGAGTAAATCTGGCCATTGGAAAGCTGGAGAAGAACACATGAATCTTGAAATCTCAGATTGCCTTTTTTCTTGATTTTATTTTGGTTTTCTTGAAAGATTGTTCCATCACCATGTGTATTTGAACCTCCTTAAAATACATATACACTTCTCCTTAACTCTATATTTACCTTAAATAATGTTGTTCCACGGCAACAACAACAATAATATTTAATATTATTAATAATAATAGTAATTATAATTATTGATCACCTTTCACATAGGATTAAAGTGTTTATTAAGTGTAAAAGTAACACTGACCTAGTACCAAGCATGTTTTTGATGATGTCATCTGAATATAATCTGAACACAAAGACTTATTAGGAAAAACTTTAATGTATAAACAATTACATAGCCAATGTTTAAATACTGTTATTGTACATGAAATAAAGAAACTGTGAACTTAACATCACACTAAAAAGAGACAGTGATTCTACACACACTCAGTGTTCCAGCAAAACACAGACATGAACAGTAAAGGTCTTTGGGAATTTCTGAGGTTTCAGTCTCTGAGGTTTTGAACAAAGTATTACACAATCTGCTACAATGTTTAAAACATTCAAGCCATTCTTTGTCTAAACACAACTGTTCTCACTAAATTAAAGCTGCCCAACTTTCAAAGACAATAACACTAATGAGTAACTCTTTCCCCGCCAGTTAAAAAAAAAATTACCATTTACATGCAATTTACCAGCATTTTTGATCATTTTCTCAAAAGTTTCATGGCCCCCAGAATATTTTGTTGTATGAATATCTGAATATACAATACATCAAAAGAAAGAACAGACCCTCTGCTTATAAACAACAAACATTTTAATCTAGCCTCATGCATTCCTTTTTATCAACACTTGAATGCAGGCAAGTTTCATTAAAAAAAGCAACATTTTGAGCAAAAAGCTGAGAAAAATCGACTGTAGAGGGTATGCGTGCGACGTCACCGTCAGCTGGAGTGAATGCGGTTACGGCCACTGAGTGGCAGAAAGACTCAGCGGCAGCATTGATTTTCAGCGTGAATGCCGCTGAAAAGAGCTTTGAGATTGACTGTATAAATATATTTGACAAGAAATCTGAGGTATATTTTTACAGACTGCCGAAATCTAAAAAAAAGAGAAGCACATGGATCACCTCAATTCACAGAAACAACTGGACTCCAGGCAGTGAAACGTGGATTTGCAGTTATAATTTTGTCAGTGGGTCTACGCTGAAATTGTGGGGTAAAAACATACCCTATATATTGTATTGTTATATATTGTATTGACAACTCATTTATATTTACCATCTTATATTCTGCATAATTGGATATTTTTTAAATAAACACTGACAAAAACTATACAAGTTTTAGGGCTGGACGATATGACGATATACACTCACCTAAAGGATTATTAGGAACACCTGTTCAATTTCTCATTAATGCAATTATCTAATCAACCAATCACATGGCAGTTGCTTCAATGCATTTAGGGGTGTGGTCCTGGTCAAGACAATGTCCTGAACTCCAAACTGAATGTCAGAATGGGAAAGAAAGGTGATTTAAGCAATTTTGAGCGTGGCATGGTTGTTGGTGCCAGACGGGCCGGGCTGAGTATTTCACAATCTGCTCAGTTACTGGGATTTTCACGCACAACCATTTCTAGAGTTTACAAAGAATGGTGTGAAAAGGGAAAAACATCCAGTATGCGGCAGTCCTGTGGGCGAAAATGCCTTGTTGATGCTAGAGGTCAGAGGAGAATGGGCCGACTGATTCAAGCTGATAGAAGAGCAACTTTGACTGAAATAACCACTCGTTACAACCGAGGTATGCAGCAAAGCATTTGTGAAGCCACAACACGCACAACCTTGAGGCGGATGGGCTACAACAGCAGAAGACCCCACCGGGTACCACTCATCTCCACTACAAATAGGAAAAAGAGGCTACAATTTGCACGAGCTCACCAAAATTGGACAGTTGAAGACTGGAAAAATGTTGCCTGGTCTGATGAGTCTCGATTTCTGTTGAGACATTCAGATGGTAGAGTCAGAATTTGGCGTAAACAGAATGAGAACATGGATCCATCATGCCTTGTTACCACTGTGCAGGCTGGTGGTGGTGGTGTAATGGTGTGGGGGATGTTTTCTTGGCACACTTTAGGCACCTTAGTGCCAATTGGGCATCGTTTAAATGCCACGGCCTACCTGAGAATTGTTTCTGACCATGTCCATCCCTTTATGACCACCATGTACCCATCCTCTGATGGCTACTTCCAGCAGGATAATGCACCATGTCACAAAGCTCGAATCATTTCAAATTGGTTTCTTGAACATGACAATGAGTTCACTGTACTAAAATGGCCCCCACAGTCACCAGATCTCAACCCAATAGAGCATCTTTGGGATGTGGTGGAACGGGAGCTTCGTGCCCTGGATGTGCATCCCACAAATCTCCATCAACTGCAAGATGCTATCCTATCAATATGGGCCAACATTTTTAAAGAATGCTTTTAGCACCTTGTTGAATCAATGCCACGTAGAATTAAGGCAGTTCTGAAGGCGAAAGGGGGTCAAACACAGTATTAGTATGGTGTTCCTAATAATCCTTTAGGTGAGTGTATATGACACTGATATACAGTGGTGGCCAAAATTATTAGAACACTTGGCATCTGGGAGTCGTCTTATTGGGCCTGGATTTATTTTTCAAGAGGACAATGAACCGAAACATTCTTCTTACTATTGCTGGAACTATCTGCGGCGGAAGGAATCTGCTGGAACATTGAAAATGATGGACTGGCCCCCTCAAAGTCCAAACCTCAACCCCATCGAGCACACTTGGGGTAAATTGGAAAATAAACTGGACAGATCTATAGTACATTCAAAGGAACGTCTTTGGCTTCAGTTGCAGAAGGCATGGGATAACATTAGTGGTGAAGTTCTCAGAGGAAATATATTGACATTATGCCAGAGAGATGTACTGCTGTAATTGCTGCATACCAAATATTAAAGCTAAAAGTGGATAAAAACAGTACGACTCACTTCATTTGATATTTGATGGTCAGAGCAACCATCTGCATGTTTCATGAACATTATGAAATGAAATTGTGTTTTGGAGGCAAAAAAGTCAATATTTTCAGATCTGTCAGGTGTTATAATAATAATTTTGGCCACCACTGTTAGTGATCCCCTGGACTTAGAACTACCTATACTGTATTTAAATATAAAGCATTCAAAGGCCAATTTGCTTTATGTTTTTCCCCAGCATTGAAATCAGGCACATATAAATGTCAGGAAACACGATTCCTGGCTGCATGTCAATATCCATGGATCACTGGATCTTTGGTAAGTTGTAAGGAACACTAGATCGAGTCCAACCTTTAGTTTAAACTGATAATCCTTTGTTTTACTCATATTTTCACAGCTTCCCCTTTTAAATCCAGTCATGCAGCAGCTCTTTTGCATTATTGCCAGTCTAGCTGAATGCATACCTTCTATATTCAGATCAGATTCAGAACGTATTCAGAACGATGATCAACACATAGATAGTAGATCGAGTCCATCAACACCCCTAATGCTTGCACAGTCCTATAGCTCGTCCTGGGTCGACATTTTATTCAGTAACATTAGGCAGTTTTGATTTATATGCCGTTTAATGTTGGTGATCGCGTTGTTTTACATACATGCAAATTTCAGTCAATGGCGGGTAAAGAGTTAATGTATAATTTCAAGTGTACAAATATGAGGTATGCTGTTCATTTTTAGGAACATTTATATGCATCAGTGACAACCTTTTTACTTCCTTCAAGTTCCAGATATGCATGAATGATAACATGTACATAACTGACTTCTAACTACAAATGAAACCAAGCTATTGATCCACTACATGTCATGATATGTTGCAATTTTAAACACTGAACACAAAGTGTCTGTATATTTTGTAATAGAACTTGAGCTTAGGGGAAATGGAAATCATTAATGAAACATATTCCAAACATATCTAATTAACAAATGAAAGCAGAATAAACATTCCATGAGTGAAAAACAGCCCACAGACATAATCATTTTTAAAGGTCAATGGCCAGACAGACAGAATCATTTCTGTGCCAACACTCAAATCCTCTGGACTGTTAAGTGACAGAAGAACTGGAAGGTTTATGCTCTGAACTTATCAGTGCTGCATGCATGCTAGAAAAGGCACAAAACACCTGCCGATTTAAAGGGGGGCATTGTTATATAGTGTACCGTACACATTGCTTAGGAGAGAAAATTTCTTGCAGCATTCAGAATACTAAAACTCTGCGCACAATTTATAAGTATATATGTGACCCTGGACCACAAAACCAAGTCATAAGGGTCAATTTTTTGCAATTGAGATTTATGCATCATGAATAAATAAGCTTTCTATTGATGTATGGTTTGTTAGGATAGGACAATATTTGGGCAAGATACAACTATTTGAAAATCTGGAATCTGAGGGTGCAGAAAAATCTAAATATTGAGAAAATCTTCTTTAAAGTTATCCAAATGAAGTCCTTAGCAATGCATATTACATATATATATATAATACAATTCATTAGGATATTAGTTAAAGATATTTTTTTATATAATTTCCTACCGTAAAAAAAAAAAATTATATTATATTTTTATTATAATTATATTATATATATTATTGTATTGTTGGCTATTGCCACAAATATACCGTTTTTCTGGTCCATGGACACATATATGATGCAGTACTTCTATATTTAACAATAAATGCTTTGTGCTACACTGTTATCACATAACCATACCATGCTGTTTGTTTACACAACTATCTTCTCACTAGAAATTCTTACCTCTCTCAAAAGATTTCCAGTACTTAGTAAATTAGCTCCATCAATGGGGGGTTGGCTGGGTAAGTGAAAATGCTAAACAAATTGCAACAAAGCATACATATTTAATTCTGAGGGGCTTGTAAAAGAAAAGAAAAAAAGCTATTTAAAGTAAACCCAATAAAAGAATCCCTGTGATATAAAAGCCTTCAAGATGCCAAGATGTCTATTAAGTACATAACCCAATCCCTCAGTGTAAAAGAAAAACAGAAAATTAAATGATTGTTTAATTTTATATAAATCACGTGCGTACATTGTCACATTCTGTTCTATTGAAAAAAAGTATAATACTTTGTTCAAGCACCACTGGCTTGTGACCAAGTCACAAGGATATAGACACAGGTACAGTGTCTCTGTCCCACTGATAAAGCACCATGTACTTTACTGAAGTGGTTTCAGCTGCACTGATTGTACCAATGCAGTCTATTGACTGGCCATTAGTCTCTTTCATTACCTGTTCATTTGTTCTCAGTGCTACAACCCAGAGTTCTACCCCATCTCTCATCATTCCAAGTCCAGTATCCCCTCTGAGAGGGCGTCTATGGCTTTGGAGGCAGCGGAGGAGGAGCTTCCTGGTCCTGAGTCCATAAACATGTGAGGGATCTCACTTCCAAAGTAAATCTTACTATTAGCTGCTATTGCCTTAAATTTCATCAGCTGGAGATATTCAGGCGTCAGCTTGAGCTAGAGGAGAGGAGAGGAGAGGAGAGGAGAGGAGAGGAGAGGAGAGGAGAGGAGAGGAGAGGAGAGATAAACACATTTATAAAGCAATGAGCACAGTAATGATGGGGTGCAGTTTTAAGAGTTTACCTTATTGGCCTCAGCTGCTCTCTGTGCGGTGTAGAAATCTGCATCTGCTTTTGTTTTCTGCCTAGCAAGGAAAGCGCTGTCTATACAATCATCAAAACAAATGAGAGTGCAAAATGAAAATCACAGCAATATTCAGTCATAACTGTGTGATGAAGGAGTGTCAATGCTATTTTAATTTATTCTAAGCATCCCATTTCACACTTATTATATTCAGGCGATTCACCCAAACCTTTTATTGTATTTTTCAAAAGTACTATTTATTTAATTATACGTAAAAACCTTTTAATGGGGGGAAAAAATGACTGAGACTGACTTTGTTGCACTCCTGCCAGATTTGTCACTAGTTTTACAACCAGTATTCAAAACACATTCTGGCCAGTTTCAGTATCTGCTGGAAAGACCAGAACAGCGGATATCCAAGTAATACGAGACAGTATATACACCAGCCCTTTTATACCTGTTAAACAGCCCTGTCAGAGATCAATACACGATGAGGCCTTCTTGATAAGAACAAATCTGACAGTTTAAAATTGGTAGTTTTTATTATGATCGACTTATTTGATCAGCATAGACTTTCCACCCAACTCGCTCTAGCATTGAATATAACTTTGATCAGTGTTGTGTGTGATGCACTACTACTGAAAATTTGGTAAAGAAACATAGTTGCTTTTTCAATTTGGCACAACGTTATTTTCCCAGGGACAGATCTGACAGCGACACTGACTTCTTAGCTGCGCTCTTACGCAATAGCTCCACACGGTACGTGACAGAGGCTGGTAACAGAGCAATCGTGTCAAGCGAGAAGCAGCCAACGCTAACTTGGATGGAGGTATTCCCACTACTTCCCACTCGTTGAAACTAAGGGGAGGAATGTGAGTGTAAGTTGTACACTGTGTCCTGGCGAGAAACTTAAAGAAAACTTCAGAGAGTTTGCAGTATGTGTCAACCACTGTGGATATATGGAGTAGCCATAACAGAAGCTTTTTGGGAATCACTGTGCACTGGATCAATCCACGCAACTGTAATCATGAGAAAGCTGCTATCGCATGCAAAAGAATAAAGGGCAGGCATACATATGATGTTATAGGCTTTGAAATGGAACAGATTCACTCAGCGTTTGGCCTTTCACTAGATCTACTCCATCTATGTTCAGATAATTTTTCTGAATCAGATTCAGATTTTTGTCTTTGACAAAAATGTGTTTTTCTCAGCTTTTTGCTCAAAATGTAAATTTTTTTATGAAACTTACCCATATTCAAGTGTTGATAAAAAAGAATGCATTAAGCTAGTATAAAACAGGTTTTTTGTTGTTTAAAAGCAGAGGGTCTGTGTGTTTTTTTGATATATTGCATGTTCAGATATTCATACAACAAAATATTCTGGGGGCCATGACATTTTTGTGAAAATCAAAAACGGTGGGGGTGGCTGGCAACTTTTTTTTTTTTAAAAACGCTGGGAAAGAGTTAATAGCCTATCTGAAAGTTAGTAGCCTATAGGCCTATCCATTAATGGGCATTTCTTCATAAATATTAAAAATTTTGATAAATGCATTATGCCTCCCTTGATAGAGTTAGTCGTGTGTCTGAAAACTAAGCTTATGTCTTCTATATCATTTTGTCCTAGGCTATCAAGACGCGATTGGCACTGGTGTTGGAGAGCAAGGAAGCTTTATTGACTGCCTTGACGTTGCCGAAATTTAAAGTTTGATGGATAGGGGGAGCGGAGTGGAGAGAAGTGGCACATGCACTGCTCATCGCGGACTGTTTGCACTCTACCCCATGATGCAGAGCAGAGGCTGAGAATAAAAACCGAGAAGTTGCCGCACACAGCAGTGCCAATGAGAAGGACTTTTCTTCTTTTGATGAGGAGGAGGAGGAGGAGGAGGAAGAAGACGCAATGTCCTTTAGCGTAGACTCAGAGGTACTTGAGTACATGAGATCAGGCTCAGAGTTAGAAGTTCTCAACCGTTTCCCCCGAGTGAAAGCTGTGTTCATGAAATACAACACTGCCACACCATCCAGTGCACCGGTGGAAAGGCTGTTCAGCCTGGGAGGTCTTGTGCTTACCCCCAGAAGAAACAGACTTTCAGATAAACGTTTTGAATAATCACCCATTTGGTGCTGATGTGGAATAGGTTTGCCTGCCACCCATGCTATAGACATAGCTCAAGCCTATGCCTTTTCTATCTGCCATTATACTGTGAAGAAGGGCCAGCATATTCAGTTAACTTAGCCTTTTTAATTCTGAGGCTGTCATGCTTTAAGTTGTGCTTGATTTTATTTTGGCTAAAATGTATTTGCCTCTAAGCTGTATTATGCCATTTTATTTTATTTACACAAGCCATCGACATCAACATTTTTAAGTTATTTTTTCTGTTGGATTTAGATGAGGCATGTTTTATTTTGAGACATATGACCCATTTTGAGGTTACAATGTTGTTCCTAAGGAGCCTATTTATACTATTTTTTATAATAAAAAGCACAAAATAAATACCTGTTATGTCTTCCATAGTAGAACTTTATTTAGGCCTACACATTTAGGAACAGATATTGGGTTCTGCCCAAAGTCAAGCAACGTAAAAGTAATGAGTAACGTAAATAGTTACTTTCCATAGGGGGTAACTAAGTAAAGTAATGGATTACTTTTTTTTTAAGAAGTAACGAGTAACGAGCAAACACTACTTTTTAAAAGTAACTTCCCCAACACTGACTTTGATACCTTAAACATAATTTCTTAACCCATAATATCCATTGTACTAGCGGTCATTCTAACAGTGCCACACATTTTTCGTCATATAGTGTATCATATTAATAAATTATTTATAAGTTTATCAAGTTATATAACAACTGTCAAACATGCAAGATATAACGTATGCTAGCAATGGGAAAGGAGCAGTGAAAGACAATGTAATTTCTTTACCTGGAATGTTACCATGACAGCGTAGCAGAATGACAACAGGAATTTCTTAATATTGCTGTTAATATAATTGTTGCAAATAAATATTAATTTTTAAATTTTTTTTTTTTTTTTTTAAATATACTTTATACAGTATGTGTGTGTGTGTGTGAACTCGCCGTCTTTTCTTTGGACCCTGCAGGTAGTTACAATGTATCTACTACAGGGAGTGCAGAATTATTAGGCAAGTTGTATTTTTGAGGATTAATTTTATTATTGAACAACAACCATGTTCTCAATGAACACAAAAAACTCATTAATATCAAAGCTGAATATTTTTGTATCAATATTTTAAGTAGTTTTTAGTTTTAGCTATTTTAGGGGGATATCTGTGTGTGCAGGTGACTATTACTGTGCATAATTATTAGGCAACTTAACAAAAAACAAATTTATACCCATTTCAATTATTTATTTTTACCAGTGAAACCAATATAACATCTCAACATTCACAAATATACATTTCTGACATTCAAAAACCAAACAAAAACAAATCAGTGACCAATATAGCCACCTTTCTTTGCAAGGACACTCAAAAGCCTGCCATCCATGGATTCTGTCAGTGTTTTGATCTGTTCACCATCAACATTGCGTGCAGCAGCAACCACAGCCTCCCAGACACTGTTCAGAGAGGTGTACTGTTTTCCCTCCTTGTAAATCGCACATTTGATGATGGACCACAGGTTCTCAATGGGGTTCAGATCAGGTGAACAAGGAGGCCATATCATTAGATTTTCTTCTTTTATACCCTTTCTTGCCAGCCACGCTGTGGAGTACTTGGACGCGTGTGATGGAGCATTGTCCTGCATGAAAATCATGTTTTTCTTGAAGGATGCAGACTTCTTCCTGTACCACTGCCTGAAGAAGGTGTCTTCCAGAAACTGGCAGTAGGACTGGGAGTTGAGCTTGACTCCATCCTCAACCCGAAAAGGCCCCACAAGCTCATCTTTGATGATACCAGCCCAAACCAGTACTCCACCTCCACCTTGCTGGCGTCTGAGTCGGACTGGAGCTCTCTGCCCTTTACCAATCCAGCCACGGGCCCATCCATCTGGCCCATCAAGACTCACTCTCATTTCATCAGTCCATAAAACCTTAGAAAAATCAGTCTTGAGATATTTCTTGGCCCAGTCTTGACGTTTCAGCTTGTGTGTCTTGTTCAGTGGTGGTCGACTTTCTGCCTTTCTTACCTTGGCCATGTCTCTGAGTATTGCACACCTTGTGCTTTTGGGCACTCCAGTGATGTTGCAGCTCTGAAATATGGCCAAACTGGTGGCAAGTGGCATCTTGGCAGCTGCACGCTTGACTTTTCTCAGTTCACGGGCAGTTATTTTGCGCCTTGGTTTTTCCACACGCTTCTTGCGACCCTGTTGACTATTTTGAATGAAACGCTTGATTGTTCGATGATCACGCTTCAGAAGCTTGGCTATTTTAAGACTGCTGCATCCCTCTGCAATATATCTCACTATTTTTGACTTTTCTGAGCCTGTCAAGTCCTTCTTTTGACCCATTTTGCCAAAGGAAAGGAAGTTGCCTAATAATTATGCACACCTGATATAGGGTGTTGATGTCATTAGACCACACCCCTTCTCATTACAGAGATGCACATCACCTAATATGCTTAATTGGTAGTAGGCTTTCCAGCCTATACAGCTTGGAGTAAGACAACATGCATAACGAGGATGATGTGGTCAAAATACTCATTTGCCTAATAATTCTGCACTCCCTGTATTTAACACATTTCATACCTATTAAACTTAATTAAACTTCGTATGGAATGATATATGGACTAAATAAGTACTAAAATGTGTATCAAAATAAAAGAACTTGAATTATTCTGTTTATATGTTCTAGTTTATATGTCCGCCATCTAGTTTTAAAAGGAATCGCAAGGACTCATCACCCGGAGACATATGACCATAAACGAAAAAAATTACTTCCGTGAAGTAACCATCGCTTGTACCCGTCGCTAACAAACTTGTGAAATGATTTAAGGTTGCTTGTACCGTGCCCGAGCGCGATTGTACCCCCTCCCCACTCATCCGCTGGCCTGCACTCACATTGCACTTAACGTACCGGGCTGGAGCACGCTTACATCATTTACGATGCAACTTTTTGTTTTGAAGAAGATATATATATATATATATATATATATACACACACACACTCACCTAAAGGATTATTAGGAACACCATACTAATACTGTGTTTGACCCCCTTTCGCCTTCAGAACTGCCTTAATTCTACGTGGCATTGATTCAACAGGTGCTGAAAGCATTCTTTAGAAATGTTGGCCCATATTGATAGGATAGCATCTTGCAGTTGATGGAGATTTGTGGGATGCACATCCAGGGCACGAAGCTCCCGTTCCACCACATCCCAAAGATGCTCTATTGGGTTGAGATCTGGTGACTGTGGGGGCCATTTTAGTACAGTGAACTCATTGTCATGTTCAAGAAACCAATTTGAAATGATTCGAGCTTTGTGACATGGTGCATTATCCTGCTGGAAGTAGCCATCAGAGGATGGGTACATGGTGCTCATAAAGGGATGGACATGGTCAGAAACAATGCTCAGGTAGGCTGTGGCATTTAAACGATGCCCAATTGGCACTAAGGGGCCTAAAGTGTGCCTAGAAAACATCCCCCACACCATTACACCACCACCACCAGCCTGCACAGTGGTAACAAGGCATGATGGATCCATGTTCTCATTCTGTTTACGCCAAATTCTGACTCTACCATCTGAATGTCTCAACATAAATCGAGACTCATCAGACCAGGCAACATTTTTCCAGTCTTCAACTGTCCAATTTTGGTTAGCCCGTGCAAATTGTAGTTTTTTTCCTATTTGTAGTGGAGATGAGTGGTACCAGGTGGGGTCTTCTGCTGTTGTAGCCCATCCGCCTCAAGGTTGTGCGTGTTGTGGCTTCACAAATGCTTTGCTGCATACCTCGGTTGTAACGAGTGGTTATTTCAGTCAAAGTTGCTCTTCTATCAGCCTGAATCAGTCGGCCCATTCTCCTCTGACCTCTAGCATCAACAAGGCATTTTCGCCCACAGGACTGCTGCATACTGGATGTTTTTCCCTTTTCACACCATTCTTTGTAAACTCTAGAAATGGTTGTGCGTAAAAATCCCAGTAACTGAGCAGATTGTGAAATACTCAGACCGGCCCGTCTGGCACCAACAACCACCTCAAAATTGCTTAAATCACCTTTCTTTCCCATTCTGACATTCGGTTTGGAGTTCAGGAGATTGTCTTGACCAGGACCACACCCCTAAATGCATTGAAGCAACTGCCATGTGATTGGTTGATTAGAAAATTGCATTAATGAGAAATTGAACAGGTGTTCCTAATAATCCTTTAGGTGAGTGTATATATATATATATATATATATATATATATGTAAATATTGCATAATGAATTGATACATAATAAAATTTTTGTAACAAAGATGGTATCTGTCAATAGACACTGATTTGATTTGTAGATGTCTTGCACAAATGACAATGACTTGCTTTGCATGTAATCATTTGTTCTCTCTGTAGTTTTTTTTTGTGCTCATTTCATTTTCACATAATTTTGCCTATATCTAGCGTGACCTTTCCGATGTGATTGCGCAATCCATAGCACGTCGCAGAGCAGCGCAAGATGAGCAATTTAGGTTAAAAAGTATATACTTTTTTTTGTTTTGGGAAAATGACAGATGGTTTCGCTAGATAAGACCCTATTCCCGGTCTGGGATCCCGCAGAGCTTCTGAAGCTCTTCAAAGCGCTTTGAAACTGCATTGATTTGGACCTTCAACATTTTGGTTGCTATTGAAGTCCATTGTGTTGAGAAAAATCCTGAAATGTTTTCCTCAAAAAACTTAATTTCTTTACCACTGAAGAAAGAAAGACATGAACATCTTGGGTGGCATGTGAGTAAATTATCAGGAAATTTTAATTTTGAAGTGAACTAATCCTTTAATATGTTTGTGGAAAATGTGATTTCATGTCATTTTTTTCTGAATGAACAGTGTTCAAAAGAACAGCATTTATTTGAAACAGATAAATCTGTGACTAATAAAAGTATTAATTTCCTAAGAAAACTAAAAAAAATTCTTAACTAAAACACACATTCACCTACCTTCAATTTCTGATATCTTTTTCTCGGTTTCTTTTTCCATAACTTTTTGGCCATACTTGATTTCAGCCACCTGAGCCACCTTCTCTGCCTCTGCAGCCATGAAAAAAGCAGAGAAACATTCTTTTACTTTTGAATGAGCAATAACTTCATCAGTATCCAATCAACACGACCAAACTCGCTCATCAGGCTAAATACCAAGAAAAAAAAAAAACTTTGTTCACCAATGACAGCCTTTTTCCTCTCTGTCTCTGCCTCCTTCTCTACAACCTTCTGTGTCTGTGCTGCAATCAGTAACTTTGTTCTCTCACTCTCCCTGAGAAGACACAAAATAAAAGAGAGAGATTCTGTTTCAATCAAGCTCAACTGATAAGGACTGTCAGAATACTTTAGACCAAAATACAGTGTTGCAGTTTAGATATAGAATGGCAAGTTAAGCTGTAACCAGGGTCCAAAATTAAGACTCACCACACATCATATGAGAGTACAAAGTTACTTGCCAGCTGGCAACATAATACACTGTCTGAGCCTCACTAATGGGAGTGATGAGAGTGACTCAAAGATATAAAAATACACAAACAAATACAGAAAATACATACTTGTTTACTTTTTTCCTCCAGAACTGTGAGTGGCTCATTTTGTGCATGATGACGTGTGCCACTAATATGCAAGATTATTAATTTAAAAAAATGACAAAATTCCTTTGTCATAGAGGCAAAATATATAAATCTTGGCCAGTAAGAAACATTTATTACCACTACATTCACTCACTGTGTTAGTTCATTTTGGGTCCTGGTTGTAACACAATAAGATCATCAATAGCTATTACAAAAAGGTGTTCATAAACTCACATTAGTTCATAGTTCCTACGAATACTTTCTGGAATGTTTGGTTTGGTAACACGGACTGCCTGCTTACAGGAGAGAGGAACAGAGGAGAGACCAAGGAAAGAGAGGAGAGAGTAAGAGAAAAAAACTTAAAGACAAACAGAGATTGACTTTAAAAAAGCCAGAACAATCTTCTCACAAAGAGACCTTGTTATGCAACAATTTTCTTTCTTTCTTTCTTTTTTTGCTGGAAGGGCCTTGGGAAAAGAGGAGTCAGAACAAATGGATCTCGGAACAAAATTAGTGGACATGATCAAATACTCCTCATGTGACTCACAGCTCATCTTGCATCAAGTGAATGACACATTACCCACAAAAGCGCCATTAGAAAATTCAGGCTACAAGGAAGCATGAATCAGGTTTGCATATTTTAATGCTGCCAGATGAGAAGCAATAACAATGGAAATCTACTGCTTGCACAGTGGATGAGAAAGGCTGTTTTGAGGCTGTGAAAACACCGAAGGGATTTGATAAAGGAAATCTGAATCCTGCCAAACCAAAGCTAAAGAAAGAAAGACAAACACATGCACAAATACACAAAGATCATATTATATTCAGCATCTTATCTTTGGTCTAACAAAATGTGAAACCAGATAAAGTCTTGAATGTTTTGATAATGAGTTACAAAAGACCATGGTTATCTTTCCAGAAGGATCTGTTTAAGTAAGCACTAACGTAAAACCTGTTCAGAAGATTGAATGTTGACAAGAACAGAACTCTGTGGAATGGAACAGAAAACGGATAATTCCCACCTGAATGATGAGTCCAGGTGCCATGCTGGTGAGATCCTCCTGCAGCGTGAGCTTTAGATTCTCATCTATTTGATCTAAGGCCAGAGATGAAACAACAGGTCACTTTATGAATGATACACAGAACTTATACACAACTCATTTTATCATCACAACACATCTGCAAATATTTACTTTATTTATGATTTAACACCTTATCAGCAGCAATATTCATGGCAAAATCAATAGTATTTGAATTTTAAAAAAAAGATGATTACAATATCATTTCAATACATTGTTTACAATAATTAAAAAATGTTCACTTCTGCAAATAAACAGCACTTCACTAGTCACATGTAAAGCACCTCCACATCACCACTAGAGGGCTGTAATCCTTTCACACCATTGTGAAGTACATTTATTATAGAGATCTAAAGCTATTATGAACTTCTCACACTGCTAATGTTTCAAAATGCATTTCTAGAGCTAAAGAAAATCCCAATTAATTACTTTGAGTTTAATTGTGAAAAATCATACTATTTTCTAATTCCTAAACCTTCCTAGTGAATTATATTGTGCATTCAGGGTGTCTTGACATTTTAGCAGAGAAAAATATGCATAAAATGATTTAAATTCACCCATTGATTTTGTAAGATTGGAAATGTCTCTGAGAAAATAAAGGACATTAACATCTGAACCCACTCATGCAATTAGCATCCCCATCAGAGACGACATCACGCTGAGTGAATCATCTACGAATGACTTTAAATTTACATGCCTGCATCTACCCCATCTCCCCTCCAGAATTCACCCAAAACCTATATGAGTGAACAAATACTATACAGAATTATACATGTTTGATATTATTTTAAATGTCTCAGTGCGACTGGTACAAAGGTCTCCTCCCCACAGAAGTAAACCAAAAAGTAATAAAGGTTTTGAGAGTTTAGAGATACTTTGCTTATTACGTTGGGTGTGGCTTTAGTCATTTGGTCTTTTGTCAATACAGGTCTATGGGACAGTGATTAAATGTAAATTCCCATTGTTAACACGTTTCCATTTGAAAGAGGTTTCTGTCTTGGTCTGGTATTTAAGGAGATGTTGCAAAGAGGTCGGGGCTCGAACCTTTACATCGGTCAGCCCGTAACACAGTGTCTCCTAGATGCTCAGCGTTATGTCATTTTCAGAAGTCGGGTATCCATATTTTATTCTATACTTCAGAGCATTTGATGTTATGTATGGATTATCTTTGAATTGATTATGTAATTGACATGATATATTTACCTGACTAATAATAAATTGTTATACTGATTTATTCTGACTTACTCTGGAATTATTAACTATCTCTAGTAGATTATGAACGGGTATAATTTCAACAAAGGGTTAAACTGAATAATTAAATGTGTAAACTATTAAATATAAATGACCAAATAACCAATTGGCATTCTAACTTAAATTCGAGGTCATAATTAAAGATAAATTAGAATTAAATCCCTTTGCCCCGCTGAAAAGACCAAACACGCAAAGAAATCTTCAACCACCAATCGTACGCCTCCATTGGGACGATTGGGCGGCCATACAATTTGAGAAAAAAAAAATGCATAAGAAATGCACTTTCAATGAGAGCCTATTGTGAGACATTTGCTTTCAGCTGCAAGGGAGAGACCCTTGAATGCATTGAAAAATGAGTCTTAAAGCAGCAGAATATTAACATGCTTAATGGTATAAAATCATCCAACACGGTATTAGCAACACAACACTTACCAAATAGACCTATGTAGACCTCCTGAAGTGAGTGCACACTACAGAACTGATTCAGTTCATGGTGAACCTTGTTGAAAATCAGGGCTTTGTCATAGTCGGCAGTGAAATTTCTCACAATGCCATAAACTGCAACAGAGCAGACAATGATGTTAAGAAAGAGATGAATAGGGCACATAAAATAAAAAGAAAGTAATAGTCTGAGTCATTGCTTAAATTCATGAGGAGTGGGATAAAATATTTATGGGCGAGCAGGCTAATCAAAAGGCTCGTAGTGGGCCCAGGAAAATGTCCCCTAAGAGCCTTTTATGCAGTTCTACATTATAAATGACAAAAAAGCTCATTTTACCTGCTGTGGGAACAAGGTAGTTCACCACCTCAATGCGATCAAAGTAGATCATTACACCTCCACTGCAAAGCAAAACAACATGTTGAATTTGTGAACATATGAATGAGTGTGAAAATCTATTCCACAAAGCACATGCAATAAAAGAAATCTCATGCAGGGTCTCCCTCACAACAGCATGTGTCTGAGATGATCAGCGATACAAGACTGACAATCTGTTTTGTAAACTTGTGCTATGCCAGCTGCACTTCATAATTTTATACACTACTGTTCAAAAGTTGGGGGTGATACTTTTATTTAGCAAGGACCCATTTAATAAATAAAAAACAACAGTAAAGACATTTATAATGTTACACAATTTCTATTTCAAATAAATGCTGTTCTTTTGAACTTCCTATTCATAAATAAAAAAATTAAAAAAACTGTGTAATGGTTTCCACATTTCAACTATTTTCAGCTGTGATAAAAAAAATGTTTCTTGAGCACCAAATTAGCATATAACAATGATTTCTGAAAGATAATGTGACACTGAAGACTGGAATAATAGCTGCTGAAAATTCAGCCTTGCCATCACAGGAATAAATTACATTAAAAAAAAAACAGACAAGAGTCCACAATATCACATATAGACTAAAACGCTAGTGGTTTCACATACTGGAGAAGAACCTGACTGAACTTAATGTTGGGTTCGTCAGTGTTAAAATTATACTATTTGCAGAATCAGTTAGCCTGCACATACATCTGTACATGATATTGCGCAGCACTGCAGAGCAGGTGGGCACGCCAACACGGACAAACATCTGGCGTGCACTGCTTCAATGTGGCACCTTAAGCAGCAGCCTCATTCCATCATTATATGCTACATTGAGTTTCTGCATGCTGCTCTTTCTGTATTTTTTTGTGGAATTATGCCTGTTATACAAATTTTAAGCAAAAATATACATATCTGTGCCATGTTTAGGTTTAGGTTTAGGTTTGTGCCATGTCAAAGGTCAGGACAAAACGTTCCAACTTATTCAGTAATGTCCTCTCGATAACCTTGGACAAAATACTGGCCAGAGCTATAGGCCGGTGATTATCCATGCTATTTATTTTGCCAGCTTTATCTTTGATAATAGGCACTAACATAACAAATAAGATAGAATCAGGTAAAATACCATGAACTAAAAATCCAGTAAAACAAATGGCAAGCAGAGAACAGAGTTTTCTACAAGCAAATTTTAAATGTTCAGCAGATATCCTATCTATACCACATGCTTTATTATCTTTTAACCTCATAACTGCATCATAGACTTCCCATGGGCAGACAGTCACATCCTCACCACTATCAATGTTACCCACTGCAAAGTCACTTTGAACAAAATTGAACAGCTCGTAATAATGTTTTTGCCACAACTGAGTGATTTCCTCTGAAAGGTTTACACCATCAATATTCGTTGGCAAAGATGTTTTACAATTATTCATTCTTTTGATTTGATTTCATTCTTTCCAGAAATCATTTGGATTATTATTTTGCAGTTTCTTTTGTTCTAACTTTTGGTGCTTTAGCGGTTAACAAACAGAACTGCATGTGTCTTGCAGAAGAACATTGTAGCCAAAGCTAATTCTCTCGGTTTATGTCTATGGCGAGTCACGCAGGTACTGGCTTTCTCCGCAGCGGTGCCGACCCGAACCGGACTAAAATAGTCAGTAAGTGTACCGTAGTGATTCAGGATAGACAAAAACACGGTTTGGAAAATGAATTCATGATGTACTCACTCATTATATAAATTGAGCACAAAAAAAGTTATAGTGCTGCTTTAGTGAAACGTAAGGCATATTTCAAATCTGCCTTAATATTTCTTATATTCAAATAAGGGGCCATGTTTATGTCTGCCTGACTCAGCCCAAGCTTTAAAAGCCCTTCTAGCCTCAGCATGAAGCTCTTAAACATATTCCTTCCAGTCTGGCTTGGCTTTGTACATCTTGGTCTTGTACAGAGGCCTGCTTGAGGCAAGAAGGGACTCCACAATATTATCATACAAGGAACACAACTCAATACCATGTTGCGGGTTCTTACAGTTAATATCACAGCATGCAGCTGCGTCTTTAGGTAAATCAATATTACTCAACAATGTGTCAGACTAAACACAGTATACTTTAAGATCCTCCTCAGTCAAGTTAGACCAGTCTATTTTCCCTACAAGTATATCGTTGTTCGCAGACAAAAGAGTAGGTAAATTGCCCATATTTATAGATAAAGAAAAAGGCACATGATCAGTGGTAAAACAGTGGCAAATTCATAATTAATGCTCATGGCCTCGAAGGAATCATGTGCATCGGTTGTGCAAATGCAGTGATCTAACCATGAAGTTCTGTGCCATTTCTCACTGATGTAAGTGTAGCTATTATCAGGTAAATGCAATTTACTGGAGAGAATCAAACCATTATCAGAGCAAAACTGCATTAGATGATTGGCAAATAAGGAGGTACCATCAGAAACATCAGCATTTATGTCACCCACAATAAAAAAGCATGTTTATCCTGAATAAAAGATATAACAGAAGCCAACCTCTTGAGATATTCATCTTAATTTTGGCAATAATCAGCCCTTTCCGAATGCCGCGATGTCACCGTTAACTCTAGGTTTGCAGGCCTCAAAATAACGGCGGAAATAGATCCCTGCCGGCCAAAGTTGTGGATCATATATGTTTGCTACTTTGTTACACTCAGCAGTGACATGAAACAAACTAAATCTGTTACGGGTTGAATCAATCTTCCGACATGTAACCAGTCTCAGTCAAATAAGAAAAGAGAGTAACAGCATCAAGACTAGGAGAAAATCTAGTAGCAAACACTAGTTGCTCTCGGTGCCAGGAGGCTTATGGGACTTGCATACCCCTTTCCACAGCAGTACAGTACTTAAGTCCGGGGACTGTGGCAGAGGGCTCGGAGCCTCTCCCTGTGACTGGAGAGCAGGCGCCACCGGATCCTGCAACTCTCTCTCCTGAGATGTTGACACAGCACCAGCCCCAAGTGCCCAGCCAAGAGATCCGCGGAGCTTCTCAATAGCCATCACCCTGCGATCCATGACCACTGCAGCTGCCCCTAAGTTCTCATTCACGCTTGCTTGAGCTTCCAGGGCCTCTTTAAAAATAGAAACTTCCCGGCTTAGCTGTTCCACTCAGCTGAGTAGCGCCGAGGCGTCCATGTTGTCAAATCCGACAGGTGGAAGTTCATTCAGGTAGTGCGAAACAAACCTGGGAATGTTTTCACCGCACTCATTAAGCACCTTCAGACAGTCCTTGATGTTGTTAATGTCCTTCTGAGGGCCTTCATGTTTGATGCAGCATATCGTAGTCGTGCACATTTCAAATAACAGTTGCTTGACGCAATGGTAAATGGTAAATGGCCTCACATTAACCCATTCATTCACTCATTCATACACCGACGGCGGTGTCAGCCATGCAAGGAGCAGCTGGGGTTAGGTGTCTTGCTCATGGACAGATTTTGTTCTAGGGCAACCAGCACCTCTCGCACGTACCGCCGTACCTGACGCCATTATCGATCAGACTTGCATAAACTTGTACTGTATTTTTATTAAATAAATTAAGTTCTTTTAGATTAAATCTGAGAGCTTTCTGTCCCTCCATAGACAGCTACACAACTGACACGTCTTTGACGCTTCAAAAAAATTAATAAAGAGATCGTAAAACTAATCGATATGAATTGAACGGTTTAGTCCAACATTGCTTGACATGAAAGAACCAATGAGGTTCATTCTCATGTCTTACGCAGCAGGTTTGAGCTTCCGCAAGAGGTTTGTTCTCGTGCGTCAAGCAAGTTCGGTTGAGCGTCTGTTTATGTTTGCAGACCAATGGTTAGATGTGAATAAAAGCCTAAATTCAATCTGTAGCTTCAATCGTAGCTCTCAATGGAGTGACAGAAATCTCTCAGATTTCATCAAAAAGACCTTCATTTGTGTTCCCGAAGATGAACGAAACTCTTACAGGTTGGGAACGGCATGAGGGTGAGTAATTAATGACAGAATTTTCACTTTTGGGTGAATTATCCCTTTAAGTCTAAGATTCTCTGGAACTGTTGTGGAGCAGGAGCCTCTCTTAAGGTGCAGTCAGACTAGGCTTTAAGCACACAAAGTCTCTTTTCACCATGCAATGACTAATTTAGTGTATTTCTTGAAAAGTGTTTTCATTCAGGGATGTTTTACAGCCTGTAGGGCCTCAGAGAAGGCCTCAGGTCACAGAGTGCACGCAGAGAGCAAAACACCCAGCCAGCTGTACCAGCCACTGTGGAACATCAGGTGTTTTAATATGAAGATCCGTATATCCAGCGCAATTATGCAAATGACACTGTAAAATAGAGTTTTCTAAATGTTACTTTGATGATAAACCAGGTGACAGCTCACCACTATTTGGAATGAAGCCAAGAAAAGAGATGATTGATTGGGGAGTACAAGAAAGAATTGAGTGAACAATAATTAAAAGTGACCTAATGAACGCCCATTGGTTGAGTAAAGTTAGGGGGCAAGGTGTAGGCATCTCGGCTTTGTTGTCTCCACCAATAAAGTCTAAGTTTTGGCATCTGGAACTTTATAACTTGAGTGATTTCTTACAAAGAGGAGAATACTTTTTCCATGACACTACATGATGTTGGCTATACAGAACTGCAGGCCAGAGTTCACCAAACAAGAATTTGGTATATAGCAATAGAGAAAACCAAACGCCTACACTAACGCTGGCGTTCTGACTTTGCATGCACATGAATCTGAATAAACAATTAACCTCACCTTGTGCCGCATGGAACATTCTTTACTTCATCTGTTTGTAGGGTTGTCTTTTTCCGAAAAGAGAAAGGATGCAATAAGAAAAAGAAAACTATAAGCTTAACTACACATACAAAGTCTGCCTTTTACCTGTACAGATTTGAATGTAGTAATGAACGGCAGCATCAGATGAAATCCAGGGCCACTGGTGGCAGTCAGCAGAGCTCCACCTCTGAGAGGAGAGAAGCACACAGTCATATAGTAGAGACTGACATGCTCTGTAGCATCTGCTTGGTTCTGGGAGCAGATTATTAAAAAAAATCTTGAGCAACTGACCTGTAGTAAACACCCACATGTCCTTCCTCAATCTTATGAAGAGCAGAAAACATTGCTGCTCCTCCTATGGCGAGGATCACAGAGGCAATCGCTCCCAATGTCATTCTGAACAACAAAAAAAAGATATATGTAAACCCATTGAAGTACATTTCCATGCATTCAATAGTAACTTATTTGATTTATTGTTTGCATAATTTACCATTTATAGCCTCAAACAGGAAATGTGTAGTATTGTAATCTTAGCAAACACCGATAAAAACAAATCCTAAAATATGTTTGCTGTGCATCAATGATTAAAACGATTATTTTGCGTGTTTTATGGGTAACAGCTAAACAACATTACTGGTGTGAAACCCAGTGAAAACTAACGAGTTCGTGACAGATTGAGAGAGCATGTGGAACACTGACATTGCTGTGACGTTGTTGATAAGAGGATTGAGGAAACCAAGCACAAAGACATGAATGCAACTGTCTGTTTTTATTGGCTGCATATTGTTTGAAAATACCTCAAATGAAAACCTCAGATTAGTAAACACTAGACTAGAGAGTTCAAAGCCCGCTTTAAAAGGTTTTAGAGAGAGAATAACATACATGAACTCTAAGTTATTGTTCTTCAAATACACGACTTGAGTGTCCGAGAGGTTGGGGTTTCTCTTGGTGTTACACAAACTATTCGATACAGTACTACAAATGAGTTACTGTTATGTCAAAATCACAAATATTCTCCTGGCGACAAGCTGCAATCGAACCAATAGAGAACATTACTAGCTAGCTTTAAAAGATATGTGTACAAACAAAATACTTGAGACATCCTGTCAACGCGAGATTACAACACAAATAAATTACTTTGTGGATGAATGCGAACTGAAAGTGTTGTTACCTAAGTACGTACTGTAACTGCTTCGAGATGGCCGGTAGAGACACCTGCGATCGATGAGGAAAATACAGCGACGTTCGTTTGCGTCTGACGTCACCACATTTTGACCTACTTTTCCACTGTTGTTTGAGTTTTATACCGTTAGATGGGGACAAATACCTTCCTATGAGAGCAGGATTGTGGCTGAGGAAAGTGACGAAGACGAACTGATTTGCTTTTCTTTATTTGCCTCATTGTTATTTTAGTTTTTTTTATATATATATATATATATATATATATATATATATATATATATATATATATATATATATATATATATATACTATTATAGCATTTACTAATATTTTGAAGTTTTCATTTCATTTCATTTTCAATTTTGTTGTGTGCTTTTGTCATTTTTATTATTTTTTAATACTATATAGCTTTAAATTATTATTTTGTTTTACTTTTGGTCATTTTTGTACTTTGTACACAAATTATTTATTTCAGCTATAGTGGAAAAGTACACACCACTGTTAAAACAGCTGTTTTTTTATGTGAAAAATTAAACAAAGAATCGTATCAGAACTTTTGCACATACAATGTAAAAATTAAAACCTATGCAATGCTACTGAAAACCCAACTGACACATTTCAGACAAAAAAAACAAAAAAATCGTGGAATAACTAACTGCAGAAGTGTGCACACCACTGTACTAATGCTTAGTTGAAGCACCCTTTGATTTTATTACAGCACTCAGTCTGTTTGCATATGTGTCATTCACCTTGGCATATCTTGACTTGACAGTATTTTCTTACTATTCTTTGCAAAAAAAGTATCAATGAAGCCGAACGCATCTTTCCCTGAACTCCATCATTTGACCCATTCCCCCTTTTAGGGGTTCAAGCAGCGAAAGATCTTCTTCTTTTTTTTCAGCCCTGGACGTCAGAGACTGCAAATTACAGAGATCCCAAATTAGATGGTTCAAAACATGCACCATTACTCAGGTGTGCACCATAGACTACAAAAAGATTCTTCTTCAAGAATCTCGAAGCGTCTTCATGCACTTCCATCCACTGTAGAAAAATTAAGCCAAAGTGTCCCAGAAATGGTCGTTGACATCTTGCACTGATGACGTCATTTGGACCCAGTGTCTGCATAGTAGTGATCATGAGGTCAGAGGACAGAGCTCACCTGTGGTATCAATGTGCCGTCCATAGTCTTACAGACTCAATCGCAAGCACAGCTTTCAATTATGATGTTGCACCCTGTCTTATAGCATCAAATAACCAGTGTTGGGGGAAGTTACTTTAACGTGTTACAATATTGCTCTATTCCCAAAAACAAACTCATTACGTTAGATAATTTTTATATAAAGTATTGCATTACATTACGTTTGCCTTACTTTTTTCTTACCATCTTTGGGAAAAAAATATTTGAAGAGTAATTAGATTTTGTGTGTGTGTGTGTGTGTGTGCTATTTCCAATTATTTCTGATCATCAAATGATGTTTAATACAGGCACAATCAAATAATGTTCTGATTTTATTTTTAAGATGAAAAGAAGTACTTAGGGCTTAATATCAGTCACTCTATATTGTATGGCATCAGATTATATACTTATAATCTCTTTATTTTACTATAAATTACATAGGTTCAATAAGAGTAAAATTTAAAAAAAAAAAACATTTGTGAATAAACAAATCTGTAAAAACAAAACAAAACATTTGTGAAAATGAAAACTCCTTGTTCCCTATATATAAAGATAACAGATGCTTCATGTTTTGTCCTTGGTTTCACTTTTTGTTTTTGAGGTTCAGTGGGATGATGATGGTTGTAGTAAGTTTCAAAAGATGCACATCGGGTGGCATCTCATTTGGCGTGTTTCTTGTAGATGGAGATATACTCCTGTACATCATCAGGAGAGCCCAGCACTACAGGAACCCTCTGGTGGATCGAGTCGGGTTTGATGTCTAGAACATTTATGGCTCCTGTTGTTGCCATACCTCCAGCCTGCTCAATGATGAAGGCCATGGGGTTGCACTCATACAACAACCTCAGCTAGAGCCCAAAGAAACATGAAATCAGTGAGACAGTTGCCTCAAAATACATTTTAATATGACACTGATCTTTTTATAACACACATGCCTTGTGATGTAGTTAGCAATTCACTGTTTAACCATGTTTTTCTCACCTTGCCCTTGGGGCTCTTGACATTAGCAGGGTACAGGAAAATTCCACCATAGACCAGCGTCCTGTGCACATCAGCTACCATGGAGCCCACATAGCGCCCCCCATAGGGTGAGCTGCCATCCTGCAGGTCAGAGAGAGAACTTTATCTTCACAGTCAGTGAAGAGGCTAATCATGCTGGGCTGGCTAAAAAGATTCACTGTGCTGAATTTGACAAACGTTCTATATAATGTTCTATACTGCACATTCAAAAGAGAAAAAGGTACTGAGAAATTATTTCAAAAAGTCAAAAATTTGCATTTACATTTTCCAAAAACTTATTTGAGTGAAAGTAAAATGTTTTCACATTTAACTTGAATGGTCTTGAGATTTTTATTAAGAAATTAACTATTTTATTCAGCAAAGATCCATTAAATGAATCAAAAGCGAGAGTACGGAGACATTTATAATATCACAAAAGATTAAAAATGTAACTTTCTATTAATCAGAGAGTCCTGGAAAAAAAGTATTATGGATTACTCAAAATGATTGAGCAGCACCACTGTTTTGAATACTGATTCTTGAGCATCAAATCATCAGCATATTAGAATGATTGCTGAAGGATGATGTGACACTGAATACTGGAATAATAGCTGCTAAAAAATAGGCTTTTCCATCATTGTAATACATTTCATTTTAAAATATATATTAAGAAAGAAACATTTCATTTAAATTGGAATAATATTTCACAATATTACTGATTTTTGATCAAATAAATGCCGCTTTGGTGAGCGTGAGACTTTTTTTCGAAAATATAAAAAATCTTACTGACCCAAAACTTTTATCTTAGACTTGAATCTACCATGAGGTCAACTAAAATCATCACAGTTACTAAACAGTTAAAAAAGGTTGCTGCCTTAAATTTTTAATTAATCAACTTGAATGTTTAAGTCATTTCAACTTAATTACATTAAACTGACTTAAAAAATTTGTTGAATATTGTATAACTTTTTTTGATGAGTTAAAGCAATATAAAAACGTATGTAATTATAACTTATTGATATCATTTTTTACAGTGGGATTCTTGGATGTTTTCTCTAACTCTGGCCCTTCAGTGAGATATGCTCAAAATCTGAGGGCTCTTACCTCTGGGAATTTCTTCTTTTGCAAATATTCTGTGACATCTGGGTAAAAATGCTGTGCATAGCCTTCATTGAGACTGTAGATCTTTCCCTTCTTCTTAATCCTGACGTTCTGGTCCACAAGTATGAACTCACCGATTGCCTAATGATGGAGAAGGAAACAGATTCAGAAAGATTAGTCTTTTAAGAGGTAATGCATTTAAATTCTATATACTTTAGAATATAAGGTATGTAACATAATGCTGACATACAGGATCAAGCATGAAGCAGTTGACTCCCTGGCCTGTGGAGAGAACCAGCATGGTAGCACTGCCATAGAGAGCATACCCTGCTGCCACAATGTTTCTGCCACTCCGCAAGGCATCCTTGTCTGAAGGCTCATCATCAGTTTCCTGGAGATCATGTGCACACAAACAAAAGCATTTAATTAGATGAGTGTAAAGACTGTGGATCTGTTTGTACTGCAGTGGATCTGAAAGCCTGTCCTGTACCTTTCTGTAGATTGCAAATATGGTTCCAATAGAAGCTAAGCAGTCAATGTTTGAAGAGCCATCCAGGGGGTCAAAGCAAACCACATATTTGCCCTGGGTGGACAAAAGGACAGCGTCATGTAGTTTATTGCCCAACACAAATGCATCAAAGTAGCTTGTTAATACAGATGGGGTTAATGAAGCAACACACAAAATGATTTCAGTACAGAGCAAAACAAACAAGTAAGATAATTCACATACTTTGGCTAAAATTATATTAACAGAAGATTCTTGCATGTTATCAGTTTTAGAAACTTTAAAAAGTCCTTAAGAACATTAAGTTATTTAGGTGTCTGCATGGTTTACTTTTACTTTTTACTTTTACTTTAAGTTGGTCAAAAAAAAAAAAAAAAAAAAAAGACACACAAACCCTTTTATCTGGTTCTACAATGATGGCCTTCTCATCTTCTTCAGACACCAAAACACAGGATGTGAAGGACGATTTAATCATGTTTATAACAAGATCATTGGACAGGACATCCAACTTTTTCACCTGGTCACCTGTAACATTTGTGCTCCCGGCAATTCCATAGCTAAGAAAAAGAGATGGAGATTAATAACAGTGATTTATTCATGAAGAATAATGTGCACTATATGCTTTTGCTCTTGCAGTGCTGATAGCGTCTTAGGAATGAGTCAACCTTTGCCCCCTATTTCAACAAGAGACAAGGTCTAATCATTGCCGCAGTCTGCAGTGTTTGTTTGCAAAGTAGCTGAACTGACCAGCCACTACAACAGTGAATTGACATATAGTAAATATATATTAAATTGTGCAAGTACGATGCATCAGGAAAAAAAGTGTTTTAACTAGGTTTAATGAAGGTTTAAACTATTGAAAAAATGATAGAAACAGTCTAAAAATACAATCTTAAAATTAAAAGTAATCATACTCCAATAATTATTATATAGAATCCATATTGTAATGTAATATGGCTACACTTTCTGTGAAAGTCTAAATGTTTGCTTGGTGGTGAAGATGCAACAATACTCACAGATTGGCAATCCCAGCTTTTCTGACAGCAGTGGAAATAGCTTTGATGGCTGTGCACATGGAGTTGAGAAGGGTTGTAAGCTCCCCCGTTCCTTTGGCTTTTCTGCCTTCTTCTAGGACAAACCTAGTGAGGGTCACCACATTTGTATCAAATGCACCTCTGTCTGACATGATGACTGACTGCTGGAGCGTGTAACCTCCTCTGAGTTCCTGCAGATTCCTGTCAGAAAGGATGTATTAGAATTTAATCTAGATATTTGACTGGGTTTAAAGGGGGAGTGATGGTAGTTTAGCCAATTGCAGGTAGGGTTAGAAGGGAGGAGTGTAGTGAATAGAGGTGAGGGCCTGGCCGAAGTCCAGAGTTTATCACAGATTCCACTCTGAGTGCATGGGGACAGTCAGTCAGCAACAACGGAGCTGATCGTTTGACTGATTTGTGATTAACTGTTTAACTTTTTGCACTTCACATCTAGGCAGCAAATTTTTATCTACAGTAGGTCTGAGTTTTAAGATCTGTGCTTTCAATGAAGTATTAAAAAGGATGGATGATGAAATCACTGAATATAGCTATTCTACTCTATTTTGCAATATTCATTCATCTGTTTACCTAAAGATCCACATATGACATAGTTGTTGTGACTAATGATTGATCAGCAGTTCAGAAATGTCAGCAGAAACAGTTAATGTGCACAGGGTGTCCATGATCAATGTGCAGTTCAAAGGTTAGTGTGCTTGATTATGCTCTGAAGGTTAATTGGCCGCAAAAGAGAGGGGCAGTGGGATTCTTACACAAGATTATAACAAACTTTGCTGATTTGAGTTCCACATTTATAGGTCAGTTTGAACAAAGGGCTAAAAAATTATGGTAATAATGTACAATAATGCAAATGATGCAAATAATAATAATAATGAAAAGATAATTAAAATGTAGGGGGGGGGGGGACAGGAGGTTCATCATGGCTCTTGATGAATACATGATGATTATTCAGTGCTCCAATAACAAAGGAACAATGTACAGGCTATAATTTAGTTTGTTTGTCTACAAAATAAATGCTCATGTTTTTGCTCCCACATTATATAGCCTCGATTGTCGTAGGGTTGATCGGCTCTTAAATGTCTCTTTACCTTTAAGAGAGTTGTATAATACTTCCGGGTTAGAGAGCGGAGTGGACAAGCCCAAAACATTTGTGAGTAACGCGTTGCTGCGACGGAACCACAGTCTGTCAAGTGATGCTGTCGTGAATTAGTTACTATTTAAGAATCAGGTTTGGCTTTTTCGACCTTATATTTTAACGTATGTGTTCAGCCGCAAGCGCAAACATAAACATTCTTCAGAAAACTGACTGCGTTAAGAGCTTTAGTGGCTGCTGTTTTTGTTTATGTGATTCAGACATTATTAATGTGACCTGCTGTGCAGTAAATGTCATTGGGCTATAAAACAGCCATGTGTTACTTCAGCTACAGACTGTGTTTGGCTGTATTGCACGCACAGGTCAGGTTAAATATAAGACGACTGTACCTAGAAATTTACAGCTGAGTTGAGCCATTATTAATGCAAAGGCAATCATTTAAGATGCATTTATTTTAATGCATTCTACAGCCTTAGTGTGTTGATTGATATTTAAAATATTGGGTTACCTTGGGTCATTCAAACCACTTTAAAACAAATGTAGAGAGAATTTTTTTAGCCTTAACATTTCAACGAAACTCATTCAGTCTATTTCTGTTATTTGATTTCAAAGGAAAATATAGTTATACAATATAGAGTCTTTGCATGGAAAAAACATTGTAGTAGTATTATAATATACTCTTTGAATTCAAATCATGTAATGGTCTAAGATGTGTATTGTAAGGTACCCAAATTATATTTTATATTGTATATAATACCAATACCTTCAAGGTTTGGCCTCAGTATAATTTTAAATTTCCTTCTCATGTCTTTTACTGAAAAACGTTTCCTAAATTATACCTTTTTTGGTAACTAATGTAACATGTAACTAAGATGATGTGTAAATGTGCTGTGTGTACGAATGCTTGTGATAAGCTGAAAATAACAGATCTTCTTCAGAATCACTATTGGCAGTGCTTACTTGTATTATAAAAAATATTCTTGTAATCGCATAGCTGTTCTGTTAATCGTTACATTTTAATGTAGTATTCACAGTTGTTAGTTTCACAGCAGCTGTTCCTTTTTGAATTGAAAGAAATGATTTGATAAATGATTAATGTTTTCGTCAGGATGTCCTCCTTCAGCTGGAAGCGTAAGGTGGGAGAGAGAGTTTCCAAGACGACGGTGCAGCAGTTTCAGCAGGACTCAGAGCAGGTGGATGATGAAGATGATGTGAAGAAGGAGGGAGTTGATTGGCTGCACGTGATCAAACGGCGGCGAGAGGTGCTGCTGGAGGATTGTGCTGCTAAGAGCAAGAGACTAAAGGACGAAGGAACACTGTTCGCCGAGCAGGGCAGGTAGACGTTTGTGTGCTTATTAAATCCAAATGTCTAATTCCAGCAGCTTTGTGTTTTTAAAGTCAGTATGAAGTGGAAGTTGTGATTGTCTTTTCTTCTCTATTGTGATTTTATATCCGAGTGAATCAGCTTCTTAAACAAGAAAAAATGTAGGGCAGGACTTTATTTTGTCCATTGATTGGATGGTTGGATCATTCTGGTTTGCTATCTGGTTTGTGATCTCATGTGAGTGACAGGTTGTCGCGCCCTCACAGCAGTAAACGTCATCAGAGAAGAGAAAATATATTTTAAGTTGCTAAATTATTTTAAGTTGTTTTGATTAAAGACAATAAGGGCACATGAATAAAATAAATAAATAAATATATATATATATATATATATATATATATATATATATATATATATATATATATATATATATATATATATATATATATGTGCAGTATGTGTGTGTGTGTGTATGTATATATATATATTATATATAAAGTGTGACCAAGCTATCTGCTTGATTCGAAATGATAGGTCACATACAGGACTGTGGAAAAACTCTTCTCTCATCTTACCTTACCTGATTTTGTCTGTTTTTTTCACACTCTGGAGGCAAGTGCCAGACAAAACCCTTCCAGGAAAACAAACTGACAGCTGTTTCGCCTTTACGGTTATTCATCTGTTAGTTGTTATTTAAGCAGGTCAATGCATTGGCCAGCAACATGACAAAGCAGTTATTGTCAATGATAAAAACAGAGTTCTTGAACTCATCAGCCAATAATATAAGTGGTTGGTCTTATGTCAGGGGTAGGGAACATTTTTTTCACCAAAGAGCCAATGCAAAAAAAATGTTTTACTATTATTTTACTAAACACTTTTTTCAATAACAATACCTTTTATTTAGGTCCATAGAAAAAAATGCAACAAACAGTAGATATGTTTCATTGTGGAATTAATTGTGCAGGGCTATGAGGTTACGTTTCCACCTGAACACAATAAAACCTTCAGTGTTCTCTCTGTCTCTCTGTCTCTCTGTCTCTCTGTCTCTCTGTCTCTCTGTCTCTCTGTCTCTCTGTCTCTCTGTCTCTCTCTCTCTCTCTGTCTCTCTCTGTCTCTCTCTGTCTCTCTCTGTCTCTCTCTGTCTCTCTCTGTCTCTCTCTGTCTCTCTCTGTCTCTCTCTCTCTCTCTCTCTCTCTCTCTCTCTGTCTAGTCACTTTGACATTTTCGATGCTCCTCTGAATTCTTTCTTTTCGCCATCTGCACAAAGTAGCTAGACAGCTGCTTGTATCTGAGCGCCAGAGGATGTCATAGCTATGTTCACACAGCTGTAGAATAGTCCTGTATTTGACTCATTAATATGGTTCCATTCTCACACAGTTTAGTTATTTATGGGCATTCTATCACCGAACTCACACCTGTAAATTTTCAGGACTCGTAACCACATTCTCTGCAAACCCTTGCTGTGTAAACCGGAACAAGTGATGTGACATGTGATGTGTTGCCAAGTATGGTGTTCCATACTCGGATTTTGTGCTCTGCATTTCACCCATCCAAGTGCACACACACAGCAGTGAGTATTGAACACACACCGTGAACACACACCCAGAGATGTGGGCAGCCATTTTTACTGCAGTGCCCAGGGAGCAGTGCGAAAGAACTGCTCTGCACTGCACACAAGCGTGTCTTTTACACAAGTGTGTTTCGGTAACTTACAGAGATGGAGATATAAGCTGTGTCTGTCATCTGTCTGGTTTCAGATTCGGTCTTTCTTCCATAGAAGTCTGCAGCGTGACTCAAATGCTTCGCTCTCCACTCAGATATAACTAATTTCTATCTTCGGACTGGGCAAATGTCTACTGTCCATTTAACTGATTAATTAACTATATGAAATGATTGTTTATGATTATGTGATCGACTGTCTATTCTGTTACTGCTTGTAAAGTGTCCTTGAGCTTGGGAAAGGCGCTATATAAATTAAACTATTATTATTTTCATTAAAAGCTGCTGTCGGTTTATTTAGATTTAATGAGCCCATTGATATTGGTCAAAGAGCCATAGGCTCCCAACCACTGGTCTTAGGTTATCAATTATAACAGTACCACATTCGTCCAGCAGATGGGGCTGTGGGTTCGCTAAGGAAATTGCTGCATGTGGATGTCACTTGTTTGAACTGGTTCAAGGAATAGTTCACTTAAATGTGCTGTCTCAAACAAAACTATCGTATGGCTTCAGAAGACTAGAAATATAGTGCAGAAGTTGTATGGGGTAAGATACTTTTTATGGTGCAATTTTTGCCATTTTGGTGCTTGACAGCCCAGATCATCATTCAAATTCATGGACATTTTTCAATTAAATGTATGGGTTTACGGAACTTTTGAGATAATTTACTTGCAGCCACCTATTTACATAATTCATCCTGAATGAAAACATAGACTGAGCTAAGATTAGCAAGGATAAAGGCGTTTAATATATCAATTTTCAAAGCAAATCGTGTAATTTATATATCTGGTGTAGAAAAAAAATACATCTGTGTAATTTTATTGACATACATTGTAAAATGATTTTGGATATAATTTATTAAGCCTAACACCAGCTGAAGAGGCCTAGACAGGAGTTCAGTGCAGTTCGTAGAAGCTGAACATTTTAGCACTCAAATGGGACTTTCAGTTTTAGCATGTCTGTGAAAAGCTCAACCGACGGTCATGAAGCAAGACTAAGCTGAAAGGTAATACGCTCCAACTTGCGCATTTTGCTTTAGTTGTTTATTTACTTAGTAAGTAATTATGTCATTGTTTAATATGCACTCTCTGTTCCCGGAGGCAGCATTTCTTATATGAATCAGTCTAGCAGGTGTGTCCGTATAAACATTAGGATGGTCCTAATCTCTTTTAGTTGACTGGGTGTTACGAAGGACGAGACCGAGAGGAAAAAAGGCTTCTTTCTCAAGTTTCTCATCCTTTTACCACTTAACAGGAACAATAAGTCAAAATAGGACACTTGTTTTCTCAGCGTCCAAAGAAAGGCTATAAACGTCATAGCCAGCAAGTGCTTGGAGAGGATAAAAGAATAGATTGAATTTACTGGAAGATGGTTTAGAGACATGGATTAAAAACAAGCTGCCGTTATTGCGGCCTTACCCTGTAAAGCATTAACAAGTCCATGACAGGTCAGGGTAAAGTGTCAATTTTCAATTTTACAGCCTTTTAGCTCCTTCTTTTCTTCTCCATAACTCAATCCTTGTTTGGATTCCTTTAAGACTGTGTATTCTGAAATGTTTTTTAATGGCATGATTAAGCAGTATTTTAACTGTGTAATAATGTGCTGTAGGCCGCTGCCGCTCATGTTGGGTTTACTATAGCACTATGCCAATATTTCTTGCACCTGTTTTTCATAGTGTTTGCCAGAAATGTGATGATGTCTCTAAGGTGTTGATAGCAGCTGGTCTTTGGTGGGACGTTGAATTTATTTATTGCCAAATCAAGTCGAGTAACTGACAGGGCCACAGGTTTTAGTGTTTATGTATAATTAATTACCCCTGCGGCTCTCATTTGCTAAAGGACAGTTTGTCCCTGTAGTGTTCTTTAACTGCTGATTTGTTGTTTTGCATTTGATCAAGACAGTCTTAGAGTTGGGCTTATTGTGTTGACTTAACACAACAGGTAGCCATGCAGTATAGTGCTTTGAGTGCTGAGCAAAAAAGTGTGTTTTAAAAAATACATATATTATAATTATAAATACCTGTGGTGATATTGCTGATGAAAATTAACAAGGTTCAACGCTGCTGGTTTTTGTACCAAAAACTCGAACAGTACATTACATGTCTTTTTTTTTTTTTTTTGCTTCTTGTTAAGTGGCCCATTTAACTGCGAAGGGCAAAAATAGCACAGTGTTACCAGGGAGGACTTAAATAGAAGGGATCTAAGTTCATCAGACCGTGGTACAGTCATTCATACACAATCATTCTATGAGAATATATTAATCTAGACCCTTATAGATTTGAAATGTACAGTATTTGAATGTACTGGAGATCTGGAACGCATTGATATTAGTAGAGGATCCATAAAATACCCACTTTCAATATAATGTATTATTGCCTATTTCCACAAATATACCCGTGCGACTTATGACTGGTTTTGTGGTCCAGGGTCACATATTTTGTCTTTTAGAAGACACTACCATATCCCCTTTAACAATGATCCTCCTGGCTAATGCTTTACACCAGTAAGTGAAAACCCAGCAGCCCCTGAAGAGGCGTGTTGCCCCTGGCGACTCTTATAATCAAGTTTTTTGGAGAATAAGTGGATTGTGATGAGGAAATTACTTGGAGCTGGAGGACAGTGGGTACAGGTCAGCACAATGCACTGACTATGAGACTGCATTTCAAAAACTCACATTGCTCCTTTGTGTTTTTACAACTTTTTGCTGGTGCTTTGAAAAGTTGGCTTTTCTAAGCAATTTGCCTACTTTGTCATTTAACCCTGAGATCAATTAGTTATCCCAGTATTGATATGGCTTTGTTTCTTTTATTTAACTAAGTACTTAACTTTTCTCTTTATAAACTTCCACTCAGTTAAAGATCAAGCCTTACACCATAGTTACTGAATATAATGTTGCATAGAACTGCAGTTTTACAGTAACTTGTTAAAGGGGTACTTCACCACTGGAAAGATGAATGTGTATTTAAATTGGGTCATTTATGTAGTAGAAATGTGAAATTATTTTAGAAGATGGTGCCTTCTAGACTGAGAAATGCCAGAAAATGTATTTTTGGCTCATGTGGATGAAAGACAACAATTCCCAGAATGCACTTGTTTCGCTGCCCTACCAGGCCACTCCCAAGCCATGCCTGCCGGTTACATCACTTGCCCACTGCGGCACCACCCCACCGCCGTGTTCATTTTTATAGTAATAAAATCATTTAGTTCAGTTAGAGAACAGACACTACAATTAAAAACTGAACGTGTCTGCTCGATACAGCACGAGCCGAACGAGAGTCGCCGCACAGACCGGCAGCAGGAGTCAGATTTCATGAGAGAGCGAAGAGCTGACAGACAAGATGATCGCGGAAGATTTGGTTTCAAAGCGAAATGTAAAAGCGCCCATTTAAGTGAGTTTGTCATTGTACCGTAGCGTTTTTCATTAAGAATAATAGGCTAATGAACCCACAAGTCAAGCAACCCACCCCCGAACTGGCGCCAATTCAAAACCGAAACTAAAATGAGCACGGCCGCACGGCATTCATTCACGGCCTCACAGTCATTCACTGTGCGTGTCCAGTCTGGCACGTTTTCAGTTCATGCATATGGAAGCTTAACTTTCATAGGAATTCATTGAAAACACTCGCTTTGCTCCGCACCGCTCCGTTATGAATGCCGGAGAGAGACCGTGCTCATTTACATTCTGGGAGTGAGATCCCACCCCTATGGGCGGGTTGAAAACATGCGGAACTAGCTCCTACTACTGGCTGTAGTCTCTAGCCTCTGGCCAAAAAAGTAGTGATGGGTCGTTCGCAAATGAGCCGGCTCTAAGAGGCGACTCTTGTAGGTGAACGTCGGGAGCTGGCTCGCATATCTTTTTTTTTTTTTATTTTTTATTTTTTTTTTTTTAAATATAGCCTATAGAAATTAAATCTATGAATTAATGAATTATTTAAATTTTATTTAAAATGAATTAGTCTATTAAAGAACAACAAAAAAATTATATAGGCCTAAAGACGCATACACATTCATTTTGACTGTCTGATCAGCCTCACATTCTGTTCCTGTCAATCACGCGGTGTCAACCAATTATACTGACTATGATAGGTGTGAAAACAATTCGAATTAAATTATTAAATGAAATCATACTCACAATGTCTCACAATTTCTTTAAAAATGCATTGATTTGTTATGAAAAAAGAATAGGGGTGAGCGGGGCACAAAGTAATGCAGGTTGGTTCTAACACACATGGTTTAACACTTTCCACAAATGCCAGGATGACGAAACTTAGTTGCCATACTACACTACATTTACTAGTTGCCATATCAACACTATATAGAGAAAAAATTGCGTCAAAATTAAAAAAAAATCATTGGAAGATATCACTGAATTTATTTAACCATAGCAAAAGTACTTTTCTTACTTGCGTTAATTCTTCATCTCTTTTTTTGTGTTTATTTAAAATAAGACATCTGATATTATTGTAATCTTATATCTGTTATTTAAGATTTGAGCTAGTTCTTTAATGCTGATCTAACAGCAGAAGACACGAGTCGCGGTTTAAATCCCAGTTGCGCAGGTGGGCTGCGTTATAACACTGCGTTACAATGTGCCCCTATTAGAACTACGCTATTATATTCTATACTTTTATGAATTCTATTGAGAAACCATGAGAAAGAGGTGAATAAAGACTGAGTCAATGTTCAGAAATGCTTAATTATTATTATTTTTTAAACTGTGCTGTATAGCTGTGTTTTGAGGTGTGTTTTGTAAGATTAGAAAAAGCTTGCATATGCCAGAATGTCTCTGAGAAAATAAAGGACATTTAGCATCTGAACCCACTCATGCATTTAGCATCCCCATCCAAGACGACGTCACGCTGAGTGAATCATCTACGAATGACTTTAAATTTACGTGCCTCTCCTTTCACCTGCATCTACCCCCATCTCTCCTCCAGAATTCACCCAAAATCTATATGGTCTAAAGTGAACAAATACTTTACAGAATTATACATGTTTGATATTATTTGAAATGTCTCAGTGCGACTGGTACAAAGGTCTCCTCCCCACAGAAGTAAACCAAAAAGTAATAAAGGTTTTGAGAGTTTAGAGATACTTTGCTTATTACGTTGGGTGTGGCTTTAGCCATTTGGTCTTTTGTCAATACAGGTCTATGGGACAGTGATTAAATGTAAATTCCCATTGTTAACACGTTTCCATTTGAAAGAGGTTTCTGTCTTGGTCTGGTATTTAAGGAGATGTTGCAAAGAGGTCGGGGCTCGAACCTTTACATCGGTCAGCCCGTAACGCTGAGTGTCTCTTAGATGCTCAGCGTTATGTAATTTTCAGAAGTCGGGTATCCATTTTATTCTATACTTCAGAGCATTTGATGTTATGTATGGATTATCTTTGAATTGATTATGTAATTGGCATGATAAATTTACCTGACTAATAATAAATTGTTACACTGATTTATTCTGACTTACTCTGGAATTATTAACTATCTCTAGTAGATTATGAACGGGTATAATTTCAACAAAGGGTTAAACTGAATAATTAAATGTGTAAACTATTAAATATAAATGACCAAATAGCCAAGTGGCATTCTAACCTAAATTCGAGGTCATAATTAAAATGGAGTCAGATAAAACTAAATTAGACTTAAATCCCTTTGCCCCGCTGAAAAGACCGAGCGCGCAAGAAACCTTCAACCACCAATCGTATGCCTCCATTGGGACGATTGGGCGGGCATACAGTTTGTTGTCAAACTCAAAAATTTGTTTATTTTTAATTAAAAAAATGCCATTCTTTTATTTGAAAAAGTTAATAATTGTATTTTATTGACAAAATATTTTAGTTTGTCTTAGATATTTTTTTGATTTATATCAGGTAACATTTTAAACTGTCATTTGATCATGTTACAATGTGCCCCTCACATGTTACAATGTACTATACTATGCTATGGGGATAGTTTTGAGGGGCTGATGCGGTTTCTTCTCTCAGTAATTATTTGTCCTGTTTTAGACCCTCTTAGAGGGAACGGATTATTTATATACAGAGTCTATTATTTTAAATAAAATTAAAATCATTCATTATTTCATTATTATATAATGATTTAATTTCTATAGGCTATATCTTTAAAAATAGAGTCGGCTCTCCAGTAATGCGTGCCAGTTCCTGACATTCACCTACTAGAGCCGGCTCATTCGTGAACGACCCATCACTAAATCTCTCATCTCAGGGGGATATGATGGGGGAAGCACGATCATTCGATTATACTACCGGGTTTCTACTGATACAAAGCTTAATGCTAAATCGCTGAAGTAACCCTTTAATGCAACACTTAAACCATTTTAATATGTGAAAATAATTTGGTATCTGACTTTTTGCCACATTAGTGGCACAATTGAGACATTTGTGTTGAACAGTGTTAATATAAGTTCAAATGTCCATCCATTTTAAGACTGGAAGGTACTCAATTTGTCTTTTACTCTAAATAAATTAAACAAATCATTCAGTTTAGGAGAGTTGCCTTTTTTGACCAGTGTGTGATTATGGGCCCAAATTTTTAAAAAGGGCATGTGAACACCCTCATAATCCTTGTCTTGTTGATGTTCAGTTAGTTGTCTCCAATGAAAAAAGTGACAGGACAGATGGTTTGTGTCTCCTGTCACTTATGTTGACACATGTTGGAGCTTTTCCGCTATTAGTGGGGCTATTTCCTGGATGACATTCATTTTGAGTTAAACTTTCCTGCAATACTCCATTAAGTGGGATGAAATGAGACCATTTGTAAGTTTCCATTGACAATAAATGTTTATACATCTGCAATTTAAGTTCCGAAAAGTGCTAAAACAAAAACAAAAGCAGTTGACCTATTATTACCTAGTCTGCATATTCCTAATGCTGGACTGAACTTTTAATATCCTTGTCTTGCTGATAAATTTGTTCTTTGTTTTTGATTCGCATAATCAGTGATATTAAGACTTAATGCTTGAATGTTATTAAATTCCTCAGTGGTCACATTTTTGTCTTTATTTTATTTGCCTTTTTAGATTAAAAACTGATTTAAGTTTGCAGGGGGTTCCTGAAATATTGATGGCTTAGCAGGGAAAGTATAAGGCACAGTTACAAAGTGATGGACAAATAGTACTTTGACACTGTATTGTCATAGTGTCCATTAAGGATGACCGTAATAGTTAATAACATCTCTCAGCTTCACTTGACCTCAAGGCTCAACATGGCTATAAAGACAACATACCAGCACATTGTAATGTGATGTTGTAGATGTTTTTCTAGCTCAGTGCATCATTGGCTATGTTTACGCTAACCCTTGTACCCAAGTCTAATTTTCTGCTTATACATTTTTTTGAGTATATTCACATGACCTTTTAAATTGGGTCCATATCAGACATTGGTCAATCATTTCAAACATGCTTCCGTGAAAATATGATAACATTAGGGATGTGCAGTGCACCATGTTGACTAATTTCAATAACATTTAAATGGAAATTTTGTAACTGACTAGTCTAAAAAACAGTCTGTATAAGCTACTTAATCTTTGAATCAATCAGTTAAATCCCATACTGAATGCTGTACATAATTTTTTTGTTATAATATGAAATTGGAGTAGCATTTGCTCCTAAAACATTTTATGTCTGTTGCTACTGTTCAAAGCAAGTGTCATTTTAAACGAATATATTTTTGCACCTTTCTGTGTAATACTTCATATAGTGTAATTCATAAATTATTTCAATTTTTATGCCAAGGGTAAATCAAACATGCAATTATGATGAATGTTTCATTAGATTAATATAAAAATTCAATATCTGACCTAATTGTTTACACAGAAGTTATACTTATCCAAAATGGCTTAGATTGAATTTAAAATGTCAGACTCAAATATAATTTTGCACAGTCTAATCCAAGAAACCAGATCTGTTTCACAATCACTTACCTGGAAAACATCCAGTAAATTCTTTGTAAATTACTGAGGTTTTTTTTTCTTTACCTGAGGATGATTTGATGAGGATCTTTCAGAGGAAGCCCTTATCTCATCATTTACCACAGATCTTTGAAAAGTACCCTGCACTATTTGCACGATAAACACAGACATGGCACACACAGCTTAAAGAAGCTGTACCGTTTTATGGACTCTCAGAAAAACAGCATGTTGTATTTGCACAGCCAATGTTTAACACTAGTTAAGTTTCCCATTGTGTAAATACAGGATCTGCTTCTGTGAAGAGGAGGTGACTGCCTGGTCTAGGGAATTATGGGAAGCTGCAAGGTCTTTAATTTAATGTGATAATGAGGTCTGACCCTCATTACGAGCATTTTCAACAAGTGACGTCATATGAAATTTGAACTTCACATTTCAACCTTTGTGACGTAGGTGCAGTAATTGCTTTGGTTTTCTTAGAAGGCTGCATTTTCTGACACAAAACATTCAGGCACACAATGTACCTGTACGTTTATTTTCAAAGCAGTTGATCTATCATTCAAACAGCTCCTAATTACCAGGCAAAAAACTTTTAGTTTCTGTCACAATTAATTCATTGACCGCAAGCAAGGGTAAACAAGCTGATTCAAGCTGATAGAAGAGCAACTTTGACTGAAATAACCACTCGTTACAACCGAGGTATGCAGCAAAGCATTTGTGAAGCCACAACACGCACAACCTTGAGGCGGATGGGCTACAACAGCAGAAGACCCCACCGGGTACCACTCATCTCCACTACAAATAGGAAAAAGAGGCTACAATTTGCACGAGCTCACCAAAATTGGACAGTTGAAACCTGGAAAAATGTTGCCTGGTCTGATGAGTCTCGAATTCTGTTGAGACATTCAGATGGTAGAGTCAGAATTTGGTGTAAACAGAATGAGAACATGGATCCATCATGCCTTGTTACCACTGTGCAGGCTGGTGGTGGTGGTGTAATGGTGTGGGGGATGTTTTCTTGGCACACTTTAGGCCCCTTAGTGCCAATTGGGCTTCGTTTACATGCCACGGCCTACCTGAGCATTGTTTCTGACCATGTCCATCCCTTTATGACCACCATGTACCCATCCTCTGATGGCTACTTCCAGCAGGATAATGCACCATGTCACAAAGCTCGAATCATTTCAAATTGGTTTCTTGAACATGACAATGAGTTCACTGTACTAAACTGGCCCCCACAGTTACCAGATCTCAACCCAATAGAGCATCTTTGGGATGTGGTGGAACGGGAGCTCGTGCCCTGGATGTGCATCCCACAAATCTCCCATCAACTGCAAGATGCTATCCTATCAATATGGGCCAACATTTCTAAAGAATGCTTTCAGCACCTTGTTGAATCAATGCCACGTAGAATTAAGGCAGTTCTGAAGGCGAAAGGGGGTCAAACACAGTATTAGTATGGTGTTCCTAATAATCCTTTAGGTGAGTGTATATACTCTTTTGTCAGTTTGCTTTTATTGCAATGGAAGAAAACGAGAAGACGTGCAGTTACATGTGTGAAACTTGTCGACAAATATTCTGTTTTTACCCCATACATACCTTACAGAGGGAATGTTGCTCAGTCTGCCAGAATTGTGTGATGGTCTGTGTCTATGTACAATTGTCAAAATGAAGGTTCTTTTCAGTTTTTTTTTTTTGTTTATTATACATTTTGCATTTTGAACCAGAAAGCTCTTATGTTTCAGCCTAGAATCATGTGTTTGTCTTGCCTTTATAGCCAAGATTGACAATGTTGGGGAAAGTTACTTTTAAAAGTATTGTGATATGCTATTGCGTTACTCCCTAAAAAATGAACTAATTGTGTTACTTTTAATGAAAAGTAATGCATTACATTTTCTCACTTGGCCTGGGCTTGCTTGTTTGTTTTATAATAACAAAAAAGTTATATTTTTGGCAAATGTAAAGGCCCCTTCACACCAAAGGTGAAATGAAAAAGCTTCCGGCTGAAGGAAATGCAAATTCACACCTGTACAGTAGAGGTACACAGCTCAGACCTTTGAGAAGAAAGTTCAACACTCTTACTTCAGCAATAAAAAGCAAAAAAAAATGAAACAAATATAATGTTTATTTAAAGTAATTTTTGCTTATTAGCATGGCTGAATTGGATCATCGAAGGTCAGCTGCAAATACTTTTAATAAAGTGAGATTAAATACATAAATCCTTAAATCACCCACAATCATTTGCGCACATTTCAATTCATGAAAATAAACTGACGGAAAATGAGTTGGTACTTAGCTTGTCTGAGTTTATCAAATGTAAGACAAAAGTAATGTTTTTGGAAATGAAAGCATAACATCTATCATTTGTTTTGCTGTGAATTATTCACTAACACTAAACTGACAATAATGTAAGTCACTGGGAGACCACAGACGGCTGACATTCACTGTATTGCATTAATACAAAGCCATTCAATATAAAGATTTGTAACACAAAGTATTTTTCCAAAATTAAGTTTTAATAGTATTTTCGCTTTTTGACCACGGGGGCTGGAACGTGCGTGACGTAGCCACACTGAATTCTCATTCCAGTGTTTAATTGCTGAGGAGGACACTAGCCTACAAGCCTCAGAAGGACTGGATTAGGAAGGATGCAGTCTCGGTATAGATGCAGCCTTCCGTTTGAGAAGTACCCAGTAACTCCTGAACACCCTGACTAGCTTGTTCGGGTTTGTTTGATTAGGGTTGGAACTAAACTCTGCAGGGCAGTGCCCCTCCAGGACTGGATATGAGGAACCCTGTCCTAGAACTACAATGTTTAGACGGTGCACACAACGCTTCTGCTTTTACTCCCGATTTCTTTCAACACGGGGACAGTAGAGGTGTCAGTAAATAATAAAAAACAAAGTAACTTGCGTTACTTATTTGAAAAAGTAATTTAGATCTTTTGTTGTAAATTTAAAAGAAATGTTACCTGAAAAAAAGTAATCTTATTGAGTAACTTGTGGCACTTGTAATGCATTACATTTAACACTGAAGATTCAATTTCACCAAGTCTTCAATTTCATAAGCCACGCAAAATGCCTGCTTTGATTGGTCATCACTATTTCTGTTCTAAAAATCTATTTCTGTTTACTAAAATTGACTTTTTTTTCTAATACTTGCCAGTTACCAGACTAGCTGAAAGATGTAATTGCATCATCTTTTTTATCAGTTTGAATTTGCTTTTCATTTAGCCTAACAAATATTTGTTGTGCTCTTGGTATGAATAAGATCATTCACTGGCAATTTTTTCATACTGTTTGCGTTTGGTCTTGCATAATAATTTAAATTCCATTTGTCATATGAATCCACCTTGATTAAAAACTAGTTTTACATGCTAGAGGTTTAGGCTTTGAGGACAGTTTGTTGCAATTGTTAAAATGATGAAGCAATCTGTTGCTTGCAGAAATAAGATTTATCAAGATAAAGGTCAACAGTAGATGTGTTTGCGTTCTTGTATGTGTATTTGAATATACTGCAGTTGTGAGTTTGATCCTTTAAATGATAATTGACAGGAGTACTTTATGTATGTGTTTGCTCTAGGAACTGGGAGGCATTAAAGAGGTGGGACGACGCGCTTCAGCTTACACCAGATGATGCAGTTCTGTATGAGATGAAGTCACAGGTAAAAACAAAAAACAGTTCATACATTTATGGTAAGTCTGCAATAGTGGAATATACCGCAGATGTAGAGATGCACAGCTGTTATGCTGACACACTCTTTTCCTCGCTTCTCTCTTTCTCTCTGGCTGTTATTTTCATTTCCTCCTCCCCAAGTTTCACTCACCAAACACACTCCCTATCTGTGGCTTTATAACAGAACATTTTGACATCTAGTTTTTTTTCTGTATTCTCCCTTCTCTTCTCTCACAGTTAGGTACTGCACAAACAAACTGTATCTTACAGAGAGAACACTTTGGACAGTTAACATTGGACAGTTTGGACAGTTTTCTGTACCTCTCCTTCACTCTGGATGGAACTCTGCAAATTTTAGACATCGGTCATGACAATTCAGCCCACCTCAGCATAAATAAATGGTGCCGTTTAGCAGATGCTTTTTTGTCTTAATGTAGGGAAAGCCCCACTGGGTTTAAGAGTCTTGCCCAAGAGCAACAAGGTTATTACAGTTTGTCATTAACTCACCAGTTTATGAGTCACATTTGCTTGGGATCGGACCTGGGATCCTTTATATTATTAGCCTAAATACGTAACCATCTGTCTACCGCCTCTGTATTTGTGAAGAAATATGTTGAACACAATGAAATGTTAAAAACAAGCAATATTGAAGGAGTGCTTCTCACTTGTTGGCTGCTTTTTTATTATCCTGTCTGTCTGACTAATGAATAAATAAATAAATAAATATTATGAATCTATTATTATATACAATTCTGTAGGCACAATTCATATGTCTACAAAGTCATTTCACTCAGCTTTCACAGCTTTTAAGATCTTAAGAAATGAAGCAAATTTCAAATAAATATTTGAAAATAAAATAATCTAAATGTATGACTGATGTTGAAAGTGGCAGTTGTGCAATATAATTGTATTGTATAATATCATCAAAGTAAAGATATTTTCTTATTCACTGAATGATTGTTAAAGTAATTCCATGAACATGCCATGGGTCATTGAGTTTGCTTCAGCAGATAGTAGGCTGTTTCTGAAAAAGTTCAACTTTATAGATCACAATATGTTAGCAACTTGTAATGAATAGTAAACCTGTTTTACGAGGATGAATGGCAGCATTAAGACCATATAATGTGCCAGGAAAAGAAAAAAGCAATTTGACGACCCTCCAGGCTGCTCCTTCGGCATTAACAAGCTGGAGCAATGTCTTTATCCAGTGACTTTGTTGACAAGTGCCAGCTTTTGCACAAATCACATGGTATATATGCATAACACTTAATAATTACTGTTAAAGTCACGGAATAGATAGTATTGTTGTTAAGATGGCAGAGTTAACAATTCAGTGGCCCAATGGTTTCCGGCCAAAGATGCCTTTTTTTGTCAGTTATGATTTGCCTTTTTATCTCCTCCTCCTTCATTGTGTACCTCATTCACTCATCTGACCTTTAATATCCTGTCTTTTGCACTCTCATCTGTCCATTATCCACTCCCATGATCTCATGTCAGCTTTAGCTCTGACAGTCAAGATGAGTGTCTGCTGACAGGACAATACAGGATCTTGGATCTGGCACAGACAAGAGTTTTTCTTTTGATTAATGTTCATCCCTTTGACAACTGAATGGAACTAAACAGAGGGTATTGATAGATTTTAATGTTCTGTAATCGTAATCAACTTATTTTCTATAAGAATAAAAATTACTAAATGGCCCTAAATGTAGATGTTTGCGTATTTGCTTAGACACACACACACACACACACTTCACTAACTTTGTGGGGACTCTCCATAGACGTAATGGTTTTTATACTGTATAACTGTATATTACTAACCCTATACCTAAACCTACCCATCACCAAAAAAAAAAAAAACTCATTCTGTATGATTCATAAGCTTGTTTCCTCATGGGGACACGAGTCCCCACGAGTGCATTCAGGTTGAAGTCCCCACCGGGATAGAAAAACATAAACACACACGCTTTAGAAATGCATATATGCATGTCCATTGGCTCAGCTGAGGTGAGTACGTATACACAAACATACTTGTTTACTCATTAATATCACTAACATAGGACAGATGGCATCCAGCAGCAGTCATCGCATCTAGTCACTTGGTCTGTTCAGTCTGCTTGTAACCCTGTTTTTTTTCTTTTTCATCCTTTCACAGTCTCTTTTTCCGTATATCTTATTGCTCACTTTTTGTTAAACTCCCCTTTCATCGCTCTTCATCTTATCTTTGGTGTTAGTGTCTTGTCTTTGATGTCTCTGTAACCCTGTCTTTTGCAGTGTTGTTTTTCGTGGCACGAATGCGTGTGTGAAATGACAGGTTGGACTCTGCGCACCTTGATTTCCTGATTTAAATTTCCTATCAGAGCAATAACGGTCGCATGTTCTCATCTAGTGCTCTCATTCAGAGTCTCGTAATGTGGGTGTAACGTCCAGAAACTGGATAAACCTAAATCAAATAGTCTATGCGAAACTCTGAATGTAACACAGTGATAGGACAGGTTTTACAATACAAATGTGTCTATTAGTATTAGTTAAAAAACACATTCCTTTCCATAAGATATACTCGAAAAAGTGTTACAAAGAGGAAATCAATGTTAAATGGCATGAATTTGTTTATAACTTGTTGTCAATTTACCTAAAGCTTATATTTAATAATAAATAATATCACCAAATAATGTCACTGTATACAAAAGCGTTCCTTGTTGGTAATGGATGGCAGTGAAGCTTCACTATAGGTCAGACATCTATTGGTCATGAAGTCATGTCAGAATGATTGAATTTATAAGTTGAGTGCATATGAACGACAGTGTAAAGTCATAATTACCAGAAGAAAACTCTGGACTTTCTTTTAAATTATTGATCATAACACATCATTGTGAATATTGACGTTTACATTTTTTGTTTGCCACTGAACCTAATGTGGAATTATTTTTATTTTTTTTAACAGCTTCTGCCCTAAAAGCTTCCTGTCGATATGAAATTGTCCAGTCAGTCCATTTTATTCTGAACAAAATCACTTGAACGCACATCATGTCATTATTACTTCCAAACTCGTAAGTGGGAATTTCCCAGAAGCACTTGAGTGCAGCATAGGTCAGGGTTTTGTTTCAGTACTGGTCGCATGGCTGTCCTCATTTTCCCTTTCTTGTAAACCAAAGTAGTGACCTTTTCCTGGCTGATCTCATGATTATGTATGGGGAGTCACCTGAAAAGAATGAGAAGGTGATGACTGAGTGTGTGTCTCTCATTAGAAATCTGATCACATTGGAGCAGCTGGTTGGCTCTGGTCTTGCCCTGATCGATCTACAAGCAATGTTTGAGATCGTTGAATTTGCATGAAGTTTATTTTCAATCTGTCCTCTCTCCCACCATGTTCCCTGCATCTGCTTATCACACACCTGTTTAATGGGACGCTAACCTCAACATGTGAATCTAACATTTTTCTGCCTGCCTGCAAATTCAGAACCAAACCTGCTGGAAAGTAAGATTATTTACAGCCCAGTTGTGTCCTTCAACTGCTGTTACCCTGGCAACACCCTGCATTGTATAAAGCTGGTATTTACTTTGATTATTGGTCTGACCTGAATTTAAAGGTAAATAAAACTCCATAATGGAAACATCTGTGATGCAAGACCATCCCCATGTTGCCATGTAGTGCAGTGTTTGCTTACTCATTGTCATTTATATTGCCTCTCTTATGACCCAAGTGGATGTTTTGCAATGTGATAACACTTTATTGATGTTTAAAATAAAATGTTAAATTACATCAGCTTGGTAACTGAAGGCCAAACTTGAAGTCTAATTCAGTTGCGTCATCTCAAATATTCTCTAATGTGCTTTTTATTCAGTAGTTTTGGATATCTGACTAAAATTAGGCCATCTTGTGAGTTTGTTGTGTTCAGAACTACTTGAAAGTCTGGTAGTGTGTGATCCTCAGTCGTTTGGTTTATGATGACCAGTTTTTATGTGCAAGCATTTACAAAGTCGGCAACTGTATGATGCCTAGTGTTTTAAAATCTGTTCAGATTTATACATTTATGCTGAGAATATTTCAAGAGGTGAGTCTGTCAACTTGTAACCTTTAAATGTGTAATCCTTAGGTGTTGATCACCCTTCAAGAGGTGTTCCTGGCTGTGCAGTCTGCAGAGATGGCCACCAAACTCCGCCCCCTCTGGTGGGAGGCGTGGCAAACTCTGGGCCGAGCCCAACTAAGTCTTGGTGAAGTGGATCTAGTAAGTAGATTTTACGTACTACATCATAGTTAGTCATAGTTATCTAGCCAGTCCTGTTTAAGCTATAAGTATACAGTTAAATCAGTCCTGACAGGTCTTAACATTCATAGAACCACCACAACATTTTCATTTCATAATGTTGCTTTTCTCTCTTTAAGAGAACCCACTAAGAAATAATCATGTTATTCATAACTGTGTTTGAATGTAATACTTAGTCAACAGATTCAATGTCATTTTTAGATTCGATGAGCAGAGTTCTGTTAATTGATTACATTTGGACTGACCTTGTTTTTTAATAGTGAACAGTGTATAATAAATGTCTTGCATAAAAATATGAATGTAAACAAATGTTTTAACTTGTAATTTTCTTATTGTGAAAATTACTGTGCAAAATAAACTTGGAAAAAGAATCGTTGATTTTGACAGAGACAGAAACATCACTATATTAAATGTAACATGAATTATTTTTATGTCAAAATTGTTTTAAGTTGTAATAAAAGTTGTTATAATATTTTAATATTTTTTTATACAAAAAAATATTTTAATTAGTAGCCCTATTTGGCCTATATGAACAGCTGACCTTGGAAATCAACTTATTAGGTGATGAACTGTTTCCACACAAGCAGTTTATTTCAGCATACTGAGGCATCTCTTCCATTGTAAACAGAACAACCTCGAGTCCTGTTATGGTGTCAGTGTCTTTTGTTGCACATCCTGATTTTGTTGAGTTGGACTCGCTCCTGGTTTAACATATTTTGTTGATCCTGGAACAAAATTCCTGTCCGAAAATTTAATCGTAACTATATCTCTACCCCTAAACCTAATCTAACCAATAGGTTTGCCCTTAAATCAGAGGGAAATGATCAGTGATTAACACTGATGTAGAAGCACCTAGTCCTGGTTGTAAACCAAAACTTGACATAAACTTGTCCCTCAAATCTGTTTGGTTGATTAGAATGGTGTTCCAGATTCAACAAAGATGTTGTCCCAGGAACTTGTTGCACTTGATGAAATCAGGTTCTGCATCCTTTCTCAGTCAGTCCTTCTGCCACTTATTCATCACGCAGATCAAGTGTCATTGTGATGAAGTGTGTAGTTCAGTACATCCAAGCCCAGGAGCATGGAAGATTACTTGAAGAGGAACACTGCCACACCTTACATGCCTCAACTTGTGTGTGATTGTGTGCATTAGACACACATGCTTAATGAAAGAAAACCTTGCAGATCCAGCAGGTCTTTGTCTAGTAACCACGTGTTTGTGTTTGTGTGTGTGTGTGTGTGTGTGTGTATATGTGCGTGTATTGAAAACAGAGGGTCTAAGCACTCTTTTTATCTAAACACTCATCGCACACACTTGACAGGTTGGCTAGAGTTTGAATAAATACTTTACTATTTTGGGCTGAGCATGCCATGTCAAGTAATTCACCAAAGAGAAAAATAACCTGAGGATGGAGGAGGACTCAAGTGAAATGTTAGGACTAATGTTTACATTCTGTGATTTTTAAGAGTTTTAGTTTCTTAGAACTGCTGCTATAACTGACTCTTCGTTAAGCCCTGCCTAAAATCTTACTTGCATAAGACGAGGTTTTGCTTTTATTGTTTTACTTTTGCACATCTGTCCTGTGTGTTTGGATGGCTTTAAGTGGAATTTTATAGAAACTATGGAAAACTTTGTTGCCATACTACTATCAAGTTAATGTGTTGTTTAAATGTTTGGATCTGTGGTAACTTGTACTTTTAAATGAGGCCTGTGTCTATTAATTTGACTGTGATTTATCATTTACCTTGATTCTGATTTATATTATCCACTGTTTTTAATCACGTTATTGCATAATAGGAGAAAAACAGCTCTTATAACTGTTTTACAAGTACAAATCATTCCAGCCAACATAAGATTAATATCCAATCAGTATTACCACATTTTACTGAAAATCATGCTGTTCTTGGAAATCTACAGTTCATTCCAATGGAAAGATCTGTAAAGTTTGAGCGAGAAATGAAGAGGTTGGAGATGAAGTATCAGGTGTTTTCTTTCCTGTAACAACAATAAATTTTCATACATTTTAGCACAAAAGGTGTAGCAAAGTTTCTCTTTTCTTTTATTTCCTGGACATTCTTTTACAGGAGGGGTGCAATCTGTTTTTTGTTTTGTTTTTTTAAATTGCAGCGAAATGGAAAAAGTCACAGATCAGTTTTTCCATATTGTGAAACAAATTATCGAAAAATAAAAAAAAGTACTTTGAGGCAGATCTGAATGAGATCTTGTGGTCAATATGTGGCCAATTTTTCAGAGGGGCTGGGGTTTCAGAGATCTAAATGATTGGAGAAATCCGAAGTACATCACCAGAGAGGAAGTCTGTTGCTTCTCCAGAAGATCATTATGACGTTTGATTAAAAATTATGTGGTAAAGAATAATTAAAAAATGAACCATAAGCATGGATGAATCATTTACAATAATATCAATAACATGCATTTAGAAAATAGATGAATTTCTGTATCATGTTGACGTTCATGTTATTGTTATAACCTAGGGCTGCACGATACTGAAGAAAAATGCGATATGTGATTACCCTGTTAAATAATGCAATATTCGATATGCGATACGTATAGTGTGTAGAATCAATTTAAATTATTATTATTATTATTATTATTATTATTATTATTATTATTATTATTATTATTATTATTATTATTATTATTATTATTATTATTATTATTTATTTTTTTTTTTTTTTTTTTTTATATTTAAAAACTGAAAATAATATATATTTTTAACATTTCTTCCTGGGGAAAGAAAGCCACACTACAACTCCTGAAAGTAAACAGCAGTGTTTTAGCATTAAAAAGAGTAATGTCACAAATCTGGCAATGTCATTTCAACATCAATGTAAACAAAACAAAACATTTAAATACCAACAACTCTTTGCTCAACTTGGTTATATATAGTTACATCAACACGAAAACTTAACATTGAGCACATCCAGGTAAACAAAAACACCCGAAACTAGAGGTGGATGATTAGTTATTTTATTTTAATTTATCTTATTAAAGATACAATTATATCTAATTATCTTATTTATTTTATTAAGAAACAATACAAAAACTGATTAATCAAATGTAAAACTAAAACACTGCAAAGTTTTCACATTAATTAAATATACATTGATTCATATTAAAGCTACAAAGGTTATTCAGTGAAGAGTGATTTTTCTCTTTATCTTTTGTCGTTTGACTGACAGGTTTACTTATTAGGTTGCTGTCACTTTAAGACCTAATGCACGGATCCTATTGACACACATCCGTTTTCTTTCTCAAATGCTTACGTTCACTGAAGACATAACCCACCGTGTTTACATGAATACTCGCCAAGACATTTTGACATAACTGAAAAGAAAACGGATGTGTGTCAATAGGATCCGTGCATTAGGTCTTAAAGTGACAGCAACCTAATAAGTAAACCTGTCAGTCAAACGACCACTGGAGTGCTATAATCTGCAAAAAAGAACTGAATTCGGGATCGCACACTGTCTGAGACGGGGCGGCTTATGCATGCGCTTCGGGTGTGTGTGTGTCAGAGCAAGTCCCGCAATGAGTTGTTTTCCACGGGTTATTGTGCATGTCACACGTATGTATCCGTACCCAGACCTACCCAGTCTATTCTCTACTATTTGCGTCGACCTAAATGTACACTTTTTGCAATGTTTTGATGTAGCCTATTAAAATCATTCAGATATTGCATGCCGTTGCGATATGCATATAGTAATATGTACATTTGCGATTATTTCAATATATCGTGCAGCCTTATTATAACCACGTTTATGGACACGCGCACGATTCAGTTTGATGTGTTAGTCACTCCTAATGGTAAGGCAAGATTGAATGAATCTGTGCCATGACTTCATCACAACTGTCGAAATCATCTCTGTTAAATCAATCAGGACCCTGGAGGAGAAAAGGTCTCCCAAAGCCATCAGATGGCTTTGTTCCTCATTAAAGGTTTTCTCTTTGACGAGGGTTGTATTCTTGGCTCTGGCTCACACTGGCTCTGATATTCTCTCTCTTTCAGGCTGATACGTGATCTAGTGTTTCTGTTGAAAGAGTCGATCGTTCTTTTGTAGATTGTTGAGTCAATAGGGCAATTATGAAGGTAAAACGCCCCACTAAATCCTATTTATGAATTCATTATTTGCTCAGGGAATGAAGCGAGAGCAAATGTCATTCTTTTATCCCCTCATCCCCTGGGTAACATGAACAGGGTGACTGATTCACAGCAGGAACTAGGATTTAGACCTCATACAGAACTAAATGAGCATGTGTTATTGCAGTTCTCCATAGACTGAACAACCTCTTCAACACTCAAACAGCTATAATGCACATAAAAAGCCATCTTCATAACATAAATATTTAGCTTTTTTTTTTTTTACAGTGTTTTTAACATTGTGGATACTGGATATTGAGTGTGGAATATATATGTGACACATCTCCCTGCATATCTGACACATGCAGTAGTTCAGTGTGTGTAATGAAGAATGTGATGATGTTGCATTCATAATAATGTGGTTTGCAGCTGCTGTTCTTTGTATGCAAGCATGGATGATGTGATCTGTTTAGGCTTATTATCAATCCGTACTTAGTTTTATTGAGCTGAAACCACATGCCTGTTTCTTTTTAACTGCTGTGTTTTGAAGTGGGTGTTTGGGAAGAAATGGGAAATGTGGAGTTGTTTAAGTACTCTTTGTTTAAGAGTTGTTTTTATTTGTTCCAGAAGGCTACAGAGGTTTATTTTATCTTGAGAACTAGTAAGAAGTCATGAATGCTTCTGTTTGAATGTGAAATAAACATCTGTACATGCTCATTTTGGAGTGCTCATTAAAGTGCAGTGCAGCACAGAGTCTGTGCATGTTGTAGTTTAGCAGAGTTAGCATTCAGTGTGTCACTGCTTTTGGTCATATCAAACATTTTAATTTAATAAAATAAAAACAAAATAATTTATAACACTTTTTGCTTTATCTTGTTTTTTTTGTGCTATGCGACCCAAGCTTTGCTATAATATCCCCACATTTATCTGCTACAATTTTAAGTTGAAAAAATCTAAAGTTTATTATTTTGAGAGAATTTTAATAATACCCTTTTGGTATATACGGTATCAGTTTTTAAAGAAATTGGTAACGCTTTACTATAAGGTTCCATTAGTTAACATGAACTAATGAGCATTTACTAATCTTAATTAATGTTAATTTCAACATTTACTAACACATTATTACAATCAAAAGTTGTATTTGTTCAAATTTGTTAATTCACTGTGAACTAACATGAACAAACAATAAACAGCTGGATTTTTTATTAACTAACAATAACAAAGATTAGCAAATACAAAAACAATCATGGTTAGTTCATGTTAGTTAATACATTTAACTCATGTTAACAAATTAAACCTTATTGTAAAGTGTTACCAAGAAATTAATACTTTTATTCAGCAAGGATGCATTAAATTAATCAAAAGTGACAATAAAGGTTTTCTTTAATATTACGGTTTTACTGTATTTTTGATCAAATAAATGCAACCTTGGTGAGAGACTTCTTAAAAATCTTACCGAACATTTGAATGGTACTGTATATCTATATCTGTGCATTTTGCATCTAGTTTCACCTTTGCTTATGTTTCATGTTCCGTGTGTGTTCCAGGCTGTACGGTCCTTCCAAGTGGCGGTGCACCTGCATCCGTCTGAGCGCCTCCTCTGGGAGGAAGACCTAGGCTGGGCCTTACAGCTCCGGCAGAAGCAACAAGCTCTCCGTGAAAGGACGACACAGGAAGAAGCCGCCCGAAGGCTCCTTGTGGAAGCTCCAGAGCTAAAGCGCGATTATGATTTTGAAAGCGATGAAGTGATTGAGGCTTGCACAGCCATGGCTGATAGACAGAAAAAATATGAGGACTTAAAGAAAACAGCGGTTGTTGTGGACACATGCGGGGTGACCAAAGAGGTGGTTGTCGAGGATGACGACAAACCCACTTCATCCTCACAGAGTGTTTTAGTCAAGGCACGAGGACTCTGAGGGAAATGGAGGCTGTTTTTGTGTCTCCTCATCTGTGTATATTGTTTAGATTATTATGTATGGGCTGTTGATTTGATAATCCAGGGTTCTGATAGGCTTCCTCATAGTGTTTAACACAGTTACTATCCCCAGTGAATTTGTAAAATGAGCACCAGACTCCCAGAAGAAACTGAAATGTTTCTGGATCATTTTCACCCAAACAGGAGCATAAATATGTCATTCCCAGTTGCCTTTGTTTCAGTCCCGTTTTATGTGAGATGTGAGCCCTCACTGGGGACCAGAGTGCCGTTATAGCAGTGTGAATCTCTGTGTGTATAATGTTTTTCCCACTCAATTCTGAGCACATCATACACATTTGCTCCATTACCTATTTACAGACTATTGGTGTTTAGTTACTTAGAAATGAAGTAGCAGTAATGTAGTGATTGGTTAAACCCTGAGCTAAAGGTCATGCAGAAGAGGAGAGAGGTCATGCAGGTGATATGATTTGTTTACTATCATCCTAGAGAGATAGTAGAAAACAGCCTATTATTTGTGTGGTGGTGAAATTAATTACACACAAAATTTATGTAACCCCTTCCTGAGTGAGTTTTGCATTCCAATGCACTGCTTTTCCATTGTTTTTCTATGTTTGACTGTTCTGCTTTGACTCACACATGACTTGGGATTCTAAAAATGCAGCACTCAATTTAAACGAGGTTCAGCTTTTAAAAATGCACTCTAGACCTTGCAGAGTTTTTAATTTTGTTACCCTGCGTATGCCATTTTTCAACTTCAAACCTGCCTAGAGGCCATTTACACAGAACACATTTTTGCATTACACTTTTCCATTGGTATTCTGTGTAAACATGCCCTAGACTGACATTTTTAGCCATTGTGCTAGCATCTTTTGCAGCATCTTGCACGTTCTAAAAACATTTAAAATAGGGTTTTATTTTCATTGGCTACGTGTAGACTACATGCAACCAAATAATCCATAAGTAAACATAAAGTTGAGAAGCACGGGTCTAGTGCATGTTAACATAAAGAGACGATGGAAAAGCAGCGCAGTGGAATGTAATTTTTTTTTTTTTTTTTCGGTTAAAAACACAAAACGCAGGTCAATGAAACGAAATAAAACACTTTTAACTTGAGTAGGCTACGGCATGTTTAAAACACTTCAAAGTAAGATTTTCAAAGTAATTAACATTCCGTAATAGGAAATGGAGCATTCACAATATACAATGTGTAAAATTTAAAAAAAAAAAAATTATAATAATAATAATTTCAATTAAAAATAAAAAGTGAAGGGGAAAAAAAAACAGCAGTGTGGTCAGATTCAGAATTACAATATCATGTGAATTTCCTCCCTTACATCAGTAAGGTTTTAAAGATATCTGAGTATCCCAAAAAAGGGGAGGGAAATACACCCAGCAAGCTCATGAGTGAGGAGGCTGTAACCTTCTGTTTACATATTATAGATAGTTTATCACAAACACCATTCCAAAAATCAGCAACCAAAGGGCATTCCCAGAGACAAAGAAAGAATGTTCTGATACTGTTGTTGCATTTAGGACATTGGGGAGATACACTAGTATTTATTTTCCTATATTTGTTCGGAGACATATAAGCTGTATGTACAATATTAAATTGCATTTCCTTAAATGTACTGCAGACATTAAAGGGAAGTCTGATAATATCTTCCCAGACATTTTTAATGTCACATTTTAAATTCTTAATCCATGCCTTCTGCAACAAATCAGATTGTCTGCTTTGTGATGGCATATCATAGAGTAAAATTTAGATATGAAGTGTTTGACTTCAGTCTCCTTAAGAAAAAATCTATCCAAAAAGAAATCAGCGTTATTCAGGGTAAGACTAGTTTGTCTAGTCTGAAAGAAATGTCTTCTCTGCAAGTACCTAAAGAAATCCTTTTTGGGGATATTATGCTTTAAATGTAACTCATCAAATGACATAAAACACCCTTATGGAAAAAGTCATATGTCCTGTATATTCCCACACAAATCCATATTAGTATGGTGAAAATTAGAGTTACCAGACAGTGTGGATAGGATACGCAAGCTCTGATTATACTTGAGAGACCTTCAAATTTGTGACCATGTTTTGAAAACTCTAATAATGAGTGGGTTTTCTTTTACCTTGTCAGGGATTTGGGTTTTCTGGTCTGATAATCTGGGTTTATGTATCCAATCTAGGAGAATCCTAGCCTGTATTGCCCATACATACTATTTAAAGTTTGGAAGTGTGTCAGTGGGCAGTTGTAATTGTAATTTAACTTTAGGTTGCTTACTGGCCCAAATAAATTTAGACATAGTTTTTCATTAATGTCTTTTATCACCATTTGTCAAATTAAAAAAAGTTAAAAAAAAGTCATGGATAGCAGGTTTAGAATCTTTGTGAAGATTATAATCTTTATAAGATTTTGACCATCTTGTGTTATCTTCCTTGATATGGGAAATTGATGTTTTAATATTGGCGTCATAAAGTTGTGAAAGTTTGGGTGTAATGCAGATACCTAAATATGTGATGCCTTTAGGAGACCATTTGAATGGCTTAACAAAATTAGGCTCCGATTTAGTGATCCTAATGGTGTAATCTCTGACTTGTGAAAATCAACTTTATATCTAGAAATGACTCCAGACTGCATTATTTAGTCTGTTAATTCAGGTAATGACGTTTGCGGGTTGGTTATAGTTAGCAAAATAAAATGCTGTCATTAATGAGATGATGCAAAATACGCGTGCAATGGGCAAACTCATCAGTCTAGTTCTTGTTTACATAGAAAAACAATGGAAAGCAGCGTAGTGGAATTGCTAAAAATGCACTTCCATTGTAACAAGCCTTACATTTTATGTTGATGATTGGCTATTACTGGCACTAACCACATCATTCATAGGCATTCATATCTGCATTGATACTGTCCAGCTGTGTGCGTGGGCTGCAAACCGAGGGATTTACGTCTCTAATGCTTTTTATTCGGCACCTGTGGGACCTGGCGGAAGCTTCCAGCATCCTTCTGCGTCCTGCTAATCCTCTGCTAATTGATGCTTCATTCATACAAATGAGGATACTAACGTTTTCGCTAATGATGATTTAGGGAGGTGGCTGGAACTGATGAATCCTATGGACTACAGTGAAAGATTGCTTTTGTCAGTTCTTATTTACATATATGTAAGGTACCGGGACAGGTGGCAGTTTGTACGTCATAGCAAATGCATGATTCATGCTGAGAATACTTGCAGAGGAGAGTTAAACTGATTTCCCTTCATGACCTAATGAAATTATGGGATGTCTACAGTTGGTGAAGGTCTCCAGATCTGTCCCTCTGCATCAGTCATCGTGTAAGGATCATGATGATACCTTAGCGATTCACGGGACTGATTTAATTGGAACCACAAAGCAAAAGGAATGCCAGAGTTTATGTATTTAAGGATGTGGATAAAACAAGATGTATGAGATGAGACTTTGTAGAATTTAAAAGGTCTAACATGACTTACCCTGACCAGTCATTTATTATTTTTAAAATCTAATGAGTTCTGACCCTTTTGAACAAAGTAGACACAAGGATTGCTGACACATTGGAAATACGTGAAAATATATTTTGGGTCATTATGGGTCAACAGATCCAGTGACCTCCAGTACACTGTGAGTAGGATGAGTGTACACATGCCTGAGGTCCGTTCTTTGTACCTCGCTTAATACATCTGAGATGATTTTACAAGATCTTCTAATCGTGATAACTGATCTCTGGCTAATTTGGTTCTTCAAACAAATTTGCGGATTGGATTGAAATATCTGGATTAAGTTATCTGACATTACTGCGCGTTCCTGTGTTCCCTGAAGAGGGCAGATGTATCGATACTCAAAACTACGATCAGTAATGCAACGATTGGCTGGCAGCAAGACAGCAATGTAATGACATCATGTAATTAAAAAAGACACCTGGCAAAAAACTTGACAAATAAAATAATAATAATAATTTTAAAAAAAGCGCATTTCTGGACCTTTATAAGGAAACAGCCAAATGACCAAACCAACATAAAAGTTAAAATAGATAAATGAAATGTGCACTGTTTTTTTTAAACATGATTCCCAAATTTATAGTATTTGTACACCCTTTAAATTTTTATTTCAATGTTGTAATTAGCAATTAATTTAATTTTTAACTCAATTTGAAGCAGATTTGTTATGTGACAGTATTAATTAAAGTTTCTTAAGGTTCAAGATCAAGTTATCTGCTTCTCCTGCGCTGCATCAAGCCATCCCATAATATCCGTCACTACTCAAATTAATGCACGGCTCAGATTAACTGTACAGCATCTGTGTAAGACTGCAATAACATTATAAAGTAATAATTATTCCCTCACAAATAAATCTCTCAATCAAGTGACTGTGGAGTATTATACACATTATAATATTCTTTTCAAGTACATTTTTATATTATTATTATTATTTAAAATTATTATTGCCCTGGTTCAGTAATGAACTCTTGTAATAAAGTAGCAGTGGCTGGGACAGATTTTAAGTATCACCTCAAGATGCAATCTAATCCTGTTTACATGAAATAAGCCTGCTCCCGAGCTGGTTTAAATTTCCAGACCTGTTGCTATGACAGCAAGTCCAGGATGAGCTTCGAAGAACCAAACAATCCAAGATCATGCCAAATCGTCAGCAATCAAATCCAGCTAACTGAGTTAGCGACGTACGAAGAACAGACCCCTGGTCTTGTGTTTTAGTCTGGATTTGTCTCATCAGTAATTATTTACAATTTGTGAACAGATCCGTTATGTTAATTTTTTTGCTCTGAACATAATACATTGTTCATCCTTTAAATCCTTTATTTTTGTTTGAATGCAAGAGAAAATATTTTGTTAAAAATTACATCTTTACACAGTTTTGTTGGTAACACTATTTTAGGGGTTATTTCTCTATAGTTGATCATTAGCATGCATATTACCAGGATATTGGCTGTTTATTAGTACTTATAAAGCACATATTAATGCCTTATTCTGCATGACCTTATTCTACATCCCTTAATCCTACCCAATACATAAACTTAAATGCTAAAACTACTAACTATTAGTAAGCAGTAAATTATGAGTTTATTGAGGCAAGTCATAGTGAATATGTGTTCCCCATACTAAAGTGTTCCTGTTTTTTTAAACAGGGTTTCAAAAAGTTTAAAACTTTTCTGATAATCATTCCCCTTAAATTTTGATAGCAAGTGAAGAATTGTATTTTTTAACTTTATTCAATAATAGGCTACTATTGCCACCGTGGCTGAATGAAAACATGATCATCTGAAAAAAGGCATTGTGATAGTCTGATATATACACTCACCTAAAGGATTATTAGGAACACCATACTAATACTGTGTTTGACCCCCTTTCACCTTCAGAACTGCCTTAATTCTACGTGGCATTGATTCAACAAGGTGCTGAAAGCATTCTTTAGAAATGTTGGCCCATATTGATAGGATAGCATCTTGCAGTTGATGGAGATTTGTGGGATGCACATCCAGGGCACGAAGCTCCCGTTCCACCACATCCCAAAGATGCTCTATTGGGTTGAGATCTGGTGACTGTGGGGGCCATTTTAGTACAGTGAACTCATTGTCATGTTCAAGAAACCAATTTGAAATGATTCGAGCTTTGTGACATGGTGCATTATCCTGCTGGAAGTAGCCATCAGAGGATGGGTACATGGTGGTCATAAAGGGATGGACATGGTCAGAAACAATGCTCAGTTAGGCCGTGGCATTTAAACGATGCCCAATTGGCACTAAGGGGCCTAAAGTGTGCCAAGAAAACATCCCCCACACCATTACACCACCACCACCAGCCTGCACAGTGGTAACAAGGCATGATGGATCCATGTTCTCATTCTGTTTACGCCAAATTCTGACTCTACCATCTGAATGTCTCAACAGAAATCGAGACTCATCAGACCAGGCAACATTTTTCCAGTCTTCAACTGTCTAATTTTGGTGAGCTCGTGCAAATTGTAGCCTCTTTTTCCTATTTGTAGTGGAGATGAGTGGTTGCTCTTCTATCAGCTTGAATCAGTCGGCCCATTCTCCTCTGACCTCTAGGATCAACAAGGCATTTTCGCCCACAGGACTGCCGCATACTGGATGTTTTTCCCTTTTCACACCATTCTTTGTAAACTCTAGAAATGGTTGTGCGTGAAAATCCCAGTAACTGAGCAGATTGTGAAATACTCAGACCGGCCCGTCTGGCACCAACAACCATGCTACGCTCAAAATTGCTTAAATCACCTTTCTTTCCCATTCTGACATTCAGTTTGGAGTTCAGGAGATTGTCTTGACCAGGACCACACCCCTAAATGCATTGAAGCAACTGCCATGTGATTGGTTGATTAGATAATTGCATTAATGAGAAATTGAACAGGTGTTCCTAATAATCCTTTAGGTGAGTGTATACATTCATTTGTAATACTTGAAGGACTGGGATCATTCAATTATTTGGTCACACTTTAGATTAGGGTCCAATTCTCACTATTAACTAACTATTAACTGCGACTTTTGCCTCAATAAGCTCCCAATTACTGCTTATTAATAGTTAGTAATGTAGTGGTTACGTTTATGTATTGGGTAGGATTAAGGGACGTAGAATAAGGTCATGCAGAATAAGGCATTAATATGTGCTTTATAAGTACTAATAAACAGCCAATATCCTAGTAATATGCATGCTAATAAGCGACTAGTAGTGAGAATTGGACCCTAAACTAAAGTGTTATTTTAATGATGCTATGCTTAGAATAATATTGAAGAGTGCAACAACAAAGAGTGTTTTTTGTTTTAAATTTTCTATTTGTTTTCAACTCGAGTTTATTTCAGCATAAAATAGCTAGCCATTGCACATTCTGAAGGGTCACATCAAGGTGATAAGCAAGACAAGGTTTAAAAATTCATGTGTTTGCAAATGTGCAAATGAAATGGTAAAAACATACAGAGTAATGTTGAATCATTTATATACATTCAGCAGATGATGGTGCTTAAGTAGTTTGAATCGTGTCTCATACTGTTTTGATACATATACGAAATGTGAAATGAAACAAAAACCATATAACTGCTTCCACATGGGTAGAACTATGTCAAACCTGACCTTCTCACAGAGAAGAAATGACTACAGTTCACAGATTGTCCAAAACAACTACAATAAATAAGAGCATCACAACGAGACGCTGTTCACATTTTAACATCACAAATATGTACAGATGAACTCAACGGTTCCTCCTTGACGACCACTGACTGATCAAGACCTTAGTGATCGATTTTGACAGCTTGAATTTTTTCAGTGGTTACAAGGATTTAAAAGTGCAAAACGTATGACCTCAAAAGACATTCGACATCTTGATAGCTTTTACAATTTCACCTCCTAAACTTTCTTGACAATGATATGCTGTGTATATCATGTGCTCTTACATTGTATAATGTGTTTACTCTACCGATATATTTTGTGACGGTATTACTGTCATTAAACATGAAATTGCTTGGTTAATTCACAGAATATTGTACATATTATGGAAATTCCAAAAATTGTACAGTTACGTCTAGCTACATCTTATATAAGTTTGAAATAGTAAACAATTTTTGGTGTTCTGGTCACCTTAACATAAGGAAAAGGACATTTTACACCTTTAAGTTTAAGTTCCAGCACAAGAAAATCTTACAAGGCACACTGGTTACTTGAACTTGTGACCTATTGAAGAATTTCTGCAAAAGGGAACTTTACATCTTTCAGATCTAATCAAGAGTCTGAATTTCAGAAGAAAAAAAATCCCCTCTGCCCGGGTGAAATCAGTCAGTCGGGGCCCAATGCAATTTTTATCTAGTCAAAAACGAATAGCCTTTTCCTGCTGAAACTTCCAATACAGTCACATTTATCAGAGCTCTGTCATTCGCCTCGTTGTCTAGAATATGCAGGATAACCTGTTGTTCAACAAAACATTTCCTTTAAAATGCATTGAGTAACCAGAAAACGAAGCCAGTTTGCCTCTCGATCCTCCTCTGCTCTTTCACCCTTTCCAGAACCCCATCATGTAGCAACATTCTTTTTCCTGCTTGTTTTCTCAAATATCCTATCATTTTAATCTCATGAGTTTTTAGGATTTTTTCCTTCGATATTCGCTCCGAGTAGTTCTCATTCTGTTCACAACGCTCACATTAAGCTCCTGAAATGTATTCCCCCTCCTGACATGTTGCTTTGCTGAATTGAGCGAGTTTTTCAGGCTCACTTTCAGCATGTTTTATATGCTTCTCTCTTCTAAGCTCAAAGTCTCATCTGTAAAGGTGACTTGCAGCGGCTGGTGCTTGGAACACTGCGCTTCATTTGTGTTGGAGTGTGTTTTCACAAAGTCTGTGCTCATTTCTGTCCTGTTTTCTTCGCTGCTGAGGTCTTCCACCTGAGAATCCTGCAGAAGGGTTTGCTCAGTTGAAGTTGAACACGTCCTGCTCTGCACGGAGTCACCACAGCAGCCCATCCCCTGTCCCTCCTCCAGGGGATACAAGTATGTCTGTGACGTGCTGATCACCTCTGGCTGCTCGGGCAGAACCAGCGACGGCAAATCACGAGACACAAACGATGAGCTGTGGACACCATTACTGCAGTGGAACTCCGACGGGCTCCTCCCGTGACCCCGCCCACCGATACGGCAAAAGAGGCATTTGACCTTTTCTAGAATCTTCTGCACTACCGTCTTTCTCAGCAGGATGTAGATCCATGGGTCTAGAATGGGGTTGACAGAGGCAATTCGGATGGCCTTAAGGTCTGGGTTTAGCATTGCTGTTGTGTCTCTGTAGGGATACAGCTGGTTCACAAACACCTGCACCTAGACAGGAAACAAGACATTATCTGTTTACTACTTTATCTATAGTCATTGATACCATTGAAATCATCCTACATTGATTTCCGACACCAAACACAATCATGATACGAGCACTGAAATCAGATATGGGTTATGTCTTTCCACTATGAGTCAACACATGATAAAGTCATCATGGTACAAATCATATAGATACAAATCCCATGCAGTGAACATCAATAGATAATAGATGACTCATACTAAGTTGTTTAGAATGTTTGTGACAACCTTTCTGGGCTTTTTATCAATTACAACTTTTCAGTCTATGTCACTCTAAAAATGCAGTGTGCATAAATGCATTTATTTTTATTCTTTAAATTGGATGTTTTGCTTTCACTAGTTATATGTGATTGCACTGTAAGGATTGCTCTAATTTGCTGTACTTAAAGTATATTTCAATAAAGAATCTTAAATGCCTTGTTGAGACATTAAAACTTTACTGATTTTGTACGATGCAAGTTCAATAGGAAAATTAAAAAAATAAGAAAAGCTTTTTAAATAAAATGTAAGAAGTGATGGTTGGTTTTCATAGGAAGTGAGTATCCCATTTATAAGGTGCGGGATAAGATAAGATTTATGTCAAAAAATTACATTTACTGTAAAACTATAGTCTATATAGTGCCATGCTCAATCTAATATAGGCTACATTTTTAGTAGATTATAATGTAATTCATACTTTTCGCTTGTAATTACAGTTTCAATTAATTTCATTTTATAGTAGGCCTTTTGTAAAATAGGTGTGATACGATTTTGCACAATGTTGTGAATTCATTGACTTGTTTGACCTGTTTAAAATGAGCTAAATTGAATCCTAATTCAAGTTTTTTCCCCCTTTTTTCAGCCGGGTATCCCACGTTAACACATATTGTGCAACATGATCAAAGTACGCTGTTATTTCCCAAAGGCCACCAAATCCCACTTACCACTAAAGGAATGGAGCAGATGAGCACAACAATGGACGTGGCAATGAGAACAATGACCATCTGGATCTCCGCACCAGCCAGACGCGCGAAACTCCGCCTGCGCCTGATCTCTGCGACTCGCGCCTGGTCCGTCCCCAGCGAGGTCCTGCGCACGAAGCGCTTGTGCATCATGATGAGAGCCGCGCACACCAACACGTTACAAATGACGGTGGCGAGGATGAGGACGGAGCTGAAGCCGGCGTACATGTAGGAGAAAGTGGCGTTCGTGCTGTCGTTGCTATGCCAGTCGATGAAACACCAGGTTCCTGGATGCTGGCGCTTCACGGATCCAAGTCCCATGCTGGGAAGAGCGCAGAAGAGAGCATTGGAAACATAGATTCCTGCGAGCGTCAAGCCTGCCACCCGCTGGTCCACGTAGTGGTTATAGAAATACGCATGATTGATGGCGAGGTACCTCTCGACGGACATGGCCCAGATAATACTAAGACCTGCCAAAGAGAAGAAGAGTAAAATGAACCCGGAATACTGACACAGCTCCGTCCCACCGGGCCAATCGCCCTTCACATAGGTGGCAATGGTGACTGGGCTCGCAAGCAGCGTGCCCAAGAGGTCAGTTACGGCAAGTCCACACACCAGGGTGTAAAAAGTTGTCTCCTTTTGCTCTTTCCGTGACTTTCGAAGCACTACGATAGCAATAACGTTCCCGACCACGCCAAATATAAACATAATGACCGGGATGGTAGGGTCCATGGTCATCTTCTCCGATTTGTTTCTTACATGCAGGTCGATGTTCAAATCAGATCGGTCACTTTGCACTCGCTCAAGACGCATGGCGTGAAATTGATGTCAAATATCCCACTATCATAATTTCCTCATGTATGTTCCATGCGCTGTTACGCGTCTCAAATCTCCAAAGCGCGTCTCGGATTAGGATACATTTTGACACTTCTGAGTCCGGTACACATGCGATCTTCTGCAAAATCAGCCCTGTCTGTTTCTGCTCGTGAGAGGTGTGTAGTCCACAGTTGCCCTGCGTCTCAACTAAACTGACTCACAAGTTTTTCCCTGAGAGCTTTCTGCCAACTCCGCCCTCGAGCTTTAGAGCGCAGTCTTGCACCCTCCTGTCACTGCAAGTTGACACATATATGTCTCCCCATAAAATACCTACTAGGCTAATATTTATCTACACAATTTACATTCATTGCCCTTTCTTCGTTTCAGCAAAATTGTATCTGGGTTATTCAAGGCAAAGATGACTTTTGTGTCCCTCATGAATATACTCTGTGTGTGTAAACGATGAATTTAACAGTGAAACGCCAAAACCAACGTTTGGCATCTTTGCTCAACTCAACAGCTTGAATATACTCACCCACTCACAATGAAAAAGCCACCCATTTCAACGAACAATCATTAACAATAACACTTATTCTGCATAAGGTCAGTGTCTGGTCTTCTGAAAATCCATGCAAAACTACATGTAGCTTTAATTACTCACCCTAGCTCATGTCATTCCAAACCCGTAAGACCTTCGTTGATCTTCGGACTTTTAATTTTTTGGTGAACTAACCCTTTAAGCTGCTCTGTTTTTCTGATAAAGGATGTGTTTGCTCCTTAAGGCAGCACATCCTGACAGTGAAAAATATATGATGTGTAACATTATAATGTGTTAAAATTGACATTTTGTTAAGACACGTTATAACTTACTTTAAAACCCAGTCCCTACAAGATCAGCATTTTACTCAAAAAATCTATTGATTTAAGTATAATCATATTTACTGGCTGCTTATTGACTTTGGTCACAGAAGCATTGTAATGCAGAACATGTAATACAGCCACTTATGACAGTGTTGTGATGATAGTAGCTCCAAAGCCCATTCGCCTTCCATGATCATAATCCATCCTTGAGTAAGAAATAAAGCAGCACATGGAAAGTACACAAAACTATATGCTTCTATCATTAAATGATCAAGATTCATATGCTGCCTTCAATGTTGAGTTTAAGTAGCACAGTACTAGTTTATGCATAACATAATGGGTGGAAGTTGACAAAATATATGTTATCCATTTTATGTTGCTTTACTAAAACTTTAATCATTGACAATGAGATTTATACACTTGTTGTGCAAACTTTTACACCTTTGTTTTCTCATCTTTGGACATTTCTTTTTTTTTCTTTTTGCATATGACTGGACAGTTCTGCAAGGTTTTCTGAAGACAACGACTCACATAATGCACAGCTTTTGAAATGTCATTCAACTAGATATTTCTGGATTAGTTGTCTGCTTCCGTCTTGTGGTATGCCTTGTGCTTATTGACGTCTGATCTGCTTAAGCTACAACATACCTAGTGTTATTGAAAGCCATGCATGCACCAGCTACATAAAACGTGTATGAGAACAGAGAACATTGTGGTTTTCTGTGAGGTTTGCATTTGTGGGGGGGGAATGCCTTTTTAGTGTCACTGCTAGCTGAGCTGTACAAAGGAACTGTGTGGCCATTAAGTGTTGCATAGTTCACAGCAATGTCATGTACCAGATAACTTGTAAAAATGCACAATACATAAGTGATCACGAATCACTGGCTCAGATCAAGAAACCTAAATCTAAAGGGTTAAATTTACCACATTCACTCTGAAAAAAGAGCAGACGTTGACACAGGATACCACTGTGTAGGTTGTGTTCAAAGAGCACCTCTTTTTAGTTCTGATGTGATTCGCAAATATGAACATCAAGATAAAATAAACGAGAAATAGTTGTGACAAAGTTCAAATTACAATTTTGAGATAGGCCTATGAAAAATGAGCACATTAAAATGGTTGCAAGTTAAAATTGAAATTGAGACATCAAGTCACATTTACAAGAAATACACGATTACAAGAAATAGACACAATTGTGAGATAAAATCTAATTTAAAGCCCGGGACGCACCAAGCCAACGATCGGCCGTCGGGCAACGGCAGGCCGTTTTTGAGCGTCGACCTAGCTCTTTCGGGGTGTTTGGCACCGTTGGCTCTAGTCGGACGCCGTTGTGTTTTTTTTGGGGCCGATTCAGCATGCAGAAACGCCTTCAGTGAGAGAGAGGGAACTCTGTTTGGCTGTTCAGTTTAGGGAATAAATCAGTGCACCAGAATAACAGCAAAACAGCAAGCAAAATAAGGTTGCATTTGTGAGATATATGCAATAACAAGAAATACATTTGTAAGTGTGAAATATTAAGTGAGATTTAAAAGTACAATTATGAGAAATAAGGTCCCAGTTACCTTTTTCACTCTTTCGTGGAAACAGGCTTATTAGGCAAAACAGGGCAAATGGGGATGACGTCAAATGGTCTACGAGCATCACTCTTAGATTTTCTGTGCGGGTATTGAATCCAACTCTCGCAGCACAGCCACAGGAACATGAAGCAGTATATTTACATAACGTCAATTTTGTGTTTACTGATGACCCTTCATCACACATCATGTATTTAACCTTCTCAGCGTAACTTCTTTTTCATTCCACTAGTATGAAAGATGTTTAATCTGCAGTTAATGAAACATAAAGCCCCTTGAACTACAGCTTTTGTTGATTGAGCTGTCTGTGTTTGGAAGGGTGGTGCAGCTGACTAAGTGGCTGTATTACATTTTCAATGCTTCTGTGACCAAAGTCAATAAGCAGTAATTAAAAGTCATTCAAATGAAAGATGAGAAAATGATGGGTATTTACTTTAATGTAGAATGTTATTATTCTTTCCCATAGAAAGCAGACGTGAGCCGTGTCCAAAATAATCTATTAAAGTTATCACTTGTTTGATAACCTCTAAAAGCAAATTTAGAATATTTAATTTGTAGTGATGGATCTTCGTTTTCCCGTACATATGATGTAGTTTGTCTAAAAGGGTCTTAAACCACTATTCCATCAGCACTTAATTAGGATTTCCACAAAAGCTTTTAGAGTTCATCTTGGCCTGCGGTTCCCAGCTTTTGTCTTTCCTCCTTAAAAATCAACGTTTCATTAACGTTTATGGCCATGTCACATTAAAGGTAGGGTAGGCAATTTCGGAGAAGCTAGTAGCAATAGCAAGTTAGCTTTGAAAACATAAGATCCGACAAAGTCACACCTCCTCCAAAACACATGAACACATATAGCACATTCTGCAAAGCATCATGAGAGACGGCATTAAATTACCTCATGTTTCAAAGCACATAACATTACAATAATAATGAACATAAACAACTTACAGAGCTCTAGTTGTACCACCTGACAGCTGCAGAATCATTTCAGCGTTGATAGTGTTCACATATAAACTCATAGAAACAGCTCAGTGTAGAATGTCACGGATTGCCATTACGGTAATTACGGTTATAACATGGTGTGAAAGCAACATAAGCTCATTGTTTTGGTTCAGGAGGAACTGTAAAAGGCAGCTGCTCTTTGTTTGTGGCGCTCAGTGACTGACATCTGTCTAACTCTGCATAGCCTTATGGAACGTTTGATGCGAGCAGGGTGCGTGGAGGTATGAAAATACATGTTGACAGCCAGGTAAGACATCGTATCATTGCATTCGGACCAAATGCAATGATTGGATGATATTTTTTTTGGTCCTGAGACTTCCACAGAAGATATATGTACATTTAAAAATATATATATTTAGACCACTTTGCTTCTTGTATTAAGTATGTGCTGTGGGCAAACTTTGTGCCTTCATGCAGGTATCCCACAGAGTTTGTGTTTTTAGAAAGTCAAGGTTTATTGTGACAGCTTTAATTGTGTTTGTTCCTTTCGGCAGGTTGAGTTTGCTGCTGTGGTAAGACCTGTCATGGGCCCTCTTTGTTCTTCCTCTATAAATTCGGACCAAATACAATGATTGGATGATATTTTTTTTGGTCCTGAGACTTCCACAGAAGATATATGTACATTTAAAAAAATATATATTTAGACCACTTTGATTGCTCTAAGGATGTGAAGAGAATTACCAGTATAATATATATATATATATATATATATATATATATATATATATATATATATATATATATATTTTTTTTTTTTTTTTTTTTTTTTTAAAGGCCTACCCTACTGTCATTAAAGGAGTTCTTTAATGTGCACTCAGTAATTAAAAAGTCCTAAATGAGGAAGGGTTATACAGTATAAGCAACATTCTGGTGTTTCTCAATCCTCTAAGAAAGATGCCCAGCACTGCACATTTTGGATTCCTCTGTAGTAGAGCTCCAAAAATGAGATGTGTCAGATTGTTGAGACATCTAAAACAAGACAGACCTACTTGGAAAATGTAGAAATATAAAGGAGTCGCTGTAAGATTGACCTTTGGCAGAGCACCTCTTTCTGCTAGCATTAGTTGTTTTATAATATTTATATATGGTCCAAATATACTTTGGCACAGCACATCTCTTTAAATACAGTACAAAAATGTGCAATTGTCTTAATAATTGTAACCATGTGACATGCAACATGCTTGATGTCTGACTAAAGGGAAGGGTGTGTAAAGAAATTCAGAAGAAAAAAACTTTTGTCAGGAAACTGAAGAGGAAGGAAGAACTGGGGAAACAAGCGAGTGTTGTGTGTCTGTTTGTACTGTGTCTGTGTCTGTTTGTTTTTTTTTGTGAACTTTTAGAACACTATCTTTATGCTGCTTGATTGAATAATGCCTGTGATTAAATTTCTGATCAATACAATACATTTCCACTAAATACAAATATTTGAATCATCTTGCGTAATTATGATGCAACTAAAACACAGGAATTGCCTAAGATGCAAATATAAAATATATAAGCACTATGAGCTACATTACTGGAACAATTTAGATCACGTCCTGTTTTGCTGTCACTGTGTTAGACCTGATGTGACCACTTCCTCTACAAGTCACAGTCTATGTTAGTGTATTGAAAAATCCCTTCAAAGATGCAATAGAGTGAAAGAGTAAATAAGGATCTGAAAAAACGTTAACTGACACACACATATTATAGTGACTTTCCACAGACACAATGATTTTTATACTGTACAAACTGTATATTTTATCCCCTTACACTAAACCTACTCATCACAGAAAACTTTCTGCATTTTTACTTTTTCAAAAAACATAAGTTAGTCTGATTTATAAGCTGTTTTCCTCACAGGGACCAAAAAATGTCCCCACACGGACAAGAATTTCAGAATTTTCAGAATTACAGATTAAACCATACATGCACAAACACACACGGACACATAGTTCTGTCTCATCTGAATGACAGACTCTGAGGTGTGAAATTTGTTGCATTTGAGCATCCGAATGATAATTTATGTCCCTCTGGCCCCCTGCCATTATTTAGCATTAACTGGAATCACCTCCTTCAAGTGACATTATCTTTCTCAAAAATATTGACCATAGACCAGGCTGTTTCTCAACTCTTGTGGAGTGATTTTTATGAAGCGTGACCACCCTAGCATTCACAAAGCAGTAAGACACATTTTGAAAACAAGCCAAGACAAATGGCTTGTTCACCCTAGGGTAAGTTTTTACTAAATAACTGCTCAGATAAGACAGATTACTGGAATTGTCGTGGAAAACGTTACATTTTCTGTGTCATGGGATGTAGAGGTAGTGTGTATGTTTAAAATCCAAGTATGGTGTTTAAAAGGGGAAATGAAGAGAGTTATGATATGACACTAAAAACATAATGAGAATGCACATATCATAAATTATCTGATGCAGCTTGCATGAGCATTGAGATGCTTAATCTAATAGACTGGTTGTATTTTTTTATTATAAAACACACATAAAGCCACAAATAAAAATGCATAATTAATTGCGCTGAACAATAAGGCACATAACAATTGTGGCTTTTTGCTTCTTGTATTAAGTATGTGCTGTGGGCAAACTTTGTGCCTTCATGCAGGTATATCCCACAGAGTTTGTGTTTTTAGAAAGTCAAGGTTTATTGTGACAGCTTTAGTTGTGTTGTTTTTCTTCGGCAGGTTGAGTTTGCTGCTGTGGTAAGACCTGTCAGGGGCTCTTTGTTCTTCCTCTATAAAAAATTGGGAGGTAGGTGTTTACAGGGCAAGCCTCAATCTGCCATTAGTCTCTCATCATACCATCGTCCAAATGAATTCACACACATGCACACACACACACACACACACGCACACACACACACACACACTCATTTTCACTATCTTTGTGGGGACTCTCCATAGGCATAATGGTTTTTACACTGTACAAACTGTATATTATATGCCGCTCAACTAACCCTACCCCAAAACCTTGCATTTTTACATTTTCAAATAGCCTTCATTTAGTATGATTTATTAATCCATTTCCCACAGTGTAGGTGATCTCAGGTTTTACTGTCCTTGTGGGGACATTTAGTCCTTACAATGTAGGTTAAAAAAGTACACACTCACACAGCCCTGATTGTCTCTGCGAGAGAGAGAGAGAGAGAGAGAGAGAGTCAGTTGCAAATTAATTTGGTTTATAGCTTAACACAGTCTGCAAAAGTGGTATAGATACTACCAACTTTCTATTCATCTATCCTAACCTTAATCCTGAATTGTTGAAAGAAATGTTTCTTGAGCACAAAATCAGCATATTAGAATGATTTCTGAAGAATCATGTGACACTGAAGACTAAAGTAATGACTGCTTTGCCATCACAGGAATAAATTACATTTTTAAAATACACTCACCTAAAGGATTATTAGGAACACCATACTAATACTTTGTTTGACCCCCTTTCGCCTTCAGAACTGCCTTAATCTACGTGGCATTGATTCAACAAGGTGCTGAAAGCATTCTTTAGAAATGTTGGCCCATATTGATAGGATAGCATCTTGCAGTTGATGGAGATTTGTGGGATGCACATCCAGGGCACGAAGCTCCCGTTCCACCACATCCCAAAGATGCTCTATTGGGTTGAGATCTGGTGACTGTGGGGGCCATTTTAGTACAGTGAACTCATTGTCATGTTCAAGAAACCAATTTGAAATGATTCGAGCTTTGTGGCATGGTGCATTATCCTGCTGGAAGTAGCCATCAGAGGATGGGTACATGGTGGTCATAAAGGGATGGACATGGTCAGAAACAATGCTCAGGTAGGCCGTGGCATTTAAACGATGCCCAATTGGCACTAAGGGGCCTAAAGTGTGCCAAGAAAACATCCCCCACACCATTACACCACCACCACCAGCCTGCACAGTGGTAACAAGGCATGATGGATCCATGTTCTTATTCTGTTTACGCCAAATTCTGACTCCACCATCTGAATGTCTCAACAGAAATCGAGACTCATCAGACCAGGCAACATTTTTCCAGTCTTCAACTGTCCAATTTTGGTGAACTCGTGCAAATTGTAGCCTCTTTTTCCTATTTGTAGTGGAGATGAGTGGTACCCGGTGGGGTCTTCTGCTGTTGTAGCCCATCCGCCTCAAGGTTGTGCGTGTTGTGGCTTCACAAATGCTTTGCTGCATACCTCGGTTGTAACGAGTGGTTATTTCAGTCAAAGTTGCTCTTCTATCAGCTTGAATCAGTCGGCCCATTCTCCTCTGACCTCTAGCATCAACAAGGCATTTTCGCCCACAGGACTGTCGCATACTGGATGTTTTTCCCTTTTCACACCATTCTTTGTAAACTCTAGAAATGGTTGTGCGTGAAAATCCCAGTAACTGAGCAGATTGTGAAATACTCAGACCCGGCCCGTCTGGCACCAACAACCATGCCACCCTCAAAATTGCTTAAATCACCTTTCTTTCCCATTCTGACATTCAGTTTGGAGTTCAGGAGATTGTCTTGACCAGGACCACACCCCTAAATGCATTGAAGCAACTGCCATGTGATTGGTTGATTAGATAATTGCATTAATGAGAAATTGAACAGGTGTTCCTAATAATCCTTTAGGTGAGTGTAGATTACAATAGAAAATTACTTTAAATTATAATAATATTTAACAATATTTACTATATTGTGATGATCAAATAAATGCAGCCTTGTTGAACATAAGAGACTTCTTTCAAAAACATAAAAAAAACACTTGTGTGAAATATATATAAATACATTTTCTCATGTTTCTCAATTTTCTCAATTCACTCACCATTGTCATTTTGGATCTTGGTTAGTAATATCAAGTCAATAGATTTCACTAGGCCTCTTGATTTATCTGAGCCAGCTGGTTAGAATGGTACTTGAAGTGAACTGATAAAAAATGGGTAGTAATTGTTTGTCTCTCACATTTAGATAAGAAGATCTTCAGTGAGACATATTGTACTGGGACATTTTCTGTTGCTAATGAAAGCAACAACAGCCTGCATTTAGATTGAAACAAGGCCAAATTGGCCATGCTGTGACCAAGACAGGTTTGAGTGCAAACTAATCACATTTGTCTGTGTGAGGGAGTGTTCATGTGTGCATACTACACATTTCATCTGTCTCATATTTGTGTTCTGCTCAGTGTGCATATGTTCAAATATGCCTGTGAGTGTCCTTTCTTATCAGTGTTCCACCTCTCTTCTGGTGCAGCTTGTTGCTTCACATGCTTCCCATGCTATTGGGAGAGGGAAGAAGTCACCAGGGAGCAGTTTCAGAGCTAAAGGATGCTGGGACTGTGGTATTCAGCCCACATTTGACTCAATGACCTGCATTACAGACTGTACTTGGGTCACAAAATCCGAATCGAAGATAGCAAACGACAACATTTCCTAGGGAGGGAGAAAAGAGTGTGTGGGCATGAGAGAAATTATTCTCAGTGCTCTCAGCATGGAATGTACCAATTCAAGCAATGAACAATCTTAAATGCACCTCATACTCAGAACTTCTACATGGTGTTGTAGAATGAGCACCTGCTGCATTGAGCCCTTTCCTGCCCCTTGTTTGTTAAGTTTTAGAAAATGTCCAATAATTTCAAATAATATTGCAAGTTTAAAAAATGGAAAAAAGTGTGTGTGGGGGGGGGGGGAATTAAGGAATATTTTTCTACATTCCATGACTAGATTTAAAGGACCAAAAATTAAAATTAAAACATAATTTACACACAATAAAGCCATCCTATAGGTGTACAGTATATTACATTCTTCTTTTAGCTGAACACAATCTGAGCTTTATTAAATAATATCCTGGCTCTTCCCAGCTTTGTAATGCCATTGAATAGAGCCTGAGTTTTCAAAGCTCCAAAAAACGCATCCATCCATAAAAGTAGTCCATACGACGACTCCAGTGGGTTAATAAATGCCTTCTGAAGCGAAGCTAGGTAATTTCCAACGAGACCGGCACTAAGGCTGAATACGAAATGCCCACTATACCCTCAAATAGGGCATTATTTTAGGGGACAGCCATTTGTAGTCCGAAACCATAGTGGACATTATTGAGTACACTCATTTAATCCCACATTGCACTGCAATAACGAGTGTACAGCCGATGTACACACAACGGCTTTCCAAATTCACTCACTCGTTTTCATTCACTCCTTCAAGTGAACTGTATTAGTGGACTAACGTAGGGAATAGTGAATGATTCAGTCTAAGTTTGTGTAGTTGCAGAGTTGCAGCCGGCAAATTAGGTAGTGGATTTACCTGTGCGATTAGCCATGGTTCTGTGCGTTGTAAAGGTTCGAATCTGCTCTCCTCCTCCCTTCTGCCCCAGTCTGTTCAGCCACACTTTCTTGCCTTTCACGTTTCAAAAGCTCATCTTCAGTGTATTCCGGTTCAAACTGATATGGTTCAGGATCTGCACCAAAGTAAACATCTTCTGAATCGTCTCTCACAAACGTCTCCATGGTTACAATGCATGCTGCATGCTCCCTGTGCAGTTTGTCACGTTGGTTATGTTGACAGAATTTCAGGCGCTGCGTAATATCATTGCACCGCTGCACCCATGGTAATGCAGCAAAGTTCCTTGATTATTACGCAGGAATGAGAGTATAGTTCCTAGTCATATCGGTCTAGAAAATCGCAACTTTTCATTTTCCGTCGGTCTTAGTACACGATGTAACTACAGAAGAGTCAAGTTTTAAATAGGAAAAATATTCAAAGTCTTTGGTCATTTTTGAGCGAGATGCTAATGGTCTAATCCGATTCAATGATCTATGCTAAGCTATACTAAAAGTGCTACCGCCAGATCCGTAGATCGGCTGAATGGATTCAAAAACTGTAAAACTCAACTGTTTAACTCTAGGGGAGATGGAAAATGAGCCTATTTTCAAAAAAAGTGGAGTGTTCCTTTAACTAAATGTTATTTCAATGAGAACATCATGAAAGATAGATATCAGTGTCTTACATAAATTAGGTGTTAGGTGTAACTCTAACTCTACACCCTAATGTCATTCCAAACCTGAATGAATTTCTTTCTGTGTAACGTAAAAGGAAATAATTTGAGTCTGTTTTTTTGTCCATACAATATTCAATGGTAGCCTATGGTTTGGTTGCCAACATTCTTCAAAATATGTTCTTTTGTGTTTCACGGAAGAGAGAAAGTCATACAGGTTTGGAATGACATGAGAGTGAGTAAGTGATGACAGAATTTATTAGCAGTAAATTTACTGCATCCTCGCTCAAAATCAGTGCTTTACTGTCAAGTGCATTTCTGTTTTACAAAAGTGCAATATTAAGTTTGTTAACTGCATTTGCAGTGAATTCGATAATATCCATCATTATTTGTCCCTTTCCCAGTTTTATTTATTTACTCCAATTTAAGGCCCTAACCCCAGCAAAAACATTCACGGGGAACTCATGGGCCGCATGGGCTGGGTTTGCCAGGGCCGAATTTTAGCCCCAGTCCAGCTCTGGACAACAACATTGTCAAAACAATCCCCATTCACACAAATGGCTAAAAAGACTGTATTATGCATGCCAGGCCAGTAGTTTGAGATGTTGCTTTGTCAAGAAACTGACAACTAGTAGTTCTTGAAGAAATCTGTTTGAGCGTCAGTCATTTAAAATAACTCTTAATATGTTTTTGGCAGTGTTTAGTACATTCACTGTTCAGACAAAAGCTGACTGCCAGTTTTTATGTCTTTATGAAAATAAACACCAGGTGTTAATAATTGCAGTTCACTTTGTTTACTGTAAAAAAAAAATCCCTGTAAAATATATGGTAAAAAAACGGCAGCTGTGGTTGCCAGAACTTTATTTTACAGTTCAAAACCATATAATTTAAAGGTTTACATTGTAATAATTATGTGTACTGTAAAATCTGTTAAATTCATGGTAAAAAAACTGGCAGCTGTGGTTGTCAGAAATTTACCGTAAAAAATACAGTAGCAACATTTTAGGTTTTACAGATTTAAAGTTAAATTTACAGTAAAAAAAAGTATTTAATTTACTGAAATAATGTTAAATTACCAACCTATTGAAATATTAATATCTGTTATGTACCTTTGATATATACTGACAACCACCAAAGATGAGAGTTACATGATGAATCAAAGCTCATCACAAGCAGCTTTTAGGAGGACAATACTAATATATAGAAGGTGCACAGTGTCATTCACCATCATGGTAACACACATGAAATTTAAAAAATGCGATAAACATTAGTTTAACAACATTAGATGTAACATAAAACCATAATGTACATAACTGATAAGAAAAAACTAAGAAAAACTAAGAAACATAGTTATTCCAACAAAAAAACATCAAATGTGAAGTCACGCAGGGAATTCTGGGAATGTCAATTTACGGTTTTTCACTGTAAATTACACACTTGACTTGTTCTTTTTCACTTCCAAAAACTGTAAATTTAACGGTATTTTACTGTAAAATTACATTAAATGTAAGTTTAGATCTATTACAGTTACCAATTAACTGTTTTTCACAGTAGCATTTTTACAGTCTTTAACGGTTAAAATCACAATATTTTTTTTACAGTGTGGGTCATCCGATTTGAATTTCAAAATGCATGTTACAGGTTGTACAATTCTAAGATTATCAGTGCCACGTGTATAACATTTATTAATATAATAATAAAAAATAAAGCAAATTACTGTTTTGTGGATGTTAAGAAATATTTATGAGTGGTACATTTTCTCAGTTTAGTAACTATTGGCATCTAATGCTGGATCCTGGTTATTAATATCATACTGTATATAGCTATATATATCTGAGGCAGGTGGTTAGAATTCTACATATAGGTCACCTATAAAAGGTTTTGCAACCCCAGATCTACAAATAAGGTAGAGAACCAATTTACAATCTAATGTGTCAAGCAAACAGGATCCTGCAACAGGTCCGTTAATACAGTATATCGTGGTAGCAGCAAACAACAAGGTACTCACAAGAATATACAAAATTTTTCAGAGATCAAACTACACCATGGCAACCATTATACAGTATGTCATCAGCATGACAGCTATGTTGTTTTACAACAATAAACAAAGACTGACAAGATAATAGCTCATTTTGACAGGCTAGTGGGACACATTTATTTCAGACATCCATAAAACGGTGTACAAAAAAGCATCTATGTGGGTGGCTGAAGGAAAATTTTTATAGCTTGACCTCTCGAATCAAAACCATGTGATTTCTAACACTCTTTCGCACAGGTCTGTTTGGATGTGTGTTATATAAAAGCTCACAAAGTGTGCGTTTTCTGTAGGTAAAGATTGTGGACAGCAATATAAAAAGGAAATGCTGTGAAATGTTTCTTTTAAATAGAGACATTTTATCTTATCTAAAATGAGTACTGGTGTCCAATGCACTATGTTTAATATATATAGAATGTCAAGATGGAAGAGAAAGGAATAGTATGTACACATGCAAAATTAGGAAAATAGGAAATAGGAAAACTAGGAATATTAGGGAAAACACTTGCAGGCTTTTCCTAGTAATAAATTAACAGAATACACTCCATACGTTCTAGAATATGTCTACTTTAAAGTCATTTGTGAGCTTTTAAACAGTAATTCACTTGCTGAATATAAAATATGACCATATCGGATATTGTGAGACATGTTTTGTTTTATGCAACATAATGCAATGGCCGGTGCAGTATAAATATGAAGAACAGCATGTGTTTCTGTGACAGGTCACAGATAAGGAACAGCGTTTGAGAGAGATCAGACAAAACAGACTGCACTCATAATTCCCTCATACTAATGTGTGTGTGTTTGAAAATCCAGCGATAAAGGTGTGTTGGGTATAGAAGAAAGAATTCCTGCTGCGCTTTCGGAAATTAAGCTGTGAGATCAATTCTAAGTTTCCCAGGAGTATCTCTCTACCTATTGTATTTTCTGTATTTTCTGCTCCTTTCAGCCAAACACTATTCTCTTATTTGTCTATTAAACAGTGATTATATTATGTGTGTATGTGTGTGAGAGATAAAAACAAAGAAAGATGGAGGGAGGGTGGGAGGTGTAGTCAATTTTCCTCTCTCTCTCTCTCTCTCTCTCTCTCTTAAAAAAAATATTTTGGTTTTGTGCATAATTTTAGGAGCTTGGTAAGATCCCAGGCATTAGTTGTGCTTTGCAGAGGGAACACTCATAAAAGAAATTATGGCTTAAATGACGCCTGTCATCTCTGGTTTTCATGTGTGCTTTTAACACAAGCTTTAGTAGAACAAGTCTTGACAGTTGCCAAGTATTCTCCCTTGGGCAAACCAAAAACAACACAGTAATCACCAACTCAACCCCAGGAGAGAATGTGTTTGTATATGTATATACAAACACACTCTGTTTGTATATTCTGTTTGTACTGCGTATGTGTGTGCATGTGTGGAGAATAGCGAAGGTGGTCGTTGAGGGACTTCAAAGACATTACTGGAGACTTTACAGGACATCAACAACAAACAGGCTGCCAAGCTAAATTTAGCTTAAAGATACATGACTGATACACTGAGTAACTTACAAAAGAAGCTGCTTGTCAAGTTGTCATGTTTATGCCTCTGAGTTTTCCAGAGACACCCAGAGATTTTGTACAGTAAAAGTCATTTGAGGACTTTGAACATCACCTATACAGACAAAACTTGTAGAGCACAATGGATAAAACATTTATCATTGGCAATGTACAAAATATGCACATTTAACATATACTTATCAGTAGCAAAATGTTTGACTAAAAAGAATCAAGTTAAAGCATGTAATTTATTCAGTGTTAAAATACTTATTTGAAAACTTGCATGTTTTCAATTTTGTTGGTGATACTAGTGCTGCAGAAATTGTACAATAAAGTTGTAAAATATTAAAACATTATAATTTAAATAATTGCTATAAATTTACAGAACATCAGATTTATATTTGCATATGGGCATAGTTTTGCTCTTCCACATATATTTTCAATTTTAGAGAGCGTGACCCTGGACATTTGCAACAAAGTCTGTTGTGCATATTTAAATAATATAATTGAACCACATGAACTGTCAGGTAACTCTCTCTCTCTGTACCTTTATAAAACCCTCTCTCATATATTCTCCCTTCAAACTGCCATATATAGGACTAACACAGGGCAGTCGAGACAATCCTATCTCTAACAGGAATGCTGGCAGGAATTGCTCTCTGGCTACTGTCTATATTGCTATTGCAATGCTGAGTGGATGTAATCACAAAACTACTGTACATTACTAGCACTGCTGTCTCTAAATCACTCCAGACTATTAGTTTATTCATATCCATTCAATGGAGAAAAAAACAGTTTCATAAAGCTATATCATCTCTGAACTAACTGCATGAACGGACTGCATGCCACTTTGGAAAGTTACTGTACCATGCTGTTCTTTGTGTGTTTGAGTGTGTGCGGTACAGCACGTATGGACTTGTTACCACTTTACCTTCTGGCAACACGCTATCTAAATATACTGAAGAGAGTACGGCAAAGACATAAACTTAACTGATGCAAGCAAACCACAGTCAGTATCCAACATACCATCAGCCTCTCTCTTCTCTGCCTTTTTTCTTTCGCTTCGTTTCACTTTCTTACCCTCTCCAGCTTTCTTTCTTTCTTTCTTTTTGAGAATTTGAGAACTTACATGGCTTGTCTTGATGCTAACATGCTGTCAGAAATGTCAAGGACATTCAAATGTGCACCTTTAGATTTTAGAACCTCTAAAACATAGATTTACACTAATATTATTAGTGAAAACTGTCATTCACGTCTGTTGGTCTGTCCAGTTGAGTTGGACCTTCTGCAGATTATTTGATTTAAACACTTCCTGTGGTGAAAATCAAGTTTTTAGTGTTGTTTATGTCTATGTGTTGTTTTTAATATGCTTTAAGACAAATCATGTGTAAATTCATAAGGCAACACCATTGCTGAGTATTTTCTCCTTCAAAAATAAAGTGAACCAAAGATATTTAAAAAAAAATATCAGTTTGAAATTGCCCCTGTTCTCTACGTCACAAGCAACCAATCACATCAACGTGCGGGCGGGCTTTAGCATACATTATGTCTCAAGAGAAGTCAGGTTATCCCAGCATATTTTTCTGTTGATATGAAAAATGGTGTACATTTAGCAATATAGCGGGTGAATTATGTATATGATGTATATTACGATGTTAGGATGAACTACATGCCTTTCTCCAATGACGTTCTAAGTTGTTCAAAGCGTTTCTAAGGATACAGATTTTTAGAAGGCAGACTGATGGCGAATGGGAACATGGTTTCTAATTAGCAACGCATTGTTAGCTGTTTGATAACGTAGTTAAGCAAAAGGCTAATCATATTACCGTTATGTGTCTGACGTATAGAGAGCAATACATAAAAGTTTCTGATTCAGACATATATGGCTGAATTAAACCAGTATTTCCACTTGTCATGGTGCAGTGTTTACTACAGTAAAGTTGACAGAGTGGATCGGGTAGTCTTAGCTGGTGTGAGTGAGTGGAGCCGATGAAAATTTAAATATTCGTGGTTCTGCGTATTGAATGAAGCAAGGATGTAGTGTTATATTCAAGCTATTTTAAAGCATGAAGAAATAATTTTCACAGGGAAAAAAACATTTAAATATGTAATTTTGGTGTTAAGGGATAAAATGATTGACTACAGGGGGACTTTAAATCGAAAATGTTGCTACCCTCAATAAGTCAATATGCTCTTATGTCAATAAGCAAGAAGATAATGGTAGAAAAAGAACTGTAAGTTGTTGTTTTTTTACACAACGGCAACATAATTTTAAATAACATTATCTATTTAATTTTAATTTTAGTTTATTTTTAATAGTATTTCATAATCTATACTGATCTTTTTAGTCATTACTACAAAAACTCACTGCTTTTCATATTAAAATGGTAAAAAAGAAAATTCTAATTGTCGTAATAAATAATTTGCATGTTGGTTTGGCACTTGATTTGTTGCTGTTGTACTTGTGTGTGAATAGTATCCAGTAAATTTCCATTCTGTGAAACTGGAACCTTCCTAGTTACTGATCAAATTACTGCTTACGTAACGTGTGTGTGTGTATGTGTGTGTGTTTGAGTGAATTTGTGAATCATACTCGGAAAATAAGCCCAGATAAACGTTAAGACTAAGAGCTAATATTAAGAGCAATTTATTTCTTGTGTATAGTCTTCATATGAAAAAAACGACTTTTTTTTTTAACTCGTTGATCGATTAATCCAAGAATGATTACTTTCTTTCTTTCTTTCTTTCTTTCTTTCTTTCTCCAAGAAAGAAATTATTCACAAAGAGCCATTCATTTAATAGGATGAGGTCATATTTCCAAAAGCACATGGTCTTACGATGATTGTAAAGATGATCAAAATAGAGTTTATTACTTTATGCTCAAATTCGACTCTTCTGTATATGATCTAATCTTCTCCTTTAAGTGGTAACCACATGATAATGTGTCTATGTTTGTAAGTGTCGGTGGAATAGCAGGTCAGTGTATGCCACTGAATGTGAGGGAAAATGTGTTATCCTCCATCTGTCTGAACACGACCTCATATCCTGTTCAGCACAGGTGAGCTTCCCGCTATCCTGATGTGAGTTAAAGCTCTTTTCCTGCTTGGACTCGTCATTTTATCTGCAATATCTGCTTCACTGTTCTCAATTCTATCAGGAAACATGTCTGAAGAGCAAACAAGAAAAATAATGTAGCTCTCTTCACTAAACATTAACAGTGATAAAAAAACATCTTAGGTGGCAATCCAACCAAATGGTCCAGATTTTATTGCTTCCTCATGCTGTAAAAGGCTGCCAACTTCTTAGCTGTTATCGGCCTTGTTCTGAGACAGTAAGTGATGATTCGAGAGGATTTATGAAAACAGTGAAAAAAAAAAGTAATTGGGTTCCTCTGAGACTGGACATCTGTTTTTCCCTATCATCAGTTTTCTGTCTCATAGAAAACACACAAAACCCCAAATTTACTTTGGACTGCAAACATATTACTCACAGGGTGATTACTACATTACACTGTTGCCATTGTTGTCATGACAGAAATTTCTTTGTAGAGAGATATCACTTAATTTTTCTGTCTAGGTATTTCTAATGAGACGTTTGGCTTGTGAAGGCCAATTTTTTTGTGGAAAAAACAGAACAAAACTGAATTGTAAGGACATTTTAAGTGGTCCTTGTCTGAAAGGCTTATTAATCAGTTTCGTTGTAAATCGTCTCAGGTTACGTATGTAACCGTGGTTCCCTGAGAGGGAACGAGACACTGTGTCAACGCACTGTGAAGCAAATGTGAAATCAGTCCAATGGCGTGACAGAACGTCATAGGCGGGTGACATCATTGACCAGGAAACTATAAAGCACCACTGAACCAAACAGTGTTAGCTTCTAATAGGTCAAAGCAAGTTGATCACAGGCATGCTGGGAATATGGCAAAGCGACGCAGCGTCTTGTTCCCTCTCAGGGAACCACAGTTACATACGTAACCTGAGACGGTCCCTTTCAAGGAAACTCATGCTGCGTCAAAGCGCTGCGAGAACTCAATTCCCAAGTGCCTGCCTGTGTGAAATCGTAGCGCACACTAGGACACAAGCACCTGAGACCCCGGGGTCGAGGCCACATCCAGGTTATAAAACCTCACAAACGTGTGCAGCGAGGACCACCCTGCCGAGTCACACATTTCTTGAAGAGATACTCCAGAAAGCAAAGCCTTAGAGGCAGCCATACTCTGAGTTGAATGGGCTTGGACCCTTAAAGTCCCTGTAAAGGCAATTCAGAGATTTGTTTCTAAACACATTATACATGTTAGAAATGTATTGCTAAAACACGTTTCAAAGACTGTGAACTGTGTAGTACTGAATTGTCAAGTTAGACTGTTGAACAGTTTTTCATCATTGCTGTGTTCAGGATTTTGTGGGCGGGGCTAAAACGGTGGCTCGATGACGCACTGGAGCCACTGAGCATATGGCCCCTCCCCCAACACTATCATAACTAGAGCGCATTCGCATCAGTTCGCCCGCTTGATCGTGAGTTACTGTCAGTACCGTTAGTTACTACAGCCTACAATTTACAAAAACAGTTTACAAAAACGATATCAAGAAGAGGTGGATTAATTTTGTGAACGGCTACCTTGATGGAGAGCTGAGGATCACCACCAACACCTGCCTCTGCAGTGACTTTACACCGTATAGTTTTACAAAATTTTCATCGTAGACAACTGGGATTCACTGATAATCTGCTGCAGAATGGGGCCGAACTGACTATCTCCCGCCCCGGCCTTCATCCTCCCGTCCCGCCGACATCTAGTGCCGTCGTTAGCTGTACGTAAGTGTTGTCTTGTGTGCTTACGGCAGCTTTCCCGCGAGTAGGCGTGGTTTCAGCGCAGACAGCAGACACGCCCCCAGCTTTTGAGAGCAGAGAATGATAAGCTATTTTATTTACTTGGCAGATTATTTTATGATTCAAATTTGGTTGGGTGGTTAATAACACATTTGTCTGTGGTGTGACAAACTCAGAACACATGTTTAATTTTGACTTTACAGAGACTTTAAACGTTTACCAGCCGACTCATAAGCAATTGATATAGCCTCAACTATCCGGTGAGGGACACATCTGTCATTAGCATTACGCGATGACAAGGATCTCCCAACACCGGCCCTTGGGAAAGAAACCAAGGATCTTTCCACATGACTAAGGCACGAAGGCATCATCGCGTGACCCCTCGTGGAGAACGTTTCCACGTTTCCACGTTTCTACGTTTCTGGGCGGACACAGAGACATATGTTCGCTGAGGACCGCTGTGCCCTGCAGCACATGAAGTGGCAGGGTTGGCAGAACAGCCCCCTGATCGCACTGAAGGGAGATGGGCACCATGTAATGAGGTGAACGCCAGCTCCCCTCGGAGGGGACTGCCATCAGAAGCCTGATACTCTTGGCGTCAGGACTTCTTCGCCGAAGCCTTCCTAGAAATAATAACAGTCCTCAGATCTGCTTTACCCTGGGAAGACCCCCAGTCTTTCTGTGGGGGAGCTCAGGTAGCAACGCTCACCTTCTGCTGTGCTCTATGGGAATAGGATGTACTCGGCTGGGGCTGCTCCCGTCCAGCAGTCCCAGAGACATGAGATTTGCGAGGAAGGAACATTTGAAATGTTTCCGCCTGCTTTTTTGCCTCCTGAAACCTCTCAACCACTGTTTACTGAGTCGCCAAAGAGGCCAGGAGGAGAGATCAGAGCATCTAAAAGGAATTTTTTTATCTCTGTCCTTCATGCCAGATAAATTCAGCCATAAGTGTCTCTCCATAGCTACCAGGGCTGCCATAGAACGGCCGATGGATTTGGCCGTCTCCTTGGTAGCCCGGAGAGATAAATCAGTAGCTCTCCTGATCTCCGCTATTGTTTCGCGGCTCACTTCCTCACATTCCTTATCTATGTCTTTCAGCAGGTCAGCCTGGTAAGCTTGCTGTAACGGAGTTTGTTGTTATGGGAAGAAGGAGGCGGGAACCGGAGAACATTTAAAGACTTTAATAAAAATAAACACAAACTGAAAGTAAAAGCGGCAGCCCCTCATGGACGACTGCCGTGCACACACATAACAAAGCGTAAACTAAACGCAACATAAAAACCAGGCCTGGTCCTCTCTCGTCTTGCACTGTCGTCGCTCCCCCTTTTATGCTCCCGTCACTCCTCCATGAGACGAGTCCGGTGTGGCGCGCAGCTGGTGCTCATTACCAGTTGCCACCGGCCCGCTCTCACGGTCCCTTGCCTCGCTGCTTGCCACACTTGCAGTACCGCCATTGTGTGTAAACAAGCGGGTGCCTGACCTGCTGCCGAGCAGGCTTTACCCACTAGCACTGATGTGGCTCTTACTGGCTTAGTGGGTAATTGTGGAGCTTTCAGAGACGATTCAGACTCAGGGGAGAGATAGCTCGCAAGCATCTCTTCCACCTGAGGCATCGCCCCATAACCATACGGTTTCAGTCCCATTATATTTGAATAATTAGATGTCTGAGGACTGAATACTCTGTATGAAGTCGGCTTCCTCCATGATCTTGACAACTCAGTGTGAAGATCAGGAAAAAATGGCAAGCCCTGCCATGGAGGTTGTGATCTAGTCAGCAGGAAGCGTTCATCTAATTTGCTGACCTGACGAACCTCCTGTTTCTCGGCTGGCCAACTTATATTTAACCTGGCTACAGCTCAAATCACAACCTCCATTAACTCCTCATGAGCGTGTGTGTGAGGTGGCAAATCCTCATCAACAGGTTTGATGCTAACAACATCCAATTCCTCAGAACTGGAATGCTTCAACACCTGCGCTTCAGAGCGAGCAGAAAAAAACCGCAGAGCGTGCTTCTGACTCGCGATCTAAAATGCTGGGTCTAGCAGGTAAGGGCAGAGAAAGGGCAGCACCCATCTCTAACCCTGAGCCCTGGGGAATGCATTAATATCAACAGGTTTGGGTTTGAGGCAGGGATTCTCAAACTTTTTTTGTCAGCCGAACCTCTTTCACGAGTTCACACTTACAAATAATCAGATAGTAAATAGTATGCGTAATAGTATGCGTATTTGGCGTGCTGTCCGAGGAGAGGGCTCCGAGCTCGGTATTTGGCCCAAACCCAGAGTACTCCCCCCCTTATCTCTGGTTAGGAAAGTAACCATGTGAGTGATGCTTCAAAAATAACATAACACAATCATGACAGTAACCCATACGACCCCAGTTGATGAATCAAGTTCTTCTGAAGCATCACGATATATGTGTGAGAAACATAATGGCCTAATATTTTAAACTTCTTTAACTAAACCATTGCTTCCTTCCTACTATCATTGCAGTGTCAATTTTGGGTTACTATCCACCTGCATTATAGACTCACAGAGATGCATTATTTTTCTACAAATATTTGTTTTTGTTCATCTGAAGAAAGCCGTACATCTGGGATTGCATGAGGATGAGTAAGTGATGTTGTAACCAACATTTTTGGTTGGAGTATCCCTTTAATAGATAACTAAGTACCTATAACTGTTACATATATGAGAGCTTTCACCATAAAGCTTCAAAGGTCTGTGTGGCCATGTGAAGCAGCAGTCTGCTGTGTGAAGCAGCAGAATACAGTTGTCAGTCCTGTATTTAAATGCTTAAAGCGGTTACGTTCACACACAGTTAACATGCAAACTCACACCTGGGAATTTGTAGGACTCAAAACCGCATTATTCGGTGTATCAACAAAACCTATTATCCACATTAACCGCAAGTTCTATGTGTGAACGGATTCGCATTGGACAACTAGCTGTGTGGTGTCATACAATGCAACAGTCATTTGCTGTATGCGTATTTCGTGTTTCCTTGAGTGGTTATGTTAAAGGTGTCATGAACTGGCTTTTTTTTTAAAAATTATATTGTTGTCTGAGGTCAACTTATGACGTTTGCGTGGTTTTTACATTCAAAAACATCATAATGAATAAGAAATAGGCTATTTTCTACCCTGGTTTTGAGCCTCTCTCCTGGAACGCTCGGTTTTTATGGGCATGCAGCACTGAAGACTTGGAAGTAAACGCCCACTGCTATGATTGGATAACAGTTTTGCATAATAATGAGTTCATGTGGTAATTGTTTTGAAAACTTCCAATGTGGAGATACGGCAACGGAATCCGCCCACAGGGCTCGCAAAATGTCTTTATCAGACAAACTCAATTATTTATCTCTCATCCACCCACAATATGAATGTTATTTTTTTATTACTTGGCCCGCCCTATCGGTGGATATAAACGCGAACCGTGCATAACACACACACACACACATGAACGCCCGCACCTCACTGCAGAGTCAGTGGGCTTTGCAAGCCCTGGCCCAGTCTGATCACAAATCGCAGCACAATTAACCAACAACAACACAAATAAAGGATTCTCCAGTCTGTGACAGTGTGCTAAGTTATGTTCAGTTAGACATGTACACATAATTAATATCAAACGATCTGTAACAATGCAATAGTGTCACATATAACATTTTTTACTCACATTAGTGTGTTGCTTCATTTATTCATGTAATCTCATCCTGTCTGCAAATCCAGTCTCTTGTTTACAAACAAATCCGTGGTGAAATGAAGCGAACAAACGCGCAATGTCTTCCCCACATGAGCTGGATCTTCATTAAAAATAAAGTTCATCCATGCATTCATAATATTGGAATCCGAATTAAGCTTATGCGGCATGTTTATTGCTTGGAAGTTTGATCCGATTTAGAACCACGTAGGCCTCTATGTTATTTTTCTATAACATGTCAGACACGAGTCGGTGGGCGGGGCTACAGAATCAGGCACTTCTGTTGAGGCGGTGTTTCACCACACTCTGACATCACAGCCTGGCACATTCTGAGATCGCTTGTTTGCTGGGCCTGGTGTCAATAAAAGCTTTTCTTTGACTAACAAGGAAGTTTTCAGCTCTGAAACTCAGGATATTACCTATAAATTACCCTGACCTTTTATATATCAAAAGCTCAAGGGAAAGTTGATTTCTCAATTCATGACCCCTTTAACTTACAAAAATTGAGATATTAGCTGTGTGTCATCTGAAGGTTTTAGATCCAGCTCCCGTTAGTTGTGTGTTCTTCGCTCTCCACTCAGTTATAAAACCTGCTGTCGGTTAATAAGATTTGCAGATCACTTTACACCTGGATTGGTCTTACACTTGTGATGTCAACTTTCCAGCGATTTGCCATTTTTAATATTTACTTTGATTACTGTCACTATGCACACAGAGAAAAAGGGTGTCAAAATTGTACCTTTAGGGGTACAACAGCTTGTTGCTGGGGCAGTACCCTTAAAAGGTCATCTTTGTACCTTTTTTACTCCTAAAAGGTGCATATTAGTACCTTGGAGTACAAATACGTACCTTAAGGTACTACTATGAACCTTTTTGTGGTAAAAAAGGTACAAAGATGTCCTTTTAAGGGTACTTCCTCAGCGACAAGCTGTTTTACCCCTAAAGGTGTGTGGTTACAGGTGATATTCACGGCTAAGTAACAAAAAAAAAGGGGGACTGACATATACTTGTGGCAGTAGCAAATACTGTATGTAAGCTGTTGGGGGACAGTTTGTGAGTCACCTGTTAGTGCACGGGTTCTCAATTTGTTTTTGTTTTAAAGACTTTGTTTTAAAGAATTAAAGAGAATTCAAACTGACAATTCTTATATTTTATGGAATATTGCAGTATTCATTATAAATGATTTATCCGTCTTTTTTCACTCTCGTCAGTGGTGTAAAGTATTTGAGTAAATGTAATTAGTTACTGTACTTAAGTATCTTTTTGGCTATTTTGTAGTTCTACTGAGTATCAAAGATATTAGCAAATTTTACTCTCTAATTGACTACATTTTTGAACAAGTAAATGTACTTTTTACTCCAATACATTTGTGTTGAGTAATGCAATTACACATTACATTTTGCATGGCACCTAACTTTTTCTGCAGCAGTTTGTTTCTGCATTAGCAGGTAGTTGATGAATCGCAAGTGTTTGATTTATGAGATGAGGACATCAAGATATTGTAAATGGCGTAAATGGCGGGCCTGGAGGACGGGACCCGGGACCTAGCTGTCCCGACATTTAGGACAGGGAACAACACTAAATCATCTCATGGCCCATTTCTTTTGGCCGGGCATTCACGAGAACGTGCGCAGGTGGTGCGTATCTTGTCGTGAATGTCAGCTGGTAACCCCACCGGCCGCCCCAAAAGCGACATTGCGCCCTTTCCGTTAATGCAGGTCCCCTTCGAAAGAATTAGGATGGACCTCATCGGGCCATTAGAACGATCTGCACGGGGGCATCGCTTTGCATTAGTGATAGTGGACTATGCAATGCGATACCCCGAGGCAGTGGCGCTCCGTAACATTTCGGCGAAAAGTGTTGCGGACGCTCTGTTTCGCTTAATCTCCCCAGTGGGGATCCCGAAAGAGATCCTCACTGACCAAGGCACAGCATTTATGTCACGTACTTTACTTTACGAACTATATGAATTATTGGGCATTAAATCGATTCGTACCAGCGTCTATCACCCACAAACGGACGGACTGGTAGTACGATTTAATCGCACGTTGAAAACCATGATTCGTAAGTTCGTCCACGAAGATGGCAAAAATTGGGATAAATGGTTAGAACCCCTCTTATTCGCTGTACGCGAAGTCCCGCAAGCCTCCATGGGGTTTTCCCCCTTCGAGTTACTTTACGGATGGCAACCACGTGGGGTGTTAGACTTGGGAGGAGGGGAGGGTCCCTCTGATGGTCGAAATGAAATTCAGTATGTCCTGGACCTGAGAAGAAAACTCCACACTCTGGGGCGGCTATCAATGGAGAATTTTTACAGGCCCATGACAAACAGAACCAGTTGTATAACAGGGGTGTTAAACTGAGAGAATTTACACCGGGAGAGAAAGTCCTTGTATTGCTTCCCACATCGAGCTCTAAATTACTTGCGAAGTGGCAAAGACCCTTTGAGGTCACACAGCAAGTTGGGGATCTCATTTATGAGGTGGTACGCACGGACAGGGGAGGGGCACATCAAATTTACCACCTTAACCTCCTTAAAAAATGGAGTGAGGCGGAATTAGTGATGCTGGTGACGGTAATTGGGACAGAGGAAGATCTCGGGCCAGAAGTGAATAAGAACACAAAATCCATCGAGACCTTTCGCCGTCCCACTCACTGATGTGGCCAGGTTGCAAGCAGAATTTGCAGACGTGTTCTCACCCCTTCCCAGTAGAACGAATCTCATTCAGAACCATATTTAGACCAAGCCGAGCGTGGTGGTTCGCAGCAGGCCGTATCGATTTCCTGAACATAAAAAGAAAGTGGTTCAGAACGAACCGCAAAGTGCTGTGAATGCTGTGTCGAAATTCGACGCGTATCCAATGCCGAGGGTTGACGAATTGCTTGATCGGCTAGGCACGGCTCGATTTTATTCGACACTGGATTTAACGAAAGGATACTGGCAGATCCCCTTATCACCTTTATCCAAAGAAAAGACAGCTTTCACAACGCCGTTCGGATTGCACCAATTTGTTACGCTTCCTTTTGGGTTGTTTGGGGCTCCGGCCACATTTCAGCGTCTCATGGACTGTATTTTACGGCCCCATGCTGCATATGCCGCTGCTTATCTGGATGACATTGTCATTTATAGTAATGACTGGCAGCGACATATGGAGCATGTAAGGGCTGTTCTGAGAGCGCTGAGGTTGGCTGGGCTGACGGCCAATCCAAAGAAGTGTGCAGTTGGGCATGTGTAGGTCAGGTATCTGGGCTTCCACTTAGGTCACGGTCAGGTGCGTCCCCAAATTGATAAGACGGTAGCAGTTGCAACCTGCCTGAGACCAAAAAAGAGGGAAGAGATTTCATGGAGCTGGTGGGATATTACAGAAGGTTTGTACCTAATTATTCGGAGCTTGCCAGCCCGCTGACTGATCTCACTAAAAAGGAAGCACCAGACCTGGTCCAGTGGACGGAGCAGTGTCAGCAGGCCTTCACTCAGATAAAGGCTGCTCTGTGTGGTGGGCCACTCTTGCATTCTCCTGATTTTTCTCTCCCATTCTTGTTGCAGACTGTTGCAGGCCAGATGGTTTCCCAGTCAGGCGGTGGGGGTATGTGTCAGGGGGGGCGTGGTTTAGCGAGGTCTGTGACAGGAGAGAGAGTTGGAAGTGGGTTAAGATAAGTGGGTTAAGTGCAAATAATTAACACCTGTGTCTTGTTCCAGTAATGGGCATGGAGACTGCATAAAGCCACCATGAAGAGGGAGCATGGGGGAGAGAGACTGACTGAGGACTCGTGTGCATGTGCGCTGAATGCTCTGGAGATCATGCATCATTGTGTTGTGTTTATTGAGATGAGTTATTGAAGCGTTTTGTTTGTAACTTGGGGAAAGTGAATAAACACACAAGCCTCAGCAAGCCGACCCTGTCTTTTTCCTTCCTTCAATATTGAACCTTGTTACATATTGGAATTGGTGACTTGTCTTGTATTGGAGTCATTTTCGCTGTAAGGAATCTGTACTTTTACTCAAGTATGGTTTTCAGGTACTCTTTACACCTCTGGCTCTCATAATATTTAGGTAACTTCCCCTCCCTCTCGCAACGACATCTCTTCTCTGATGACATGTTTACTGGCACAAGGGCGGGACAACCTGTCACTCACATGAGATCACAGCAATAGCAAACCCTAACGATCCAATCAATTTCAAATGGACAAACTCAAGTCCCGCCCACATTATTTCTTGTTTGAGAAGCCGTTTCACTCTTATATATGTTAATGATGCGAAGTTCGGATAATTTTACTGACTTGGATCTTTGAATCTCGTTCATCAAAATGAACGAATCTTTTTTCAAGTCAAACGAAGCTAAATTCCCCAACACATCTACTACTTACACAAACATTTATCACATATCAAAAAAAATAATAATTATGCATCCAAGGCCAGATTATGAGAAACAGAAATTATTAATTCATTGCTTAGCTGGGTCTTCAGGCTATGCAGTCTGTTAGTTCACCTTACCTCCCAATCTGAATCTTTCGTTCTTTTGTCACATCACATCCCCATGCTAAAGCTATGCAGTCTGTACCAGAAATTGCTTGGAGACAGCCTTTCCCTTCTGCTGGCCTCCGTGACAGACAAAGAGCTGATCTGAGGTCCTAAAGCTTTGCGTTCTATCCACGTAGATCCGCAGAGCGCGGACGGGACAGAGCAAAGCTAGGGCTGAGTCTGCCTCCTCCAGGGGCGGCGCTTGCAGGTTCACCACCTGGTCCCTGAAGGGAGTGCTAGGAACCTTGGGCACATAGCCAGTCCGGGGTCTCAGTACCACGTGGATGTCACCCAGCCTGAACTCTAGGCGCAATTCGCCGACCGAAAATGCCTGCAGGTCCCCTACCCTCTTTATGGAGGCCAATGCAGCCAACAGCAAAGTCTTTATAGACAGAATCTTTTGCTCTGCTGACTGTAAAGGCTCAAATGGGGCATTCTGAAGTGCTTGGAGCACCAGAGCAAGAGCCCAAGAGGGTATGGAGGGGGTCGAGGAGGATTTAACCGTCTCGCCCCCCTGAGGAACCTTAGTTCTGGGTGCCAAGTCTGGTTGGGCCAGTATGGCGCCACCAACAGGACCTGCTCCTCGTCCTCCCTGACCTTGCACAGAGTCGAATAAAACCACTGGCAGTGGGACGTTTCTGGGGAAGCGAACAGGTCGACCTGTGCCACCCCAAACTGTCTCCAGATCAGCTGGACCACCTGGGGGTGGAGTCGCCGGCTCTCAGAGACCGAACAAGCGGGACCAACGGAACCACCAGCATACCCACCGTGGGGCAGCGAAGTGGAATGCAGGTACCGGGCTGGGGCTGCTGTCTCATGGAGGCGGCCTGCAGCAGGGTGTGAGTGTGCTGTGCAACACTTACCGGATTTAACGAGTGGGCAGAGGGTACATGAGAAGGTTTGGTTGCATCCTCGAACCGTCCACTGCTGCCCGCTGGCGAAGGAGGAGGATGAGTGTGGTCCGGCGTTGGACCGTCCACAGCTCTCCGAACCCCCTTGGGACCCAGAGATAGAGGAACTGCTCTTTTTTTTTTTTTTTTTTTGAGAATTTGGGTACCACTGGTTGTGACACCACCGGCAGAACAGAATTTTGACTCAAAAGATCCTCTGGGGAAGAGCAGCCCCGCCCATCTCCAGGTCACTTCCTGCGGTGGACACACTAGAGCAGGCTGTGCCGAAGTTGTTGTTTTTTTTCGCAGGGGACAACGCCTTTGGCGACAAACAGACTGAGGGGGCGGCCCATGAGGCACTCTTGTGGTGCGTCAGGGGAAGCTCTTGATTGCCTCAGCCTGCTACCGACTGCGAAGAATTGCTGGACCCAGTTCTCAACAGTGTTGCCGAAAAGGCTACCTTGTGAGATGGGAGCATCGAGAAAGTGTACTTTGACGACCACAGCAAGGCAAGCTGGGGGGCGTTTCTGGACCACCGAGGTGGACATCGTCTGGCCGAGGGCCTGCGCCGTGACTTTGATCACGGTTAGTCAACATGTGCAGCTCAACCCCGACTCAGAACTACCCTCGTGCATTAAAAGTGCAGGGCGGAGGTCTGCGCACAGCCACCCCACCGTTGAGGGTAGTGAGAGAGGAAAAACGTATGCAGTTTTGGCCCCCTTGGCGTTCCATATCTTTGGCGCCAAAGTAGTTCCATACTGCCAAGTTTTCCATGCACATCTGGTAAAGATCCCGGGAAAGCATGACTGATGACTCTGAATCTGATTCAGCAAAGCACACGTCATTACAGTGGGCTCAGCATCATCCTCATTCCCAGAGCACAACAGCCCTCTCTCCGATGCAGCGACTGACATCTGATCCTCAGCTGGAGCCCTGAATGAAATGCTAGGTTCCTCCATAAGAAGGACCAGCAGTTCCATCCAGAAGCTGCACAGCTTGCAGTGCGCTAGAAGGGGAGGGGCCCCAGGGAGGGCACTATAACGGGAAATAGGCAAGGGGACAGCGCACCTAGAGCGCCGAGCGAGCGATGGATTGCCGTGCCAACCCGTGCTCCCAGACATGTGAAACAGTGCTCGTGGCCGTCAGTGAGGACAGGAAACAACCACATCCAGAAACACACAGATAGAATGTCATCTTTAAAAAGACGCAAGCTCTATCTGTGTAGCTCTTCTAGGGAAACTGCACTCCGCGGTGCTGAAGCACACAGGGGGATAGTCGCGGAGACACAGACAGGGAAAATGTGCAGCCTGTCATGCGCGCTCTCTCTCTCTCTCTCATAGAAGGCGATCTCTTACCAGCCATGAAAACGGCTTTTCAGCGCTCTTAACAGCGCACCGAACCAGCACACCGAAACAGCTGTGAGAACAGCCTTTTGTTTTTGCTCAATAAAACAAAACAGAAAAAGAAAGAGAGAAAATCGACCCCGCTGCAGTGCCGTCACTCCAACACCAAACAAGGAGAGGTCCACCCGAAGAGCTTGACTCGTTATAATATTAACATGTGCTTTGTAGAGAGTGATTTCAGGACAAACCATCCACCACTCGGCTCCGAAGCAAAAAGCTAATTTGATGCAAGCACCTGTGCCTCATTTTTACCCACGCTGAGTGGCATGAGCAGCTGGTGCAATCATTGCATGCCAATGTGCATTGGCTCGTTTAGTTACACTCGAAGTAGATTGGCTCTCGCTAGCGAGATTCCTATTCGTCGGTACTCCGACGTGGTGTCGAGAGTGACCGACTGAATGGGAACAAATCGTTAATGATCGACCCACTACTAATATACGTCACAATAGGGAGGAAAACACTACCACTACTTCTGTTTCATGCTGACTTTATTATAAGGAAGAATAATATTGCTAATATTGTTTTCTAAAAATACTAAATGTTTTCTTTTAGGGCATTTAAAATAAGCTGTATATAAAACAGTATTAGTATTAGTGGCAACACTTTACAATAAGGTTCCATTTGTTAACATTAGTTAATGTATTAACTAACCATGAGAAATACATTTGTTACTGTATTTGTTAATCTTTGTTATTGTTAGTTAATACAAATCCAGCTGTTCATTGTTTGTTCATGTAAGTTCACAGTGCATTAACTAATGTTAACAAATAAAACATTTGATTTTAATAATGTATTAGTAGATGTTGAAATTACACTCTAAAAAATGCTAGGTTAAAAACAACCCAAGTTGAGTTGAAAATGGACAAACCCAGCAATTGGGTTGTTTTAACCCAGTAAATGGGTTAAATGTTTGCCCAACGTACTGGGCAGTTTTATTTAACCCAGCTATTGTTTAAAAATTACTATATGATTGGCTTAAAATGAACCCAAAATAGGTTGGAAATTAAAATTCAGACACATAATTACTAGAGGCAACAATAATAATCAAAAGGTGAACATTTATTAATAAGCAATTGAATAAATGTTTATTGTTTAATTATTATTCATTAAACTTACTAATAATGTTAATTTATTAAACATATTAATAAATGTTAATTTCCAACATACTTTGGGTTAATTTTAAGCAAGCAATACAGTAATTTTTAAACAATAGTTGAGTTAATAAAACTACCCAGCAGGTTGGGCAAACATTTAACCCAACCAAAAGTGTAGCATTAACAAAGATTAAAAAATGCTGTAAAAGTGCAGTTCATTATTAGCTCACGTTAAATAATGTAGTTAACTAATGAAACCTTATTGTAAAGTACCGTATTAGTACCGGTATTAGTATTAGTATGCCCCAATTTAGATAAGTATGTGTGTGTGAGTGTTTTTTCAGTAACATTTGTTGATTGAGACAAAGAACTTCCTGTTAACACAGCCCATTTCCTGTACGTAAGACAGGGTAAAGTATTCAGCCAATAAAAACCCAGAAACAACATCTATTCTAGTTCATCAAGGCTCTAGTGCTGCTAAGCTTGTGTATCAACAAGCAATCTCCAGGCTATATTTCAGCATCTGAGGGCATGAGAAAAGACTGAAAGTCACAAAGATGGCATAAATATGTGAAAGAACAAAGTATCTCAGGAGAGAAATATTAAGGTTACACAAAATGTCTAATGTTTAATTACTTTAATATTGAAAATATTAACTATACTTACAAATACAATATGCTCCAGAACGGCCAAAAATATGTTTTTGCATCAGGAATTAAGTTCTTCCTCTTTTGCGTCATCGGTTATCTAACCCTTCCTCCCTGTTCAGCTCATAATCCTGCAGTGATTCGTAGAGTAGCAAAGAGCGAATCCATAATTTACTTCTTGTGTACTCAAATATGTCAAATATACAATACAAACATTATATTGTCCAATTGTCAAACCCTTGAAGTCATTTGAATGGTCTGGTGGAAGTCAACAGAAATCGTTTATACCAGTTAACACGCTTCATTTCAGCAACTGCTGAAATTCTTTGAGTTTGTGTTATCAGTATCGGCCTGTCTCACAGAGAGGTTAAAATTGACTATCAGCTATAGACATCTCATAGACGTATTGTCTCAAGGCTCACCCCACTTTGAAAATTCTGTCATCATTTAGTCACCAACATGTTGTTCCATCCCTCTTCCATGGATTACAATAGGAGACACTTTTTTCTATACAATGAAACTGAATGCTATGTGAAGATCACAAAAAGAAGTACAGTGATGCATACAACTTCTGTACACTAAATTACACACTAGAATTTTTTTTTTTTTACTCAGAAGTTTTTTTTTTTTTTTTTTACAAAGAAACAGCAAGTAACAGATTTGAATTAAAGGGTTAGTTCAATCAAAAATGAAAATTCTGACATCATTACTCACCCTTACTCATTCCAAACCTGTAAGACCTTCGTTCATCTTCAGAACACAAATTAAGATCTTTTTAATTGAAATCTGAGAGATTTCTGAGAATGAGAGAGATTTGAGAGATTTCTCAATGAGGAATTTTAAAGTAGAAAATAAATAAATACTATTTTCTTGTAAATATACTCCAATAACCTTTTATTAATACATAGTGCATGTCTTTTGAAACCATATGATAATTTTGTGTGGAGAAGACGGAAATTTAAGCTGCAATTTGAATCTGAAATGTTCTAGTTCTCAAATGTCATTCATATGATTTGAATATTTGCATATTCATAGTGGCATCAAATGGCTCCAGAACACTTGAAATACAGTGCATCAGTTGTATGGACAATACTTTTAAGGTTTTACATTTTGGAGTTGTACCCCTGCCACAACTGCTGGTCAGCATTTGCTTTCATTATATGGAAAAAAGCTAATTCTGCTAAACTATGTGTTGCACAAAAAAAAGTTTTTAAAAAAATGTAGCTTTTAGTACATTTCCCTGTATGAAATTCCTGTAAAGGTAAATGGATGTTCAGTGAATAGAGACAGTGATTGAACAAGAATGGATCTGACTAACAGTGTGACTCAGTCATGCCATGTTTTAAAGGGTAACTAATGCATAGCGAAGAATTTACATAGTGATGTTTCCAATGTTTGGTGTGAAAGGAAATGTTTTAGCAGCAGGCTAACCCTGTGTACCTTCAGAGCTACAAATGAAAGATGCTTTTTTCCTTTTAATGAGAGCTAATGAAATATATGGTCCATTATGGAGTTAATTCAAACCCTGTTTCTTTCTGAGGCTCAGGGCATGGGCACAAACACAAACGTACACTTAATAGCCTCTCTCAGCTGCATAAATATTAACAAGGAAGTGCAGGCAATTAATGGGTGCACATTCAGGAAACATCTTGATGGTTAAATATTAAACCTGCAATGTGTCCATTGCACTGTACTGACATTGTGCATTTACATAAAGAGAATTCACCTAGAGATCAAAAATCACTTAAACTGTGATCCAACTATACAAAAAGTACAAGTTTAATCTATGTATAGAATATAATACAACATATAATACAAGTTTAATAAACATATAAAAGTCAACATTCAGTTTCCTTGATGCTGCGTAGCCTAAAAGAATTTAATGGTCAAAGAAGGTCGGGGGAAAGTTAAATCCACTCCATAAATCTTAGTAAAAGCTTTAAGATGCTCTGCCTCAGATTAATTTTTATGGCACAAATTTTAGTGGCTTTTTTGGACATAGATCATTAAATGTGAATTATCTCAAGTATCTCAAACCTTTAATGTGATAAAGCAACAACATTTGGGTGAAAACTCAGTGTACTTCAGTCGGAGTTTAGTGACAGAACGATGTCGATTCACGTTTTTAAATAGGTAATTATTTGAACTATGCATGAAAACACAAGGTTGGTGGAAACTATCATCCCCATCACAGATGACCATTTTGTGTAATTGGCAGAGTTACTGTGCTATGTCTTCCTCGTAGGCAAAATCATTTTGTTCTGAACATTTCAGTAAGCAAAGGCACCTATTTAAAATGACTTGGGAATCCATTTAAATGGCGTGTAAGATTAGTAACGCTCTGGACAGCTGCACAAAGTATGTGTTCATGGAAAAAACAACAAAATTTGTGGGAAAACAAACAGCATAGTCAGAGGTTAGACTTCCTCTATAATGTCCTGTATATGTGTACAGTACATGTGTACCTGTGGGATTTTGTTGGTATGTGTCCCAGACTAAGGGATTTTGAGAATTTACTTGTCATGTGCTTGGAAGCTGCGTTCACACTGAAGAAACCCTGGAGGTCTTTGTGGGAGATGTCATGGGTCACAAATTACATAATTCTGACTTTGTGCTTGTTTAAAGCCTTAAAGAAGCTTAAAATAATTATTTGTTTGGAACAGGTAAATACGCACGTTCTTGACTGGCACTGCATTTTAAGAATTTGAATGTGAGTAGAATTTATATCGGGAAATTTTAAAGTAATGCATTTGTTTTTGCTTCTCGGAATATCTTGGGCCTAGAAAGGTAGCACATTTATACACTCCATTCAACTATTTCAGAACTATGTTTGGACGAAATGGCAACTTTGATATCATTCCAACGCACTGGGGATGACCTGCCAGCCTTTGCCAGATATCATGTCATCTGGGAATGTTGCTATTCTTCAAAAGCTCTTTATCAACCACTGACATTTGGCCTAGGAAACAGATATGGAAACAACTCACTGATGATCTGAACTTAGACCTCAGAAAATCATTCATCAGGAAGGAATGACCGTTTTTGGGCTCCATATTTTAGAGATGCTTCTGATATAAAGATTCTCTGTATTTGATTAAGTTTCTGTTAGAGTTATTTTCTTAATGTCATTGTATTTTAATTTATTGATTTCATTAATATCTACAATGATCAAGATGACTAGAGCACATCTGCTTAAATGATCAGAGAGAGTGATGGAATGAGAGGATAAAAAGAAGAAAAAGTATGTGTCAACAGATGAAACATAAGTCATGTACACTAATGCCTGGTTGCCACACAGTCTAACTAGGGGGAAATGCACATTCTTCCATTTTAATGTCTATGTGTGTGTGTATTTTTGGTTTCACATGAGTTCTCTTTTTGAAAAACATTTTATCTTTATCTATATGCACATTCAATTTATATAATTTGATGTAATATACTGTGCAACAAATGTGTTCTTGGAAATCTAAATTTACACAATTATAAACGTATTGTTTTAGGTTTAAATTCATTTTTGTTCAAAGAAGGTCCTTTGAAAGACTTGAATGCTATTTTAACGTGTGATTAAGTGTGCATGAGATTGAGACTTTTCTAAAAATCCTTTCCACTCCTTTTTTTGGCCTGCGGATAAAGGGTGAAAAGGTACTAGAAACAAAAGCTACATTAAAGGTGGGGTAAGTGGTATTTCAAAACTGCTTTAGAAAAGTGTCTCAGGCCGAGTACCTTATAGCCAATCAGCACTAAGGGGCGTGTCTACTAATTACAGGGAGAAGTGAGCGCTCAGTGCACATCATTATTCAAAAGACACAACACACAGGACGGATATTAGCCAAGCGACTACAGAAAGAGAGAGATGGCAGATAAAAAAACAAATGTGGAAAATGTCTGGAACAAAAGAAGGCTTACAATCAGGCAAGAAGTAGGACCCGTGTAAATATCGGATCAGCGTTCCAGCGCTGGAGAGAACTCAAGGAGCGAAGGCCGAGGTTGCTTTATTTCTTCTCGATAGGCGAGTAACATTGATTTTGTTTTGTTTCACAGAACTAATATATGCTAGCTTTTGCCTGAATATGCTCGTGTGTCATGTTCGCTTGCTTGTCCATTTGTGATCGTATTGTCGTTCACTTCAGCGATGATAAAGACCCATTCATTTCCACACCATATAAGCCTGGATTGTCTAAACCTCCTCGCTGTCTGTTTCAAGCGTCAGCTCCCAAAGTGTGTCCGAAAAATAAGAGAATATACTCCTAATATATGTTTGTTTCCTTTGGTTCCTCTTTTCATGATCGATATAACCCTCTAATCTTGTCGAAATTGTAATATATTCGTTAGTCGTGCTCGTGCTATCGAGTTGTTCATGAGAACTTTGTTTGTGTTTTTGGGATGTAAGGGATGACTTTTTCACTGAAAAATCGACCTGGATTACGATAGTAACACACAATGCCCCCACACATTGCCTGGGTTACATATGTGTGGGGCGGAGCTATCAAAATAGGGGCGTGTTTGTTTTGGTGATTTGAAATCAACATCGGTTACCAGAAAGCACTTACCCCACCTAACAACTATGTATGTATGTGCTCTATATGTGTGTAAAACAACATACTTGCCTCTGTTTATATTTGTGTTGAATGAACAATACAATGTGACTGCAAAGAAAGTTGTACATTCCTAAACAAGAAGTTATATCAAAACAGCATTGCATATAACACATATAGAAGACTACCAGGGGTCCTTCTTTTCCTGATCTGCACTTTCTCCTTAAAAACTGTTACTGTATCTTACTACACAGCATCTATTAAATGTTGCTTTAGCTGTGGCAGGATGTTTGTGATTACAAATATGAATAAATCTTAATGTTATCCAATCTGATCTGCATATGTGATGTATTGTTGTAAAAGAAGCTGATTTTATAAAAAAAATATTAAATATATTTTTATTAAAAATATGTATTTATGAAGTAATGTGTTATGTGTGTATGTATCTTGTGTTAATGGATTGTAATTAAAGTTCTCTCTTCTCTCTCTCTCTCTCTCTCTCTCTCTCTCTCTCTCTCTCTCTCTCTCTGTCTCTGTGTGTACACTTTCCAGTGCCATCTGCAGTAGCTCACGTCAGAGCAAATGCGTCAACGAGCATAAACATAGACAACGTCCCTAGTAAATAAATATGCCCAACCATGCATACTTTTATGGATGAAAGCATGACACAGAAACATCTGATACTGGTATTGCAGTCAGTCTCAAATGAGAAATATTGCTAATTTATTATTGGCCTGGATTGTTAAGAAGTCTCTTTAACTTTGACATATCCAAACCATCCATATCCAAATATACAGGTATTGGTCAGAAGCAGTCCTGCATTTTCAACCTCACATATTTAAGGCAGCATTTTATGGAGTGAAGTCAAGTTTTCTGCCTCAACAGCTGTCATACATCATCTTGAATGTGTGTTCAGTATTCATTAAGATAATGAATTAAACGATTTCAGTGAAGAGCACAGGAAAGGAAGTATTTTAAGTTTCTCTTTCCTTCATGTTTCATGAGAGAAAACTTGAGCTGACCTTTTTTGGTAATAAATTAATAATCGCTATTGTTTTTGTCAGTTGAGTTTTTACTGTGGAAGTTTAATGACTCATGAGTTTAACTCTGATCAAAGCAATCTGGAAACAACCAGTTTCAGCCAGGAGCTACTTGCATCAAAAAATAAGTACAATATACTTATTGTGTTCATATTGTATTGCAAAACACTTTTTGAGATGGGATACGGGTAAAGTTATGGACAGGTGTGGTGGTATGGGTAAGTTTAAGGGCAGGGTTAGGTGTAAGGGAAGTGTCAACAGTGTAATTATAAATGTAACTACAGAAATTAATTAAAGATGTAATTACATGCAGGTAATTTTTTAAATATAAGTACAATGTAAAAACATGTATGTACACAATAAGTGCATTGTGTCAAATGATTAATATAAAGAGGGTCCTTTTTAATATTCAATAAATTCAGTCTCCATTCAGTAATGACACTTGAATGGAGAAAACAGAGTTTATATAACGCAATGCCTCTGATTAGCAAAAGAAACTGTGCAGAAATTAGCGAACTACTTATATGGCTGATTGCCTCAATATGGGACCTTGGGGAAGATTTATATCCATCCATCAAACAAGAGTTGCAGAGACACTTCAGGGTTCTATAGAATCCAGTGTGACTAATGCTCTTTCTGTCATGGTATTATGTACTTGTTATGCCTGTACAATATAGGATTTTTCTGGACCCGGTTCACATCATAAACATGATAATAATTAACTTAAGTCAACAAGCCATGAAACAGAAATTTGAGATGCAGCCCAAATATCAGTAACTAAGCTGTAAATCACTGTGATGTGTGAGACATTCATACAAAACATTTACAAAGTTTAAAAAAATTTTTTTACCCTCTGTTATTTTTGAAAGACCTCCAATATATTGTGGATTTGGCCAACATTCAGTGTCATTTACAGACATTTAAAAAAAGAAATCATACAGCTATGATTTATTACCCTGCCCATTTCGCCTTGATCACCATCAATAGCAAGTCCATGATCCTCACAAATGAGAATATTTATGATTTTGATAAAGTACCCGCTCATAATACATAGAGCAGCCTATCCATAAGAGAGTTATTAGTAGAAACAAGCAACTTGAAGCTTGTAAGATGTTTGTTTTTTTTTGCTTTATTTATAATGGACATCAAATCTTATCACTGGTTTGTCAATGTAAAATAATGCATGCTTTTTATGACATTTTTTTTTAATTGTCTGGAAAATTACTCCTTTCCAGTATGGTAGGGTAATACTGCAATTTGTAAGAACATTGAGGATCAAAGAGTTGCTGCATTAGCAATGAGGTACATTTGTTACTAATAGGCAGAGAATCAGCAGGTCTGGACACAGCACACACATTCTTGAATATGTGATTTATGGGGACTCTCCATAGGTGTAATGGTTTTTATACTGTACCAACCGTATATTCTAACCCCCTATACACACTAACCCTACCCCTAATCCTACCCATCACACAAAACCTTTGGCATTTTTTTCATTAAAAACAAACACAGTTTAGAATGTTTTTAAGCCATTTGGTTTACGAGGACACAGGAAATGTCCTCATGAACCATGTTTATTTTGTAATACCCATAACCACATAAACCACACATAAATCCTCATAAACCACATACACACACACGCATGCACACACAAATGAGATCACAAAAGGAGACCTCATTATGCAAAATCAAAGCAACAGTTAATTTTTTTTTTTGACATTCTGCTATAATCTTATAACAAGTTTTGTTATAACTTATAACTTTTTACGTTTTGTTAAGCATTTTGAATATAAAGCTTGTTCAGCATATTGAACACCTACAGACTTCATGTGTTGCTGAGAGAAACACATCAGCAAAATAAACATATTTTCAGTCTAATACCATAAACATCCCTTCAACTCAACAATGTATGTCATTTCATGAGCTATTATTTATTATTGGCTGCCCTAAAGACAAGGTTACTTTGGAAATGTAATAGGTTACAGATTACAAGTTACCCTATTTAAAAGTAGTGTAACTACTTCAATTACTTTATTAAGGTAATGTAACTGATTACATTTGATTACTTTTCTAAATTTTTTAATCATTTTCAAACATTTAAACCAGGCAGGGTAAACCTTACAGTATAGCACTCAACACTGATACTGTCAGACTTTCAAAATCCTTCATCACTTGAATTAAGATTAGAATAATTTAATTTTAAAGCACAGCCACCACAAAATCAGACTTTAGCACCTCTTTTTACTTTGAGATCGTTCTGAGATTAAATACAGATTTTTGGATTAAATTATTTTTAAATTTCCAGCACTGGAACGCTTTTTTATTACTCATGGTGGCAACTCTCAGACAGGTTGTAGCCTAAAGCTTTCAGCGGCAATGTGGATTGATGTAATTGGCAGACATGGTGCGCTGCAAATTCAAACAAGAGAGCATCAGAATAGCATCTCTTTACTAAACAGCCTTTAAATGGCAGGAGGCATCATGCACATCAAAAACAGGCAAAGCAACAAATTATCATTATTCTACATATCCTAGCTTTTTACAGAAAATATTCAGGTGTAACCCACTTTATAATCATTTACATTTTCACAAGTAACTGTAATTTAATTACACTTTTCTTCAGTAACTATAACAGATTACAGTTGTGATTAAATTGCGTAACGCTGTTACATGTAACTACTCCCCAACACTGCCTAAAGAGCTGGAATTAGTCTTAAATGAAAAGCCTACAGACACAAGCAGCTGCCATTTTGCAGATGCACCTCTCTTTACTAACAAACCAGTTTTCCATTATGACATCTCAGGAAGAAAAAACAAACAAACAGATAACAATAAATTATACACAATACCTGCTATTTATCATCTCTAACACTCTGGTTCTGCCTGACCAGTGACCACCACATACTGTGCCAGGTATAACATTTAAAACACATATCACTGTGTTAAACTGCCTACAAGTATTACTGCTGAATAAATAGCACCATGTCAACTCCTGTTAACACTGCTCAAGCATAAAGTATGTCCTATTTTCAACTGAGCATATTGGCTAGCATTGTGTCTCCAACTATGGCACCTAAGAACACATGGCCTGCTTAGATAAATAAACCATGTGTATGCAGATACGCCCATCTGCACAGTCAACTTACATCTCAGTCAAAGGCTTTTGATTGGGAAATCTGGTGAGACTGACTGGTCCCAACATCTGAGAACATTTGCCATTTGCAAAAGCGCACATTCCTTAAAAGTTAGCTGTGAAACAAAACATTACATGTGGATTTGGTTGTGGGTGGCCTCCAGTGTGCAGAAATGTGTGGATGAGCGGGAATCATTAATTCATCACAATTGTAATGAGATCATTGACATCTATTGATGATAGTATAAAAACTATGGCAGAGCTTTGTTCGGGGAAAAGTTTTGAAAAACTCTCATTTTCTAGCTCTAATTTCTCAGAAATACTCTACATGTACACATATGCTACTGGGTTTTTTTTCTTTTTTTTTTCCTTTTCTTTTTTTCTTTTGTAGTACTTTTGGGTTGCTGGTGGGCCTACATTTGTTTCCCAACCCAACATTTTTCATGTTTGTTTGAATCAACAAACAGAACCAATTTAAATGTTCTGATAATCAGTAAATCCTGAGATAGCTTGGTTTTCCCTCAAAAATGTTAAACCTCTCTATGACCCACAAACTATCCCAGAATCTGGTAAACAAGCATCATTGCACAATGCCATTAAAAGATGTGTAAGCGATTTTCACATCGTAAAAACATTTTAAAAAGCTATATATTGGCATGATAAATAGCATCAGTAACTATGACAGGTGGCTTGCTAGAGTCTCATAGATTATTTGGATTTGAGACTGGTGTCTGGTTAATAAATACTTTGAAAGTGCCCATCTGTTTGCCAGGGAAAATGCCAAGACAGATCCATTTCACTGGCATGCTCATTGAAACCACAGCAATTTTGGACAGTATTTGTTCAACAAGAAGGCCAACATGGGACAGTCACTCTGCCAGGAACGCTTGGGAACACTCCCGAGGGTCTCAGGGTTCAAAATACCACACTGCAGGGTTCCTAACTCTTTCTTTGAGCACACTGCATCTTATTTCTTGCCAAGCATGTATATGTAAACTCTTGTATTACTTTCTAGAAATATACATTTCGGTAATGCTTTAGATTACAGCCCGGAAAGTACTGCGTAAGTAAAACAAATTTACAGCGTAACGTTCGGTAATTATAGTGTAATTATAAAGTATGTATGTGTAGGTATAAGGGAACAATATGTAATATTTGGGGAATAAAGGGGTAACTACCAGGAAAATTAACAAATGATTTATACTGTAAGTATTTTTTAATTAAGGGGTAATTATTTGTGTAGTTACAGAGTAAGTGGTGCTTGTTATTCCATGTAATTACAGGGTAAGTATGAATCTGCAGGTTGTAAATTAAAGTGGTGTTTGTTCCCCTCTTGTTTCATGTAGTTACAGAGTAAATACAATAAAAACACGTACACAATCTGATATCACTCGGAACAATTTATTTGAAAAACAACTTTCAAAACAGATTTACGACACTTCTTATTCATTTATACATTTTTTAAAATAAACTTTTCATTTTAAATACTAACGTCCTGACAGAAAAAAGCAAGTTTTGTCCCTTTTTTGTTTCTCTTGCTTGGCTTCTCCTCCTCTTGTTCCTCTTCTTCATTTTCATTATTTCCACTGAAGGAATCCCATGTTTTTTGCTTTTCTGTATTAATATTTATTAAAATAAAAATTACACCCAGAAATGCTCTCATAATTGAATAATATTTTTGCTTCTGACCAACTGTTACCAGCGCATGCAATATGAGTAAAGAGCAATGTGAAGCTTCAAGCTTTCATGACGTTCTCACGCGAGTTTCATCTGAAACTCACGCGAGAACTGGCGTCTCGGTATTCCTGTCTTGTTTGTTTTTTCATTGCTATTATCATATATTATGTTATTGTTTGTATACTGTTGTGAGCATTAATTAAATAAAATAAAATAAAAACCGACGGCATCCGACATCCGCGTGACCAGAGTTTCTCAGCACGCTCACGTCACGCTTCAAAGGGCTACAAACGAGAATCTGAAAACGCTCCAAGTTCCTCTTAGCTTCCGGCCGCACATTCGCTGCCGCAGTGAACACTCAAAAACAGACAGACAGAAAGCTCCTCAAAAGCCTTCTAATTGGTTAAACAAAGATTCTGCCAGTCCCATAAATTATTTGATTTCTTTCAAATAGATCTGACCTTTTAGAAACTCTAAATCAACTAAATAAATCATTTTGCAAAATGAACCACTTGAAACACTGCCTGCTGACAGCACCTGCTGGTCAAAAGGTACCAAATGTGTAATGACTTTTTTTAATAAACTAACTTCTCATGTTCTCATGAAAGTGTAATCTATTAAATGTAATCTATAGGTCAAATTCATATAGCACCAACACGAACAATCACTAGATAGTACGTTATTTCTCAGATGTTCCACGACACGACAAACTCCGATTCAACATGTTCAACCAGAGGAAAAAGCTCAGACAGATGCCAGCTGATGACGACAAGGGTAACACACTGATCCGACAAAACCCGACGAATTGCTGCTGTCTCTCTGCGTCTGTCGGTGCAGTGAATTGGCCTTTAGTGTATGTCTAAGTGTAGGCCTATGTATAATTTGTGTTATTTTGATAATTTGTAGTGCTGGTTTTAAAAGTTTGTTTAAAAGTTATATAATTCTTGGTCAGGACCCTTCGGCATACATTTTTAACACACAGGGTACCCTTTTAGCGTCATTTTTCGACGCGCAGGGTACTCCATTGATTTTAAAGAGAAACCTTTGGAGTCATATACACAGACGCGTTGGGAATGTTATCGTCATGATGAAATTATATATTGAGTTATGATTTTGCCATATTGACATGTTGGAGTGTGATTCTCAATTTAATCAGCCAGCATCATTTTATTTACATTTATTTATTTTTTTTATTTACGCTATTCAGACACGTTTGAATACGTAACCCAACCCCATCCCTAAACCTACCCATTTTTGTATTATATGATATAAAACAAAGGATATAACAGGCAGATACGACTGCAGGCACAATTTATTCAAAAAGTACAAATATTCCAAGTGTTCTGAGGCCAAACGATTGACTTGTGAAGAAAATCCCTGTCTTCATCCGCCATAATTTGCCTGTTAACGTTATGTGTTTTATATTCTTGAGAATTGGGTAGGTTTAGGGTAGGGTTTAGTTGCTCCAAAATATAAAAGTAGCCTATAAATATTTATAAAATCATGTCTACTTTTACAAATGCAAAGAATTAAATGCGTTAATCTGACGCATTGGGCAAACAACTGAAATCAAAGGGGTACCCTGTGTGTTAAAAATTGACGCAGAGGGGTCAACGTTATATCAGGTGTGTTATATCAGGGAGGCAGTGTCTCCTCAAAAAAAAAAACTGGATAAGAAAAGAATCAATATTAAAAAAAAAAATTAAACTGCGCAAATATTACAAAATGTGACATTAAAAAGTGTAAAAGTCAGTTGTTTTTATAAAGTAACAATGTCCAACCGCGACACCCGCAGGTGAAGTTACAGCGGGATGCGCGCCTCCTCTGAGCCCATTGACTTAAAACAGACACCCTAATGCGCGCAGTGGGTTTACTGGGGGTCATGTGAGAGGAGGCAATGTCTCCATAGTGCTATATGATTGGATATGTTCGGTTATGATTGGTAAAATTTTATTTAATCTATATTGAATTTATGCAGAGAAGACTGTAAAGTGTTTGATAACGTTATTCAATTTCAGTTATACTGAAATGTTGAATGTCTATAATAAATGTTATTAAAAAAAAAATCATAAAAAGATGCCATTAAACACATATTTAAAATAACTGTCTTTAAGTTGTTTCTACATTAATTTGGAGAGTACCTGTGAATTCATATTATTAATTACAGAAAAAGTGTGATTAATTTGTTCATTTTTAAGATTGACAGTACTAATGTATCATATATTGCCAAAAGTATTGGGACACCCCTCCAAATCATTGAATTCAGTTGTTCCAATCACTTCCATGGCCACAGATTTATAAAATCAAGCACCTAGGCATGCAAACTGCTTCTTCAAACATTTGTAAGAGAATGGGTTGTTCTCAGGAGCTCAGTGAATTCAAGCGTAGTACCGTGATAGGTTGCCACCTGTGCAAAGTTTTTTCCGCACTACTAAATATTCCACGGTCAACTGTTAGTGGTATTATAACAAAGTGGAAGCAATTGGGAACAACAGCAGCTCAGCCACAAAGTGGTAGGCCACGTAAAATCACAGAGAAACCTTGTGGAAAACATTCCCACAGCGCATGCTGAGGCACACAGTGCGCAGAAGTCGCCAATTTTCTGCAGGGTCAATAGCTACAGACCTCCTGTGGCCTTCAGATTAGCTCAAGAACAGTGTGTAGAGAGCTTCAATGGGTTTAAATGGCCGAGCAGCTGCATCCAAGCCTTAAATCATCAAGTGCAATGCAAAGCCTCAAATGCAGTGGTGTAAAGCACGCCGCCACTGGACTCTAGAGTAGTGTGGAGCTCTCTGGAGTGACCAGTCACGCTTCTCTGTCTGGCAATCCGATGGACAAGTCTGGGTTTGGCAGTTGCCAGGAGAACGGTACTTGCCTGACTGCATTGTGCCAAGTGTAAAGTTTGGTGGAGGGGGGATTATGGTGTGAGGTTGTTTTTCAGGGCGTGGGCGTGGCCCCTTAGTTCCAGTGAAAGGAACTCTTAATGCTTCAGCATACCAATACATTTTGGACAATTTCATGCTCCCAACTTTGTGGGAACAGTTTGGGATGCCCCCTTTGTTCCAGCATGACTGCGCACCAGTGCACAAAGCAAGATCCATAAAGACATGGATGAGCGAGTTTGGTGAGGAGGAACTTGACTGGCCTGCACAAAGTCCTGACCTCAACCTGATAGAACACCTTTAGGGTGAATTAGAGCGGAGACTGCAAGCCAGGCCTTCTCGTCCAACATCAGTGCCTGACCTTTCAAAGCGCTTCGAAGGGCTTCAGAGGCTCTGCATGATCCCAGGCGAGGAATAGGGTCTTATCTAGTGAAACGATCAGCCATTTTAAAAAATAAATAAAAATGAATCTACTTTTTAACCTAAATTGCTCATCTTGTGCTGCTTTGTGACGTGCCAAGGATTGCGCAGTCACGTTGTAAAGGTCACAGTAGACGTAGGCGGAAATATTTTTTCATTTTGAAGTGAACTAATCCTTTAAGAATGGGATATCATTAAAGTTCATGTGCATGTAAATGCAGGCGTCCCAAAACTTTAGCAATATAGTGTACATAAGGCCACCTAATATAAAGTGGGACCAAAATATTTTTACAAAAGTTAATACTAAAAGTTTAATAAAAGTACAGTATTCTGAGCTACAGGTCAACAGGCAACATGTCTGTGGTGGCATTTGCTGAGATCATGTGTTGAAAAAAGTGCTGTCAATCGATTTAAAAAAATGAATCACACATTTTCTTCTGTAATTAATCGCGATTAGTTTTATTGAATATTTTATATTCAATATTTTATGTAATAATTTCACAGTTACTCTCCAAATGAATGTAGAAAGAACTTAAAGACAGTATATTTTAAATATTTGTTTTAATGGCAACTTTTTATGAATGAAGGCCAGTATCACTGATACTAATACTGATTAGTACTGACTAGTACTGATGTCTCTATGAATTTTTTTTTTTTAAACATTAATTATAAACATTCAACATTACAGTATAATTGAAAGCTAACAATTTCAACATTTATTAGGTTTAAAAAATAACTTTTAATTTAAGTGAACTTCTTTACATCTTTACATAAACACATTATAATAAATGTCAGAAAGTAGGAAATAGCCTATAGCCTATATAACCTACAGAAATTGAATAAAGTTATCAAACACTTTACAGTCTTATAAATATTTTGCACGAAGCAGTGGGGTATTGCACTTACAGACATATGCCTTGGGAGGCATTTAACTATTTAAGGGGGAAATGGCCTGTGGGAAGAAGCTGTTCCTGTGCCTAGATGTTCTAATGCCCAGTGACCTGAATCGCTGTCCAGACAGCAACAGTTCAAACAGGTAGTGGCCAGGGTGAGTGGAGTCTGTGTTGATCTTACCTGCCCTCTTTCTCACTCTGGTCCTGGAGGGTGGGCAGGGGGAGCACCAATAATCCTCTCAGCCATCTGGACTTTCCTTTGTAGTCCTCTTATGTCTGATTAGTTGAACCAAACCAGACAGTTATAGGGGTGCATAGAACAGACTCACTGATGGCTGAGTAGAATTGTGGCAGCAACTTCCTCAGGTTGAACTTCCTCAGCTGGCGGAGGCCTTTTTCACAATGGAGTCAATGTGACTGTACCACTTCAGCTCCTGAGAGATAGTGCCCAGGAACCTGAATGACTCCACTGCTGCCACTGTGCTGCTCATGATGGTGAGTGGGGGAGTGCCAAGGTGTTCCTCCTGAAGTCCACAATCATCTCCACTCAGGCACGCCGTTGGCACGGGGGACGGGGAGTCATGACCCCCGCAGTTTTAAAAAGACATCAATCGACCCCCACACGTTTGATAAGGGAAAATAGCCAACGCGATTTGCTACATAAAACTTCCGACAACGAACATCACATTCATTGTAAGTAATTCAAGCCATTTATCAAAGTAGAATTGTGCAAGGTTGAAAGTTGAGACATCCCACATAAAAGGCTGATCTACAGGGGACAGATTTGGCATTCTGCAGGCATTTTGCTCATCCCTAAGATTTGTGTCATATGATATGTCATATTCATTTTGAAATTCATATGTACTTCTTATTTCACTTACTTCGTATTGTAATAATAATCAATATTTTTTCTATTATTGATCGGGCAAGTTTAATATATAATGGTGGTCCGACAGTAAGCCTAAGCCCGAAATCTGGAAATCTGGTCTTACTATCTGGGCTTTTGCTTACAGTTTGGTCCCCCCCACTTTGAAAATGTCTTCGGTGCCCTGTCTCCACTATTTTGAGCGTGATTTCAATAGAACTTACAAATCTTGTAAGTACAAGCCCTCAGCTCTGTTGCAGTTTTTGTCCCCCTTACCTTTTCAATTTTTCAAAGTTGCTTTTCCCCATAATTCAGTTCTGGTGCAATCACATAGAAACAGATAAACTTAGACAAAATCACTGCACTAAACTGTAATAAGTGTAATTACAATTCTATTTCAGTCAGACTAAAGAGTTTAATTCCCTTTTAAATTACATGTAGGCTAAACAGTTTTGGGTGTAATGCATCAATACTAAGCAATTTAATTACTTTTCCAGTGAAAAAGTAAAGTTAAGGTATTACTCTTAATTTTTCTGTAATTTAATTACATACAAAAATATGTCCTTTTAAGGGTATTGCCCCAGTGACAAGCTGTTGTACCCCTGAAGGTACAATTTTGACGCCCTTTTTCTCTAACAACACTGCATGTAAAGACTTTTGTCCAACTGAAATCCTATCAGTCCGGTTTTTGGCAGATGTGCTGTGTTACACAACGTTGATTTAATATTTCAAATATTTAATAGGCTACAATTGTGTCATGCATACTTGGACAGATGGATGAAGACATATACCTTGCCCACCCGATCGGAATTTAGGTACAGATAGTGCATCTGTTTGTTTGTTTTTTATGATTTGCGCATTGATTAAAAACAATCTGAGGTGGGCTGTGTGTTGAGAAGTTTAATGAAGAACTGTAGAATACCCAACCAATACAAATAAAAAAAATGACAACAGATAAATATAAATAAATTTAAAAAAAAATGCCCACCCAGGATTTCTGCCAGCCCACCCTTCTATAGCTGCCAAGAACCGGGAATGCTGAACATAAATTGATTATAAAATAGGAAAGAAGTGGGCAATGGAGAACCATCGCAGGCGAAGATTGTGACCGTAATTGTAGCTACTTCTTCTGAACAAGATCTTACTTTGCCTCATGCAAGTTAAGTGTAGCCTACATCGTATGCGCACTTCAGAAACTCGCTGGAAGTAGGCTAGTAAGTAATCTGGGTACTTTTTGCTTAATGTTTTACTGTGAATTCTGGCATTGTCCTAGGCGCATTACTCGTTTCACATACTGTTTTCGCCTACTATATAGTAGGGAAGTATGGAAATAATGTATAAAAAAGATAAATACATACAAGATACAAAAATTATCTTTTTCAACATTTTGGCGCTACGCCAAGAGAGATCACTTACATTCCCATCATGGCCATTACAAATTAAAATATTTAACTTTATGGCTCATTTAATACCGTACATTGGTGGCTTTGTTCTTTATACTCTTCCATAAATCTAAAATACCAACTGAAGAGGTGCGTCCTTATCCGTAGTGAAAAGCTCTTTTAAAAGAGCCATAAACTATGATCGGATAAAACATGAATCATAATGACACACCCCCTTTATACAAACACAGGACGTTCAGACATGTAGTTAGTGGCACTGTCTACTGGCCCTGAACTGTTTCAGTAGTCTGATTTGACGAAGGCTTACCATCAATTACGACTATGTGCACTGTTTTTTCGAATCTGCGTTTGAATAAGTTCTCATGAAGAGGAGAAGAACAGTATGATAGCGACACCTAGTGGAGTATTAAGGAAATGTTGCAGGATTCATAGACTCGTAGGTCAAGTGAGTTTTAAAATCAGGAAGACATTACAGTTATGCCTGCAAGGTAATATTTTGTAGCATATAGTAGCATATTAAATTAATTATAATATGAGGCCTCTTTTAACTACAGAGACGAGTAGGAGATGATCGTGCACCATTGTACCAAGCTGATCTAGTATAAGAAACTGTTAAAAAAAAAAAAAAAAAAAAAAGACAAATATATGCGCCCTGAATTATTTTTAACTGTCCAAAAAGACTTTAAGGGCCAGATTTTTTTTATCATATAATAGATGCTCTGAAAAGTAACTTGATAAACAAGGAAGCTTATATATTGCGTGATACCTCATCAGAACACTAGGGGGAAGCGCAATACTGAAACGTTCTGATCCTGAACAGAGGCCCTGGATACTCTTGACTCTTGCTGTGGTTTCAAAAGAGCATAATAGTAAACTTCTTTCTACTTGTTTTTAATGTTGCCTCGTGAGGTTACATCTAAATTAACTGGTTTTCTACTAATCCAAAATATTGCTTAAAGTCCCAGTGAACTGGAAGTTGCAACTGATTTTATTTCAGTGCTGTGACGTATTTCCAAGTGAAACGGAATATTGAATAGAGGGCAGGGTTTTACTTCAGCACTCCTACTCTCCAGCTCTCGCTCATAGCAGACTAACGGTTGGAGTGGTTAAGGATATTCAAACCCAAGCCGTCAAACTACCGTTATCGGAAAGAGAACGCCATTCCAGACCAGGAGTTACTTTTCAGATTTTGATTAAAGATTACCACTAAAACTATTTTTTTTTCTGTGTATTAACTTGCACGGATTAATTGTTCACCCTAAGACCTGCAGTGTGCTAAGTAAATAAGATCGATTTTGATTTCATTAGGACTTTAACATTTTGATAGATCTGAATTGAATAGAATCTAATATATACATATATGTAGGCCTATGTATAAAATACATTTGAAAATAAAGTTGAAATCGATCCTTAAGGTCGACGCCTTTGAATCAGTCCCTCATTCATTCCTGTGGACAGCTTTTGAGTTCTTTCAGGTACCTAATAATAACAAATCTGGTAAAAAAATATTACTTCCTAGATTTGTAATTTTGCCTCACAACACCCAATTTCACTACAGCATGGCAACCATTAGAAGTACAAGTGAAGCATGGCAAGTTCTGTGGGACTGTACAGGACTAGAATTTCCAATTACAAGTCTGGTGGAAGAATTCAAATGCACCAAAGCAAGGTTGGTCATGACCCTCACTGACTCTGAAGATATTGCAATGCAAAGTCAGCACTTAATTTCAGGGACGTGGTCCAACATGGGAGAGTGGGCCTTTAAAGCTCATCCCAAATGGTCCTTAATGGTACAAGGCAACATCAGAGCAGAAGAGATGGCTCATGGTGGAAGAGATGAGGGGGCCGGAGGATGAAGAGTGGCACACTAAGGCCATCTCAATGGCCAAGCAGGGTCAATGGACTAACTGGGTGAATCTAGAAAAGAGAAAACTCAAGCTTTCTCATCAGAGGCACCTATGATCTCCTACCCACACCTCAGAACCTGAACCAGTGGTTGGGAGAAGACCCCGTTTGCTCCCTGTGTCAAGCACCTGCATCACTGAGATGCATAATATCAGGATACACTACAAGCCAATCTAGTTCTAAAGCAGCTGGCAATCTTAGAACAGCGGCAAACCACCACAAATGCTTTTCCACAAACATCAGAAGGAATTTCCCACTTTATAAATTTCTTTATCAGCAGGCCAACTTCAAGGACATCTCATGACAACAAAAGATGCAAGCATTCTGCGGGCTGCTCAAGACTGGATGATGGACGTGGACTAGGAGAAAAAGCTGGTATTCCCCCCAGATATTGTGGCTACAACACTCAGGCCAGACATGGTCTGGCATATGTTGTGGAGCTTACAGTAACATGGGAGGATGGAGTGGAAGAAGCATTGGAGAGAAAATGTTTGAAGTAATCTGAACTGGCAACCGAAGCTGTGCAAAATGGCTGGAAGGTTAGGATTTTTCAAGTGGAAGTGGGATGCAGGGGCTTTGTTGCCACATCCACAACCAGTCTACTGAGGAAAAAGGGGCTTAGGGGGTCGCTCTCCAACAAGCAATCACGTCCCTGTCGAATGCAATGAAGAGAAGCCGCAATTGGCTGTGGATTAAAAGGAAGGACATCAACTGGGCGGCGAGATGAAGACTGGAGGATATGGAGTTGGAGTTGGTGTCCCTGGGATGCCAGGTGTAACCGTTGAGCCCTCTGGAGACGTTGTGGGTTCATCAACGAAATATCCATGAAGAAGGGTGCACACCTGATGACCCAATGATATTCTTACCGTCCCACTGCTGACATCAGGTATGCCAACTTTCCACAGAGATTTAAACATCAAGTTCTATTAGCTCTATATTCTCCTTACCTTATTTGACCCATTTAGTGTTTGTTAATGTGACAGGCACACAGTGTGTACCACTGTGTATATGGTAGACTCAGACAGAACAAGGCACTCTGTGGAGACAGATCAGTGGGAGGTCCTTCTGACTCATCAAAACACCACACACTTATTCAGTCCAAAATCTGCCAAGATGCTATAGTGTTTTCCTGCTTGCCCTGCAGAAGAAAACAGACTTTCCTGTAATTTTCTGGCTTTCACAGGCTGACATAATGTCATGTTTATCACAATAATTACACTGACATCATTTTATTTTCAGGTGCATTTGCTCATAATGCTGCCACAAGCCTACTTAGATAAATTGAAGTGTGTGTCTTCCACAGAACCTGGACTGTAATGGAAGCATGTGGGCATTAGCTTATCTATTTATACACTCATGCTGCATCCAAACCAGAAATCACCCTGAAATCAAGATGGACAGTTCTTTTTTTTAATGGAATATACTATAGCAGTATTTATTATAAATGATTTATCAATGCAATTGTTTTTTTTATTTATTTGTGTGCCCTTGTAATCTTTAACAAAAACAACTTCCCCTCCCACTTGCATCACTATCTCTTCTCTTTTCTGATGACGTGTTTACTGACGTGTCACATACAACAGTAATGGTCAATTCCAGATGGGCAAAATCAAGTCATGCCATACATCTCTTTCTTGTTCGAGAAGCTGTTTCACTCAGATATACTGTTTGTCACAAATGGGAAGAAAAGACTATCACAACTTCCGTTTCAAGCGTGACAAGATCTGTTATGGTTTGTGGCTTGTCCTATGGTATGTTGTCAGTTTTCATAACATTTTCTTTGACTAGGAAATACGCCTTTCTTTAACCCGGAAGGTGCGTCCTCCAGGGCAGTACCAACGTTACAGGGAACCAGGGAAGTGGTGGTAGCTCAGGGAGCCATGGAGGTGCCGGCAGTTCAGGGAACCAAGGAGGATCGGCCTCTGTTGCCACGGGAGCTTGGCCACTATGCCCCCTCCCTTGGGAGGAGCTATGGGGTTGTGAACAGGAGCGGACTTTGAAGTGTGCTCATGGGCTAAAGCGGACTATAGAGCAGGCTCTGGAGTGGGCTTAATGGGCTGAAGCTGACATTGGACTGTGCTCAGGGGCTGGAGTGGATCTGTGTGCCCCAGACACACATACATTCTAGATCCATTATTGACAGTGTAATGCTGTCTGGGTTGAGCTTTGGAATTTCTCTCACTGGAACGGACTCGGGAATTTCTCTCACTGGGACGGACTCGAGAATTTCACTCACTGGAACAGGCTCTTGAATTTCTATCACTTGAACGGACTCTGCAACAGACCCAGGAACATTACTCACTAGAATGGACTCTGGGAGTGGGGCTGGAATCCTTTACTGGGTAGATGGTGTTGATCGCTCTATTGTTTTCCACCACCCAGTCCACAAACACGGTGAAACTCCCCCGAAGACCCACATCGGATAAGCATGCCATCATTTTCTCATTCAAACTAGTCAGGTAGAAAGTGATCAGTCTGGGAAGTTTGATAGGCACGCCAGTTGTTGAATCCTCCGGGTGTGGGCCTCGAGGGACTGCTGTTTCTGGTCCAAACACAACAGTTGGACAGCCGGTAGGTTCATCTTTAAAGTTCAAGGTCCTGTATTCTGTAACCTCTGTCTTGGAGCTAACAATATTATTTGGCTTGTGTTCCAAAAAGTATGAATATAAATGTAAATGATTTTAACTAATGTTTTGAGTTTTCTTAATTATTGTAACTATTAGTGAGGACAAACTGGAATTATACTTTCAATTAATACTTTAAAATTGATCAAAATATAAGACAATACATTTTTAAGCATATCTGTGTATTTCCAGTTAAAGAAAATGTTATGAAAACTGATAACATACCATATGACAAGCCACAAACCATAACAGATCTTGTCACACTTGAAATGGAAATTGCGATAGTCTTTTCTTCCCATTTGTGACAAACAGTATATCTGAGTGAAACTCGGTTCTCGAACAAGAAAAAGATGTATGGCGGGACTTGATTTTGCCCATCTGGAATTGACCATTATGGTTTGCTATTGCTGTGATCTCATGTGAGTGACACGTCAGTAAACATGTCATCAGAAAAGAGAAGAGATGGTGATGCAAGTGGGAGGGGAAGTTGTTTTTGTTAAAGATTACAAGGGCACACAAATTAAAAAAAAAATTGCATTGATAAATCATTTATAATAAATATTGCTATAGTATATTCCATTAAAAAAAGAATTGTTGAATCTTGATTTCAGGGTGACTTTAATCTGGTGCCCCATGCAGCGATGGGCAGACTGTGGTCCCAGTGGTGCAGCTACCATAGCAACAAATGTCGTTGTCATGACAGACAATGACACCATAATTGTTGCTGAAATAATTTATTCTTTTTCTTCGCTCTGTTCTGATTTAATTCATTTATTGACTCAACTTGATCTCCTAATTCTGGTTTTAATGCTGTCTCTCAAATACAGCCATACCGAAATGCACAATCACATACACACACTTTTAATATTAACATTTTCCACTTCTTCTAACATATTCCATTCTGTCACTTTACATCATGCACCCTTCAGCACTTTAATATCACACTACATTTAACAAAAACACCTCTGATTGGCTCACATGTGATCTTATAATATATTTATAACAGGCTTCCACTTTTCCAGATGCACTGTACTGAATTTTTGATGTGCTGAATCATGCCCCACATCCAATAGGCTCAGGCCCAGCATTGCAGTGACTGACAAACTGACTTATCTTCCTGAAATATTTACACTTGCATAGGTAACAGGTTCATTTGAAACAGCTGCAGGAAGTGAAAAACAAAAATTCATAAAACGATAGTGACTTACCGAAACAACTTCTTCATATCAAGAATGAAAATAACACAGAATAAACCCAAACTAAATATCAAGTACCCCTTTTCTATGCAATACTGAAGTTTGTGTGTGTACTTAGTAATCATAGTAATAATGCATATTAGTACTGATAAATACACACTGAATCTGCTGCACGGCTCCAGGTGAACCCCAGTGACAGCTGTATAACAGCGCATCCACCTTTAAAAATGGGACAGTAAAATCTGTGCCATGACTCTGCCTAAAATGACATCATCAAGATGGGACAAAGAGGAACACCCTTTTCTCCATCAGTATAAGGGCCTCTGCATTAAAAAGAGCAAAGCAAAATAAAAACAGAATTTATTTGCTTTTCTTAAAAGTCTTTCAAAATTTCTTTCAACCAGAAGTACATGAAAACACAAAACAGAGCAGGAAATATATTATTGAATCCAAGAATGTTTGTAGATTATTCAAACCATTGTGTGTAACTAGGAAGGTTTACTGTAAAAATACCACTGATAAATATGTAAGTCTATAAGTAGGCTAGATTATATGGGGTGAATCTCACCTAAAACCAAGAACATGTTCAGGTCATATTTCACCTCAAAAGGAAAAAGAGAATACGTTATACATTTTTTATATATAAATATTTTGCATAAAGAATATTTTGTACATTGCATCATCAAATATGTATAAATATTACAATTTAAATATGTCATTTTCCCCACAATGCATGAATGAGAATTATGGGAGATTATCTGTTATGAAAATAATGTCACAGGGCAAAAATCATCCTGAAATTTTCGCTCTGCAAAATGTAATTTCTCTTTGTGTATGCTTTTTTTAAGGTCAAGTGTTAAGAGTTCTGTGAGATACAAACATAAATTAATGCAAAGAAAATGACAGCTGAGAATGGGAACTCATAAATGCAACAATACTTGTTTATTCAAAATGTAATGAATATTCATGAAATGATTAGGTTATTAGCGATAGTAGACTCACTATAACTTATGGTTTGTTTTAAATTATTCCGTTTCAAATAACTTCATGGCTGTTTTGTATATGCAATATTATCAACTGTAACAGAAAATGAAATATAATATATAATTTTTTTTTTTTTTTTTTTAAAGTACAGTAATCGTAAAACTTTTATGGATATTGATGCGCAATCCACATGTCAACAAGTTAAATGTTAACGATAAATTCTGGACATTCTTTAATCATGTAAGGCTTTTCAAGGTTCCAATTGGTCTCGCGCTGTTTTATGATTTGCTGCATGACATCAGCTGGATGAGAGGAGAGGCAGCGGCGGTTCCTCATCACTATGACACAGAGTCTGAGGATATAAAAGCCTGGGCCACTCCTTCTGCGCCCGCTGCACGGCTCCAGATAGCAGCTCACTTCAGGTTGCCGGACAGAGAGTGAATGTGTGAGTGTCTGAGAGAATGGCGACGCTAGTTGAACCTGTAGATACTCCAGCACCCTTCGGAGGTGTCAGCAGCACCAGGGACACGGCATCGCCCACGGCCTCGACACATCACTTCGACGAGGGCAAATATTACCTGCTGGTAGTCATTGGGGAGCTGGTCACTGACGAGCATCTGAAGTGTGCCATTGCGGACATTGAGAAAGGTAGCTCAGCTAACAAGAATAATCAACGAATAATGTGCAGTGCCTCAGTGCTATTTATGCCATGAATATATTTAGATTATGTTTGGACCTGTGTATCTTCTAAGTTCAGTAGACTAACCTTGAACTCACTTTGGGGTTGAATGGGTGATTTAATGTGTGAATCTAGCCACAGATTTCTGCTGACTGCAAGAAACTTTCCATGCATTTTGTTATTGGATTTCTTTGTTGTGTGACTATGTAGATGGAAACTGTATCGCAGCCCCTCCCTGTTGGTAACTGGCGAGTGCACTGCATGGCTTATCAAAGCGATCGCATCGCGCCACCCAGTTTCCCAAAGACATCATCACCATCAGCACCATGACCGTTTTTGCAGGGCGTGCAACTCTATCCGATTATCCAGATGTGTTGTTTTTGGCCATTTGACGAACTTCAGCGTCTGACTTCTGTTGTGGGCTAGGATGATTCAGCACGCATATTTATAGTGTCGATCAATAAGGCTCATCGCTTGTTTTGCCGGGGTGGAGGGTCTTTATATGGAGCATCGATCGGCTCTGCAGTCAGAATGTGCACCATCACATTGCATCTGCGTGGATTTGATGTGGCGCGCCAGCTCTTTGTTTCCTAAGCTGGTGTTTTTCTTACTATATTCTTGTCCTGTTTTGCGACTCATGTTGGAATCACCCAAAATGACCATGCACGAGAGAGATTTCAGTAAATTAGTTGTTCAGTTTAACACTAAATTAAATACATTAGAACAAAAAAATCATATTCAATTGCTAGCTGTAGGCTACTTCATAGCAAGTTTGGCGTTGTAGCCTGTGGCAAAAGCCATAACTTCTGCCCACTTGACCAGACCTAGAAACATTGTTGCTGCGCATCCTGATTTATTTCCATCCTCCTCCATTCCACGCACTCCTTCTAATCACCGGCTTGTAGGCGTGGCTCGGTCCGCACTGCAGTCCCTACGGAAAGTCAGAAGGGCCTCACTTTAATGCCAAAAAGGGCGTTTGAGTTCGTGATGGGACGCGCGTACCTGTCCTTTTCATCTGTTCATTCAAATAAGAGATTCAGCTGTTCTCTGCGTAAAGACGTAACTACGTCGTCACGTGCACCAGCATTGTTTTTAGATTTAAATTAAATGAGATTTTATCAATATGTGTGTTTATTGTAATTTTACGTGTCCCTGTTCCAGTCATCAACTCATACACAAGTCGTTTAGAATCTAATTTAGAATGATTAATTCATTAATTATTTCTCAAACAGAATTATCGGTTCACTGAGTCATGTTGTTGACTCAAGAACCCATTTCTGCCAGATTCAGTCCTGTTCAATAATGGATCATATTCAGTCCAATTTGTTAACCGGTTTAACTGATTCACCAAAAAGATTGAAGATGGTTAGATCCCTGTGAGCGTGATGGTGTGCAAGAAAAAAAAAGAAGAACAGATAATTATTACTCTTTTCATCTGCTCTATCAGGAGACATTAGCGTCACTTTGATGAGGCCTCTGCTTCAAAGCTGAAAAATTTATGATTTCTAAGGTTTAGTTGTTACTGGATTCCCTTTACTGGAAGTTTCACTACTTTTTTTGTTTTGTGATATATCAAAACATCATCAGGATTGTTGTGCTCTTGTTTTGTGGAAATTGTGAGTAAATGAGGTTTGGCATCTGCTAAATTCTAACCATTCTAACCATAAATTCACCAGTAATGGCAGTATATTAGGCTACTATTCTTGCCTTAAAGGCAAATGAGTTGCGGTTGTGCATATGCGGTAGCAGAAATATAGGGGTAATATTCTTCTGTGATCCCATGAGGGGAACAAGTATGCAATTATAAAAACAAAATATGTTTGTCATGAACAGTGTGAACAGCCTTCTTAACCGTTTACCATTCAGAGGCAGATCATTCTTAAGTATATCTGATCTTGAGAAATGTTCTCTTCAAAACATAATCTCTTTTCTGGCTAACCACTGACCGTGAAGGTTTATAGATATTTCCATACATTGATTGGGTTTTGCAGAGCCCAGCATTTAGTAAAGTGAATTTAAGAGATATTGGGCTTCAGTTCAATATGCAGGAAAGATCTGAAACACAGTCTGTTTATTTGATTACTTCCTTCTTCAGACTGATCCAATGTAAAGTTATGTATTATTTTTTGCCCAACTGAGTTTCAGATCTCTCCCTGGCATACTGCTACATAGTTCATACTCAAGGTGCTAAATAAACAAGCACTTTATTTGAGGTAGTTTTTGTTGCAAACAGTAGCCTGTATTGTCAATGCGTAAAGAACTGTTCTCTTCACGATTGATAAAAAGTACAACGCATTTCATATTTTCACTCTTTTTCCTCTGACTTGCAGGAATTCGTTCATGGGACACAAATCTGATAGATTGTAACTTGGACCAGGAGCTGAAGCTTTTTGTTTCTCGACACTCTGCCAGGTTTTCAGCCGATGTGAGAGGTAGGCTGAACATGATATGCTCACTTCATATCCTTTAGCCAGCTCAAAACTCTTATGTAGCAATTTATGATAACTTAATATTAAATATTTAAAACCATGTCACAAGGTCATTAAAACAGCTTTGCACCGAGCTGAATTTGTCATAGAAAATCTGCCAAAAAAACTGTCTATAAATATAGACAGGAAGTGTTTCAGTGATATAATTTCACTTGCCAGTTAAATCAGCTGTATCAATGATATCAGTGAAAGATGTGGCAGTGGTTCAGTGCCTGCATTTATATCTGCGTTACATTTCTTCCATCTTGCTTTGCTCTGTGACTCTTCTGAACTTCCCCATGACAGCACCAATGTTACATAACCTCATGTAAAATTGATTATCAGTTTATCTTTATATTAGCGCTTAGCGTTGTAGAGATGACCACAATGTTCAAAACTATGTTTGTTTCCCTATTTCTTTTTGCTATATCTATAATGCTCTTCTATATTTAGAGTAAGCTTGTATTTTTTAAACTGTGAATTTTTGTGTGAGTTCTTGATGGATTCTTTTGATGGAGATAAAAGAGGTGGGTTTAGACGGTCTGCCTGGAGCTCTGTCTGGATCAAACCCTGTCCCTGGTGTCCCCTTCTCTGTCCTCCCTGACTGTCTGCCTCTGTATCTTTTGTTTTCTCTACTTTTTTCCCCTCTAATGCTGAATTGCTGCAAGGGATGAAAAGCATTTATTATCATATCTAAATGTGAAGATAATTAGCTGAAAAATGAATGACAATGGTTTTGCCTGCCTTTGAATTAAAGGCTGCACACAGTCATACACATGGGCTTGAAATGCAGTTAGACCCCAACAGTATTAAAGATTTTTTTCACAAAACAGCAGGAAATTATAGAAGTTTAACCATGATGGAAATATCTCTTCCAGAGGGACAGCGAGTCTGCTAATGTCAGCAAATGATGAGCCAACACTGACCTTGAATGATTGAAATGTAATCTGTGTTAGCTTGAACACACACACACACACACAAACAAAACACCATAGCTTAATAGCAAAATAACTTAGACTGACTTTCTCCTTGATTATATATGTTAGTAGGAAGCACTTGAGACAGTTCCGGCTTTGCTGTTAGGCAGCAAAGCACATTACTTTGCTGAGATCATCAGAATTCATTCTGGAATTATTATTTACTCATCTGAATGACTGTCGGAAGAGGACAAAACAAGAATATATCATTGGCTACTAATCCTCCCCTTTAGGATAAACATGACACATGTAGGTGTTGGTTAATTTCCATAATCAGATTTATTGCTCACTGGGTGGCTTTATACAAAGCTTTACAGAAAATTTACAGGAATTTGCATTATGCCGCTTTTGTCCATTAAGCCTTTTAAATGCAAAGCCATTAGCTGTCCACCACAGACAAATACCTAGTGGATGTCTTGATAATTGCTTTATCAGCCTAGCCTCCCACAACCCTTTACATCAATTCCAATTTTATAAAACTGTGTTACTTTCAAAGCATTTTAAATTAGTTTAGTCTTTAATAATATTCAGCACAGAGTATAAGAGAGTTGCAGGATAATTATCCGTCGAACTCTCCTACAGGGGTTTTGTAGGAGGGTAAGACAGATAAATGGGGGCAGGGAGATGGTGGGTTATTACTAGTCAGCATGGAGGAGGGTGAAATATAAATCATTAAATGTATGAGGCCTGTGGAGAGTACAGGGAGACTTGAGACTCAAAAACACACATATACATTTATTTAGCAGCTGCTTTAAGGCAATGCATAAATGAGGAACTATATCTATATTAGATTAACTCCTTTATACAAAATACCAACCAAATGCCTTTGAAATATACGTGGAACCCCTGCCAGAATCACTAACAGATCATCATAGTGTGAAACTCGGAAAAGAGATTACTGTGAAAAAAAAAGATGAGGGAGCACATGAAAGAAAGAATTATGAGAGAGGCAATATTGTGTCTGTGAGGCTCAGAAGACAGGAGGAGTGTGGAGGATTCCTTTGCTTCTGAGATACTTCAGGACCTTCAGAGGATGAGCATATGGAACCAGGCACTTTGACCTTTTCATTGCTTTGAGTTGAGATGGGAGCTTAAAAATGTGCCTGGAGGTTTAATATTAGATTCGCTATCATAGTCTGGCATATTCGCACAGCATCAGACAGTGCAGTAATCAATAGTAATGAATCAGCTTCTGTAAGGTAATCAATATGCACTTAACAAATGATTGCACTGTCACCCGTGCATTTACATGCTTCTTGATCATCTAGAATTGTGATATTATTATTAAAAGTATGACTTATGAACTGACAATAATATACATTAACTGTCATATTGTAATATGATACTACTTCATTTAAAATAGTTTTCCTTCAACTTGACAGTTTAAAGGACTAGTTCATCCAATAATTATGTAATTTACCTGCCCTTGTGTTGTTCCAGAGATGTATAACTTTCATTCTTTTATGGAAAACAAATGTAAAAATAAAATGTATTGAATATCCAATTTCAATACAGATTTACAGTAGAGTCATGATGGCTGATATTGCTGTCCTGGGCGTGTTCACAAATTATAGATTTTTATACAATTACATAATATGAAACTCTTTGTTTGATTAATTTTGCTTCTTTATAGTTTGCTTCTATTTTACACTTGAGGCCTTTGGCAAATGCTTTTATTCAGATTGATTTACAAAAGTACTTCAGGTTTTGCATATGAACCTGCCATGGTTAACAGACAGTAAGCATACATTTTTAAATGTGCTCTGAATATAAGAACACTAACTGTAATAAAAGTACAGTACAAATAAAGGCAAATCTAATTTTTATGTCATGATTAGAATATTCTTGTAATACATAAATATTTAAACTGAGCATGAAATTAGGTCTAATATGCTTTTCTTTGATGTAGGTGCTAGAAGGTGATTAATAATATTAATATCTCATGAAGCTTTTTGTGCAACGTGCCATTTTGCCATTTTTGTTGTTCAGACTTTGGGGCTAAATGTTTTAAGATAAACTGTAGGCTATTTGTTTGAAAGGGCTCTTCTGTGCCTTTTCCCCATTTTGGCATTGAAAGGACAGGACAGAGTTGGAAAGAGACAGCGTGAGGGAGAAAGTCAGGTTCATGTTCATGGCATTGTATTTGTATGGATGCTTGCTTTGTTTGTGCGTTGTGGTGAGTGTCATTAGATGAGGCTGCCTGCCCAAAGGGTGTTCAGTCTGTATTAGTATCAGAGACAGTGTGAGTTGAGATCAGGACAAGAGGGGTGAGGATGGGGTTGAGTGAGTGTGGCATCACAAAGTTGTGTAAGTTAAACAATACTGCAGCTGACACATCTGCACCCAGAATCAAACTGGAATGGAAATAGCCCAGCTTCTTGGTGACAATCAAATATGTGTGCTTTAGCTTGCAAGGAGTTGTACGTTTGTAGTTATGTTAGATATCTGCAACATAATATGGTTATTTAAAGGTGCTATTTACACGCAATTTCAGACATTTTGCTGACTTTTTTGCATTTTTCTAATTTCAACTCCCTCATATCTCTCTCTCTCTCTCTCTCCAAAAAAAAAAGGGTAGTATGCCCCCAGTGTCACAGAGACATATTTGATTTTTCATGACACTTTTCAGATCTGTAAGATGGTGGAGACATTTTATGTGTGATATTTCCAAAAAAATGCTTACAACACATTTACCATCCATTTGACATTGAATGAAATGGATAGCTGACCCAAAAATAAAAACTCACTTATTTACACACCCTTGCTGTTTTGAACCTCTATGGACTGTATGGACAGAACTAAAGATTTTTTTTAAAAAGAATGTTTCAATAGTTTTAGCCCAGGCAATGAAAGTCGATGGGGTCAAAAAAAAAGAGGAAAACATTTCAATGTCACATTTGGAAAATGTGTGTTTGTTTGTTTGTTTGATTTTTGACAGTATGCCAGCTTGTGTGGTTATTTACATAAAATATATGGTAAAACAATATCAGGTTTTTACAATTTATTTTTTGCTAAAAACTCTAAAACTATATTTGGTTTAATTTTGTTAAATTCTTTAAAAGAAGAACAGACAGGACATAGTTGGAAAGAGACAAAGGGACAAAGTAAAAAAAGGTTTCTTACAGGGTTAAAACCAGCACAATCTAATAAAACGTGTTTCAATTATAAAGAGTTTTGACAGAAAGAACATGTTGGTGGATCTTCTCCTAGTATTAAAAAAACTTGTGTGTCAGGTATGGTGAGGAATTCATCATAAAAGCCCCATTTTACTCACCCATGTGGATAATAGTCGATGGCAGCAGTTACATTTTCCAAGGGCAGAGGAAAACTGCTATTGACCGTAGTATAATTTCTCCGAACTATAGTTCGCACCACTGATTCTAATCACATTTTTTGTCTTCATCTCTTTGGAGTTCCTGACAGCAGCTGTTTTTGTCACATAAATGGTCTTCCCCCTGGTGTGAGGCTGACCCTGTAACGATGCTGCTTTTCTGCTTGCGTGAGTCTGGGTGTGTGCTGAGTAGCAGGAATAGCATTCATGTCAGGTTATTGCCACAACAACTGGGTTAACGGACCTGCCCAGATTTAGAGGAACAAGGGGAAAAAAAATTAGTTTAGAAGAGAATCCAATACGTATTACCAATACGCAGATGCCTATGCGCTGAAGAATATCTGCAACTAAACTAGTACTGCAGTGAGATGACTGCAACACCTCAGAACACACCTGTAGAGAAGAAATTAAGTCTACATCAAGACTCCCCTTGCTATGCAGATGTCGATTTTAGCTAAATCAGATGCATTCTATTGAATTCATTCCATGCTCCCATCCTCCCACTAATCTTGATAAAGCATGTTCTCCCAAAAGAAACACCCACTTCCATTGCTAATGATCAAAGAGAGAGTGGCCCATATTGGTATCTGGAGTCTTAGACATGCTGTATACCTTCTTAAAAATTGTGTTTTCTAGAGGGCAGATGCACTTAAATTGAATAAGAAACACATTTAACACTAATTAATCACTACCCAATGTCAATGATCATTGACCTGGATGATCTACATTATTTATCTGAAATAGTATTAAATTTATGGACTATTGAGAGCTGAAGTCAGTCTATGTAATGATAGTTATGTCTTAAAAAGGTTACAGAAATGTTTTGTGGAGAGCAGTAGAAAAAGCAAAAAATACAGAGGAAATAATAGAAGAAGAAACAGATATGGGGTACACAGTGAATATGTTTAGATGAGGAGATATGGAATGGAACAAATTCAGAGCGTTAATGATAACTCAGCAGGTGGGAAACACACTGTAATTACCTACACCGCATGAGAGAGCCACCTGGATTTATGCACACACACATACAGATAGACACACACAAACATACTACATATGTCCAAAGGCAAACAGTCTTTGAGACCCACACACAGCCTGTAAATATACAAGTTGATGAGAGAAATACAATAAAGATCTTTTATAGGCCTGTTTGAAGTTTAGGGTCACATTCACTAATTATTTCATACATTTGTGCTTTTTTTACAACTCAGAAAAGGTTGTCATGCAAAGTTTCTAAATGCACATACTGTAGTGGCCAAAAGATGTCCAGCCTAAGATGATTATGGAATGTAGGACCCTTTTTATATTAGGTGGCCTTAACTACTATGTACTAACATTTAAATTAATGATTTGATACAATGCACTTATTGTGTACATACATGTTTTTACACTGTACTTGCATTTTTAAAAATCTGTAATTGATTTCTGTAATTACATTTATAGTTACACTGTTGACACTTGCCTTACACCTTACCCTACCCTTAAACTTACCCATACCACCACACCTGTCCATAACTTTACCCGTATCCCATCTCAATATCAGCCCAAAAAAGCAGCATGTGTTGTACTGGAGTCCTGGTCTTAAGAAGCTATTTTCAGCAAAAACAATCCTTAACATATATATGCACAATTGAATTATATAGCACATACCAAAGCATTTTCAAGATCCCCATGTGCATTGTGTGTACATCACAGTGAGCGTTAATAACATGTCATTTTATTTTCAGGACAAAAGATTCTGCACCACAAAAGTAATGTGTTGGAGACAGTAGTGCTCATCAACCCTTCAGATGAAGCTGTTAGCACTGAGGTAAAAACCCTCTCTCTGTCTAGCTATATTTCTATAAATATATCTATGTCTGCCACTAAAACATGTTTTAAAACAAATACCTTATTAGGGATAAGAATAAACACAGAGCTAGTATCCTATAGGTCAGGGCAATAACATCATGGTTATACTGTTGGCAGCAGTATCAACTGAAAAGTCGGTGACTCATCTAATATTACAAAAAATAATTCTATATTTTTGACACTACAAAGATAATCTCTGTTAAATATTTGAATTCACTAAAATGCCAAGACATCAAATAGGTCTGTATAGGTCAAATAGGTGTGTCGCAGTTGCAGGCAAACTCAAAAATGCACAACATGGTCATACACACAAAGCTTTGCTTGCACACTGTGACTGCAGTTTGACTCTGCATTAATAATATGGTAGAGCACTGCAGGTCTGACCCTGGCAGACTGCCCAGAACAGTCAATGGCAGCAAACTGGAAAATGGCCTGGACAGAGAACAAGAAAGGGAGAGGAAAAGAAACAAAGCCAAAAGCCAAAGTAATACAATTTGTATTTGTTGAAATTAATGACATTTTTCAGTTAATGTCACACAAAACTGCAAAAAAAGTTTAGATGAGCTTATAGCAACAAGTTTACTTCTGTTAGGTGGGTTCTTTATGGCATGATATGACATCTTACAGTGCAAAATCTCACTTGATTAAAGTAACTATGGCATTTAAATAATTAAGGAAAACCTTCACATGCTATGTTGTTTTTGTTGCATCAAATGCAAGCCATGATCAACCCAAACCAAGTCCGTGTTTAATTATTATAATATTTTATATACTTTGTTTATACCTAGGTACGTTTGATGGTCTCAGACACAGCCCATCATAAGCTGCTTGTCCTAGCAGGACAGAGTTTTGAAAATACAGGCGAGCTGATTCTCCAATCAGGCTCCTTTTCTCTCTCCAATTTCATTGACATTTTTACAGATCAAGAGGTGAGTGATTGTTAGCTTTTTGCTTCGGTTTGCTATATTTACTTGTTTTGTGACTGCATTTGAGAAAAGAATCTCAAACAGTCAATGCTAAATTGAATTATATGCTAAAATTCATGCTAAAATTCATAACGCATATTACAGTTCAACATTATATTCAAGGAAGCTGTCTTATTTAGTTAAATGTTTCAATTAATTTCACTCACAGATTGGAGAACTTCTAAGCACCATACATCCAGCCAACAAATCCAGTTTAACCCTTTTCTGTCCTGAGCATGGTGACTGGAAAAATTCAAACCTGGACAAACACAACTTGCAGGATTTCATCCATATGAAACTAAACTCCCCAACCATCCTTCCAGAAATGGAAGGTCTTTCTGAATTCACAGAATACCTGTCAGAATCTGTGGAAATCCCATCGCCGTTTGACATGTTGGAACCCCCGACCTCAGGAGGGTTTCTAAAATTATCCAAACCATGCTGCTATATTTTTCCTGGTGGAAGAGGTGATTCAGCACTGTTTGCAGTTAACGGCTTTAACATGCTGATTAATGGTGGATCTGATAGAAAGTCATGTTTTTGGAAGCTGGTACGCCATCTGGACAGAGTTGATTCTGTTCTCCTCACACACATTGGAGATGATAACCTCCCTGGTATCAATAGCATGCTGCAGCGCAAAATAGCGGAACTCGAGGAGGAGCAGTCACAGGGATCCACAGCTAACAGTGACTGGACAAAGAATATGATTTCACCTGATATTGGTGTTATGTTTGTCAACATGCCCCAGAACCTGGAAAACCTTGACACCAACTACAAGATTAGAAGAAATGCTGAGGAGGCATCTCTCACACTGCAGTACCTAAAAAAGCTGTCTTTAAAACCTGAACCTCTGCATAGGAATATTGGGAATGCAGTAGAACCAATTATACTTTTCCAGAAAATGGGGGTTGGAAAGCTTGAAATGTATGTTCTTAACCCTGCTAAGAACAGCAAGGAGTTGCAATACTTCCTGAAAGAATGGACTGGTAGTGATAAAGACAAAGCCCCTGTCTTGTTGCCAAATGGAAAAGAATCAGAGCTCCCAATCTCATATTTGTCTTCCATCTCATCACTGATTGTGTGGCATCCTGCTAACCCATCCGAAAAAATCATCCGTGTTCTGTTTCCAGGCAATTCCACTCAGAATAATATTCTCGAAGGCCTAGAGAAACTTAAACACTTAGACTTTCTCAAACATCCTGTGATCACACAAAAAGAGCTTAATTCAGACTTAGCCCCTACACTGAAACAAGCAAAGATGAAACATAAGACAGACAGTAAAGAGAGCCTAAAGTCCACATCAAAACCATCCCCAAGCAAAAATCTCCGCAAAGAGTCCAAAGAAGAAGCCCCTGAAAAACTAAAAATCCTCAGTAAAACTGACTCTGTGGAAACTCAGGAGCCAACACAAAAAACAGAGAAGAAAGAAAAAGCACTTGTGAAAAAAGTGAAAGCAGGAGACAAGGACATTAAAGGCAAGATTGAGCAAACACCCAAAATTGACACTCCAGAGAAAAAGAAAGCTGACATTAAACCAAAAACAGTAAAGAAAGAAACAAAGAAATCAGTGGAAAAGAGTGAAGCTGATAAAATTGCTGAAAAACCCACACCCAAGAAAGAAGAAAAGGCCAAAAAAGAAGAGAAAGTGAAGAAAGAAGAGGTGAAGAAGGAAATTAAAAGACGAGACATTAGGAAAGATTCCCTATTAAAGGAAAGCAGAAAGGACGAAAAGAAAGAAATGCAGAAAGATGAAAAAGAACCTAAGAAAGATTTGAGGAAAGCTGGTAGCTTGAAAAAGAATGCCCCTATCATACCAGAGTTGAAAAAACCTGCACCTAAACCAAAGGTTGCAGCACGAGGAAAGGCTCCTGGTAGCCCAGCAAAATCCAAAGAGAAGGCTAAGGCTAAACCCACAAAAAAAGATGTGGGAGAATTAGTGGCAGCACCTTCTGTCTCAGGTGCTACTGTTGAAGAACCTGCCATTGAAGCCAGTGTAACAGATGTTCTTGAGGCAGAGAGATCATTGATGTCTTCTCCAGAGGACCTCACTAAAGACTTTGAGGCTCTGAAAGCAGAGGAGATTGTTGAAGATGACGAAATCCTATCTCAGACCAAAATAGACAATTCTGATCAAGGAGAGATGATCAAGCATGAAGAAATAACTCCTTGCAAGGAGTCTCCAGAAGCAGCAGAGTCACTGGATGAAGGAATAGCAACAACAGAAGCTGAGGAGGAATATGGTGGCACTCCAGGGGAGCTAGAACCCAACCAAAAAAGCAATGGTACCAGTGAAAAATTTGAAGATGAGGGAACAGGGTTGGAAGAGTCATCTGAGATAGGGGACTATGAAGAAAAGGGAGATACAGAGGAAGTGGATGAGCAGGACAGAGCAATATCTACATTAAAAGATGATGGAGAGCAAGGAGAGCAGGAAACAAAGGAAGGTTCAGATTATGGTGCAGAAGAACCACAATGTAGAAATGACAAAGAAATTGAGTTGCAGAGTTTTGATGTAACCACACCACCAAGGCTCTCTGCACCTGTATCTCCTGCTGTTTCTATTCATGATGAAACTCTACCAGCAGGTTCAGAAAGTGAGGTTGCCTCTGATGAAGAAAATCGAGATGAGCCTCCAGAAGAATACACAATATCTGGACACACTCAGTCTACAATTGAGATCTCTAGTGTTCCAACACCTATGGATGAAATGTCAACTCCAAGAGATGTATTGAGTGACGAGACAACTAATGATGAAAGTGATTCTCCCTCCCAAGATTTTGTCAGGTACGGTATGGCTACAGATTATGAACGAAAGAAACTCTCACCTCTCCAAGATCTTCCTGAATTAGATCACTCTAAAAGCGATGCCACTGAGGGGCATGACTATCATGCATCAGCTTCCACAATTTCACCTCCATCTTCACTGGAGGAAGACAAATCTGCCAAGGAATATTTAACTAAAGACACATTATCTTTTGATTCAAACAGGTTCACTGCTAACACTACAACTTTGCCTTTTGTCAGGTCACCTTCTGGTGACCAAAACATGAACATTGACCATGTTCATACAGGTGTATCTTCACCGATTGAACTGGGGACCACACTAACAGGGATGTCAAAAGTAATGGAATCATACAGTCCAGATGAGAAAACCTTAGAGGGCCCTTTATCTCCCCAGTCCTCAGGTCATACACCTTACTACCAATCCCCAGTGGAGGAGAAAGCTGGCACTCTACCATCTGAGAAAACATCTGAGCCCCAGGGTCCTATTATTGTTGACATCACAAGTGACAAGGAATACTCTCCCAGAGAGGCTAGTCCTATTGATGAAGCAGTGCCTTTGTCACAAATGGAAAAAAAGCAATCACCAAGTTATGAAGCAAGTGTATCAACCAATTTTGAGCTTGAACACAAGACCCAAAGCCAGACTGGCAATAATGATAAAAAGTTGGCAACTGATGACAGTTCTTCAATTACATCTGCTACATCATTGCCGCCGGCTAAAGTAGAGAGCCTGTCTGATACAAATCCTTTCACAACATTTAAAGAGGACAGCAAAATGTCCATATCTGAGGGAACCACATCTGATAAGTCTGGCACACCGGTTGATGAGGTTGTTGCAGAGGACACATTTTCTCACATTGCCTCTGCCTCAACAGCGTCAATCGCAACAAGTTCTTTACCAGAACCTACAACAGATGAGGTCTCCCCATCTCTTCATGCTGAAGTGGGCTCCCCTCATTCCACAGAAGTGGATGACTCTCTCTCTGTCTCTGTTGTTCAGACTCCAACCACAATGCAAGAAGCAGAAGTCTCCCCATCTAAGGACAGTCCCCTGCCTATGTCAATCTCCCCTGATGTTTCTCCAAAAACAGCCAAATTGAGAATGCCACAACAGGAAACAAAATCCTCTGAGCAGTCTTTGTCAGCTGAGTGTGGACAAGAATCCCCAGAACACTCATTTGCATTGAATTTTAGCAAGCAGTCACCAGATCATCCATCTTTAGGAGGAATGCAGCGTACAGCCACTGAAAATGGTCCGACAGAAGTTGATTACAGCCCCTCGGATGGAGCTGGTCTCATGGGAGAACAGCACAGACCTGGGGTAGCTGGGGAGAAGACAATGCTTTTCAAAGAGTCTGATAGTACCCAGGTTGCTTCTGCTTCCCCATCAGATGCCTCTCAGTCCACCCCATCAGTTACAACACCCTGCCAAATTGGAGAGCCAAGAGAAGTTCCCCCAAATGCTGGTTGTTTCTCAGAATCTGTTACTCCAAAACAGTCACCCCACAATCAGTCCCCTTTATCTCCTGACTCTTCTCTTGTTCTAGACAGACCAAGTACTTTGCATGAAGGTGCAGGTAAAGATAAACCTAGTCCCAGCCCATTTTATGAAGAGATTTGTATAGATAAAACAGAGGACACACAAAATCTGGAAAATACTCCTCCGAAGGCCCAGTCACCCACATCTCCGACGGTGTCATCTTGTTTTTCTCAGAAGACAGAAGAGCTTAAACTTGGCTTAGGGATGAAGACCTTCACAGACTTGAAATCCCCCACTAGCCCCAAAATGTCATCTCCAGCCAAACTTTCTCCTTCTTCCAATCAAACAGACACACAAGAGAAGTTTTCCAGCAGCTCCACATCATATTCCTACAGCTGTCAATATGGAGAATCTACTAAAATTTGTGATGGTGGGTCCATAGGGCCAGATACATCTAAAACAATCATTTCTTATTCACAAGCAGATGTGGACTTGTGTTTGGTGACCTCCTGTGAATACAGACATCCAAAAACAGAGCTTTCTCCATCCTTTATAAACCCTAGTCCTCTTGAGTACTTCATGAATGAGGAACATCCTCTGGAGGAGGAAAAGCCACTTGCTAAGTCTGGAGGAGGACCACCACCACCTGGAGGGAAACAGCAGAACAAGCAGTGTGAAGAAACTCCACCAACCTCTGTAAGTGAATCAGCACCCTCTCAGACAGACTCTGATGTTCCTCCTGGCACAGAGGAGTGCCCATCAATAACTGCAGATGCAAATATTGACTCTGAGGATGACTCAGAAACACTACCAACAGATAGGACTATTACTTATCGTCGTGCAGACCCACCTCCAGTCACTCCCAGAGACCCTGCTCCTGCTCCTCCACATCCTGATGCCTGCATGGTGGATCCTGAGGTCCTTAAGGCTCAGGAGGCATCCCTAAAAGATGAAAGAGGGAAGCCAAAAAAGAACATCAGCAGCAAGACCAAGTCATCTGCAACAAAGAGCTTGTCAAAAACAAGTGCCATCAAAGAGTCGAAAGTATCTTCTCCAAAAAAGGCTACAGAAGATAAAGATGCCAAAAATGCTACTAATACCTCTGCATCAAGGGGAGTGAAAAGCAGCACTTCAGGTAACTCTAGTTTCATACTAGAGTTTTCATACTTTCAAAAATGACACCTTACATAATACACAGTTATATGTCTATAGTCTACTGGGTTTTTTAAAAGCGTTGTTTATCTTTGCCTTTAATGTCAGAGATTTACTGTATATGTTTATAATTTATATCTTTTTGTTGTTAAGGAAGCACCAAGTCCAGCAGTGGAACGTCAGTACCTATCTGTCCTCCAATGTATATGGACCTAGTTTACATACCAAATCACTGCAATGCCAAGAATGTGGATGCTGAGTTCTTTAAACGGATCCGGTCCTCCTACTTTGTAGTCAGTGGCAATGATCCAACAGCACAGGAGCCCAGTAAGGCAGTTCTGGATGCTCTCTTGGAAGGAAAGAGCCAATGGGGAAATAATATGCAGGTACTTCTATTCTTCCAATGGTCTGATTCATAATTGAATGAATACTTTGCTTGAAATTAATTTTGCATATGATATTGGTATGGATATTCTTACCCCTCTAGGTCACACTGATTCCAACCCATGATACAGAAGTTATGAGGGAGTGGTACCAGGAAACCCATGAGAAGCAGCAAGACTTAAACATCATGGTTTTGGCAAGCAGCAGCACTGTGGTCATGCAAGATGAGTCTTTTCCTGCATGTAAGATTGAGCTGTGATTGTCATGATCAAGATGTGGTAAAAGTTGGATGTTGGAGAGCAAACAATTGGAAAACTTACTACACGCATTCACAAAAGAAATGTTTAGGATCTCTTTCCATATACTCAAATGAGGAACCAGCAAAAATGTTTCTCAGTAGAATTATCTAGTACTTTGTGAGGTCTCAGGTTGTGAAAATATTTGGTAAGGCATTGTTGTCCACACAAAGAGCGGTTTTTGCTATGTATCAGACCTCTTCAAACACACACAAACACCCTGCAGAAGCTACTTAGAGCAAAATGAACAACTGACTAAATACATGCAGTAGTTGTTGGATGAACACTGTACTGAGCATCTCCAAGAAAACTGACAAAACACTACAAATGTACTCATTTAAAAACAGAATATAAATGGATCGCTGAAAAAGAACTCCATAAATTATAATGTTTACACCAAAGGATGAGGGATTGTTTAAATGCCTTAGAAAGTTAAACTGAATGTACAACAAACATGATGCACTTAATGAGGATAATTAAATGGTATGTATGATCCACAATTACATATATATCATTGGATGCAAAAGCTACATTTAACATCATATTCCAGCCGCACTGAGTTGCATAAAATATGAATGTGAAGCTTGCTACCTTTGTGATTAAATGCAAAATAGAATAAAGGTCTAACCAATTTAAAAGACTCCCTGAGAAAAAATGCCTGAGAAAACATAAAATAGCCTACCATAAGTCGTACGTAAAAACCTTAACGTTATAACTTATAAATAATACATCTCATACCTCTTCCTCCTGGACAAAGAATTAGTTAATTATATTGTCACCATTGTAATAGATATGAATTTTTACAGGTAGGAGATATGTCTTTAAAAATGCCCATCATTAGTTTGAAATCACATCAATTTCACACCACCCTTTTTTTTAATAGGGTAAAATATTAAAAGTTTGAACTCCAAAAATTGTTACTCATCAATTTGTACTGCTTATTATTTGCACACTTTATTTATGTTAATGTTTTTTATCCTATTAATAGAGTTGCAATATTTATTTGCCTTATTTAATGTTTAAATAATTTATAACTTTGAAATTTACTTTTTGGGCATTCCTATGAAGTTAATCATAAAAGGAGATCTCTAACATGCGGAACTCTTGTCGATTCAGAGTTGTGTCAAAGTTCAACAATTGTTTTTGTTTTTCTTTGATAACTATTGTTTTCTTCTCTAACTCCAAATGGAGTTGATTATTCTTTTAATGGAACATTTCACTCAATGTTGAGAGTTCTTCTGTATGCACTGTTCATCCAAATCTTATCCATCTACAATTTTTATTTTCTTAGCTTGTCAATGTTACCAAGAAGAGCCATCAAGATTGTGGTACATTGAGAGTTGAGAAACTGAAAACTTTCCTTTCCTTAGGAATCTTTTATAAAATCGCACTGTACTATAATTATAAATAGCTTAGACTGAGTGAGTGGTCGGATGATATGTGCATGTGTAATGTATTATCCTTAACATTTCTCTGTGCTTTCTTTACTAAGAGGGGAAACTCTTTACTGCCAACAATCACTGCAAAGATATGACTGAAATAATTCATGATTGGAAAACCATGAACTTGGATCAGGTTTGTTGTATCTAAATGTCACTTTTAATCAATAACCATACAGTCATGGAAGTTTTAACATCTCATTGAAGATTGTCAATGAGATTTGAATTCCAATCATCAATTACTATGACGCTTCTACTGTATACAGACTTTACAGTTTCTACAAGTATTTCAATTGCGTGATGTCTACATGACGATACAGGATTATACCACAGGTTGTTAATATGTCAAAGCCATAACTGCTTGAAACATTTTATCACAACATTTAGAGCCAACACGTCAACAAAAATTACCAGGGAACTTGGTGCCGATGTGGCCCAACCCTTTTCAACAGATCAAGATAACAACAAACTTGATATGACGATGATCTCAAACCTCACGGTTCAGAACTGGACACTTCTTAATTCCATACTAACAGCAGCAATGGTCAACATACTCTTCTAGCCACATGCTTCAGCAAAATACATTGTTATTTATCCGCAAGACACCTACAAGAGTAAATACAACACACACATTCAGTCTATCACTCCCCTCTTTCCTCTGACCAACTGTAACACTTCACTTTCTCTCAAAACTTCACAATCCCTCTTGTTTTCCTCGCTGACCTTCGGGTGCTAGTAAGAATATGTCTGCAGTTGTGTATGAAATATATATATATATATCTTGTGAACTTGCATCTTTCCTTTTTTCATTCCTAATCCCATATCTAGAGGATAGTCTCAAGTGAAAGTATTACCTTGTGCTTTTTCCTGATGTTTGTGTGCGATATATCTTCTCAACTATGGGGTGTTTGATGTAAAGGGAATTACAATTAAAAAGAAGGTAAATCAGGCCACAATAAATCTCGTGGAAAATAATTTTGTGTTTTTATTTTGTGAGTATGCTAGTTCACTTATTCCACATAATGTGGTTATGTTGTTGGCAGGGGAACTGTGTTCTTGTGCTTGCTCAAAGGCATTTCTGAGAGTTTAATTGGCTACAAAACAGGCCTAAGCCTCAGGAATCATATGTCTGATTCTGGTTAGAGATCTGGCTCCAACCAAATTTACCCAAATTGAACAGGATTTAGGCAAGTAATTTGTGCATTCAAAGTTTTGGCCTCATAAAGACAAGAAGTTACATTGAGCATAACTTTAAATTGAACTTTTATTTTAAATAAAAGGAGTGCAATATTCTACATGCTTTTATAAAACAACAAAAAACATACTAAAAATGTGCTCTTAAAAATAAGCTGTTATGGTAAATCAAGACTGGTTTGCATTAACATCTATTTGATTGAGGTAAGACAGACTGGTCACTACCCTGGCAGTCTACCATGCCATCACTGCCCTTGCGTCACAAAGGACATTAACTAATGATGACTTAGGCACTGCAGGCATTTTTCAAACCCAGACAGAACTGTAGCGTTAAATCAAAATGGAAATGTCTAGCGGCAAAAGTACCAGAGAAATAACATTGGCTGAAGTTCAATGTGAGAAGTCTGGGTCACAGCATGCTATTACTTTTATGTACTGATGTCAGCAGATCAATGCAGGTCAGAGGAGTCATGCAACCTAAAGTGACTTTAGATCCACTCTGTTGGCTTTGATGTGAACGAAGTAAAGAAAGTATAAATATTTTAAAAGTTTCTGTTGTTTTTTTTTAAATTATGCAAGTTTTCAAAACTGATGCACTTTTTTCAACATGCAGCTTGAAAGCAGTTATTATCTCTCCCAAAGTGCACTAAAACCACATAACACTTCATACATCATGTAGCAAACATTCTCACCAATAACGGTGACAAATAACAAAATTACTTTAAAGTCAAGTCAACTTTATTTATATAGCGCTTTTTACAATGCAGATTGTTTCAAAGCAGCTTCACAGTGTTAAACAGGAAAATAATGCAACCGAATTTGATTCGGCTGTACAGCCGCTCTGGAGAAAACAGTGATGTCATCTAGCTCATTTCAATTATCATATATATTCAAGTAATGTAGTTGACAGTTAATTTAGTTTAGTAATTAAATTTATTTGGATATTTATTTGAAAATTTAGTGTCCCCAACTGAGCAAGCCAAGCCAAAGGCGAATGAAGCACTGAATCCTATTAACATAACTGGATAATTTAATTATCTTTGATTTTTCAAGCACTGTAGTATGTCAGTGTAAATCACAAATTATCAATTTTAGTATATTTTAATAAATAAAAAAAAACAATGATAGAAGATAGAAGAAAGCAGAAAAAAAATATGTTTAACATAAAAGTGTGCAAAAAGGGCTGATTGACAGTGAGTGAGAAAATATATCATGATTTAAAATATATGGTCAATGATATGGTCACTGAATACATTTTGTAACAAGGCAAATAATAAATTATTCATCATTTAATTAATTAAAGGGTTCTCAAAATGTGAAGTAAGTATTGAGAAATTAAAATGACAATATTATTAGTTTACAACAACTCTTTACCATGCATATTTGCCAAACAACAAATGAGATACACTGGGTAATGCTAAAGAAATTACTACATATAAATCTATAATTTGGCCATGCACAATGTGCTCTTGTTCAAAACAAAACATACAGGGTCACAAGAATGAACTGCACTGGTAAAGCTGCAAAGCTATTTATTTTGAATGTATTGTCATTTCTCCAATATAAGTGAACACAAGTACACATAATCTATGGCAGGAAAAATCACTGAATTTACTTTATTAGCCATGTTACGCTGCTCACAGCATCATGTGAACCCCTCCATCTTGGATCTCATCAATAATCCAGCACACTTGAGAGTCTGCCTCCAATTGGGCAAAAGACAGTCTCAGCTGAATGGGGTGAGGTGCTGTTGCTAAGGAAACGAACAGCAGAGTCCCACCAGGACCACGGAAGTCTAAGTATAATACAATTGTTTGTTCTGTTACTATCTTTAACATGTTACATATACCACACACACATTTTAAAAATGAGTACATAGGTTTCTATAATTTTATATAAAGCTCATTAAAAATATTACAAAATACTGACCCTAAATAAAATGTCCTCAAATGCAGATTCAGCTCTCTTCTGGGGACAAAACTGTTCCTAAAGTATAGATACACACTAACGTGTATTTGCAGACCTGACAGTCCTATACAGTCATCAATCACAATTCCAAGGACCGACACCCCTTTAAAAATACTCATCTAAGGGTTTATCTACGTATTTCATGTAGTACAAACATCTTACAGGGTCACAAAATATATTCTTTATTCTATCTACATTGCTTTCTTGCATGTTACATTTAAATCATGCTAATAACTGTGTATTTCAACTCTTAACATGACATGCTATGTCACACTTAACACTCTAGACATGCAATCATTTACATCAAACCTGCCTCGACAAAATTTCTCATTCAAACATTTTGTCACACAAATTATGTATTATTGTGGCATATGCATTAGAACGAATCTTTCTATCTCTCTGTCCCAAAGCCATTAATAATGACCTTTCAGTGTAGAGAAAAGAAGCTGGGAAATTATCCAGCTGTTAATTGATTATTTACTGCTGTGTGGTTAGAACAGATGAGCAAGGGAAGCAAAGGCACACATTTTTCTTCACTAATAGCTCCTCTTTTTTAAATAATAGCCTACATTACAGCATCACTACAGACAGAAAGACTATCTAAGTGTATCTAGGGAATCTGTATGTTTCTGTCTCAAACCAATGGCTTATCACAACCTCCAATTCGCAGTGCTCATATAAAACAACCATTGAAACATCTTCAATCAGGGATAGTCAAAATAGGCTATTTGTTTTAGCTTGCAATTTAACTAAATAATAAATCAGTCTAAACTCTGCTGAAGAATGTTTAAACCAGCCTACAATAGTTTTAGCCAGTCTCACAGCCTAGTGAAGCAGGTTGGGTGGTTTTAGAGGTGAACTTTTCAGGGAGACCTGCTTGAACCTGACCTGCTAGGCTGTTCTTGCTATTGGCTTAGTTTATTTAATTCGAAAAAAAGGAGTTCTGTATTCCTCCATTTAAATCTAATAATTGTCCCAATGGAGTGTTTAGTCTGTGGTCAACAGCGCCATCTGCTGACTCAAACTATTGACTATAAGGGGTAAAAATGGTTTGCAGAGCTAGCTGTATATTTAGCGTGTAGTTTACCAGCAAAGACAATCCAAAGCGATTTAAACCACTGTTAAAATAATAATCGCAATATTTTCTGAATTAATATTTGAATGACCATTTTATGAGAAATAATGTAATACTGACATTGTAAACATACCGGTTAACAGGAGAACGCCACATTGGAATGTTCCATTCAACGGGGGTGTCAGGTTTAATCATTTTTAGTAAAAGTCTTTTTAAACTATTTGTATCGCTAATAATAGATACTGTTCTTGATGTACTTTAAATATTTTATTCTAATATGTGTTGTTAAAATCTAAATAATTTTACATGCTGAAAAATTCATTCGCATAGAAAGCGCACTAATGTGACTGCTCGTGAGTTCAGGCAGACATGGCGTTGCGAGGACTGAACGTCTGTGCTCGTGTTTTACTGACCGATGCGTCCAGAGCAGCAGCAGCAGCCCTACGGTCAGACTGTTTAAAATGTAGACATGGAGGTATTATGCGTATAACGCTTTATTTATTCTATCTTTAGACAATGAACTGTGAACATACCATAGAAATTGGCGCTAAAAGTCAAGGCCAATGTCATTAAGGAGTAGCTATTCAAGTTTACACAGAAACCACAGTGTAGAGAATATATATTTACGTGATTGTTAACACTGTTGTCTCCGCATTGAATAATTTGTCACCCCCTGAAAATGGCTTTTCAGACAGTTAGTGAGAAACTGACTTTTTTCACTCTTTTCAGCCAAACGTCACCTCTTGTCTGAAGATGTGGTGAAGCTGCAGGATTTTCAGCAGAGGAAACTTGCTGTTGCCCACCGAGTTTCGGGGTCAAAAGGCATGCATCATTTGGCTTGATTTAAATAACGTGGTACCACTCTGGTGTTTCATTACTTCTTCAAAGGTGCACTCAGTCATATTTGTCTCATTAAAAAGTTATACACATAAAGAAATGAATAAAAATATTTATTCACACATCAGACTGCAGTCATATCAACAAAAGCTGTTTTATTTTACATGAAAGTGGGTGGCCTCATGGGGGCTGACATGAGATCACATGACCAGCTGATTACTACTTTTTTTTTATTTCAGCATCTGTTATCAGAAAATTTGACTTAAGGAATTAATGAATCATGGCTGGTGGCGAGTGGTGAATTTCTAAAATGGCAACTGAAAACCGAGATCATGATTGAGGCTATTTCAATATTCATGCATCACATGTCCCCAACTCTTGTATTGGCCAGCACAACATAAACAAAAGTGACTGAGTGCACCTTTAACACTCAGAGCTGAAATGTCATTTTCTGCCTTGTTCTGAATGTCACTATTTTTTTTTTTACAGGTTATTATTTTGATACAATACATCAGAAAATAGAGAAAAATGAGCTCATTTTAGAGAAGGAGTTGAAAATACTTCTGCATTTATGCCAGTCTGCTGAAGATGTCATTATGGCAAGAAATGCCATTTACAGGTAAAACTGTCTCAGTTATTTCTTCTATAAATATATGGTTTATATTACAAGGATGTTTACACTACCATGGTTGGGGTCGGTAAGAAGTCTCTAATGCTTACCAAGGCTGCATATATGTGACCCTGGACCACAAAACCAGTCATAAGTTGCACGGGTATATTTGTGGCAATAGCCAACAATACATTGTCTGGGTCAAAATTATTGCCAAAAATCATTATGATATTTAGTAAAGATCATGTTCCATGAAGATATTTTGTACATTTCCTATCGTAAATATATCAAAAATGTATTATTAGTAGTAATATGCATTGCTAAGGACTTCATTTGGACAACTTTAAAGACGATCTCAATATTTAGATTTTTTTTGTACCCTCAGATTCCAGATTTTCAAATAGTTGTATCTCTGCAAAATATTCTTATATCCTAACAAATAAATACATCCATACATAAATGGAAAGCTTATTTATTCAGCTTTCAGGTGATGTATAAATCTCAATTTTGAAAAATTGACCCTTATGACTGGTTTTGTAGTCCAGGGTCACATATTTGATAATAAATCAGTAAAACAGTGTTTAGGTAAAATATTATTGTTATAATTTATTATTGTTTTCTATTTTAATATAAATTAAAATGTAATTTATTACTGGGATGTCAAAGCTGAATTTTCAGCAGGCAGCGGCTATTTATTATGACTAGATGCTATTTAAATAGTTTAAATAGCAATAAATAAAAGCAAAATTTGAGCGATTTCTGTCCTCCATTGACAGCTGCTTTCATCAAAGCACACATTAGTTGTGGTAAACGGAAGCTCAAGCATGTTTGCACGATGTGAGAGAACCAATGAGGTTCATTCTCGTGTTACGCAGCACGTTTGAGCTTCTGCAAGAACCAATGAGGTTCATTCTTGTGCGTCAAACAGGTTCGGTTGAGCTTCTATTTATGTTCGCAGATCAATGTTTTTATGTGAATCTCTTCAGAAATGTTGGACTAAACCGCTCAATTCATATGAATTAGTTTTATGAACTCTTCATGAACTTTTTGAAGCATCAAAGTGGTAGTTGCGTAGCTGTCAACGGAGGGACAGAAATTGCTCAGATTTTATTAAAAAGATCTTCATTTGTGAAGAACAAAAGTCTTATGGGTTAGAAACAGTGTGAGTAAATGATGACAGCTTTTTTTTTTTTTTTTTTTTTTGGTGAACAAACCTTTTAATACTGTTCTCTTTTTATTTATGTCCATTCCAGGTACCATAAAGAGAGTCGTAGCATGGCATTTGGGGAATTCAAGTTTGGCCCTCTTTTCATGAGGTTATGCTATGAGCTGGGTTTAGAGGAGCTGGCAGCCACAACTCTGACAGATCCTGTACGTGAAAATGAACACACATTGTGCAAAAGCAATGCTGTTTATTGGATGATCAGTGGATGGATTGTAGTGAGATTTGACATTTTCTTTTTCTTGCATAGGCTCTCAAAGGATTCTTTCCAGACTCTACATCCTTTAATATTGCCATTGACATGCTTTTCACTAAACAATGCTACGAAAGTAAGTTTCTTCAGCTTATCTCTCTATTCTCATTGAGTATGAAACTTTACGATCAATCAGATAATTTTATTATGCTCTGGTTGCCTATCCTGATGTCTTAAAAATGTGTTAGATGAAATAAAGAATGGAAATGTCTCGTATTTGAAAAGCCAGTGAGACAAATGCTTATCTGAGATTCTTGAAGGAATTAATCACCACAAACAAATCCTTTTATCGGTGCAGCTTCCCATCTGCAAAAATCTGTCTGTTGTTGCCATGGTTTCAGTGGATGTGATGTGGGTCACTGATCGTTTTCTCACAGGTGGCCTGGAGGTGGTGGGAGAAATGAAAAAACAAGGAGTGCCGTTCAACAAGGACACCTTCATGCTAGCCTTTGCTACTTGTTATAAACTGGTAAAAACAGTGTAGAAGCAAGTATTGTATGTTTTGTATTAAAAACATTAAGAATCACCAGTGAGTTACTGTAATCCCAGAAAAGACAAATGGTATTTACATCACATACAGAACAAAACAATAAGTAACCATCTTGTGGCTTGTTTTTTGGGCAATAGTTTCTCACTAATTTTAATTTATGCAAGCACAACTGATTTTTATAGTATAATTTATAAACTGTACACATCTGTTTTTGTGGGATTGGCAGAACACCTCAAAGTCATATCATATCTGTTTGACCCTGTTGGAAGAAGGTCAGACAAAAGGCAATCTCATCCCTCGACATGCCTATTGCTTTGCAACTGCTCTTGCTCTCAAACAGGTAAGATAATTAAATTGTCAATATCCAAATTAAAGGATAAATCTTTCTTGTCTGCTATATAATGCCATATAAATTAACTGGGTGGGTGTAACATCAAATTTTAGTAGTTAAATGGCATTCAGATGTTGTGAAATTGTAATTTAATCACAAACAATGTTGCATCTTTTGATATATTATCAGTAAATCATAATTTGTTCAACTGGTGAAGTGTTTATTTTTCATTTTTACTTGATGTATGTTGTAGAATGATATAGAGAGAGCCCAGACTTTCTACTCGCAGATCATGAGCACGGACAGTCGGCTATGCCAGAACCTGAGAGTAAGTGTTTAAGAGTGTGTGTGTGTCTTTGAAAGAGAGCTTGCATATGTGTAACTGCTCTGTTTCTAGGTTCTCATATTGGCTATGAAAGGGTCCATGAAAGAGGCGATCTCCGCCCTCACAACATCCCAAGTGTCAAAGACTCCAGTGTTTGTGAAGAAAACAGAGTTCTCCCAGGAAGTGGTGAGATATCAACTACACACCTACAATACTTATTCTTTATTATTATTACTCACTCACTATTGCTATAGACCATTTGGGTGTTTGCAAACATCAATGATGTGTTTTGTGGGCGGAGCCTACCTGGTGGCAGAAAATGACAGTTCTGCAGTAGCACTCTATGGAAGCCACGTGATACAAATTACAAATTGAAATTACATTTTTATTGTTCTCTCACAATTTTGAATTTTTCTTGCATTTCCGAGTTTATATTTCACAATTTTAAGAAGAAATATCAGAATTGCAAGATATAAACTCTTTCTATTCTTTTTCCCCTCAGTATATTAAAACATGGAATCTCTGGGCCCAGTTGCATGAAAATCCTTAAGTAAGGGTATCCCTAAGAGTTTGTCCTGAATCAGTGTTAATGTACTCATTGACTTCGCCCTAGGCTGCATGATATATGGTGTATAGACCTTTTTTTAGTAACAAGTTTTATTTATTTTGTTGTTTGACAACTTGAAAAAGTACACCACAAACGAAACGATATATATATACACTCACCTAAAGGATTATTAGGAACACCATACTAATACTGTGTTTGACCCCCTTTCGCCTTCAGAACTGCCTTAATTCTACGTGGCATTGATTCAACAAGGTGCTGAAAGCATTCTTTAGAAATGTTGGCCCATATTGATAGGATAGCATCTTGCAGTTGATGGAGATTTGTGGGATGCACATCCAGGGCACGAAGCTCCCGTTCCACCACATCCCAAAGATGCTCTATTGGGTTGAGATCTGGTGACTGTGGGGGCCATTTTAGTACAGTGAACTCATTGTCATGTTCAAGAAACCAATTTGAAATGATTCGAGCTTTGTGACATGGTGCATTATCTTGCTGGAAGTAGCCATCAGAGGATGGGTACATGGTGGTCATAAAGGGATGGACATGGTCAGAAACAATGCTCAGGTAGGCCGTGGCATTTAAACGATGCCCAATTGGCACTAAGGGGCCTAAAGTGTGCCAAGAAAACATTCCCCACACCATTACACCACCACCACCACCAGCCTGCACAGTGGTAACAAGGCATGATGGATCCATGTTCTCATTCTGTTTACGCCAAATTCTGACTCTACCATCTGAATGTCTCAACAGAAATCGAGACTCATCAGACCAGGCAACATTTTTCCAGTCTTCAACTGTCCAATTTTGGTGAGCTTGTGCAAATTGTAGCCTCTTTTTCCTATTTGTAGTGGAGATGAGTGGTACCCGGTGGGGTCTTCTGCTGTTGTAGCCCATCCGCCTCAAGGTTGTGCGTGTTGTGGCTTCACAAATGCTTTGCTGCATACCTTGGTTGTAACGAGTGGTTATTTCAGTCAAAGTTGCTCTTCTATCAGCTTGAATCAGTCGGCCCATTCTCCTCTGACCTCTAGCATCAACAAGGCATTTTCGCCCACAGGACTGCCGCATACTGGATGTTTTTCCCTTTTCACAGCATTCTTTGTAAACTCTAGAAATGCTTGTGCGTGAAAATCCCAGTAACTGAGCAGATTGTGAAATACTCAGACCGGCCCGTCTGGCACCAACAACCATGCCACGCTCAAAATTGCTTAAATCACCTTTCTTTCCCATTCTGACATTCAGTTTGGAGTTCAGGAGATTGTCTTGACCAGGACCACACCCCTAAATGCATTGAAGCAACTGCCATGTGATTGGTTGATTAGATAATTGCATTAATGAGAAATTGAACAGGTGTTCCTAATAATCCTTTAGGTGAGTGTATGTAATATATATATATATATATATATAATCCATCATCCTTTCTATTTCTGTTTAATTTTTCATACACTAAAATTCAAACTCATTGACGACGCCACTTTGTTTATTTTCTTGAAGATCATTTTTACCTGTATGGTGATTAGATTCACCTCTTCGGACTGCCGCCTTGAAACAATTAGAAATCATGATAAGAAATGTTGCTGTCAAGCACACAGTGGAAGTGATGGAAAAAAATATGAAAACGAAGCTGCTCATATGTTATTTATTTATTTTTTAAAGTGCTTTTCACAATGTTTCAAAGCATATCATACTTTAAATATTCATAATACTTTATATTGATCACTAAAAAGCACCACTGTACCCTCACCTCCTCCTCAATTAACATGAAATCAGCCATTGCATTTGAGTTCAGCAAAATTCCTTTCATTTTTTTGAGGATGAAATGGTCACTAAGTACTTTGTTGCAACCCATAACAGAACTTAAGCAAACACTTAAGCAATTGAGGGGAAATACTTAATAATGACCTTGAGGTTCCTTAAGTTTTTTTTCTCACAACCCATGTTTCAAGGCTCCCCTTTACCTTATAAATGAGGGTTTTCTTGACTTAAGGGCTTTGTTTGCAACTGGGCCTAGATCCTCAATAAATACAAAAGCCAAACACCTATTGTATTAAAAACATTTAAATAAATTAAACCAGAACAGGTTGTAAAACATGTTTTCATGTGTTTCCTCACCCATTCTCTCTCTCTCTCTCTCTCTCTCCTTTTCTTCTGTCTCTTAGGTTAATGAATTGAGAAAGAAGAGTGCTGATGGGCTGTGGGAGGGACATGTGGAACAGGTGGTGAGGCGGTTAGAGGAGGCTGGTCAGATCACCAAACAGACCCTTGATGAGATCCTGTGTTACACTCCCTCTAGGAAGAGGCCTCTGGGAATATTGGAGCAGGAAAGAAACATCAGCCGAAGGACTCTTAAACCACTGCAGTCTGCACTACTGTTAGAGTGAATCCAGTGAGAGTTCAAGACTCTAAGCTTTAGTGTATTATATTACAAGAGTGAAGGTGTATCTTTGATCTGCACAAACCGAAGACGCAGCCCATTCAAGCTCAGGATTTGGCATCATCTACCTCCTGCTGTTTTAAGCCAGTTACTTTTGCCTTGAGTTGTTGAAATCAAGGAATTGAATCACTTTAATAAAGTGATGTTCCTCTAATTTGGGATCTTGTGCATTCCATTTTAAAGGGAGATTGAAGAAATGGGTAAAGAGCAGCAATCAGGTGATAACTGTGCAACACTTTAATGCGTTGATAAACACTATTAGAAAAAGTGTTGCTGTGTCTTCAAAACACAGAAGCAAGATGTTCTGCTGGAAGATAAATGGGTGATTGATGTGTTTTGTATCTGGTCAGGGTGTCATGCATGCATGAAAGAGATGTATAAAAATGTATATTATATTTAATAAATACTGTTAGTATTGATTGAGGGTTTGAACACTGACTGTTCACATCTTTGAGTTTATTAAAATGCTCATAAGGTTTGAGTGCTTTAAATGTGTTTCCCCAGTTGACAGTGGAATAAAAGCAAAAATGTGCCATGTTATGTGGCATTGTTCACAATCACAACACTTATATTACTGTCTCTCTTCAATGAATATCTATTGGTTTTGTATTCTTCATTTCTAAATCAAAAGGGATAGTTCACCAAAAAGCTGTAAATCCTGTCATTTACTTATGTCATTCTTCTGTGGAAAAGAAGATATTTTGAGTAATGTTGATAGCCAAACAGTTTTGGTTACATTGAGTTTAATTGTATGGACAAAACGGACATTTCTCAAAATATCTTTCTTCGTGTTCCACAGAAGCACATTATACAAGTTAAACAACATGAAGGTCACTAAATGATTAGATATTTTTTTTTGTATCTATACCTTTTTTTATATACTAGCACCTCAATTTATTTTGTTTTGTCAATGTGTAATTAATCTACCCAGAGCAATGATGCAAATGTACTCTAAATAAATGATTCGCCCAATGTGGGGCTCGAACCTACGACCCTAAGATTGAGAGTCTCATGCTCAGCCGGGTTTACAACGGGGTAAATTTGAGGTCATTGTACGGTTTCCAAATCCTGTCCAGCGACTCGACGGGCGCTAGGACCCGGGCAGTGCCGCACAGAGGCTTATCGCTGTCGATGTGCGGTGATCCGGACCAGACTGAGTCCATGTATGTAAGCTAGCCTAGCGTCACCAACAACCCAACGCCCGCAAAACACGCTGATTTTCACACAGGTCCATCCACTGTAAACTCTCGCAAAGGCGTTTTCGCTCGATAACAGCCGGTTTTGAAGCTGAAGGTCAAGGTGGAGGCCGTTATTTGATGTGAAAGGGTGTAGATCTGTGCGCCTACACACACACAGACAGAGAGAGAGAGAGACTCCAGACATACAAGATGGAGTGCCAGTGGAAACCCGACGAGCAGGGACTTCAGCAGATCTTACAGCTGCTCAAGGAATCACAGTCCCCGGACACATCGACGCAACGATCCGTCCAACAAGTATCCTTTACCTCACTGTAAAACAGAGTGCTGAAGGGCGGCGAACAAGGGGATGGCGGAGTTCAGGAGGAGTTGGCCTGTGATTAGCTCATCCGTTAGTTAGTGCTTGAGATTTGAAAGACACGCAGTCATTTAGGGTCTGTTTGTTTATATTTTATCTGTCGATTAGGATGGTGACTACATGCTGTCAGTCGGGGAGGGTTTAAGTTAAAGGGGTAGTTCACCCACAAACGAACATCTGTCATCAGGCTCACCCTCACGTTATTCCTAAGTTGTATGATTTTGTTGTATGGAACATAAATGAAGATATTTTGAGAAACGCCGCAGTGTTTTTTTTTGTCCGTACAATGGAAGCAAATGGTCACCAAAATAATTTGGTTACCAGCATTCCTTGAAAATATCGTAATTTACGTCCCACAGAAGGTGGAACCTCACAAAGGTTTAAAAAGACATTAGGGTACGTAAATGATGACTGAATTTTCATTTTTGAGTGAACTACCCCTTTAAGCTTTAGATCATCTGTAACAAACACATCTTTGAGATTATTTATAAACGATCATCTGATCTAATAAACGCTATGGTTGTGCGCAAAACCCATGTTTGACAGCATTTTTGATTGTCGTAGGCGTTTGGAACACTTCAAAATGAAATGTTGTCTAGATAGGCTGCTCACTATGTTATGAGACGCAGATTAGGCTGACTCCATCTGCAGTGGCGCGAGTATTGTTATCACGATTTTCTGTCACATAATCGGATGCAGCTCAGACAAAGACATCTGACATTCGCGATGTTTCAGCATGTATTTAGGGAGAGAGTGAGGAAGATATGTCAGTGGGTGAACTTGGACGCCCATTCATCTAGCAAATTGTGCATCGGCGTTTGTCCATTAGAACGCTATAAAATGCTATACTAAAAACTTTTACGACAATTTTCTAAATTTCAGGTAAAATTAATGTCACAACAAATGTATCAAGGCATATAAATACGTGTCATATTTTGTTTAAATGCCAATACGTAAAAAAAAACTGGATAAAGATTTGGATACAAATTAGCTAGAAACAGAAAAGACAAAATGGTGGAGAAAAAAAAATGAGACATTGCTCAATATTTTAATTTATGTTCTACAGTAGAAAGACTGTAGAAAGTTATACAGGTTTGGAAAAACATGAGGATAAATAAATAACTAAATTTATATTTTGTGGGTGAACTGTCCCTTTAAGCTTTTTCTTTAAATGGTAGCTGTGGGGTCAGGTGCTTTGGGTAAGATGTGCCAGTGGCTAATAAATAGTAACCCTTTTCTTGGCTTGTTTATGAAAATGTGAATAATATGCATCAAAATAAAACTTTGTAAAGAGACCTTATTAAATAGTTGTTTGTACAACTCCGTTATGTTTTACACCATATTTCTATGGCCCTGAGTTAGTTCTTCTATGCCACAAGTGTCCAAACTTAGTTTTGGAGGGCCACTGTCCTGCAGAATTTAGCTCAAGCTTTGCAGGATAGTGGCCCTAAAGGAGTAGGATTGGACACCCCTGTTCTATACACTTTCTACATCAGCAATGGGCCACGTCAGTCCTGGAGTGCCGCTGTCCTGCAGAGTTTAGCTCCATCCCTTATCAAACACATCTGAACAAGCTAATCAATGTCTTCAGGATTACTAAGGCTAAACAGTCCTTCGTTTGAGACGTTAAACCGAGGTCCTGACTCTCTGTGGTCATTAAAAATCCCAGGATGTCCTTCGGAAAAAGAGTAGGGGTGTAACCCCGGCATCCTGGCCAAATTTGCCCATTGGCCTCTGTCCATCATGGCCTCCTAATCATCCCCATATACTGATTGGCTTCATCACATTGTCTCCTTTCCATCAATAATCCAGGTGGATGCTGCACATTGGTGGTGGTTGAGGAGATTCCCCCCTTTTAAATGTAAAGTGCTTTGAGTAGAGTATATAAATGTAACAAATTATTATTATTATTTATTATTATTAATATACAGGCAGGTGGGTTTTTTTTTTAGGGTTGGAGCTAAACTCTGCAGGACAGCGGCACTCCTGGACTGAAGTTGCCTATCCCTGCTCTTACACAATTATCTCAGTTGACAGCAGACTTACTCATTTATTTTGTATTATTTTCATTGTGTTATACATTTAGGCTACACACTGTTGATGTTTATGTACATTTGCGTATTATACCATTTGCTCATATATTCATGGGTTCATTCATTAATGTAATCATCCATCTGCTGCAAACAGCATGTGGTTAGTCCATAAAGTACGTGCACTGATGCACATTTCCCCTGCTGTTTGCATTATCCTCTGTCTCTGTGATCTGGATGTCTTTTCTTAATGTGCACCACAGAAACTTGAGCAGCTCAATCAATATCCGGACTTCAACAACTACCTAATATTTGTGCTCACAAAGCTAAAGACGGAAGGTAAGATATGCATGTTAACATTTACTTGTATTACGCATACTTGATTTATAATTTTGATTTGGCATGTGATTTATTAGATTTATAATATGATGTGACTTGCTGAGTAGGGATACCTGAGCTGAGAGTCAAGCATCTGGATAGACATGGGTCATATTCATTTGAAAGCCTATAACCTTTTTAGTGTGTAGTATATTAAGAGACAGTCTTCTATTGCTGTTGAGTCAAGCAGAATAAAGCTCAGTTCTAGGTGGTGTTTAGTGTCTGTAGTGTCTTCTGAAGCCAGTGTCTTTATAGCTGGTGTGACTTCAGGTCAGTGGTAATCTGTCAAGTGCACTGGGAGCTTAGCTGCACTGACCTTTTGAATATGTGCAAGCCCCAGGTCACAGAACATGTTTAGAAACGATACAAGTTCATCTGCCATGGTTTCTCCCTCTTTTTTTCCCCCTGAATTAGCCCTAAACAGAAGGCTCTTTATTAAGCATCTACCAAACCAGTTCAGAGCTGAACAATAGGATTTTTTTTTCAGTGTGGGCTGTAGTTTTATTTATTTAACTTTTTTTAAAACCTTTTTTTATTTTTAAAACAATTTTATAATTATATAATATAATATATTTTTTATTTGATATAATATAATACAACATAATATAGCCAACTAGTTCAGAGCTCAACAGTAAGGATTTTTCAGTGTAGGCTGTAGTTTTGTTTAATTTAAACAATTATATTTTATTTTGAAACAACATATTTATATTTATTATATTGTATTATATTATGTAATATTTCAAAACAGAAGGAACTTCTTTATTAAGCATCCATGCAGTGTTTTAATTTTATTTTTAAACAACATGTTTTTTAAGTGTTATGATGTTCTAAATTTGTACTAATATATGCATTCTTGTAGTATGAATGGTTATTACAGTTTATCCCTGCAGTTGTTTGTCTTTCTTTCTTTTTTAAAAATTCTGTTCATGGCCTTTGCCAAGGGCTGTATTTTCCACCCCGTCTGAAAGTAATGCTTTTCATCCTTTCTTTCTCATAGATGAACCTACTCGCTCTCTCAGTGGTCTCATTTTGAAGAACAATGTTAAGGCCCATTACCAGAACTTCCCAAACGGTGTGTCTGACTTCATCAAAAATGAGTGTCTGCAGAACATTGGAGACTCTTCACCGCTCATTAGAGCCACAGTGGGTAAGTATGGACCGACAGAGCATTTATTTATCTGGCTCTGAGCCACAGCTTTTGCCATCTTGATGTAAACAATATTATGCTTTTGGTGTCTGTGTTTGTGTTTTTACTCTTGAAATAAGATTATTTATTGAATCTATGTCTGCACAATTTGTCTGAATTAGCTGCTTTTTGTGATTGTGATTAGACTGTGATGAGGTATATGCAGTGCTGTGTTTCTATGGTTACCCAGCATCTTGCAAAACACAGCATAACGTATAATTTCTCCTCTTTTTGTTTATTTAATTTTAAAATTGTCTTTTATGAATGTTTTCCTGCACATTGATTAATATACAGTAGTGACCAAAAGTGATGTCTGGAGGAGATATTTGTTTTTAATGATCCTGCAAGATTGATTAAACCATGAAAATGTGAGGGAAATTATTTATATTTTAAAAACATTTTAAATATGAGGAAAGTACAAAACACTAAACTTGGTTAAGGCATTTATCTGGCAAAATGATTTGGCAAAAAAGGCAAACTATAGCAACAGGTTTTATTTAGCTATGCAAAAAAAGAACAACAACATAAATCAGTTATTAATATTTTGTTGGCTTTTTCATGCATTCATAATTTCCTGGCCAAAAATTATGTTTACACAATTTGGCATGTTTTATTGCGTTATCACAACTATGCAATATGCTTATAACATCTTAATAATAATATTTGAATAAAGGGTGAAGATGCAAATTCCAGAGTCCAGACATCACTTTTGGCTACTACTGTATATGAATTATTTGAGTATAATTTGACCACATATATTATGATGTTCTATCAATTTTGCTTAACAGCTTATTTTTTATTATAGACTGTTATCCATCTATCCATCTATTCTATCTATTCTATCTATCCTAATCTGATTTTCGGAACTGCTGTATAGGCTAGTCTAAATGGTGCATTATTGTGCATATGTTTGTGTTCTTTAGGTATTCTGATCACAACTATAGCCTCCAAAGGGGAGTTACAGAATTGGCCGGAGCTTCTACCTAAACTCTGTTTACTGCTGGACTCAGAGGACTATAACACTTGTGAAGTAAGGCAATCTTTCCGAAGCTGTCTGCAGTCCTTTCTCTCCTCTTTCGTGTTTCTACTCCTCAGTCTCGCATTATCCCATGTTTCTTTCTCTCTTTGTTCCACTAAGTGGAGCTGTATGATGATGGATGTTGCTGACTTCTCATTTAAAACTAGTGTAGCTCATTGCTTCATGATCTAAGCTCTCAGTAGTATATCTGAGCTTTGCTGATACACATGTACTGCAGCATATCTCCACAGGGAGGTTTCTCTGCTTGGCTTCATGATGTGAAAGGAATGAGATCATCAAACTGTCCTCTGTGGGGTTTATACATCTGTCATTGATTTAGGTGGTTTGTTATTGGTCTCAGTGTTTGGTTGTAATATTTTGTTGAAGATTGTTTCATACAAAAACATACTTTTGTAATATTTTAATTTGGATGATTGTGTAGTATAATCAACAAGGTTTTTTTTAGTAAGGTAATTAAAAAACAGGGATCAAATTTAGACTCACTCTTTTTATAAAATATGTAGCGCTTTTTATATATTGTAAAATAGTCACAGCTGATATGACCATCAATATCTATCTACTATACAGCACAGCCTCAAATGCTTTTATAAATGGTTAGTACACTATATTTCAAAAGGTTTGGGTCATTTAAGATGTTTTTATTGAGATACAGTCAGACATGTATTAATGTTACAAAAGTTTTTTTTATTTCATATAAATGCTGTTTTTTTATTTTCTGTTCACTAAAGAATCTTGAAAAAAAAGTATCAGTTTCCAGCTTTCCACAAAAATATTAAGCAGCACAGTTGTTTTCAGCATTGATATAAATTTTTTTTTTTTTTTGAGCAGCAAATCAGCTTATTAGAATGATTTCTGAAGGATCATGTGACACTGAAGACTGGAGTAATGATGCTGAAAAATCAGTTTGGTCATCACAGGAATAAATTACATTTTAAAATATTATTAATAGAAAAATGGTAATGTACAAAAATATTTTAATTTTATTTTGCTTGATGTAACAGTTGATAAGCAAAAATAACAATCGGCTATGGGTGCTGTGCAATAATATGGTCAACAGGTTTTCTCATCTGCTACTATTAGTTTGTATTGGTGCGTTCACGCTGTCAGAATATTGTAATCATAAGATTCTGACTTGCAAAAAGAATTCATATACTTGTAGAACTTGTAATTACAAGTTAAACCCCTTATCTGCTTGATTTGTCCTCTCACAATTATTAGATGATAATAATAATATTGACAATTCGACATGGTGCGAATGTGAATGCACCATATATTTTGCACTGCTAGAATGCTATTTTGACCAGTCAGAAGTTATATTTATAAATAATTATTACATACATTTATAGACTAGTTTAAGACCCCACTGTCATTATCTATGCAATAACATTAGCATCCCTTTGGACGAATTTGTTTTGCTGATGTATACACACAAAACTTCTCGAGCCCTGAGCATCTGGAATCAAGGCTAAGAAGCTGAAGTCTTGTCATTATGTCAGTAAAGTGTACATATACCCATACGCACACAAACCTATATCTGCTTTGATGTTTCATAGATTAAGTTTTCATATTGGAGGTTCGGCCTGTAATATAGGGAAAGGCTTTGTAAACTTTGCGTGACCAGCTTCTATGTTCTAAATACAGACATACAGGGCCATGACCCCTGGTGAACACACACACTTGTCATCCTGAAATAGTACTTTTATGTACCTGCGTGCAGTAATTGAATAAAGTGCATATTGCACACACCCACACACACGAACAAAGAAACTCTAAACTCGCAGTACAATGCTCTGCCCTGTGTGAATGCGAGACTCTTGCTGAGCAGGCTTGTTAGCACAGATTGAGGTCAGTTATTTTCTACTGTGGAGATCAGATGTGATCACAACTGGTCATAGACGCGTTTGGTGCACACTTTCAGACTCTCTTGCCCTACTCCTACGTGCACAGTCCACATTGAAAATCTGATTGAATATGTCTAATGTAAACCTGTAAATGAAATGTTATGGTTTTGAAGTGCTGTGTTATAAAATGAGGAATAGACATTTACTGTACAAAAGACTTTCTCATGAAGAGGGATGAACAGGATATTCTGAAATTAATGTATTCAATTCAGATTTCACTTAAATTGTCATAATGATGATAATATTATTTTTAAGAGCATAAGAGACTTAAAAACATTAAAAAGATCTATACTGACCCCAAATCTTACCTAGTCTCATTGCTGTATTACAAATACATTTTCTTATTTTTTGATGTGTCGAATTACATGCACATTACATTGCTTGCGGTGTGTGTGGAATGTCACACCCTCTGCCTGTAATGATTGGCAAATCCTGATGCAGCATGCGGTCTGACTATGTCGAATATGCGTCTATAATTAGTGGTGTGCATGTGCCTTAAAGATGCAGTTACATCAAATTTACTTGTGCGGAAACTCTCTCACATGCCTATGCTATCTTCAAATGACATGCTGGGTAAGAGAATTATAAGCCAGTCCTCCAAAGCCATGCATGTGCTCCTCTAGCTCAACTGCTTGGAGTATGCTGAGCACCAGGCCAGAGACATTATAAGGGGGAGGACAGGACGGACCACTTTTAGATAAATGAATGGGAGAAAATATTAAGGCTCAATATTAGTGGCAGGCAGTAGGAATGAAAGTCTGCCTTTTAAAGGTGCACTGTGTAAATTTTAGCGACATCTAGCAGTGAGCTTGCGAATTGCAACCACCCACCGCTCACCCCTCCCTTTCGAAGCACATGGAGAAGCTACGGTGGTCGACACAGGACAAAGATGTCGTCGTCTGAGACAGCAGAGTGAAGCTATTGCTCAGTAGAGCAGTTTGTCCATTTACGGCTACTGTAGAAACATAGTGGCGCAAAATGGTGACTTCACTATAAGGGGACCTGTGGTGTATGTAGATAGAAATAGCTCATTCTAAGGTAATAAAAACATAACGGTTCATAGGGGTGTTACGAGATCTCGCGAGACAAAAATGTGACGAGATTTCTCGTTGAGGTGAAAAGCTGACTTGTGTCATATTGTCATGAGTGTGAGGGTGAAGTTAGGATAGAATATGTCACCGCTACGTTTACATTGCGCCTCCACTGTAATTTTGCTTTTTACAGAAAAATAAAAACAATTTAATTCCAATGGATAATGGTCGCTTCAATTCCATCAGCTCATCCAATACAAGCTGTTCGAGCCGTACATAGTGGGCAGCACTGATCACGTGACGAGAAGACCGACAGGACTGGGGGATAATTTGTTGCACAACAGAAGCGTCAGACATATTTTAAAATGCGCGTTCAGCACCACCGCTCCCTATTCACAGAGTATGCACGATCGCAAAAGTGAAAGTAAACGGCTCCCTGATGCGAATATCTCTCAATATGAAAGCTATCCGTGTAGCTGTAACCATCTCTTAGCCCTGTATCATGCTTGAAGAAAAACTTGGTCTCTATTTGCACTTTGAATATTGAGAATATTGAGTACTTTGATTATGGTTGCACTTATTGTTTGCACTTGATCTATGATCAGTTTGTGGGAAGGAGTTCAGTTAGAAGGTCAAAAGTTGTAGAAGCTTATAAATCATGTGCAGGTCTGAAGAGATAATCAAAAAAAAGAAAAGCCTGTTAGTTGAGTTTGTGCAAAACCTTTTACAGTGCTTGAGTATTGTTGTCTTTTACTGCATATGACAGCAAAAGTAGAACTGAAATGACATTCATTACAAGATGATGAGTTAAAATATTTCAAATGCACCTGCAAACTATTTTTCTAGTCAGGTATTTCATCATTGAGGTTTTCTTAAAAATACTATGTCCCATTGTCGTGAACCCAATCTCGTGTCTCGTCTCGTGAGATAAGCGTCTTGTCACACTCCTAATGGTTCATTATGTAAGTTCTTTATACACCACTGAAAACATAGTTATGTATATTATATTGCATTTCTGTCAATAGATCCTCATAAATACTACACACTGCACCTTTAATAGTTTATTTACTCCTGAATGTACATTAACTGTATCCCCCTGGAAATTACATTATTTTAGCATGATTTAAGCTCAAGAAGCAAAATGTATTTCTTATTTGAAATATATTATTGACACACTATAGATAAACACTTTTGAAAATTTCAGTCTTTATCTGTTCAAGTAGATGTGCTTGAATGCCTATTACTTGCATAGAAAATAGATGCCCAAGATGAACTGACTTGAAGAAACTTTGAACAAGGTTATTGGTTTAATTCTGAGGAATCATAAGGGGTAAAATAAGCATCAGGCAACCTAGCTCTGTGTGTGTGCGTGTGTATGTGTGTGTGCGTGTGTATGTGTGTGTGTGTGTGTGTGTGTGTGTGTAAAAAGGAGAATGCATCTATCCACCGCTATGATCTTCTAGTTTGGTTGTGGCATGTGGGTCCTCATGTTGCTACATGAAGTCTGAAGCAGTTGAGAGAGACATTTCCAGAATGTCAGGGATGACTTTATTTAGCTTGGGCAGAGTGGTTTTGCTCACTGTAATGGGTTTAACGTCCAGAGATGTCATATGTTGTCTAGTTGGCATGGTGAAGATATTCTTGACCTTTGAATCATAGTTTATTGGCTCAGAGAGGCCACAGCCCTCACTGGCCGATATATGAGCGCACTGGAACGGAAATGCATGTGAATGTGATGTAATTACTAATGTGTTCATTAGGGGTGTGCCATATCATACTGTCCACGATTTATTCTGAGACCCAGGCATTCTAGATGGCTGAGTAGCACAGACTTGTGAGATTCTAGTTCTTCCTCTGACTGGGCCAGGATGAGCCAGTTGTTGAGGTAGTTCAAAATGCGCATTCCCGTTTGTCCATACACTTTGTGAAAGTGCGGGGGGCCAGGGACAGACCAAATGGCAGGACTGTGTACTGGTAGACCTTCCCGTCAAACGCGAATCTCAAAAACGGTCTGTGACGGGGGATAATTTGGATATGAAAGTAAGCATCTTTCAGATCAATTTGCTCAATGGATTGATTTTTCTCAGTGGGAGCGATTAGCCTCGTTGTATTGTGTTTATAACCCACTGTGACACACCGGGGATGGCTTTTCAAGCCTCTGCCCAGTTGCACAGGGGTTTTATAGTGTCGAAACAGCGCGCCGACTTTCGTGTGGTGCGGAAGAGAAAGAAAGCTCATTTGTTGAGTATTTATATTTTTTATTGGGTTCGCTATTACAGTGGTAGGATGCAGGGTAGCACGCATTAGAGCGGGCTCGCTGTTTACACTCACAACACACATAACAACATTTTTCTCCCTGTCCGAAACTAAAACGGGCCACTGGGAGAGAACTCTGAGCTTTTTGGGGGGCGGACCAGCCTGGGCGGGACTCAAACCTCCTCTCTTCCTGACCAGCAGGTCAGGACTGCTTCCTGTGTTCAGGGACCAGCGTTATCTTAGGCTGGGGTCCCTGATGCTTAGGAGGGAAGCGCTTCGTCTGACGTTGATTGTGCGGTGGACGGGGCTGTGCGGGCACGGGCGCCGTCCTGTGCTGCTGCTGGTTTGGCGCGCTCGGGCAAACTGAGGAGGCAGAGCTGGATCGTTTCGGCAAGAAATGTCGCATTGCTGGGATGCTTTCTGAGCCGTGGTGAAGCGTTCTGCAAAACCATCCACCGAATAGGCCGTTTGGAGCCATTGGAGCGTCGAGGAAGGTGGTCTTATCGGCTTCCTTGATCTCCGTGATCTGGACCAGTCTCATCCATAGCACAGAGGAGCTTGGCTTGAAACACTTGCAGCCATCGAGTGGAGGGCGGAGCCTGCTTGGCCGGCGGAAGCATAAGCCCTATTCGCCAAGGCTGACGTTGTACGGCAGGGCTTGGAAGGGTGGGCGATCTTAGGCTTCCAGCCTATCGCGGAGGGCGGGCAGAGGTGCGCTGCTACCATTTCCTCGAGCTGAGGAAGCTTCTCGTAGCCCTTTTCGACAGCGCCGTCAATGGTGGAGAGCGCGTGCAAAGTGGATAGGCAGAGACGAGCAGAGTAGGGCGCGCGCCATGACTTCGCCAACTCCTCGTGCACCTCGGGAAAGAACGGTGCAGCTCTCTGTCGAGGGGCCTGCTGGTACCCCGGCAGATACCACTCATCGAGGCAGCTGTGTGCAGGCTCTTCAGGCGAGGCCCAGTCTAGGCCGAGCTCACCGAGAGCTTTTGTGAGGACACGGATTAGCTCAGTGTCCGCACCAGCCCTTGAGCACTGCTGTGATGTTGAGGGGGCGGGGTCGTCGATGGAGCCCGACCATTCCTCAGTATCAGAAGCGACCAGAGACATGGAGTCATCGTGTGGATGCTCGCGTGTGTCTTTCTCATTGCCGCCGGATGAAACCAGGCCCTCGGCGTCGCGTGGAGGGTGCAGGTCCGATTGAGAGAACGTCAAAGGCGACAAGTCTTTCTGAGGCGAAGACAAGGCACGCGGGCGCTGGGCCGACGTGAGCTCGCTAGCCTCGGTGTACTCAGCCCTCTGTCTCCGCAGTTTTTTCCGCCGAGGTTCGGACGGGAAAGGGAACTGGAGAGCGTGAGGGGCGGGGTCGCTCTCTGAGAAGAGCGCTATCCGCGAGCGAAGAGAGATCGGTATACTCTCGCAGTGAGAGCAGCCGGACCCGGCGAGAGCAGCGTCAGAGTGGGCCTTGCCCAGACAGATCACGCACTCATTGTGGCCGTCCTCCCCGTGCAGGTGAGTGCTGCACGTGCCACACATGTGGCGCGACATTACGTATGTCTTATAAAGGTAAAAGGATACACCGTAGTGTTCGTTGGAGAGCGCAGGGGAATGGCGCGACAGCTCGCAGGATCGCTGGCGATTGAGCGCGCTGAAACAGGCCACTGACTCGTTCGCAGGAGGTCCGGGCTGGCTCGCTATTCCGCTGCAGGCTCGTCTTTTCTCGGCAAAGGTGGTGTAGGCTTCGAGAGTTATCAGCGAGGACCGAGATTGTCGCTGAAGGAGATTAATCTGACGTTTATGGCATTACAGCATCCTTTATGGGCAGATGCCCCGCCCATTTGGCGGGCTTTTGTTCTCAGCTTCGCGGGCTTTGTGCCCATTGGTTCGCTCCATTACGCTGTTCTGCCATTAGTGTGCGAGATTCATGCAGTTTCAACTGGCCAACCATTTTACAAATGCTTCAGTATTTCGAGAAAATGAATTATTACAAGACGCAGTACGACTGACCGTTCGAAAGGGAACTAAAATGTTAAGGAGTTATGTTATACTTTTACTTAAGATTTCCAGTGAAAACACTACCAACTTGTACCAAGGCTACTTTTTTACTTTGCTTCTATCTGACTCGTGCTGTGTGACTGTGATGCTGCTGCTGCCGCCTTATGACAATACATTTACACTTCGAATTAGGTATTCCGTCATCAATGACAGTAGCTCACTGGAAAAGCCCTTCATTTTGTTTGCACTAATAAATGCTGCTGCCTACCAGCTGCAATCACCAATAAAACTTTGTTTTATATATTTTTTTCTATATTGTCATAAATATAATTATCGCAAATATTCTTGAAATATTGTGATATAATTTTGAGGCTATATCGCCCAACCCTAGTGTTCATTGTACTGGTGGTCCAACTAAAGGCTGATTGTTTGTTGTGAACTTTTTTTTTTTTTCTCATAGTGGTTTTATGCAATTAATGTCAATATTTATGATATCCAAGACAATGCTGCCTGTGATACAGTTTAGAAATGTACACATTTGTGGATTGTCTTCCCATAAAAAAAAATACTCCGTATAAAATACTCTATACATCCTCTTACTTTCAACTTTTTTTCCCCCAGCAAATTTCTTAACATAAAATGTTTGTTAGAACATAAAAAGATTTAACAATTGAGACATAAATTGAACATATGAACAGACATTTGATAAACAGAAGTGGAATAATGAGTCCCTGAACAGAGCGGGTATCAATATCAAAAGTATCAGCCAGTATGTGTCCAGCAGCTGCTTTAAGGTGTACAGTTAACCTTATCATCATGGACTGCAGCAGATTTGCCAGTTCTTGCTGCAAGATGTTACTCTTTCACCAAAGCATTTGCAAGTTCTCACATGTTCGAACATGTCTGGAGGACATATGGCTACACGTGGTTTGGCACTGCAAGGATGATCAGCTGTCCTTCCTGTCTCCCTGTAACACTGACTTGTCCACACGAACATGGGTATTTTCAAAACCGCTGGCTGTTCGTCCACACGCAAACGCAGTATCCGGACACTGAAACTTTTTTGAAAACTACTGCCAGGGTGAACATTTTTAGAAACTCCGATTGGTGTCGTGTGGACCGTGAAACCAGAGATTTTGGATTGTTGCATCAGAACCGGAACCGGCAATAACCTTTTTTCCAGGCTTCTGATTGGCCAACATGGCTTTATGGTTAGGGTTACATTGCCACCTGTTGGTTTGGCATGCTCTTGACAGCGCTTCATAGCATGTTTTGCGTTTTCATGTGGACGCAATTTTTTTATTTTTTTTTACGGAAGAGGGAAAAACTCCCGTGTATGTGTAGACTAGGCCTAACATTGCGGACATTGCAGTTTATTGCTCTGTCCACATCTGCAGTCCCACGGAGGTGATCAGGGACCCTGGCCATCTTTGTTTTTCAGAGTCAGTAGAAAGGTCTCTTTAGTGTCCTAAGTTATTGGGACTGTGACCTTTAATTGTCTACCGCCTGTAAAATGTTTGTATTTTAAGGACTGTTTAACAGGTGGATGTGCAATAATTGTTTGATTCATTGAAAAAACATTGTTTAAACCCTTTTCATTAAAGCTTATTTGGATTTGACATAATTATCTTTAAAGTACAGCATCCTGAAAATCCACCCACACATACACACACACACACACACACACACACACACACACACACACACACACACACACACACACACACACACATATATATATATATATATATATATATATATATATATATATATATATATATATATATATATATTATAATCAGATGCAAAAGCCGCAAAATGCCACCTCCGTCAAAAATTATATAATGATATTGATCGAATGCTCTCCGCACATATGTTTAACAAATACTTTTATTTTAAATCCACTAAATCCCAGCGTCAGCCCTTTCAGAAATACCGGTTTGTTAGCAATATTGTAATAGTCTTTTGTGTTTTGACCTTGCAAGACTGGAGGCTTCCTCTCTGTGTTCCTTTCAACTCAAATGTGTCATCTCCAAAAAAAGTGCAAGCTGACAGTGGAGACAGTTGCCATAGCGACAGCCGAGCCAGACAGCTCGTTGCCACGGCGCCGTTTGTGCTTGTGACCTGATTAGATTCCTTACAGGTGGAATGTCTGTGAGATCAGGAGGAAGCTTGATGTGTTGGGTGGGTCCTTCTGCTGCAGGGTCTGGCTTTGCCATTGTTCTCTGTCAGATCCTTTTCTGTGAGGCTTTGGAAATTGTTCAACACTGAATTGAGCTGGTTTAAATCAGTTAATCATTTACCAAAGTTAGCTGGATGACATTTTACTAAGTAAGGGTTTGTTGAAATTTCTGGATTGATTTGAAAATGGGTTAGTAACTAGTTGAAAATTGTAAACAAATCAGTAATGTTTTCACCAAATGCCTTATTAAAGACCTTATTAGGATATATTGAGTTACTGTACTGAGTAAGGATATACAGAGCAATGTATTACTAAAATATCTATGGACTAAAGCAGTAGCTATGGAAGCTTGTTTCTGCCACGGTATAAATAAAAAAAAGATAATTGTGACTTTATCTCACAATTTGGACTCTTTTTTTCCTTACAATTGCAAGTTTATATCTCGCAATTTTGACTTTATAACACGCAATTGCGACTTTATATCACAGAATTGAAATGAAAAGTCTCAATTACCTTTATTATTATTATTATTATTATTTTTTTTTTTTACTTTTTTTTGTGATAGAAACATGCTTCCATAAGTAAAGATGGTTGTAAAGATTCAACAGCCTCACCAGCCGACTCAACTCTTCTCACCCCCTTCCCTCGTCGGGAAAAAACGAACCTCAGCCTAAAATCAGCCTAGCTTACTGTGTCCTCTTTTATAATACTGTATGTTACCTTTGACAAGAAATGCCACAAGCAAACATCAGCATGAGAGTTATCACCAAAAATTAAACAAAAAGTAATAAAATGCAAGTCATCTTTACAAATAATTGCATCATCACATAATCGGTGTGTCATTTCAGCAGGATATGGTAACAACTGGCCAAAAAAACAACAACATTTAATGTAAGCCGACGTGTCATGACAGTGTTCAGACCAAAGCACATTAGCGACAGACACTTGCATTATAGACGGTAAACAGCGATCGTGGCATTTTGGAATCCATCACCACAAACAAGCAATGTTGATAATAAATCATATCATTAGACTGGCACAGCGGCCGGGTAAATGTATGTAACAGACCGTATTAAACTTATGATTTGGGAAAAATTTTATTATGCAGAATTAGCTACAGCAAATGTGCATGGTCGCTAAGTTAGTAAATTTACAGACTGACCAGTAATTCTGAAAAATAACCGTTTCTTAAAGAAAACCGACCAGAATTAAATCAGACACGCAACCTATTAGATTTTAAATAACTTAACCAAACAGCAAATAATTTCACCAGTAAGCTTTAGCTTCTTGCTTGATGCTGTCATCCAGGGGTATCACTTATAATTGCTGGGGTTTGAAATGCTTTAAAAAGCTTTGACTTTCTGCACAAAATTACGCTCTGGTGTAGGTCTTTCTTTGCTGATTAACTCCAGCTTTTCTTTAAAAGTTAATCTTGAAAACGGTGTGGATAATAAGTTAGCAACGATGTTTCCATAGCAAATAGCACTAAATATTTTATTAGCGTTTTTTTCCCGACGGTGTTTCCCACAGCGGGCGGAACGTGTGATAAACTTAGGGATATCAAGCCCTACCCATTTAGAGGGATGATATGATTGTTCAATTTTCCTGTCATTTGAAATGAGTCTCTCATTTACTTGCTATAGCTTGGCCCTCTGTAATTTCACAGCTGGACCACCAATCACAAAGCTAAAAGCGTTAGGCAGAAAAATCCTGATATGGAGAAAACGAACGTCTACACAACACAACACAAACTGAATAGGCAGATTTGAAGGGTTTATTTCCTCAAAAAGATTTAGATGTTTATTGTTAAATTATAAATTCCTTAAATAACAGAACTGATTACTTTTTATAAATAGTTTAGGCCCAGTTAATATATTGACAATAATGGCTACTTTTAATACTATTAATAAGTACTATCATTTTTATTTTTTGTTCATTATTTTCTCTCACTCACTCACATGCAGTCATGTGAAAATGTTAGGACACCCTATTGAATTCCATGGTTTTATGTATCAGGACATAATTTAAAAAATCATCTGGTCCTTGGCAGGTCTGAATTTGGAAAATAAAACCTCAGATGGACAACAACACATGACATATCACACCGTGTCATTATTTATTTAGCAAAAAGAAAGCCAAAATGGAGAAGCCATGGGTGACAAAGTTAGGACACCCTTACTGTTAACATAGGAATCAAGAGGGTAAGTAGCAGTCAGGCACTGCTAATCAAATGCATTTGATTAACTGATCACCAGCAAGTGTGATCACCTCTATAAAAGCAGAAGTTCTGGTAGTTTGCTGGTCTGGAGCATTCAGATGTGTTTTAACACACTGCCAAGGAGGAAAGACATCAGCAATGATCTTAGAGAAGCAATTGTTGCTGCCATCAAACTGCGAAGGGTTACAAGACTATTTCCAAACAATTTGAAGTCCATCATTCTACAGTGAGGAAGATTATTCACATTCAAAGCAGACACCAATTTTCCCATGAGTGGACGTCCCAGCAAATTCACCCCAAAATCAGACTGTGTAATACTCAGAAATATTGCAGACAACCCAAGAACTACACCTCACACTTTACAGGCCTCAGTTAACATGTTAAATGTTAAAGTTCATGACAGTACAGTAAGAAAAGATGGGTCAAGTATGGCATTTTTGGAAGGGTTGCCAGGAGAAAGCACGGCTTAGGTTTGCAAAGTTACATCTGAACAAACCATAAGACTTCTAGAACAATGTCCTTTGGACAGACAAGACCAAAGTTGAGATGTTTGGCCATAATGCACAGCGCCAAGTTTGGCGATATATGAAAAAAAGAGCATATCAGCACAAACACCTCATACAAAAAGTCAAGCATGCTGGTGGAGGGGTGATGATTTTGGGCTTGTTTTGTAGCCACAGGACCTGGGCACCTCACAGTCATTGAGTCGACCATGAATTCCTCTGTATACCAAAGTATTCTAGAGTCGAATGTGAGACCATCTGTCCGACAGCTAAAGCTTGGCTAAAATTGGGTGATGCAATCAGACAATGATTCGAAGATCACCACCAAATCTACAACAGAATGGCTGAAAAAGAAAAGAATGAAAGTGTTGAAATGGCCCAGTCGAAGTCCAGACCTCATCTTGACTGAAATGCTGTGTCAAGAGCTGTGCATTAATAAATGCCCTCAAACCTCAATAAACTGAAGCAATATTGTAAAGAGTGGCCCAAAATTCCTTCAGAATGATGTGAGAGACTGATAAATCATGCAGAAAATGATTACTTCAAGTTATTGCTGCTAAAAGTGGATGTACAGGCAATTGAATGACAGGGTGTCCTAACTTTGTCACCCATTGTTTTTACATATTGACTTTATTTTTGCTAAATAAACATGTGTTGTTGTTCATCTGAAGTTTTATTTTCCAAATTTTAAGACCTACCAAGCACTAGATGATTTCTTTATTATGTCCTGATACAGAAAACTATGGAATTCAATAGGGTTTCCTAACATTTTCACATGACTGTATATACAGGCTACAAAAAAGTCGGTTTGTTTTGCAAACGAGCATACAAATTTGTCCAGGCTCATAGCCAGGTCCGTAGTGCCTACAAAACAGATCACTGTCCAAGACCCATATTACTCCTCAGTTTCAGTTATTACCCTGAGAAGATATTTCCTGTCTGTATGGGTGATTTATATGTCGAGATGTATCCTTGTGCATTTGTGTCAGAGGTCTTTTTTTTTTTTTTTTTATGCTTTACTGTCCAGTTGCTTAAATATTATTAAAATCATTATGCCCTCTCTGTCACTATAGTATTTCCCAGGGTCTACTATAAATTTTCCCTTAAATGAACCTTCATATGATTTTGGCTGTCTGCATTGCATTAATGTCTGCATGTCACCTTCAGTGTAGACCGTCTATGAGCCAGCAGTGAGCTTGAGGCGATGGCAAATGTATTATATTTTATTTTTTTAGCAGCACTGGTTGCACGTCATGCCAAAAATAGAAATGGAGTGTCTGTCAAGTGAAGGCCTCTGTGTCACCGGCTGACATTCATTACTGGTTTGGGCAGTTTGATTGATTGTAATGGAAGCATTTTAGATTAAAATTTTGAGGTTGTTCTGTGTAAAGGGGAAATATATGATTTGTGTCGGTCCCATTCCTGCTGTGTTTGTCCTTCAGGGGGCTTTTGGAGCCCTGCAAAAGATCTGTGAGGACTCTGCCGAGATCCTGGACAGTGACATACTGGACCGCCCGCTCAACGTGATGATCCCTAAGTTCCTGCAGTTTTTCAAGCACAGTAGCCCCAAGATCAGGTAAGACAAGCATGTGTTCCCTGATGGAGCACAGCTGTATGAAACCGCATTAACACAATAACATAATAACAATATTATTGCAATGTCTATAGAGGTAAAAAAATAAACAATAATTACAAAACCTCCCACACTGTGTCTTGCTTTTGTTGGTCATCTCCTCCAACAGGAGTGTCTAAAGCAGCCTCGTCTTTTTTACGCAATCCAAAAAAACTCCCATGCTGTGTCTTGCTTTTGTCTGTCATCTCTTACAACATGGTTTTGTGCATAGTGGCTACACATTGGGCGCTTCTCAATTGGAAGGCTGCATCCTAGTGAGGCTGTGTCCTTCCTAATCCAGTCCTTATAGACTAGAGTAGGGCTGGGCAATAAAATGATAACAATAATTATCGTAATATAATATTCCTCTATAAAATTATAACAAAAGTTTACTTGCTGACCATCTCAATCACACAACTACTAAACACATTGTGAGATCCAGTGAGGAGTGCTCGAGTTTGGTGCAGAGTTCTCCAGTACAAACCACAAATCAAATGCCTCGGGATTTAAACTAGTTTAAAGCCAGATGAAACGGCGCTCGACAACACTACTGTGGAAAACAGAAGAAACATTAAGCCACGATATAGTTACTGTGCATTTCTAAGAGACAAACCATGTCATTTTAATTTGTAAAATGTTCACAAATGTTCAAATGTTCTGATAACTTTCACTCTGGAAAAATCTGCCTTTAAACTTTAAAGATTTGACATTTATCGTGATAATTACTGATATGAAAAAAATGTATTGTGATCATTTTTTTGGCCATTTCGCCCAGCCTAGGCTAGTGTCTAGTGCTAAAATGAGATGGTCTAATAAGTGCGCATGGCTGTGTCATACATTTTTCCACACTTACGGTCATTGAAATGAATTGTGGAACAATACTTTTATATTTAAAATCTTTATATTAACTGACTTTCTATTAATGCAATACAGTGCATAGCATAGCAGACATAGCATTATGTGCTTGATTTACAAAAAAACTAAACAAAAGAAAACAATGCCTTCATCCCTGAGATCATGTTTTTGTCTTGCATTGCATAATGAAATTGGATGAGTTCAGTTCCGATTAATTTTTTGCTGATTCTCTTTGAATTATGAATTGTGAATTGGAATGTGTGCAAAGGATTGTGGGTGACTGAAGGATGCATAGGATACAGATGATGCATCCTTCAAAATGAGCTGAATGAAGGACGCGAAACAAAGGCTGCCTTCCATTGATCAATCAAATTGAGACGGAGCTTGATGACTTTGCAGCCTAGATATGCAGTCTTACTAGGACGCAGCCTTCCGGTTGAGAAGCGCTCACTGTCGTCATCTTTTTCCGTTTTATGATTGCTGACAACCAGCGTTAAGGTGCAGTACCGCCACTTACTATGTTGGAGTGTCAACTACATATATACTTGCCCTTAAATGTTTGTGATATTAACGTATGTGTAGTATGTATATATTAGTTTGCTGAGTAATTGTTCAGACTTGTTTGATATATGTACTGTGCTTGTTGTCTGTTGTAGGTCTCACGCTATTGCCTGTGTCAACCAGTTCATCATCAGCAGAACACAGGCCCTAATGCTGCACATAGATCCTTTCATTGAGGTACCACCTCCAAACCTGATATGATGTGTAGTTATTACTTATTAGAAAAATTATTAGGTTTTTTATATATTTTTGTGTGCATCTTTGTTGCCACAGAACCTGTTTGCACTGGCAGGTGATGAGGAGCCAGAAGTGAGGAAAAACGTGTGCAGAGCTTTAGTCATGCTTTTAGAAGTCCGACTAGACCGTCTCCTTCCTCACATGCACAACATCATCGAGGTTAGATCACGTGGTTGTAAATGTTTAATGATAAATTTGGCCAGCAAATCCCAGAGAGGCAAAATGAAGCAACAGCAGCCTCTTGTGGACTTTATTTAATTAGACTTTTGTGGACTAGTTTGGTAAAAATGGAACCGGTGAGCCTTGCTTATGTAGTGTGAGCAATTTCTGTGTAGCTTGTATGTAAAACTATTCTTATATTAAATTCAGTGGGATAGTTTTTTTGTTTTGTAAAAAACATATTTTTTAAAGATTTTTTTTCTTTAACACAAAATTATGCTCATGTTTCATGAATAAGGCCCAATGTCTTTATATTAGACCCTCGAACCTACTCACAAACCCCTTTCTATTTCTCAGTACATGTTGCAGAGGACACAGGATCAAGATGAAAATGTTGCTTTGGAGGCTTGTGAATTTTGGCTCACACTCGCTGAGCAACCTGTGTGTAAGGAGGTTCTGTGTGGACACCTGCACAAGTGAGTGCACACACACACACACACACACACACACACACAAACACAAACACAAACAAACAAACAAACAAACTTTATCAGGATCAGTCATGTTTTTTTCATGTTTTGTCACAGATTGACACCAGTTCTTGTGAATGGAATGAAATACTCTGAAATTGACATAATCCTGTTGAAGGTCAGTTTTTCTCTCTCTGGTTCTAAAGCTTCTTTTTGAGCATCAGCTGATTGTGACATTTTTTATGCCGCCCTAAACAGAAGTGAAACTTAAAACACACATCTGTGGATCAGACTGGGGCAAATTTAAGATTTAATAAGATTAAGATTAAATAAAACACCTGTGATTTGCCATTGAGTTCATGCACACAATCACAATGTGATTTGGTTACGATGCTGAACCACATTAAAATAATCCCACATTGTCCTTTGGTTTACATTTGGCTGTCATATACAAATTACTAGCACTTTATTTTCCATATCTTAGCCTGTCTTTCGTGTTAAGAAACTGAGATCTAAAGCATCTAATTAGCTAAATAAATTAAACGAGTGATCCGATTCTAAAAAAGATGGCAGAAACGAAGCTATTTATAGGTACAAATTTTGTGTTGTGCATCCCTAAACAGATCCTCTCAGTGTATAATGTGGACACAGCGCTGTGCCAGACAAAAAGTTTGTCCGAAAAAAAAGAAAAAGAAAACGCCTTTCAATAAGTAAATGATTTTCAGGGTGACGTTGAGGAGGATGAAGCAATCCCAGACAATGAACAGGACATTCGGCCAAGGTTTCATCGGTCACGTACCGTTGCCCAACAACACGAGGGAGGAGACTCCATTGAGGACGAGGAGGATGACGAAGATGATTTGGATGACGATGAAACAATTTCAGACTGGAACTTGAGTAAGAAACAATGTAGTTTACAAATGACAGACTCAGCCAAGTCCTCAACATTTGCTTGTGTCTTCATAATTTTTTTTTGATGTGTGCAGGGAAATGTTCTGCAGCTGCACTGGATGTCTTGGCAAATGTTTTCAGAGATGATTTGCTCTTGCATATTCTTCCTCTACTGAAGGAACTACTGTTCCATCCAGAGTGGCTTATTAAAGAGTCAGGCATACTTGTACTGGGAGCCATTGCTGAAGGTATTCAAAAATGACACACAAACGCATAATATGATTCACTCATAGCACAAGCATTAGCATTTAAAGGGAAACTGAAAGTCTTGAACATACCTACACTACCGAAATAGTTCAAAATGTTTTTGAATAAAATCTTTTATGTTCACCAAGGTTGCATTTTTTTAAAAAAATTTTTTTTTTTATCATGAATACATTAAAAATGGTAATATTGTGAAATATTATTACAATTTAAACTTATTCCAGTCTTCAGTGTCACATGATCCTTCTGAAATCATTCTGCTCAATAAACATTTCTTATTATTATCAATGTTGAAAACCTTTTTTTTATGGAAAGCAATATCTTTACTGTTCACTTTTGAGCAATTTAATGAGTGAATAAAAGTATTTATTTATTTTAAATAATCTTATTAACAAATAAATACAAATTTACATCTTAACTTATTTTACAGTGTTCGTGTTACACATATTACACGTTACTTTAGCATTTACCATTTACAAGCAATTTCGAAAAATAATTGCACTCCAAGTACATGTAGTTAATTACAATGAATATATTAATAAAGAAAGTGTTACCTCCATCTCTTCTTTTCTTTAGGCTGTATGCAGGGGATGATCCCCTACTTGCCAGAGTTGATTCCTCATCTGGTACAGTGTCTGTCTGACAAGAAGGCGCTGGTTCGATCCATCACTTGCTGGACTCTGAGCCGCTATGCACACTGGGTTGTTAGCCAGCCCCCTGACACCTACCTCAAACCGCTCATGACTGAACTGCTCAAACGGATACTTGACAGCAACAAACGCGTCCAAGAGGCCGCCTGCAGGTGAGCATGTGTCACAATATTGTATGTGTTGTTTAAAGATGATTTTGTTACCTGATGATCTCTTTTTATTCTTCCTTTAACTCTTTTAATCTCTGACTCTCACTCTTCCTCCCACAGTGCCTTTGCTACCCTTGAAGAGGAGGCTTGCACTGAGCTAGTGCCGTACCTTGCTTATATTTTGGACACGTTGGTCTTTGCTTTCAGTAAATACCAGCACAAGAACCTACTCATTCTCTATGATGCCATTGGGACTCTGGCTGACTCTGTGGGCCACCATCTCAACAAACCAGTAATTGCACGATCAAATACACACAAACTCTTGTGTATCGGGCACATATCTTTATTTTTAGGTAGATTGTTACATGGAAACACACACAAAACCTTACTAACAAATATTTGGTAAAATAATCTATTTGACGTACAATACACTGTTTTTAATGTGTTTAAGTATTTACAATACCAAGAGAATAATGTAATTATAATCAACATTTCTCTTGCTTTGTCTGCCATTTTTGTATGTCTAATAAACACACGTATGACTTCTGTATGTGTGTTGTTGTTCACATGCACTGTGCTCTATTTGCAGGAATATATTCAGATGCTGATGCCTCCATTGATACAAAAATGGAACCAGCTAAAAGATGAAGATAAAGACCTCTTTCCCTTACTGGAGGTAGTGATCTAACGTTTCATTTAAATAAACTACCGTTCAAAAGATTGGGGTAAAAAAGTATTTTATGCTCACCAAGTCTGTATTTATTTGATCAATAATACAGTAAAACAGTAATATTGTGAAATATTATTACAATCAAAAAAGTATCTATTTCTAATATGTTTTCAAATATAATTTATTCCTGTCAAGTCACCTTCATTTATATAGCGCTTTTTACAATACAGATTGTTTCAAAGGAGCTTTACAGTGATAATAGGAAATTAATGCAACAAAGATTGTTTTGGCTGTACAGCAGCTCTAGTCCAGTCTCAAGTTTTTGATTTGATCCATTTCTGTTTCCTGAATTTTCTGAATTTTCAGCATCGTTACTCCAGTCTTCAGTGTCACATGATTCTTCAGAGATTCTTTGATGAATAGAAAGTTCAAAAGTTTTGTTGTTTTGTAACATTATAAATGTCTTTACTGTCACTTCTGGTCAATTTAATGCATCCTTTCGGAATAAAGTACTAATTTCTAAAACATGCAGAGAAAAAAAGTACTAATTCAGCAGAAGTCAGAGAAAATCAAATATTTTTATTGTTTAGAATTTTGCAAGTCAGTGTATGTCCCTGATGGTTGTAATTCAGAAAAATATCTTTATCATTCTATGTTCATTTCTCTTTTAGTGTCTCTCATCTGTGGCCACTGCCCTTCAGAGTGGCTTCCTGCCATACTGTGAGCCTGTCTACCAACGCTGTGTCAACCTGGTCCAGAAAACACTCGCCCATGCCGTGGTGAGAGACCACTCAAACATCAAGCATTCCATATCATCTCTCTGTAATACTGTCAGCTTTAAGAAAATAGTGGAAAATGTTCCAAAATGAGAAACTGCCATAATTTAAAAACATTGTTTTATCCAACTTAGTTGATATCACATGACCTCTCTTTCTCTGTCACACAGCTCCACCAGACGCAGCCTGAGTTTTATGAAGCTCCTGATAAAGATTTCATGATTGTGGCTCTGGATCTGCTCAGCGGTTTAGCAGAGGGTCTCGGTGGAAACATTGAACAGCTTGTTGCCCGTAGCAACATTCTCACTCTCATGTACCAGTGCATGCAGGTAACTATACAGCATAACAATGCTTTGTGGCACTGTCGGGCCAGAGCGAGCCAGGACTTTCAATGGGCCAGGCTGGGCTAATAGCCTCGGACCTATAGCACCAAGCCCAAAACCAGGCTGCGTTTCCACCGTCGGGCCAGAAGCTCTGCAGCGCTTCACAAAAAAATGCCCATAACACGTCTCTGGAACAATGTCACACAAACCCATAATTTCACCAACAAAAATACGGTGACAGTGACAGTCCCAATAGTTATATTTTCATTCAGAGAAACAGAGGAAGCTCCTGAAAACCAGACTTTCTTTTTTTTTATGACATGCAGAGCTAAATAGGGATATCAGACAGTCCAGTATAAAGAGACAGGACGCACTGACAGATAAAATAAATACATGATTGTGATGTTTACTATAGTGATGGTTAGCGCAAATCTTTTGCATTTCTACTTCTGCCATATACAGTGATCAGAATCCACACAGAAGTTATTTCAAACACTTGCTGCTGTCTGAAAGTGAGTTTTGAGCTAAAATTATTTTAAAAGTCGTTAATGCTGATATATGCTGCCGTCTCCAGACTCAGATAAAATCCGCCTTTGTTCGTAACCACTCCTCTAGCCTGAGCTGGCCTGCTTTGGACCAAGGTATTCGGTGGGCTAAAAAACCCTGGCTGTTGGCCCTAAGGAAGCCCCGACGAGGCCCGATCAACCCACCGGAAGTGACAGTGGAAACACGACTGGCCCTGGCACACACTAGCATGCCTGCTTTTGGCCCGACAGTGGAAACGCAGCTAGTGTCTCGTTTTCCTTCTCATTGAACCATTACATTTGTAACTCGAGACATTATCTGTTCATTTCCACTAATGTTCAAAAGTTTGTGTCTGTAAGATTTTTTTCAATGTTTTTGAAAGAATTCTCTTGTGCTCACCAAGGCTGCATTTATTTGATCAAAAATACAGTAAAAGCAGTAATACTGTGAAATATTATTACATTTATTTCTATTTTAAAGTAAGCAATAAACTTTATTTATATAGCACATTTTCAAGCAACAGATGTTGCAGCAGAAGTGCTTTTCCACAATGATGAAATTAAAAACCAACATTTAATATTACATACAATATAGCAAAAATGACTAAAGAAAATAAATATGTTAAATAAGACTTTAAAGTGGCAATTGATGGAGCTGACCTCACGTGGAATGGGAGACTATTTCAGATAGTGATTTAAATGTGATTTATTCCTGTGATGGCAATTTTTTTCTTCAGTGTCACATGATCCTTCAGAAATCATTCTAATATGATGATTTGATGCTCAAATAACATTTCTTATTATTATCAATGTAGAAAACAGTTGTGCAGCTTAATAATTTCTGGATTATTTGGTGAATAGACAGTTCATAAGAACAGCATTTATTTTAAATATAAATCTTTGGTAACATTACAAATGTCTTTACTGTCACTTTTGATTAGTTTAGTGTTAATAAAATCATTAAATTATTTAAAAAACAAAAATCTTGCTGACTTCTGAACCATGGTGTGTTTGTGTCAACATGAGTGCCACAGTGAGTATTAGCAGCAGCTGTTTGACACTGTATCTAGGTAACGACTGAGGAGGAGAAGAAAACAACTTTTCTGTACAAAGTATTTGTGAATCTAGATTTAACATCTAATCTTTACTTGCACAGAATGACACTTATATTTGCCTGCTGCAGATGCATTGCAAAAGATGCAAATAATATAAACTGCACAAAAAAACAATTGTGACCCTGGACCACAAAACCAGTCATAAGGGTAATTTTTTTTTTTAATTGAGATTTATACGCCATCTGAAAGCTGAATAAATAAGCTTTCCATTGATGTATGGTTTGTATTATAGGACAATATTTGGCCAAGATACAACTATTTAAAAATCCGGATCTGAGGGTGCAAAAAAATCTATAAATATTGATAAAAGCGCCTTTGTCCAAATGAAGTCCTTAGCAATGCATGTTACTACTAATAACCTATTTTTATATTTTTACGGTAGGACATTTACAAAATATCTTCATGGAACATGATCTTTACCTAATATCCTAATGATTTTTGGCATAAAAGAAAAATCGATAATTTTGACCCATACAATGTATTGTTGGCTATTGCCACAAATAAATGTGACCCTGGACCATAAAACCAGTCATGAGTTGCACGGGTAGTGCGACTTATGACTGGTTTTGTGGTCCAGGGTCACATTTATTTGTGGACAAGCAGCTATAAGAAATGTAATTCAACAATGCCCCCTGTCCACCTGTTTAAACTGAGAATAGAAAGCAGGCTTGCAAAAACTGTTTTAGACTTCTAATGTCAAAATTTGATTTTGAAATTTGACTTTTGATTGTTGTATTTTCTCAGGATAAAATGCCAGAGGTTCGACAGAGTTCTTTTGCCCTGTTGGGAGATTTGACCAAAGCCTGTTTCCAGCATGTCAAACCTTGCATTGGTATGTGGTTGCACATATTCACTGACACTTCCTCAATTTCGTCCATGTCGGTTTACCTTAAGGAACTTACATTTTTTGTTTGTTTGTGTTAATCTCTCCTTTCTAGCTAACTTCATGCCTATCTTAGGCACAAACCTGAACCCAGAATTGATATCAGTCTGCAACAATGCAACATGGGCCATTGGAGAAATATCGATTCAAATGGGTGAGAGTTTCATCCTCATCTTCAGTTATTCATTTATTTCACTGATTTCATTATACCTTCTAGGTTAACATGTTACCTATCTCTCTGCTCGCTCAGGTTCTGAGATGCAGCCATATGTCCCGATGGTTTTACAGCAGCTTGTGGAGATCATAAACAGACCCAACACACCCAAGACTCTGCTGGAGAATACAGGTACCATATGAGGGGTGCTAGACCAGGCTGACCCCTCACAAGAGGTTTCCGCCTTCTTCCTTTCCCAAACACTCCCAGTCCCCATTCTGCAGTGCTTATTAATCTCCATACAAACTCCAGGAAGTGGGCCTTACAAGGTTTGATAAAGGTTTTAAGAGTGAATATCAACTAACTAACTGGGTAATGAATAAGAATTTTTCATTTTAATTTCTTATTTTTTTCTATATACAAAGCCAGTTCCCTCAGCATATCCTGTCTTCAGAAATGAATATAACAGACCTTGTAACAGTCCAGCCGTGGTATTTACTGAAGTGGATTTATAAAACAGTGAATTCCACGTTAGCAAGTAGAGTTAATATCACCGTAATTAAGTTACATGCATCAGTCAGTGAGATATTACAAACAGTGATAAATGTAAAACAGCCATGAAAGGAGTATTAAGTACCTGCTTTCTTTGATTTTAATGTTTTTTTACTAAAATTTGAACCTTAAATAGTCTCCCCCCCCCACCCCTATTTAATTCAGAGAAAAGATCTAAACTCAAACTAAATCTGTTTTGTAGTGTTTAGATGAATGTATAGCACCTGTACCTCACAAAATATTTCCCAGTTACACTCCACTCTAATTGGACTGCTCAAATTGAAGCTCTAGTCTAAGCCATTAATGGCCACCGACATTGATGCCTTTTTTTAAAATGAGGGTAAAGTGTAATGCTCCTAACATACTCCCACTGAAACAAGGGTACTTGTAGATGTGTTCCTGTTTGTCGATTTATTTCTGTTGTTTTAGTTACTTTTCTTTTTCAATGTGAATGCATATCTGCCAATAGATGTTGAATGTTGTTTAGTCAAGGACGGCTAATGTTTGATGCAGGATTGCTGATGTCTTGATTATTAATGTCACAAAGACTTGGGTCCTTTTAAAAAATTTAAAGCAAGCATGTGGCATAGGCAAAAAAAAAATGCACACTGACCATTTTTATAAATCAGTTTCAAAAGTGAGTCTATTAACACACTACCGTTCAAAAGTTTGGGGTCAGTAAGATGAATAAATAAATACATTTATTAAGCAAGGATGCATTCATTTGTTTGAAAGTGACAGCAAAGGCTTGTTACAAAAAAATCTATTTAAAATAGAAATTATGTCCTTTTGAACATTCTAGACAAAGAATTCTGAAAAAAAAAAAAAAAGACAAATTTTGTTTCTACAAAAATACTAAGCTGCAAAACCATTTTCAACATTGATAATAATAAGAAATTGATAAAAAGAATGATTTCTGAAGGATCATGTGACAGTGAAGACTGCAGTAATGGCTGCTGAAAATTCAGCTTTGCCAACACAGGAAAAAAATATATTAAAATAGAAAATATTTATTTTTATTTTATTTAATTGTAATATGTCACAATATTATTGTTTTTACTGTATTTTTGATACAGTAGAGAGACTTCTTTCAAAAACATTTAAAAAAAATCTTCCGAACCCCAAACTTTTGAACGGTAGTATCTCTTCTTTAAGGTCTAGGTTTTATATCATTAATGTTATGATGCTGAGTCTGTCTAATTTGTGAGTATTTGATCATCTACAGTATTTATCTACTAATTAATATAATAATGGTGGACAGTGCTTAACTGTGTTCCAGATCCTTTGAATCAGCCCATCCTGCACTGAACTGCGTTCTCTAATGAGCCAATCATCTGCTTTCTGCATGTCTCATTGGACTGTTCATAAATGCCTGTCTTTAATGAGAATGTTGCATAGTTTTGTGTCTCTTAAACTTAGGTCTCCCTCCTCTGTGCCTCTTAAGATCCTGGTGGAATCTAGTCCTCTCCATGTAGTTCGCTTGGCGTAATATGCATTTCTTAAAGAAACAAAAGAGACAGAAAGAAAGACAAGACTTTTCTGTTCTACTGAAGAAATTTTTGTGAGTTTAAGGGAGAAAATCTTATAAAACAAGATTGTTTTCTGTAGTCTTCATCTTTAAAACAGGGATTTTGGGGAAAAAGAACATGCAATCGTGATGGTGATGTAGAGACGTCACACAAATTTGGCGGACACTGAAAGTTTCTCTGAGCTGTAAAAAAGCTGTGTTTTCTAAGACTCCTCCCTTAAACGAGATCTATGTTTTTTTAGTGTCATATTTTACATTTGACCCTGTAGTCTGGGGCTGTGAAGAGCACTAGTGAAATCTTGTGTTTATTCTCATACACAGATTCTGTTGAGTTCTGTTTCTGAGTTGTCTGTTTGTTTGTTTGTTTGTTTGTTTGTTTCTTTTTGTTTTCTCCTCCCCCCCCTCATTCGCTCATGTCTTGGTTGGCGTTTGGTGCTGTATAACCGTGATTGCGTTACCTTAGCAATAACAATTGGTCGTCTTGGTTACGTTTGTCCTCAAGAGGTGGCACCCATGCTACAGCAGTTTATAAGACCCTGGTGTGTATTATTCAATCTTTTATTTCATTCATTTCCTCTTTCTGTCTATTTTCTGGCTTTCTTTCTTTCTTTCTTTCTTTCTTTCTTTCTTTCTTTCTTTCTTTCTTTCTTTCTTTCTGGCTTTCTTTCTTTCTCTCCCTTTCTCTCTCCAAATCTTGTCCCAGTGTTCTTAAAAAGGCTCCTGCTTTTCTTCATGCCTTGCGCTAGTATAGAAACGTCCAGAATTGTATAAACAAAGCATACAATTTCGCCAGCATAATATTTATATCTTCTAGCGAAAAAAGCCACGCAAGAAGACACAGCAGGAGGCCTATTCAAGACATTTGAGAGAAGGCATCCCTCTCTTTCTCTCTACCTTTCTCTCTGTTCTGTATGATTCAGTCTAAATCATTGCCAACCATGTGACTAACCCTGTCCCTCTAGGTCTTGTTGTTTAATTTGCCTCAGTAGCACCTTCATGTATTCTCAATTGATTTATTTCAGTTTTCACTTCTGTTTTCGTCTTTTATTGTCGCTATCTAACTACTAATTGAGTGCATGGGGTAATATCAAATGCTTGCTGGTTTCAGGAAACAAAAGCGCTAGTTATCTATGGATTAAAAAGAAGAGAATTGGAAAAGCTTCTTTAGAAAGCATTTTTCCTCCCCATTAGATGTGAAGTCTTTTAGCTGCATGATTCTATCCCGGAATGCCTGCCCCAAAATTTGCACTAGTTTAACTAGCAGCTGACAGAATACATGGTGCTATATAGACATTGTATTTGTTGTAAGCATTGTATTTGTTCTTCTAAAGAAGTTGGTTGTTTTACCGCAAAAGCAGCTGAAGATCTTTATAAACCATTAACATAATTACTAAAGAAGGTAGATGTACATGATTAAGAACCAATGATATTAATGATAAAAAATTTAGATTTTAATTTTCTGTAAAATTATTTGTGGGATTGTCAGGAAATATTTCAACAAGCTGAACTCTTCAGGGAAACCCAAAAGCTACTTTTCGGATTCAACAAGAGAATGTTTTCATTACAAAGATAATACAAATTTTGGTTTCTCTATTGACCAATCTCTGTGATTTAAGACGTTTGCTCGTCCCAAGGTGCTCTGAGGTGATAGTCATGATATTGTGTTGATTATGTGTTAGTCCACAAGCAAACTAACCGCACAGGCTTGCTATTTGAAAACTGGTTCTTCCCTTCACTAGGTGCACCTCTCTTCGCAATATAAGAGACAATGAAGAAAAAGACTCTGCGTTCAGAGGAATCTGCACCATGATCACGGTCAACCCTGGTGGTGTGGTGCAGGTATGACACAATATTGTCAGTGATGTCTCTCTGAGTGCTCTGACAATCGAAAATCATCCTCTTTGTTTTCTTTACCATCCCTCTTCAGGACTTTATATTTTTCTGTGATGCTGTAGCATCCTGGATGAACCCAAAAGACGATCTTCGAGAAATGTTCTATAAGGTAGACCGCTGTGTACATATTTCATATAGTCTGTGAGTTGGGAAAAACCTTCAAGATGATTGTGAATGCATGCTTCATACTTAAGTGTGTGTTCCCTGTTAGATCTTGCATGGGTTTAAAAACCAGGTTGGAGATGAGAATTGGAGACGCTTTTCTGACCAGTTTCCCCTTCCACTCAAAGAGAGACTTGCAGCCTTCTATGGGGTGTAGATGTTACCTGATTGAAGAGGTAAATTTCCATGAGATTTTCTAAGCAAGACAATCTATTAGAGGACTGTGTCAAAGCTTCTTTATGAGGATATACAGCACTCAAATTTAGCATTCTTCATTGCAGTTGTATTCTTAAAGTTTTTTTCAGTATATAAAAGCAAATGTCTTATAAATAGGCCTGCATGCACAATTAAAAAAAAATAAATAAATACATACATTCATATTTAGTTATTTTTTATGAAAAGACACATTCTTACCAAGGCTGCATTTATTTGATAAAAAATACAGCAAAGTAATGTTGTAAAATAAATGTTTTCTTTTTCAGTATATTTAAAAAATATAATTGCTGTAAAGGGAAAGCTAAATTCAGAAGTCTTCAGTGTCACATGATCCTTCAGAAATCATTCTAATATGATGATTTGGTGCTTAATATGCTTTTGGTCTTATTATTATTATTATCAATGTAAAAATAATTTTGTAACATTATAGGTGTCTTTACTGTGACTTTTGATCAATTTAATGCATCCTTGCTGAATAAGTATTCATTTCTTTAAAAAAAAAAACCCAACAGACACCCAACTTTTGAACAGTAGAGTATACACTCACCTAAAGGATTATTAGGAACACCATACTAATACTGTGTTTGACCCCCTTTCGCCTTCAGAACTGCCTTAATTCTACGTGGCATTGATTCAACAAGGTGATGAAAGCATTCTTTTGAAATGTTGGCCCATATTGATAGGATAGCATCTTGCAGTTGATGGAGATTTGTGGGATGCACATCCAGGGCACGAAGCTCCCGTTCCACCACATCCCAAAGATGCTCTATTGGGTTGAGATCTGGTGACTGTGGGGGCCATTTTAGTACAGTGAACTCATTGTCATGTTCAAGAAACCAATTTGAAATGATTCAAGCTTTGTGACATGGTGCATTATCCTGCTGGAAGTAGCCATCAGAGGATGGGTACATGGTGGTCATAAAGGGATGGACATGGTCAGAAACAATGCTCAGGTAGGCCGTGGCATTTAAACGATGCCCAATTGGCACTAAGGGGCCTAAAGTGTGCCAAGAAAACATCCCCCACACCATTACACCACCACCACCAGCCTGCACAGTGGTAACAAGGCATGATGGATCCATGTTCTCATTCTGTTTACGCCAAATTCTGACTCTACCATCTGAATGTCTCAACAGAAATTGAGACTCATCAGACCAGGCAACATTTTTCCAGTCTTCAACTGTCCAATTGTGGTGAGCTCGTGCAAATTGTAGCCTCTTTTTCCTATTTGTAGTGGAGATGAGACCCGGTGGGGTCTTCTGCTGTTGTAGCCCATCCGCCTCAAGGTTGTGCGTGTTGTGGCTTCACAAATGCTTTGCTGCATACCTCGGTTGTAACGAGTGGTTATTTCAGTCAAAGTTGCTCTTCTATCAGCTTGAATCAGCCGGCCCATTCTCCTCTGACCTCTAGCATCAACAAGGCTTTTTTCGCCCACAGGACTGCCGCATACTGGATGTTTTTCCCTTTTCACACCATTCTTTGTAAACTCTAGAAATGGTTGTGCGTGAAAATCCCAGTAACTGAGCAGATTGTGAAATACTCAGACCGGCCCGTCTGGCACCAACAACCACGCTCAAAATTGCTTAAATCACCTTTCTTTCCCATTCTGACATTCAGTTTGGAGTTCAGGAGATTGTCTTGACCAGGACCACACCCCTAAATGCATTGAAGCAACTGCCATGTGATTGGTTGATTAGATAATTGCATTAATGAGAAATTGAACAGGTGTTCCTAATAATCCTTTAGGTGAGTGTATATTGTGCAGATTTTTGCAGAATTACTAATTATTCATTGTGTTAATTATTAAATTCTGCACATTCTAAGCCAGAATGTTCATTTATTAAATATTTTGTGAAACTATATTAATCTTCCAATAAGGTAGCTCAAATTTAATAAAATTAAAGTCCATTCTACAGATTTTCTCTCAATGAACAGTAGACTTACCATTACCAATGAACCTTTAATAATAGTTATTGTAAAGTGTTACCGATTTCTACTCACTAATGATACTGTACATGTAACATGAATCTAATTTTATCTCTTTCTCTCTTGTTCTTCAGCTTATTCACTATGGGAGAGGATGGGAACCTCTGATACCCAGGGCATATGTTGCCCTATACCTGGGGGGAAGGGTGGTCTAGCAGGGGAGGGAGCCATACGGCCCACTGGACCCCTGTAGATGGGGTGGGAGGGAAGTCTTAGCTAAGGCACTAGTCGACGACACCTCGCCAAGCCAAACCAAAATAGGGAGGAAAGCTTTTTCATCATGACATAACAATCAACCATGAGGGTGAAAACAAAATACGTTGTTAGCGTTCATTCAACAGGGCACAAAAAACAAACAAACAAAAGATATGTGTAAACTCTGTATTGTTGCACTCCTGACATAGGAAAGTGCCTGGAGACAAGCTCTGAAAGCTTAAAAAAACAGGTTTGTTTATTTTTTGGACTGTATCAGTTAGAGGGGTGGGTGTGATGTAAATCTCAACTGGACGCTAAGCATATGTCCCTATGCATGGGGTGTTCTAGGGTATAGCTCGACTGCATGAAAGTGTGCAGACCGTATTTTGTGTACCAGCTATGCACAGCAGTAGACGGTAAACATTTAAAGATGGTGAATGCTAAAAACGTACCGTATTTTAGACGCTCCGTCTGAAAGGTAACACAATGTAACTAGAAATGTAAGTCCTCTCATATCATTGATGGTGAAAAGGTTTTCATCTTTGAACATTTTTTAGACCGGCAGTGATGCGAAGATAAAGGAATAAAATCGGAAGGACTGCATAACTTTTATTTATTATTTTCTAAATTTGTCTTGGTAAATTACATTCGCATGCGCAAAGCAAGAGGGAAGACTCCATATTAACACAGTGAGGATGTTTGAACAGTTCAAACATCTGATTCATCGCTCTGTACAAGGCTTTAATATTCCAGAGTCTTGACATGGATCCAAACTAGTGAACCCTAAACACACATTTTGTTTATTTGATCCGTAATTTCTTTTTGCTTAGTTTGCTCAGAGCATGATTTTGAAGATGCTTGTAATATCTGTTTTGACTGATCAGGTTAATCTGGATGTTTAGTTGTTTGATTTGTGCATGTTGGTGGCCCAATGAGCAATCTGTTTTTCTAGCCCCCCATACAGACTAGTTTTAATAATGTGTTTTTTCCACACATACGCAATAGGTGATGTGTTTTTCATCCACATATTGCTTTTGTGACTTTTATTTAGTTTCGTTACCTCGTGCATGAAGTTTAAAAAAACGTCCCACATTGTGTTGTGTGTAATCCTGGACAGTACAGTGCTTGTGGAGGCAGTATTTGTGTCCCTCATGTGAATAGTAGCAAGCCTTAAAATGTCTGAATGTATCCCAGAGTGTGAGGATTTCTGTATTAAGAACTTTGTGCTTAAAAGTTGCTGCCACTTTAGTCTCAGACAGACAAGACTGATGTTCATACTCATCTGGAGGCCCGTGAAATGGTTCTTTCAGGTATAATTTAAGATCTGGATTCAAACTGAACCAGCTGATAGGTCAGACTTTTAAGGAAATGTTTTACAATTTTTCAATCTGAACACCATGGGATACTGTCAGGTGTTTCTGAGTCTGTGTTGTGCTGGTGTATTTCTGCAAAGTGTTTTTATTTTCTTCAGTTTGTCTGTCACATTCCAGCTGTTTTACATTTGCAACCGAATAGAGAGGTTGGAGTTCTTCTGACAAAAAAAATATGAAAAGAACAAACAAAGAAACAAGATGTAGGCTGATATTATGAATGTTAAGTGTGTTGTCTTACACTTATGAATGCTGCTATGTGTTGTAATTCTACTTGAATATTTTATGTTGTAGAGACCTCAGGAGGTATGTTTACTTAATTTTTTTGCTGTTTTTATTTTTTTTTAATGTACGCCTTTCTCTGCTGTTCAGTCTCCCATGTTTCATAATAATAATAGAGCAATTCACTCTAATCCATTCTGCTGCTGGTGAATATCCTTTCTAACTGGCATATTTTTGTCACTGTCTCCTCGTAAAGGAATGTAAACCTTTTTTTTTTTTATTAGTGGAGATATATCAGTTAGTAGACACTTGTATAGCTTCATGTGGGGATACTATTGAAGAAACTGGCCCTTATGTATGTGAACATTTGTTATTTATGAAATATAAATGCAGTATATACTGTAACGCCTTGAAGTTAAACTTGAGTTTTTGGGGGGTGGGGGTATAAATATGGCCGTGAGACTTGGAGATTGCACAGTGATGAATCTAATAGTTTTACATTTTTCTCTCCTTTTCTTTTTGTGTTTAAAAAGTACAAAATGTAATTATCTAAATGTTGTGTCCCCACCCTAGACTGCAACAACTGCTGTATAGTTATATGTGTGGAAATTAAGAAAATGTAATGAAGGAAACCTTTGCTCAAAAGCTCCCTTTTTCTGGTCCGAGAGCAATTTCATTTATAGTGATTTTTCGACTTTTATTTTATAATCTGATTTTGGAGAAAGATTAAAATATAGAAAGTAATCATTTTTAGGGGCCACCAAATATTTTGGATCATGCAAAGAATATATATTGTACTGTAGAAATTTTGTAATGATATTTGTATGACATTGTTATGGATGTGACGTTTCACTGCTTGGATCTGTACATTGATAAGAATAAACCCTTTTCAAAAATCACTGATTACATTATTTGTCCAATGAATTTTAAAGGTATTAAATATAAAGGTATATTGACAAGTTTGGAAATGCAGGCACTGATTCAAATACCTTTTTGTGTATGTTGTGGCCTTTAATTAAAAAATGTTTACATTTAAATGCACAGTAATTTCAGCATTTTTAAAGTATCCTTTCGGATTATCTTTGATACCAAGCGATATACCTGCTAGCTACACAATTCAATTATAAATGTCCTAAATTAAGGACATTTGATACTTGGTGTCCAAGATCAGTAATTAATTCTACTGTGGCCTTTCAGTAACATCTCTAATATATTATTACCACATTTCGTACAATTCGGTTACTGATTATGCCAGTAAAGTGTGTTCTACACACTAAGGATTTGAGTTTTACAGTGGGACATGTAAATAACAGGATTGCATCATGGGCATGCAATTCTTGAAACCGCCACCAGCGTCGCTGTTTCTTTATAATAATTATCTCAATGAAATACTGAAGTGGAGGGGTGAAACGCAAGTGAGGAGGTGGAGTCGTGTTCAGAATAGGGAGGAAAACCCAGCAGAAGAGCAGGAAAAAAGAGGAAAAACCACCAGACACAACAACATCGGGGGGAGGACGGTGGATTTAACTGAGCCAACTGAGGCAATTCAAATTAAGAAAAGCGCCGCTGTGAAGAAGGGAGAACAGCAAGATGATAACGCCCTATTTCCTGGAAAATTTCTGGGTAGGTTGTTTATGCAGTGCTCTTATTTGGCTTTGCGGGTTAAAGACAACTCTTCAGCTCTACTCGTCTGTCATTCTTTAAAGTGGTATGATATGCTTGATTTCTGGGGCTGTTCTTCGTGTTTTGATTCACACCGGCCATTGTTGGGATAATACCGGTGAAACATGTTCGAGGCAAGCACGAGAGCATACTGGCCTGTTGCCCCCTCACTTTTCTCGGTGAATGCCGTCCAGCTAGACCGGGGATTGGGCCTCATTACATCCATCTGACAGACAGCCAACTACGTTCCACCTCCGTTCATTCTGATTGGCTGTCGGCAACGTCTTGGAATGTTAATGATCCTATTCTGCAACACCATTGAACGTTACGGCTGTCAATCACAGGGCTGTCCTGCTCTAGTTCTTCCGTAATGAAATTAGACCGGAGACCAGAATGTTTAATGAAGTTTTATGTACTGTAGAGTTATATAATTAATTCATATGTGAACCATGTAATAATTAGTACCGTCTCTATTCGTGTTTATCGGTTTACTATCAAGTTTGACCTCATCAAAATATGCCTCCTTATCAGACTTAAAGGGTCACTGTTAAAGTGAATTTAGGCTGACTGTTAAAGCTATAATTTGACCAAAAATGAACATTCTGCCATCATTTACCCACCCTTATCTTGTTCCAAACATATCTGGCTCTCTTTCTGCTGTGGAACATAAAAAGAAGGTATTTTGTACCCTACAGTGTAAGTAAATTTTCACCAAAATGGTTTGGTTACCAACATTCTTCAAAATATCTACTTTTGTGTTCTGCAGAATTTGTTATTATTTTTTGTTAGAACTATCTGCCTAACATGGCAGACAGGTTTTGGAACAACATGAGGGTGAGTAAATGATGACAGAATTTTCAAGTTTGGGTCGACTTTCCCTTTAAGGACTGACAGCCTCAGTCTATTCACTTTCATTGCATCTTTTTCTATTAATAAAAGTAGAACATTTTCTTTAGTGTGCCACGGAAGAAATATATATATATATATATATATATATATATATATATATATATATATATATATATATATATATATATATATATAATTTTTTTTTTTTTTTTTTTTTTTTTTTTTTTCTTCATTTTTGAGTGCACTATCACTTTAAATAGAATGAAGGTGTGTGTGTTCAGGTTTGATCACGCACAATCACAATCTTTATCATCTCTCACATTCCACAGACATTAAGAATCTAGTAATGTTACTAAAATGTTTTAGTAACTATTTCCCCATTTTACAATAAAAGTTATTGAGGGTTTTTGTTCTGATTAAAGTTATTAATTACCTAAGTGACAGAACGGATAAAACCTAATGCAGTATGTGAGCATCCCAGAAGATTCCTCTGTTGTCATGTGCCGTATATGATCATGGTTTAACCATTAAACAGCATCTGACTGCCAGAAGTGTTGAGCTGAGTAGGGTGAGAAAGTGTGCAGTTTTAAAGCTGTGACTGTCAAAATAGGAGATGGGGGAGATGAAGAGAGATGAGGGTTTGCAGAGCTGTGGAGTCTTGTTCTCAATCAGGCCTTTGTGTTGAGGCCTCAGTGAAACAGGGACGCCTATGATCAGCTGTGTGCTTGTAATGCAGGGCACAGGCATACACGCATATACCTCACACACACAGAGAGCCACACTCCTTCACTGAAGCTGTCAAGCTCAAAAAAATGTATGCAGGGACTGTCAAAATAGTCTTGATATTTATCTGCCATGACATCATCATCATCTCTTGAAATCAATCTTCTTTGCCCTCCAGCATCTGCCGCCCACAGTTGTGACAACTTACCCTAAACCACCCACAACAAAGTGGTGTGTGAAGGAAACCCTTTTAGTCTTGTTTCCTACAGACAAATACATGCAACCACAGATTTCCTCTCATGCTGAAGAGCACCGTGTGATATTTCTAGTGAGCTTTTGACCTTTGCTGATATCTCACATTCTCCTCTGTTGGTGGTTGTTCAGACTTGTAACAGTCAGAAGACACCTGCTTACGGAAATGTATCTGGTTGAGTCATACTGCAGAAATCACCTTTTAGTTTTCTAGGCTTTTAGGTCTTCATGAGAACTCATTATTTTTTATGTATGGTTATGTTCGTCATTTGTAGAGTCTAAAATGTCATAAGTTATTGAAAACATGCACGCCATTTTCCGATTACACTTACATTCATTCGTTTAGCAGACGGTTTTATCCACAAGCACTGTTTTATACAGTCAACAGTATTCATATACAATGCTAGGTTTAGTAAAAACTAGATAAATGCAGAAAAGAACTGAAAGAGATTTTTTAAAAATAAATAGGAATTATTAAGGTCTATATTTAGTTTAAGCCTTTATTCTGGAAAATACATTTACATGCTCTTTGATTTATTCCTATTGGATATTCCTGTATTCATGTAATCAGATTCAGCATAATCTGAGTAAAGAAAGAAATTTTCCTGCTATTCTTACAAGGAAATATTGGAGATACTTGCTTGTGCCATATTTTATGATGCAATTCATGATCACGTCCTTCAACAATAACACAGAAGAGCATGATGATTTGCAAATGTCGGTTGTGACGTTTATTTTTATTAGAGGTCGACCGATAGTGGATTTTTACCTAGGTTGCCTAGGTTGGGCCACGTTGGCGGATAACCGATTAATCAACCAATATTTTTCAAAATGGATACTGAATGAAAACAAACATAACATAAATTAGTGCTGAATTTTATTACAAAAATGTAAAAACAGTACTGAACCATGAAAATGTACTGTACTTTTTATTATAAAATATATTTTGTACCTTGATCATTCATGTTAGTTCATTGTGCATTAACTAATGTTAAGAGATACAACTTTAAAATATAAAAATGTATTAGTAAATATCGAAATTAACAACGAGAAATACTTTTATTAACCTTAATGTTAAAGTTATCAGTTCTCTAAATTGTAAAGTGTTACTATTCAAGGTTTGACATTAACTTTTTTGTTCACCAGCCATTGTGGCTAGTGGTTTTCCAAAGTTATTAGCCAATTTCCCTGGCCACAATTTTGACATAAATACCATGGGGAAAAACTGCCATATAGATATTTTTAATATTATCTGGCAGCAGGTTTATTTATATTTGGCTGCTGTCACTTTAAGACCTGATGCACGGATCTATTTTACTGTTACACATGCGTTTTCTTTCTCAACCGGAATTTTGAGATTATTTTGTGTGTATTTGACTGTTTAAGCGCAATAAGCAGCGAAAAAGAACGCAATTTAGAAATGAGAGGCGGCTTTATGTGTACTTTGGGTGTAAGCACAAAATTTGCGGCAATGAGTAAAATTATGCGCAGTTCCACGCAATAACACCAGCAATATTCATCCGGAGCAAATTAAATGAGTGGGAGGGGAAGCGAGTTTCTCTGGGTTTTTGAGTGGTTATAGGGGTGAACAATATGGCAAAAAGTGGCAGTAGTGTATTTACTGTAGCAGTGTCATTCAAGTAAGAAACTGAATAAAACATAAAAAATCCACTACATAGACTTCACTGTATGAATTAAATATACACTGATTCTTATTAAAGCTACTGAAGTTATTCAGTCAAGAGCAGTGAGTCATTTTCTCTCTATCTTTTGTAGTTTGATTAACGTTAATGACAGAGACAGCAGCAGGTACATTAGGCTGCTGTCACTTTATGATCTAATGCACAGATCTAATATATTGTGAGCCCAACCCTGCCGCTGCATTGCTAAAAATGTGATGTGAATGTACATTGTGTTGTACAGTATGTTGGGACGGTGGCGCCAGAACTGCAACTTATAGAATGTACACTGTAGCAAGATACTGATACTGATGATATCTCTTAAAAGGCAGATCGTGGAGACATTTTAATCGTTCACAATCGTTCACGCTTACCCCTAATTTAGATAATTAAAATCAGAAGTAGCGACAGATCTTTTCTTCTGTATTGTGACGTACATTCAAGTGCAGCAGATTATTGAAAAAGAAAAAAAATGTGGGGCGGTTGATTGGATTTTTTGAGATGTGGGTGTTTTACTCAAAAATGAATTCAAGCTTGCAGTCAATTGTGAAGGGCCGGGGTTTAAGCAGACTACATGATTGGAGAAGTCTTTGTCACCAGAGAAGTCTGTTGTTTTCACTGGAAGATCAGGTTTTAATTTAAACTTACAAGGTCAATAAAAAAAGTGTTTAAAAATGAATCATATGCATGGATAAATTGTTCACCATAAGATCAATAACATGCATTTAGAAAATAGATTGGGTGACAAACTATAGAATGCTAAAGCTTTTTATGTTGTGGCTTATTGCAGGACAGGACATTGAAACACATCAATAATTGGGTGGGTGCAATATTATTTATTGTTAATAGAAAAGACATTTTAATATGCTCCCTTTAAAAAAGTGTCTAAATGAGCCATTAGAGATCTTTGTTTTTTAATGCATTTGAATGCGTTACGTTTCCATTGATCCACAATGCTGTGCGTCTGTAGGACAGATGTCCCGAGCACAGATGCAGATCACCCCGCTTAAACGGGGAGGTCAGAAGGTCATGTGAGGGACTCAAAGCTGTGGTGATGAAAGGGATCCAGCTAAACTTTGACACTGTTGACGTCTAGATATTTTGCTGTGCTCATTGTTGATGATTTACCATACTGTATTTGCTCTCAGATGGGCAGTGTGATTTTGAGTAACTGAGCATTGGAATCCACCTGCATGATTTATAGCAGGTCACAGGCGCATTGCATTGTGGATTATTGTGAGATATGTTTTCAGAAAGTAAATGTGATAATTATGTGCTCTGATGTTTGTACTTGATTAATAGAAACTAAACACAGCATGTCATTTTCTGTGACTTTGAAGCAGTTTATGATTGCTTGTCTATTGCTAAATCTCACTGTAACATTCTGGCACACCATTGTTTTACACTGTTATATTTCAGATCACAAGTGTAAACGTTGCTTAAAGGGATAGTTCACCCAAAAATGATCCTATAATTTACTCACCCTCAAGCCATCCTAGGTGTATATGACATTCTTCTTTCAGGAAAATACAATCTGAGTTATATTAAAAATGTCCTGGCTCTTCCAAGCATTATAATGGTAGTGAATGGCAGCACAAAATTTGAATCGATGGGTTTGTGTAAGAAAAATATCCATATTTAACACTTTATAAAGTAAAATATCTAGCTTCTGGCAGACCACCTTCCGTATTAAATTTACAAAGAAATGCGGAAAGCTGTCCGCCAGAAGCTAGATATTTTACTTCATGACGTGTTAAATATGGATATTTTTCTTACACAAACCCATCAATTCAGAAGGCCTTTATTAACCCCCCGGAGCCGTGTGGATTGTTTTTATAATGGATGAATGCACTTTCTTGGGCTTAAAATTGTGGGCTGCCATTCACTGCCATTAATAAAACTCTGATTGTATTCGTCTGAAAGAAGAATCATAGGATGGCTTGAGGGTGAGTAAATCGTGGGGTAATTTTAATTTTTGAATGAACTATCCCTTTAACCCAGGGTTAAAACTAGCCTTTACATGGATTAAAAAGAGTTTAACCCAAGTTAAACCCCAGTGCAGTGTCCTCATGTTAAGTATAAAAGTCAATTGAAAAGGATGCAACTGAACAAAACAAAGTGACAGTAAAATTCTTTGTGATGACAATTTATGACTGGACATCATGTGCTTAAAGGCACAAAAAAGTAATGTGGGCTGTGTGGACCAATCACAGAACAAAGTGGCATGCAAGGAGTAGATGCCCAAAGCATTTTCCTGAGTTTGTTGTTATTTTCCTATTGTATTTTTTTTATTTTTTATCACTGCATTCCTCGCCATGGTCAATTCTGCAGTGCTTGACTTTCCTGTTGCTGTTTTTTCAACACATACTCTCACACAATCGTAAAATCTCACACAGATCTCAGTTGTCTTGTGCTCTACAGGAAACACACACTGCATAATATTTGCTGTGTCCACAAAAACTGATGTGGAAGTTACACACAGTATAAACCTGAGAGGAGAACTGTTTATATTGTTTATTAGTCATGTTGATGTCTTTTTGCATAGTTAATAGTTATCATATCAATCTAACATAGATTCTTCTCTGAAATACTCCACCAATCTCCTTTTAAAATTAAAACTGGTGTGAATATTTTCCGTGGAGGTACACTACCGTTAAAAGTTGGGGGTCAGTAAGATAATTTTTTTTAAAAAGATATTACTACTTTTTTTTTATTCAGTAAAGTTGCATTCAAATCATCAAGAGTGACAGCGAATATTTTTTGGGAGAAATTTTTATTTCAAATAAATGCTGTTCTTTTGAACTTTTTATTCATCAAAGAATCCTGAAAAATTACTGTTTCCTCAAAAATATTTAGCAGTACATCTGTTTTCAACATTGATGTAAAATGAATATTTCTTGAGCATCAAATCAGCATATTAGAATGATTTCTGAATGAAGGATCATGTGATACTGAACACTGCAGTAATGATGTTGAAAATACAGCTTTGCCACCACAGGAATAAATTACATGCAAATATATTTAACTAGAAAACATTATATTTAATAACATTATTTTATTGCTATGTTTTTTTCCCTCCTTCTTGTGCTTTTCTTTGAATCACTGGTTGAACTCTCGTGGTGTGCCAGATATCTGTGTTTTCACAGTTGGCTTTTGAGAAATGCTAATAAAATAGCTTACACTTTAGCTTGTTTTGGGTTGGTTCATTAATCTGATGTATTAGAGCATATGATTGATTATGTCTGTTAATAGATAACAGATGAATTTATAGTGACTCAGAGCAAGTATGCTAAACAAACACAACTTTATTTTTAATAATAATATTCAAGCCTATCTCTCTTCTAAGGCATGTACAATAAAGCAGGTGTCTACATTTGTACATACATGTATCTATCCTTAACTCATAGTAAAAACAGTGTGTGTTTCTTTCATTACAAAATTAGAGGAGGCATCAGACTTCACTTCAAATCTGAATTATGCATTAGTTTAGTGCTTGCATTTTTAAAACGCTGATATCAGACACTTGTAGCATTGTAACCATGGTTACTATGAAACCCTTTGCACAGTTCAGATCAACCTTACAGCACTGACTTTCTCTCAAACGGGCAAAAATACAGAAAGTATGTTGCGGATGAACATGGTGGACCAGTCTGCTTTAAGAAGTCAGCTAGATGCCATTCAGACAATGACAGCAATGATTGTTGAGAAACCTAAAGTGGTAAACAAATGCCTGCATCAGTGATGGCATGCAGTTTGGCTCTGTTTCTTGACATTGCTTCTTGTTTTTGTATTCATGTAGTGTTGTTGTTTTTAATTAATTTGCATGTTCTTTTTGGCAGGGCGATAAAAACAATGGATTTGATGTACTGTACCACAACATGAAACATGGCCAGATATCCAGCAAGGAGCTATCAGACTTCATCAGAGAAAGGTAAAACTGTTTGTTTGTTTGATTGATTGTTTATTTAAATGTATGGTTTAAAAATCGTTTTCGTTCATTGATATAAAGTTGAAATAAGATATAAAATATTAGATGAACCTAAACTTAAAAAAATTGAAACAGACATTAGAAATGTTGCCTTGACAACTAACTAAAATAAAATAAAGTATTAAAATGGCTAAAACTAAAACTGACAAAAATAAATGAAAGCTAAATAGAAATATTACAAAAACAATAACTAAATACAAATAAATAATACAAAAAAAAATCGTTAAAACTGTGGTGTGAACTTGGTGCTATTTTTTAATATTGAGAACGATATTTAGAACTATATCTTTATCGTTATCTTTATAGTTATCATCCTTGGTGTGAACGGGCCTTTACTCTCTTCCAGTGCCTCTGTCTTTAGTATGCTGATTAGTGAATTTTATACCAGATACCGTGATGACACGGTCTCAACAAATTTTGTACAGTCATAATTTAATGCATTTAATTTATTGAATACAGTACTGAATAGTTGCTGTTAATACTTTCTGAGATCTTGTTCCAAAAACATGCCCAGTTTTGTCAGATGGCTCACCTGTGAAAGGGTTGAATCTCTGCTAGAAAAATCTTGCTCGTCTTACACAAGCAAGACATGTGTCAAGGGAGTAAAGCTATTCAAGAGGAAACTATTTAAAAACTTTTCTCACAAAACCATCCAAATGGTTTTCAGGAATGCTGCAAGTTCTCCAAAAGTCGGAATATATGTCTGTCACATGCCTCACCTGCTTTAACGGTCAAAGCTGCGTTAAACTAACGGAAAGAATTCACACTCTGATAGATTTAAAATGTGCAGAGGTTTTAACCATCTCATGAGCTCTATGACTGACAGAGGAATTTTGCAGATTCGTAATACCAGTGCACTTTGAGGCCATTGGAATTTTTATTTGTGTACTTGTAAGACATTTTTATTCTTGATTTACTTTTTGGCTATTGTATTGTGAGCATTTTTTGGAGGGGAGTGAGGGTGCTGATAAATATTAGGAGAGGTTTCGCCACAAATGGAGAGTGTCTGTCTCCCCCTTCTGGACACAGTGTGACATTGTCTTTATCAAAGTCAAACAGTACCCAGACTAATTAGCTAAATTTCTCTTTTGTTCTGACACAACAAAAGAAGACCATAGCCATAGATTTTCAAAAGCCTCTTGGCAGGTGTCTGTAGGATACAATACCAATCAAAAGTTTTTTTTTTTTACTGTTAGATTTTTGAAAAATAGTTAAAACATCCAAACTATGAAATTAAATAATACAAATAAAAGTATGGGAATTATGTAGTGACCAAAACACTCTTGGCTTCTCTCAAACGACATCTTTTTCGTTTTGTAAAATTAATTTGTATTCACAATTTATGTTTGTCTACAAGACTAATTTCAAACATTTAAGCATAAGCTTTTGCTTCAAAAGTTCAAGATCATGACATTAATTTAAATGTGTAATCCTTTGACTGTTATTGTATATGTAAGCACCACACTTTAACACATATGTGTGTTAACTATATGTTTTTAATACCAACGGATTATGCCTTACTGTTTGTTTTAGTTTGTCTTCTTTATTAGTCTTTGACAAGAGAATAATGAATTTTAACTTAAATTTAAATTGCTTTTGTGTCATCACATCCCAGTAAGGGCAGGGCAAAATCAGAGGCCTTTGTTTGCCTATATGTAGCATTGAGTAACTCTTAGATTTTCTTTAAAATAGCTTTTTTAAACAAAGCACAATTAATTAGCTATTGCATGCAAATATGTGTAAATGTTTGTGAGAGTGAAAACTGAAAAGTGTTGTTTAAATGATTTCTTTCTAAATAATAATCAGTATTAGACAGCCTGTCATTATTTGGATTTGATTGATTATTCACACATGGTTTTCTCCCCTCCTGTCTCAGAGCCACCATAGAGGAGGTGTATTCAAGATCAATGACCAAACTGGCCAAGACTGCCAGCAACTGCTCTCAGCTAGGGTAAGTGTGTGTGTGTGTGTGTGTGTGTGTGTGTGTGTGTGCCTGAGGGTTTACAAGACCAGTGGGTTCATTGTGAACACCATTTTAATAATGTATTTATAATGAGCTGGAAAACCCACATCATTTCAATGTCTCTCAGGCTTTATTTATGAAAGCCCAAGCTCATTACATGCAAGGAAACAAAATTAATACCCACAGCTGTTCACTTACCTGCTTGGAACATTTGTGAATCTTTATTCTATATAAACTTTATTCTGGCAAACTTGCTGTACTTTCCCTGCTAATGGGAGACATATTGCTAATCAAGCGAAACTTCATAAGCTACTTCAAAAAGATCTTTAGGAAGAAAGCAATTAACTCATTGTTATTGCTATTATGGTCCTGAAATAGCCAATGTTTGTATAATAACTATTCTCAAAATATGCTAGATGCAGTTGTGCGAAATGAAAGCTGGCTTTTCACTGGCCTGCAGTGCTTTATTTCACTGAACATGATTTTCACACCCCCCTCACATATCATATTGTCAGTACAGACATTATAGTGTCATTAAACTGTGCACAGAGCTGTTTCCATTAAAAACAACCAGGACCAGAGGATAAATCTGATATCGAGAGAATAAACACACCTTGGTGTTAAATCACAAATCATGTTTAACACATTTTTATGTTTTATTTGAACGAAGTGTGTTGAGTATTATGCATTGAAAAGAAAATGAAATGGCCATTTGTTCCACAGGACGTTTGCGCCGGTGTGGGATGTGTTTAAACAGTCCACCGAGAAACTGGCAGCGTGTCACATGGAGCTGGTCCGCAAACTGCAAGAGCTCATCAAGGAAGTCCAGAAATATGTGGAGGAACAAGCCAAAAATCATAAGAAGGTATGGGAGCTGCCGTCATCTTTGGTGTTTGATTAATATCCATGTAGGTTTGCTCATAACATGCTGCATAGCAAAGTATGAACCCAATTTCTCAGCTAAATAAGTCTGTTGTACACGTGTCATTCCTTAAAAAAGGTCAGAGGTCTGGTATGTAATCGCTGTATGATAAAACTTTAAAGGGTTTTTCTGGTGAATATCACTCTCATCTGTATTTCAAAAACAGACGAGAAGTATCATATGAAATGGGGATATAATTACATAATAATAATAATAATAATAATAATGGTCTCCTGTATGTTCCACTATTAACTTCATATCTCTGAAATGTTTGTGGATGTCTTCCTCATCCTCCAATGAAAATAATTTGTCAACATTATTATTATTATTATTATTATTATCTCAACAAAAAGATGCAAAAACAACATAAAAATTGTAATAGTAATGGATTATCTTTAGATGATATTATTATTTATTATTAATTATGAATTATTATAACTATTTTATACTGTATATGTATGCATGCATGTATGTTTTTATATATATATATATATATATATATATATATATATATATATTTATTTATATATATATTTATATATAATTTTATTATATATTTATTTTTTTGTCCATCGTGGTGGGAAAATAGCAAAAATGTCCATTGTAGAACTGAAGTTCTTTCTGGTTTCTCTGTCTTGTAGACAAAGGAGGAGGTGGCGTCGACTCTAGAAGCTGTGCAGAACATCCAGAGTGTGTCACAGGCCTTACAGAAGAACAAAGAGAACTACGTCAACAAGATGCTAGAGCAAGAACGTATGCGCAAAGAGGGGGCCACACAGAGAGACCTGGACAAGGTACACACACAGACTTGTGCATACATGAATGGTAGCCAATAGTTTGGAATCTGGAAGGTGTTTGGAAGTTGTCTAAATGTGTGCATTTTTCTGTTTTGTGTTATTTGTTTGTAGGCTGGATTGAAAGTCAAGAAAGCCACTGAGTCCTACAAGTCATATGTGGAGAAGTATGCCACTGCGAAAACAGAATTTGAGCAAAGAATGACAGAAACCGCACAAGTAAGATTGTGTGGAACGTGTTTGAATGTGTTTGTTGGGGTTATTAGAACAGCTTTTATGCAGCTTGACCTGAATTAACAATATTAAAATCAAACACACATACTTTTATACTAGCAGCCTAGTGTATCAAAGTGTGTGTGTGTAAAAAAAAAACTAAAAAAAAACAATATATATATATATATATATATATATATATATATATATATATATATATATATATATATATATATATATATATATATATATATAATTTTATAATTTTAAATTTATAATTTATAGTTCATTTTATAATTAATTTTTTTCTCATTAATATTTTAATTGTTTTCTTTGTATTATTTTATCTGTTACATATTATGTATATATTATCTTTTTTTCTTGGGTACAATATAATGTCTTTTGCTTTAAATTCAGTAGCGCAGTGCAGGAAAAACTGTAGCAGCCCCTCACCCATCCCGCATATACACACTTAATTTCCCAAATCAGAGCCACAGAGTCCTCAAACATACAAAGCTTAAGCTCTATATTGGTGTTTCCTTACATGATCCGCACACACATGCACAAACACGTTTTTTCCCTGTGGTCACACATGCTCTGACTTATGCTGTCATTATCTTGTTTCCGCTCATTTCCTCGTCTTTTTCTCCTCTTCCCCTTAAATCTTCTAAAACCCTACTGTCAGTCTGAGAGGAGCATAAACAGCAAATCAGGCATGCAGCCATCCTTGACACACACACACACACACATCCCACATACACGCATACATATTCATTTTCACTGTTTGTGCGTGTTACACGCTTCTTAGCCATTCAGACCACCCAAATAGGCTATTCATAGAAAATATTTTGGTCTGATTAAGTATCATTTCTAGTGTCTACTTTTAGCTTGACATTTTGAGACTGGCTAAAACTAGTATCCAGTATTATCCATTATTAAACTGTTTCAGAAAGATAAGGTATTTAAAGATTTTGTGTGTCTACAGAAATTCCAGGGCATTGAAGAGGAACATGTCATGCGTATGCAGGAGATTATCCATTCATACTCTCAGTCTGTTGAAGAGACGCACACACAGATCGGAGAGGTAAGCAGACAAACATGCACACATTATTACTGCTGGCAATGTTATTTCAAGATGTTACCTGAACTCTTTTACATTTACATTGTTACCAGACACTTTCTTAATCTAGGAAATTATCCTTTAATTTATTTACAAAAATGTGTATAATTAAAAAAATAATAATAATTTTATATATATATATATATATATATATATATATATATATATATATATATATATATATATATATATAAGTTAAATAATAAGATGCATAGTTTTTACATATTCTTAACCAGTAATCATGAAGCAAATTATGAAAATTCAATGCCGAAAAGGTGTGTGAACACTGGAGATCTGGCTGTTGTATCATCTTTTAGCTGTAGAGGGAGTCGGAGACCTATAGACATTTAGAAGTCAAACAAGCAGAAATGCACTTCATAATATGAGGCTGTTCAATCAATCTTTCCTTATCTATCCTCAATCCTATTGCCACTGATTCAGATTGATTTATAACATATGCATACCCTGTTATTCATTGAAATGAATTTCCATACTGAATGCACACAATCTCATTCCTACACACCCACAGCAAAAAGATCTCTGGTAGGCATTTTACTGGTTATGGACCACAGAACTATTGCATGCTCTGGTTTGGGCTTCCCCCTAACCACACATTTTTTTCTGTGGCTATTATGATTATATTGTTTCTGTGTGCATAAATATGAATTAAATCCTCTTTCAAATGCAGAATTTACTCACGATACAGTTGGTGTCACTGTTCATCTGTACATGAGTTTCGAGAACTTAATATAAAACTGGGATCTAGATGTGGAAAGAGCAAAATAATGGAATGTCATGTGTCTTTGAAAGAAGAGATAAGGCCCAGTTTTTTAATATGTGCATAAACCATAAAAAATATAGACTGAACACTTCACAAGCTATGCAATATGAGATAGTTAAAAAAGGAAGTGTTTAGTTGACAAAACCCTGTTGAAGAACTACACAATCCATGGACAGAACCCACTCCTAGCACTATGAATAACATAATCAAATCGGTTTCACTACTTATATATTTGTATATTATCTGAATTTTTTATATTGTCTTAACATTTTTACAAATTCTTTTATTCTTTTATAGTCAAAAGTCAGTATTTTTTTTATTTTGGACCATGTTTTTTTGTTTTTGTTTTTTTTATTTATTACAAAAATACTGAAATGTGATTAATTTGAGAGCAGTTGTTGAGTGTAATTGAGATTAGTTGTATGAATATTTTAAATGATTTTTCATTTTATATTTTTAATTTTCATTTTGACCTTAAAGTAATTTTGTTTGTCATTTTTGCTAGTTTTCTTTTTAAATATATCTATGACGTTTTTTATTAATTTTATGTTAGTTTTAGTTATTTTAGTACATCAAATTAAACTAAATGATAATGGCAATTAATTTAATTTTAAGTAATGCAAGTGTTGCTTTTTTTTTTTTTACAGTTAGTTTACAGTTTTAGTTTTACAGTTAGTTAAATATATTAACCCTTTTTTCAAAACTAGTTTTTTTGGTTAATGCTTATATATACTTTTTTTCACTAAATTTTCAAATAAATATCCAAATAAATTTAATTACTAAACTAAATTATATCAACTACATTACTTGAATATATATGATAATTGAAATGAGCTGATGACATCACCGTTTTCTCCAGAGCGGCTGTACAGCCGAATCAAATTCTGTTCATTATTTTCCTATTTAACACTGTGAAGCTGCTTTGAAACAATCTGCATTGTAAAAAGCGCTATATAAAAAATAAAGTTGACTTGACCACTAGACCTAGACCACTTACAAAGTGTGTGATGTGATTCTGCTTCACAGTGAGCATCATGAATAACAGTCAGGACCTCACTTTCCTTTCTCCCATCCTTAAACAAACATATATGCACAACTACACATGCTGTCAATCAGATCCTCTCGTCCACAAACAGGCAAGGAGATGGATACTAAATCAAATTCACAAACATTTTTATGAAGTGCTGTATGTTTATGACATGAACTAGAAAATCTGTGGAATATGTCAACTGTAAAAGGAAAGCATTGAGTCAGTGGTGGAGATTTGTGAAAGACATATTCCCTTGAGGGCTATAAAAACAAAGACAGTCAAAGTGGTCACCTGGGGAAATAATGCCACATCCTCATTGCGTGCACTAGCTCTCAACCTTATCCTCCTCTAAAACCTTGATCTTGCTTGCATGGGATATGGCTCTAGTGCTGGCAATGTGATGAAGAGGGAAAGCAGTTAGTGTCCAGGTTTCTGATCATCGTTCGTTTGTTTATTTATACAGCATCTTGCATGCTACACAGTAGTTCCAAGGTGCTTTACATTACAATGGCGAACAAAAGAAACAACAAAACATAAAACATCCATATACTAGCCAAAAATATTAAAATGCCAGAGAAAACAAATATAATTTTAAACAACCCTTAAAAACATTTAAAGTCAAGGTAGATCTAACATCTAATGGCAGATTATTCCACAGTCGTGGACCAGCGACAGAAATATCATATACAAAAATTATGTAGTTTATGATCATAAGGCCTTACTGGATCTCATCACACTGGTTTCTAGGCTCCCTTTGTTCAGTGTTTCAGGGATTGGTTATTGTATTTTAATGTGAGATTATTAGTATGTTGTCTCTTCTGTTGTCATTGTTATTAAAATAACTGTAAGTGATTATCGATGTGGTGTTTTTGTTCAATTGTAAGACAAGGAGCCCACTATTTGATTGAGCCTAGGGAACAGGATTTTGCAGTTTTATACACTGCTGTTTAAATAAATATATATTGTGACAATATTATGTTCAGAGATGTTCACGTTTACAATTTTCATACTAGCTTGTATGTATGATTTGCAACATAAATATACCTTGTTATTTAGCATTTACTTCATGCTATGATTATACTATCAAGTGACATGGAGTCCGCTCTAAAGAATAAGCAGTCCATGACCTATTTTGCCTGGTCAGGTGACTTCAGACGCAAATGATGCCAATCCCGGAGAAAGCCTTGGTACAGTCGCACAGTCTGATGTTAAAGATCACTGTTAAAGTCACTGTCACTTTTGGTCTTTCTTGGCTTTTTAATTTGACAAGAAACAATCATACAACATACATTCTGGAAGAAACCCTTTCAGTCTTCCTATTGTTCAGACACAAATATGTGGTCAAAATAAGGTTAAAAATTTTTTTTTACATTGTTTAATACAAATTCTAATTTAAAGATGTTCATGTCTTTCTTTCTTCAGTCGAAAAGAAATTAAGTTTTTTGAGGAAAACATTCCAGGATTTTTCTCCCCATCACAGACTTCCACGTCCAAATCAATGAGGTTTCAAAGCGCTTCGAAGGGCTTCAGAGGCTCTGCACGATCCCAGACGAGGAATAGGGTCTTATCTAGCGAAACCATCTGTCATTTTCAATTTTTGAAAAAAAAATGAATATACTTTTGTGTTGCTCTGCTACGTGCCAATGATTGCGCAATTACGTCGAAAAGTTCACGGTAGATGTAGGCAGAAGTACCGCCCCCATGTTTACAAAGCGCATATGTGAAGACTAATAAAAACGCCCTTTAACAAAAAAAAAGGTAAAACAATGATGTTGGATGATTTTGAAGTTGAAGATGGAGTGTTTTTTGGTAAAGGGCTTTTGTATTATTCCTCACACGTTTGCTTGGGGCGGTACTTCCGCCTACATCTTGCATGACCTTTCCGCCATGATTGCGCAACCCATGGCACGCCGCAGAGCAACACAAGATGACAAATTTAGGTTAAAAAGTATATTTTTAATTATTTTTTTTTAAATGACCAATCGTTTCGCTAGATAAGACCCTATTCCTCGTCTAGGATCGCGCAGAGACTCTGAAGCCCTTCGAAGGACTTTGAAACTGCATTGATTTGGACCGTCAACATTTTGGTTGCCATGGAAGTCTGTGATGGGGAGAAAAATCCTGGAATGTTTTCCTCAAAAAACTTAATTTCTTTTCGACTGAAGAAAGACAATGGGGGTGAGTAAAATATCAGGAAATTTTCATTTTGAAGTGAACTAACTAATTTTACATGTATTAGTACATTTTAAAATAATATGTTTTATGAATTAACACAAGCTTAATGAAATGTTTAATGAACGGATATGAACATCATTTTTAGTTCAATATGCATTATCTAATGTTAATTAACTGTTAATTATTGAAAATATTACCAAATGTGTTATGTCACTTTCAAGGGTAACTCAACATAAAACTAATTAATCTAAAAATAGTTTTAGGGAACCATATGTTAAAGATATTTAATGGTCATCTTGCTTTTATACTTACTATGTTAGTGTATGGTAATCGAATACTGTTTTCTTTGAGAAACCATTTTTACATCTATATATAAATATACCTTTATTTGTCTCCGTTAAGCTGTTACAGTGCAAGTAGTAAAGAAGGGCATGTAATCTTATGCATCTGTTTTTGTTTTAATTGTAAAGGTGCAACAAGAGTTTGTGAACAACATGGAGAACACTTCCATCGAGAGCCTCATACAGAAACTGGCAGAAAGCAAAGGAACAGGCAAAGAGAGACCAGGTAACACAGCTAAATCACACACACACAGCAATAACCTCTGCCACCAAACTAATTTGCTCTTGATATTATTAACAAGAATCATCATAAAATTCAACTGAATAATTTTTTTTTTTTTTTGGTGAGGGATTAGGTATGAGCGTTAGGTTGCACTGTAAACACACTAGGAGTATGTTTGACTTGATTGCTGTAGCATTTGTGGAGCTCTGACCCTTACAGGGGTTTTCAGCCCAGGTCTCAGCCAGCGCTGGCTGTCACATGCTAAGTGGAATGTCAAGCTCGCCCACCTTTACACAAGATTAAGCCACTTGAGATTGATAGAGCTTGACACGTCTACACTTCCCCCTTTGCTTTTGCTATTTTTCCTCACTTATCCCTCCGTGATCTTTCATTTGACCCCCTGCTTCTCCCTCCTTTCACAGGGTAGAAGTTTTTTCACATTTCACATAGAGAATATAGTCTTGCTTAAAGCTAAAGGTTTAAACAATTACACCTGTTTAGCAAGCAATTATGTTAACAATATAAATATTGTACACTAGATGCTGGATTTTGCCTTTTACACTGCTTGACAACTTTTTCCTCTCCCAGTGATTTTTCAAAACATTACTGTGTTATTGGAGTGTTTGAGAAACCATTTTGAAAACAATAATTTTTCATGGTCTGTCTGAATACTCGATTCTGATTGGCTGGAAGGTGTGCAATAAAAAAAATTTAATGCACAGGTAGTTCCAAGTCAGTTAAATCATCGTTCTATATTAATGCGCTGTTTTCACTGATGCACACACACACACATAGGCCTAGGTCACTCGCACACAGAGTGGAAATCGCGCTGCACACACAAAAACATTCAGGAGCACAGAAACTTGTTATTAACACCCCCGTGACTTTTAGACATAAAATAGCTTTGCTAATGGATCACTAAATTATATTTCTCAGCAACGATGGGGTTACATTGCTATTTTTAAGTAATAAACGCACATTTTCGTTGTTAAGAGAGAAGTTGAGCAGAGCGTCGGATTTTAATGCACTTAAAGGATTTTGATAGATTTTAACTCCGCTTCGCGTCGGGTGATTCTTTGTCTCCACGTCGTGCATTAAAAATCCTTTAATGCACAGCTAGCCATATAAATAATTACAAATAGTACATATATTAACACACATATTGCCATTCAAAAGTTTGGGGTTGAATATTGTGGAATATTATTACAATTTAAAATAACTATTTTAGTTATGTAAGTTATTTTAAAATAACTACTTTTGAATGTATTTTAAAATGTCATTTATTCGTTCAGAAATCATTCTAATATGCTGCTTTGTTGCTCAAGAATCATTTCTTATATTATTAATGTTAAAAGTTGTGTTTTTGTGGAAATCGTGATACATTTATTTTTTTCTATTTCAAAAGCATTTATGTTAAAATAGCAATATTTTGTAGCATTATAAATGTCTTTACTGTCATTTTTAATCAGTTTAATAAATAAAATGCTGAATAAAGTATAAATAAAAAAAAAAAACATACTATCCCCAAACTTCTGAATGATACTGTGTGTGTGTGTGTGTGTGTGTGTGTGTGTGTATATCTCTATATATATATATATATATATATATATATATATATATATATATATATATATAATATGCCATACACAGGTAGACCAATTAAACCATGTATAAATGTATAGTGACCCACAGGGGTCTAGACTGAACGTTCAGGCTTTTGGTTGCCCTCCATTTGTTTTGACAGCAAAATTAATTGAGACTAAAAGCTGTTTTGGTCAACAAAACATTCCTTCCCCCGTATCAAGCTGTTCATTAGGGATTGCGCCGCTGTCAGAGCAATAACCTGTGCGGCATGCTGATGAAATCAGAGCAGCCCTAACCAGTATATAGCGAGAGAGAGGTTGAACAAACTTTGTGCCACGGAAACAATCCCGAAGTGACACGCTGGGCTGTGGGGAGGTTGCAAGAGCAGTTCAGCAATATCCAGCTGGGCTGTGAACTGGCCGCCAGCCAGACACGCAAACTCTCCTTGCTGCACCAACTGAGACCCCATGCTCAACATATGCAATTTTATAAAAACATCCTCAGTTAATGCATGACTGCATGCGCCTCTCATATACAAACATGCATGTGTATGGGTACTCACAAAAGCACACATTTACCTAGCAATCCAAATAAGGACGTACCTTAAATTTCTGTTGTTTTTGTTTAAATAAACCTAATTATAATTACTAAAGACCCACCCTAAATGATACCAACTCTACTACATTTTTAGAGTTTTAATAAAACCAACTTTTTTAACTTTTTTTTGTTTTGAGGGCATTCCCAAAGGATGGTTTTGTTAGATTTAGCTATCAACATTTTTCAGCAATGTTTTCCTCAAAGTATTGCTAGAAACCTACACAAACATAAATACACACACATGCATTCATGTAAACGAAGCAGTCTGTCTGTTTACATGAATTTAAACAAAACCTAATACCCTTTTTCCAGATTTAGATGGCATTGTTGTGTCTAATGTTTGGATTTGTGTGCATAAATATTGTTAGATGGAGCCTGGAAGTGTTGTCATTTGCACCGTTCCTCGCCTGCCATTGCTTAATTAGATGAAACGTTTTTCCTGCAGCTGCATGGATATCTTAGAAATCAATCTTACTGTTTTGACAAACTTGCTGATTGTTGTAAGTTTCATTTTTATTTTGTAGTTGTTTTGCAGTTGTAGCTATAGTTTGTTTTTGTTGTTAATTCTATAAATGCTATAATAATATAATATAATAAATGCTTTTTTTTATGTTTAGCATTTATTTATTATATAGAATTATTATATTTAACAGCAAAAACAATAAAGGTCTATGCTATGTCCATAATAAGACAGTTAGGTTAGTGTGTGTCTCTCTAGTGTGTGGTTCATGATATTTCTCATCAAATAAATTGTGTTCTAAGAGTTTAATATGATTTTAACTTTCATTATACGTGTGTGTATGTGACCTTTAGTTCTGATAATGTGATCAGAGATGATCTTAAACAAACAGTAAAAGAGAGATGAGAGAGAGTGAAGTGATCTGGTGCAGTAGAGTAGATCAGTCATACTGTATCTACGTCAGTATGATGTGTGTGTGTGATGTGAGCCTGTCGTGACTGCTCTGAACGGTGCGCATGAGGTCTGCTCACGGACGCTGTTCTCCAGGGAAACTCTATTGAACCGCTTGAGTTAAATATCACACGCTTTTGTTTTTTCAGGTCAAGGCATTTTCTGTGCAATGAAAATAGCGCCCTGGGCTCTCTTGCTGAGGTCTGGTAGTAGTAAAATGCTGTCTTTCGTTTTCTTGGACAAGCATTAGCTTTTACGCGCATTAACACAAAAGAAAACATGCTCCAAAGGGCTCTTAGAGCACTGAGGGGCATCTCTCCTCTCTTTATGGCCAGTCACGAAAACACAGAATTAATATTTATATGCTGTTCAGGGTATTTATTGAGAATCTATAGCTGAACTGGGGTTAGTAACGGTGATCTCAGATTAAAATTTGACTTCATTTTATTCCCCATTTTGACCCTGAAATAGAAACTTTGCTGACACATTGTAAGGGCATGACTGCAACACCCTGAGCAGTGAAATAAAGTAAAAATGGCAGGGCTTGTTTGCTTAAATCCTTTCATCCGTGTGTCAGTGTGGAAATGGGTCACGTTAAAAGTGTAAAAGCTTGGAGGTCAGTATGCAAAATTAATGAGCCAAGAAATGATGCAAGCATTTTGTTGTTTTTTGCAGCCGTCTGTGTGTCATTTCACTGCTATATTAATTCATGTTTTCATTAATTCATTAATTTCATATTTCATATTTCATTCACATTCAAGTGCCGTATCAGTGCTGCACATCATTGCATTGGACTTGTGTATTTGTTTGATTTCTGAGGTTAAAAACAGAAGTGCTTCCAGGCATTTGTGTGGGTGTGCTTCTTTAGTGTGTGTTACATGCTGGCTGTGAACTACGTACTCTGGCTTAAAAGGGAAGTCAGATTGTGCTGATTGCCACCAGATGCATTGATGACTCTGTAAATTTACTTACCAGAGAATCTGACCTACGTGTGTGCGCCTTTTGATTGAGGACTAAAGTGCAAGATTTTGCAACACTTTATTTTACAGTGTCCTTGTTACATATATTACTATGTACTTACTATAGTAATAACAGTAAACTATGCATAATTACATGCAACTAAACGTAAACGAAACACTATTCCTTATAGTACTTAAATGTATAATTACACTGTAATTACAGTAAAATAACGTGTAACCGTAACCGAAGATTTCATTAAACACTGTATAAAAGGTGTTTTATTATACAATTTAATCGCGTTAATTAAAATTTATTTTAATTACAGCATATCATAATTCTTGAATTCAATATACTGTTACACAACATCCCTTCAATTATTTGTATTTGTTTATCTGTTTTCATTACAGGGCCTATCGAGTTTGAGGAATGTAATGTCTCTGTCGCCATAGAAGGTCGGCATGATTTTTCTTTTTCCTCCTCTCTCTCTCTGTTCCTATTTTTTTTCTTTGTTATATATAAAATATATAATTTCTCTGTAATATCTGTAATTATATCTTTTTATAATAATTTACTCAGAATTTTTGTTTTGCAGCCATTGCTTTTTATTTTAAAGGCGATATACATCTATTTCAGGTGCATCCATATTTGTCTAGATTTGTTAGAATCATTACTGTGTCTGTTTAGGTGCCAAACCCAGAAAAAGAAAAACCTTTGCCATACCAGGCCGAAGGAGAGATAAAGACACGGATTCTACGTAAGTGTTGAGTATTATTTTGCTGTGATCGCAATAAATGAGTTCTAAAGAATGAACTAAATTCTCAAACCTACCATTCTTCATATTATTTTGTGAGATACATATTTTAATTTGATGTGACACAGAGGAATATGAACATTTCTTTCATCACCAGAGGTTAAGATAAGAGTTTTTTGGTATGGATCATTTTTGTAATTTGGAGCAATAGGGATTTTGTTTGAGGAATTGTAATGTTATTTTTGCATAGCATTTATGGTAAAATGAAGTATTTATTCTCATTAAATTTTTTTTTTCCTCTGTCTTGAATCAGTGAATCAGCTGACGTAGAAGCGGTTGTGAGTATATTTATATTTTGACTGTTTGAATTAATACAATACTAAAGGTGTTTTCCTGTAATTCCATAATATGAAACTCATTTTCTTCGGATCAAAGTATGCTCTTTCTGGTTACTTTGGAAAACTTCCATTTGAGTCGCACCCACAAAGCTTCTTTTGTTCGTCCTTCATTCAGAACGCTTCCAACGGAGCTCCCCCGGGTTTCTACGGTGCTATAGATCTTCATAACGCTGTGAGTGGTGACCTAATGTTGTTGAAGGATTGTCTATAATTCTTACAATGTTAAGTAAAGACAACACAGTGTAAATGCTTCTTGTGATATTGCTAACAATAGTGTGTTTTACCTCAGTCGGACTCTGCTTGTTTTGTGATGGATTGAAGAGTGTGAATAATAAGATTTTGTCTGTGGTGTGTTCTGTGTTTTTTTTCTGCAGAATGTGCCTCAGCTGGACGAGGAGGGCTTCTGTATCCGACCAGAAGTCAACGAGAATGATATCCTTACTCCAGAAACATCTTTTCCATCCCCCTTATCCCTCACACACACACTTTTATCTCAGCCACAGAAACATTTTCCTTTATCTCTTTCATCGCCTCTACTCAATGTAAACTCTGAACACTTTTTTTGGCTTGAGAACATAGTGTGATATCTTTCTTTGTTGCATGTTTTTTTCTGAATTGCTGCCAAGTAATTCCTTCCCATCAGATTTTCTTCGTTCTTCTGTTTTCTTTACCAAAGCTCCGTCATCACTCTGTGTGTCATCACTACATGTTAAAAAAATAAAATGCAAAATCTGATCTTTTTAACCATCTAGCCCAAGATACTATACATGAAATTTCATGCCTCACAAACTATTTTCCTTAACGGTTCTGATCACATGCCAAAGAGAACTCCTTTTATTCATCCAGTGACTCAGAAGATGAGGATGAGCCAAGAAAATTCCACGTCCAGATCAAACCCGTGCAGACCAACAACGGCACACACCAACACAAAGCCACCATCGATGAGCTGAAGGCCTCTATTGGAAACATCTCCCTCTCGCCCACCCCTGCCGTAAGAGACGCATCACACAAGAACACAAGATTCCATGACCACATACTCCTCATATACAGACCTTGCATTCACATTCATTCATACACTGAATAATGCACGCTGGTCTCCCTCTATAAAGGGTGATTGTACAGCGTCAGCAAAGAGAGTTGTGATTGGTTGATATCATTTACGGTCTTCATCTCTTCCCACAGAACCGCAATTTGCCCTGCAGACACTAGAGGGCACTGTTTGATTATGATATTTCCATGCAGTCCTCAGAGATGCCGTAAATGCTTTCACACATTTTTTTTTCAATCCTGATTTGTGCGCTTGAGTGCAAATGTATTTTGTGTGTGTTCGTTATGCACCTGTGGTCAATATAAGAATTTAACTGGCTCATTAAAAACAATATTGTGTAGGCCCAACGGACATTAAGACATTTTCAATGAGGCAATGAACATTGAATAAAGCCTGGGTTGGTCGTCATGACATTATGGGTGACATCACACATTTACTGGTTTGTGCAAAGGTGACCTACTATTTTATCATTTAGTGTTATAAATGAAGTGTGTGTGCATGTAGAGTTGTTTGGTCAAGCAGTTCCTCCTGCACAGACTGTGAGCAGTGTGTGTGTTAGGCCTGTGGACCATCTGTGTGTGTGTGTGTGCTGTTGGTAAACAAACCCATGCAACTTCCTGCCTGAAATCTCACCACAGGAAGCATGGAAGGACTCTGTTTCGAATGAGTAAGATCACATAGGTAAATGCGCGCGTGCACACACACACACACACACAGAGACACATGAAAGCAAGAGTTGTGCCTGTAACAAAAAAGTTGTTTAGTTAATAAAGGTGGCCAATGTCTTGACATTCTCAGAGCCAGTTGGTTAAAAATAATCATGTCCCTGATTCTTACTAAATGTTTGTAGCTTTCTTTTCTTTTGAAAGAAATTATTACTTTTATTCAGCAAGGATGCATTAAATTGATCAAAAGTGACTATTTTAAAATTATTCTTGAGCACAATATCAGCATATTAGAATGATTTCTGAAGGATCATGTGACACTGAAGACTGGAGTAATGATGCTGAAAATTCAGCTTTGCCTTTACATCAATAAATTAATTACAAAAACATTTTTTAGATTTAATTTAAAATAACTTTATATATATTATAAGTTATTTTAAATTGTAGTAATGTGTAACAATATTATTGTTTTTACTATATTTTTTTAACACAGCCTTGGTGAGCATATGAGACTTCTTTCAAAAACATTTAAAATCTTACCTCTAGTGGTAGTGTTTATTTGTGTTTGCTTGAGTTAATCAATATTAGACATGTAATGGACAGAATAAAAACAATTTGGTTAGATTAGTTATCAGTAACATCATTAATTGTAACTATGATTTTCTCTTCATGTCCAAGATTTCATCTATTCTGCTTCTCAGTATCGCCTTCTGTGTTTGTTTTACATTCTCTGTCCGCATCCCTCGCTCTTCATCCCTTTGTGACGCTTTGAAATGCCAGAGTGATGCATTTCTGCAATAACACATCCTCACAAGTGCCAGCTTGTGTTTTCAGTGAGCACAGCCGGGGCGACAGTTTACTTTAGACACCTTCGCCGCTGCCTCTGTTTGCTCTGTTTGAGATGGATTAACACACATCTTTTAAGGAGGCTCTTCATCATTTATTTCACCTGCATTGAGCGTTCTGTCTTCTTCCAAATGTGCTCAGTAATCACTCAGATTTACCTCTAAAATATTTACACATCTCAAAAACTACATTCACAATGTTCATATTGAACATTTCTCTTTGTGTCTCATATCATAGTTTCCTTTCTTTCTCAGTCTCTCTTCTTTTCGTTGCCCCGTTTTATTTTTAGGAGGATATATTTTATAGCAGTTTTGGTCAAGTAAGGAAATCTAGGTGATGACGAATGCCATGTCATCTGTTGTAGATTATTGGTATTATTGAGCCTTCCATTTCCCCAAGTCTTCTGTTGTCTCTCTTTCCACTTCATGTGCTCTCTCTTTGTTTCGTTGGCGGGTGGCCTGGGTGCTGTAATTGAACCCATTTGCCAGTCTCTGCCTATGGGACTAAATCATGCCTTCACTTTTCTTTATGCGCGTGTGTGTATTTGTATGCATGTGTATTTGTTTGTGTGCTTCCACGTGTTTTTCCTTGAATTTATGGTCTATATGTTGCTTTCCTGATGCGTTTCTTTTAAAAAAACAAGTGAAATTATTTTCCATCCACTCTGACAGTCTTGTTTAGAGATGCTTCTATGAGTCACTTTGAATACACAATAAACCAAGCCCATCTTTGTGCATTTGTTGCCGTTTTGCTAGCTGACTCTTGTTGACATTTCTCAGCCTCAAAACAACCCCGGTAGTGAATTCGGTTGAATTATCTGCCACTCATTTCCTCGTGTTTAGACTGCCTGCTGAATATTGTTACTGAACTGATGGTTTGAATATGCAGTCTCTCCGCTCATTCCTGTGTGTGTGCTTTTCGTCCTGTGAGGCCAATATCTATTGAATGAATGTGGGGATGAAGCACTTCATGTCTTCTGCTGTTTTCATAACTCCTCTCACTCTCATTAATAAAAGCCTGTTTTCATTTCCAGGTTCATACGAAGAAGAACCAATCCAGTGAGTATTCCTTTTTTTTTTTTTTCGTTCTCCCTCCATCCCTATGTCACTCTGAAGGTTTGGCTCTGGAGAGCGCCTGCCATTTTGACTTCTCTTTTTCGTTTTTCTTGGCCATGACGTTTCTCGCCAAGCCTCCTTCATGTTGCTCTGGTGACCCCTCCAAAGCCAACTCATCCCATGAGAAAATAAACATCATCTCCCATTTTTTCCTCATCTGAGTAGCACAGCGTTGCCTCCTTAAGCCATGAGCAAGATTAACTGCTTAATTGTGTGTTTATGTTTTTCTATCCATCATAATTTTACATTTTTCCAGTAAATTGTGGCTTAAATGAACACAGATGCATGCCAGAATGTAGTGTTTACACTGCGGCATGTTCTCACATCAAGAGCGACGATTTTAACCTCCCAGGAAAGTTTTACATACTTTAAATCCGTAAGACATAGTAATTGAGATCACAGTAGAAACTTTTTGTTATTCTTGCACTGAAACGGTAAACATTTCTTCAAAGAGCGCATTTACCACAAATTGATAAGTTCTGGCAGATAATTTTATCCGACAAGTACTTTAATCCAATACATGTTGTGTTTTTATCTCAAATCACACTAAGATGCTATTATAAGTATTCTTTCTCTATATGTTATGTGAAACTTGTTTAAATCCAGTTTACAATTTGAATTTGTGGTCAACATGTATTATGCTTATTGGCTTAATGGTGTTGGACACAATTTTATTTTCATGTTAATGCAAATAACAGATAAATGGTTAATATTAAAAAATTCAATACTATTTTGTTTGAATTAATTAAAAATAAAACGCTACAATTGGGCATATAGAATAAACTGAAGAATATTCAGAACTGAATGTTATTGTAAATGTGGATCTCAAACATACTTACTGTAGGAATGATACGACAACACACATTCCCTTCTGTAAATCCAAAGACAGGTAAGTATTCCTCAGGAGTCTTAGTCAGCGTACTCACTCTCTTTTGGTCCGCGGTTGCATTTGTGTTGGTGGGAATGAGGGATTCCTGTGGAGCTATTAAAAATGAAAAACAAAATGTGCAAATTACAAAATTAATTGTGTAAAAAAATTTGCATTACTAATTTATTCTGTTGTCTTTTAACACTGTCATTTGTCCTTTGTGTATAATATACTGTATGTCATTGGGATTTGGTCTCAAATACATAACACTTTAAATGTACTATGCCGATCATTTATAGCTTGCGATTTTAAATGTATGTATTTGATGTGATAAATGGGGTTGCATGGACATGTCTCATGTAGCAAAGTCCTCAACTGACATGGCACTTAAAGGTGCACTATGTAAAAAAAATTTCAGTAAAATATCCAAAAACCACTAGGCCAGTGTTACATATTTTGTTGAGGCGTGTGTTGCGTTCATCTTATTAACAATCGCTCCAGTGGCCTTGCTCAGCTCCCACAACACTCGGGTCTGCTCTGCTTCATACTGCAGCAACGTTAATAATCGCATCCATGAACATGATTTCTGCCCGAGTCCTATCCCGATTCTTTTCCACCGGCTGTGAGGTAAAGACCACATGTCCCAAGATTCTGCGCTCAAACTTGGCGTCATCAAACTACGCAACCTCTAGCGGACAGAAAAGTTACATAGTGCACCTTTAATGGCCAGAAACGCTATCCTTGCTAAAGCAAGTTACTTTGTTAACATTCTGTTTACTTCATAAAAACACATGAGCTGCATTTTTAATTGGGACCTAATGAGCAGTGCCCAGTTACAAGAACCCCTTAAGTTAAGAAATTATAATTGTAAAGGGATTTATAGACTTAATTTAAAGGGTTTCTTGCAACAGGCTGCAGGGGCCAGTTGCATAAACTTAGCCACTATGTTAAGACTGTGGGCCAGATTTACTAAACAGGGCAAATTCAAAAAAGAGCTGATGGGAGTGGAAAGTTCTGCACGTGATCTACTGATGACGCACAAATTAAAGACTGATAATTTCCATAATGACCAATGCAATCTACCAAAAGCAGCGCAAATTAGCATCTGATTTAAGACTGATTTGGGGCATCTGATTTGGGGCAGCAAATAATACCAATAAATTGACCAGCGCAAACCTTAGTAAATCACCTTGCATGATTCATTTAAATACTCTCCTCCCATTGATTTTGCGTCTGAAAGGGAAACTCCTACAAATGCATATGCAATAAGGTCAGCTGTGTTCTTTAGTAAATCCTGACAGTAGTTTTTTTTATTCCAAAAGAGGGTTTGCACTGATGCAAGCTGTTAGTAAATCTGGCCCTGTGTCTTAAGAACTAGTTGACCAACAAGATGTGATCAGTCTCACTTTTTCTGATTCAAATTAGACCTTAAAAAACTTTAAAACTGACTTTAAAAAGTTAAAAAAATTGTTAACTTTTAAGACTAGTCTAAGCAGTTTATGCAACCGGCCACCAGCAGATCACGAATAAAGCCTGAAGAGTTGCCCCATTACTCAATTGCGTGTTTTCTCATTGATCTACAGGTGATGAATTGGGACGACCCAAGATACCGCAGCCATCCTTTAATGAGTAAGATCAATTCTGCTGTTAACCATTATTTGTTCACCCTTTTTTGATCAAAAGTGTAATTATTTATGCGCTATGTTGTACAACTTTCATATGTTTTTTTGTTTTTTTTATCTTCAAACCAGTAGATTAGCCAATAATGACCTGCTGTCTTTGGATCCATTTGGCCCGACCAGCACCGGCTCCAGCTCGTCTCTACCCCACTCGTCAGGTAATACTCATCTGTTGTAATACAGCAAATGCACACTCTTCTGGGTACAGTTCAGTATTAATGTCAGAAATCAGTGATCTAGTGTTGTTAGAAATCAGTTAAAAATCCAAATTTTCCAGAGTATCTCAGAGTTTCACAAAACTGTATGTAACGTATATTAAAGTACAATCACATTTCAGTAGAATATGAGTTAACATCTACACTAATCCCAGTGACAGAGTTCAGCTTGACTGTGATGGAGTCAGAATGTTTTTCATTGACCACACACACACACACACACATACATACACTGTACAGGCAGACAGTCGTAAGTCATTCACCCCTCCACCTCCTCCATCCCCCAGCCTCTGGGAGGCTTGTCTCAGGTCTGACCTCCTTCATTATTGATGATGCTTACAGGCTGGTGAAAGTGTCTGGGCTTTTCCAGTCCACAACAGTCGCCTCTAGAGAGCTTGCTCAGCCTGCTGTTGTCACGGAAACCCTCATATCCCACAGCGACTTCATATCTCACTCAGTCTATCCTGTGCTTTAGCATGAAATCTTTTGTGAATGCCATGGGAAAACGTCGTCTTATTTCTTTGTTTAGTTTTTTATTTTTGTTCACTTTTGTACTTATACATTTTGGTATTATAGAATAGGCATTTTAAAAAATATATCTAAATTATTTGCTGATACTTGAATTTCTTGACTTGTTATTGGAGGAATGCTGTTTGCAAAGTTTCTTCATTCTTCCCCGCTTTTTTCTACAGAATTTTAAACACCCTAGGCTATATTTGTGAAACACAAAACAAATTCAATTCTTTGTTAATCGTTCATGCTGTTAATTCATTCATACATAAAATTTCCCATTGAATTAAATGTCAATTTTACATAAGAATGGGTTTTATGTACGATTTACCCATGCATTGGATCTTGTGCCATGAATAAGACCCCTGTGTGTATTCCGTGAGTACGGTCTGTGTTTCCTCACGCTCTGCTCTCATCTCTGTCTCTCTCTTTGAAAGCTCTTGACCTTGATTGTTGAAATGAAATGTTTTTTTCACATCTGGGAATTACGAGCTTTCATATCTTGGGCAATAGTGCAGTTGACAGTATGTGGTTTTAACAGAATTTATGTAACATATGCAAATTTATTTTTTGTTGTTATATTTTGTATATTTGTTATATTTGTATTGTTGTTATATTTTGTAGAAAATATTTTAGACTATTTACTAGTAATATTATTATAATACTTTATTGTGGGTACATTTTAGTGTGACATTAAGGCATTGTTTGCAAACAAGTGAGCGCTTTTCTCTCTGATAAGCCACTCAATGCAGTCACTATAAAAAGCCAACCCCTCATTCAAGCTCTGACCTTAGCCGCAAGGGCCCATCATAATCCAAAGTTAATTGGCACCTTCAGAGGTCAGAGGGTGGAGTTTGGAGTCCCCATGTCACAGACGTTGTCAAACATGATCTTGTTATGGTTCTGACCTGGCAAAGGAACAAAAAGAACAGTGAAGAGAATATTAGTAACGTAGCGCGGTATTGCATATCTTCCATGCCTTAATATGTTTTAACTGAGCCTCATTTACGTTGATTTCCTTTTTTCTCTCTCTTCCTTGATTTGTATTTGTTCAATGCTCTTTTTCTTAGACCTGGCTTCTCTCTTCTTAACATCTTTCCCTACATCTCCCCCACTCCAGTTAAATGATGAGGTTTTTGAAGACCCAGGTAATGTTTATGACCCATGCCTGCAGTTTGATCGTCAGAATATAACTTTTCCCATAACAGACACTGACCCTAATGGCAAGGAAAAGTGCAAAAATGTGAATGATGAGAGGAATGTTTTGCTTGAACTCGCCCTCAGCTAAAGATCCTAATATTTCTTAGCGATGTATCTGTGAAAAGTGTTTTTAACTTTTTTTATGCACACAGAAGATAATCACAGAAGCCACATTTCATGGTACTTAAAGGGTAGTTCACTAAAAAAGAAAAATGTATCATCATTTAATTACTCTTATTTGAAATAAAGTCATACAGGTTTGGAACGACATAAGAGTGAGTAAACTGATGACAGAATTGACCCCATTTTATGTCATTTTGAATCTTCGGTTTATGTCAGTATTTTATATATGAATTTATTTTATATATTTGTATTAGTAAAGACTGATAGGGGTGCATGTAGGTTAGCTGATCGTTTGCTTAGGATTACCAGGTTGCCTTATGTTTTAAGGGATATTTAAAAATACATATTTCAGTAGGATTCCACAATATTTTGAACTAATAATTTTTTATTTTATGTTTGTATTAGTTTTTAAATGTGTACTTTTTGTTTTACTTTAAATTGTTTTTTTTTAAATGTTTTTTATATTTTCATGTATTTATATTTTTATTGTTTTATAATTGTACTTATACTTATATTATATTCTAGTTTAAATTGTATTTTATATATATTTTGATCATTTCACAACCTTCCCCCATTTACTTTTCATTATTACTGATTTTCTATTTATGTGACATTTTCTTAATGCAATTGTGTAAAATATTAGAGCTGTATTGCACATTCAGATTAAGAGAACAAAGCATCTCCTCTGCATAGACACACATCCAGGTGCTTCTTTCATATTTTTTTCAGATATTTTCTCCATGTAGTCTGTTCAGCATGCCTGTCAGTATGTGGTACATTTTTACAAGCGTGCATTACTCTTTTCTCTCTGATGACCCCTGTAACAGAAGTGGATTTACAGTCGGAGCCCACCTCTCCTTCAGCAATCAGTCTTGAGGTTACTGAGCCTCCTGATATGCTCCTTCCCTCCAAACTCCCTCCTCCGGCCGGTCTCGCCAAGCCGTGCGGCCCGTCATTCCCTATTCTCCCCTTTCCTCCCTCCACCTCTCTCCCCGATGAGGCTGTTGTCCCCCTCCACCCTGGCCCAACTCGAGCTCTGAGTGTGCCCCCAGCCCTACAGGCTGTTCCTAAGGACTATACTACCCACAAGCCCCCTCTCAGTGCTCCTGCCACTGGTCCAGACACGCTTTCGTCCTGGGCCCAGAGCCAATGGATTGCCTTCAATGATGCCTTTGTGCCATGTCGTGGACCATCCCATCAACCAGCGAGACCTCGGTCAGTGCCTGTGTCTCAACAGTCCAAGCTTTTCTTCAGAGAGACTGGTGACCCATTTGGCAGCATTGGGAAAGAGGAGAGCACCCCCTCTCTGAAGGAAGCACCAGCACGATCCATGCAGGATGGTAATATTGCGGAATGCGAGTTTTTATAAGCATGTTCCAACACTGTCCCATGGCTACATGACAGTGAGATTTTAACAAACCTGATGTTTTTATGCAACTTAAGTTCATTGTAATTGTTTGGATTTCTTTTTATTTGTTTTTGTTTTTTTCTTCAGTTAGAGTTCGATTTATTTTACTTTTTTGTTTGATTTGATGAAAATTGATTTCTTTTTGTGTTTTTTACTGCATTGTTTATTGATTTAAATAATACAAATGTAACCAAATAATCACATGTAAGCCATCATAGTCTTTATTACTGTTTAACTGGATACAGTAAGAAAATGTATAACCCAAGTTTGGTTTTATATTGTTTTGTTTTATACAGTATTTTTTAATGTATTTGTATTTTTTTTTTTTTTGCTAAAGAATTTCGGTTTAGCTACACAAAGTAACTCTGCAAACTTGGTCAGAAATATCATATCCAATGTTTTCTAATTTCAAAACATAATGACTAAGATGGTTTAAAGTGTGCATGTTTCTTTTAGTTTCCTTGCCTGTTCTTATAATTTCTTATTTTTTGTTTGTTAATTTTTTTATATGTTTATATTGTGACATTGACCCTTGCATGTGTTTGTACATCAGGTGTAATCCTTGGATTTGACTGTTAGCTTGTTTTCTGTGTGCTGCCAAACCCAGTATAGCAACATTTTGAATGTTTTTCAGCATTGATGATTTTAGTCATGCTCAGAGGGTGCTGTTTCCGCATTTTCCCCCTTTTTTCGTACATCTTGTGGTTCTAAAACTTGTCATCTCTTTGTTTTTCCCATGCACAGTACCACCTCCAAACAGGCCGACCACTCCCCTGGGCACAGCAGCTATAGTCCCGCCTCCAAGACCATTATCACGGCCCAAACTGCCTGCAGGCAAGCTGACAGGCATCAATGAGACTGTGAGTAAAGAAGATATTTCCTGAGTCCTCCTGAATGAAGGTTGAATACAGTGAATTATTAATCAATTGGTTGTTTTCTGCAGGGCCGGCCGTTCAGCCCTCCTAAGGTGTCCAACTCTAGCCCTCCTCCTGCTGCTCCTCTGGCTCGTGCCGAGAGCTCCTCCTCTCTGAGCTCCAACACCAGCAACACACCTACTGTCGGTGAGTCTTCAGTCTCACACACACTCATGTGAACACAGCACACACAAAATCTTTTTTCACATCATCCATATTCACATCACGCTTACAAAATATTTGAATACTTCATATTATTTATCATTTATTACATTTATTACTCCATTATTATAACAAAGTCATCATTCATATACTGTATGGTTATTAGGATACAGGATATCTTTAAAAAAATGGTCAACACGTCACTCACCAGATCATTCCATCCTCACACTTCACTGGTGAACTGTGTTCTCGCCCTGTTTTTTTCTTTCCCTTTTGTGGTTTCCTTCTCTTCATTTTGAATGAAGAGGACGATCTTTTTGTGGGGAAATTGCCCACATTTGAGAAGAGATGTGAGACTCCAGCAGGTAGAGTGGAAAGAACTCAGAAGAACATTTTTGTTCTAACTTACTAACTGACTCAAGAATGATCATCTATCCTTGATCAAACAATTGCATTGCCCCATCTGCTAAACCACACCTACTCCCATTCTCTGACTCACCATGTAAATGATCTAATTGTGAAACTGACTATTGTGTGTTTGATGCATTGTGGCTGATGAGGATGCATGGCAAAAATAGTGTAGATTATTTTCCTTATTCCTGTTGACCTGTCATTGTTTGTCACTGCAAAGGTTTAAATTATCTTCTTACCACATTCCTCAAAATGCCTCTATTCTTTTTTTTTTTTTTTTTTTAAGAATATTCTTTCTCCTTATCCTTTTCCTCATAGGGACATCTCGTGGGCCCAGTCCAGTAACACTGGCTTCCCAGGATGCATTGCCCATTGCTGTAGCATTCACGGAGTCGGTTAATGCCTATTTCAAAGGAGCAGATCCCAGCAAGTGAGTTTCATGTCCCCTGCCCTGCTAAGAACATACAGACTTTACATGCTATACACATGACAAAACCCTGAAATATCAGAGAATTGTACAATTGTGATCTCCATGCCTACAAAAGTCTTAGAAAAATTATATTTTTCTAAAATAATTCATTAGTTAATTATATTAGATATAAAAAAATCCTCAAATGTGATTTTTAGGTGCATTGTGAAGATCACAGGAGACATGACCCTGTCCTTCCCCAGTGGCATCATCAAGATTTTCACCTCTAGTCCGTCTCCTGCTGTACTCAGCTTCAAACTCTCAAACACTAGCAGATTAGAGCAAATTATGCCCAACCAGCAACTACTGCACAGGTAAGTTTGTGCTTTTACACTAAAGTGTTTCTGCTCATGTTAAACTACTGTTCAGAGCTTTTGGGTCAGCATGATTTTTATTGATTGATTGATTGATTGATTTTTTTTTTTGAAAGAAAGCAATAATTTAATTCAGCAAGGATGCATTAAATTGATCAAAAGTAAACAGCACTTTTTATAAGACATTTATAATATTACAAAATATTTCAAATAAATGCTGTTGACTTGAATATTCTATTTATCAAAGAATGTTGATAAAACATGCATCACAGGTTCCACAAAAATATTAAGCAGCACAACTATTTTCAACATTGATAATGTCAGCATATTAGAATGATTTCTGAAGGATCATGTGACACTGAAGATTGGAGTAATGATGCTGAAAAATCAGCTTTGCCATAACAGGAATAAGTTTAATTTTAAAATATATTCAAACAGAAAACAGTTATTTTGAACTGTAATAATGCACAATGTCGGCGTCAATAGTCTCTTGGGCAGCGCACCGACATATAGCGCAGTTGCACTTAAGGCTCGTAGACCTTTCCCAGTCCCGCCCCCCTCTCTCTCCAACTCCGCTTTCTGTCAGCTAACTGTCCTGTCATAATAAAGGCAAAAATGGCAAAAATATTTAATATATATATATATATATATATATATATATATATATATATATATATATATATATATATATATATATATATATATATATATATATATATATATATATTAAAAAAATCTTCTTAACCACAAACTTTTGAACATCAGTGTATATGAGAAAGTGATAAAAGTGGCTTAAAAACATTTTGTATATATGTAACAGTCTTCTTACTTAAATCATGATTCCATAAAGTAGCATCATGATTGCTCAGGCTAAACTCACCCTGCTCTTACTCACCCACATCCTTTTTCTTGTTGTGTGAGTTCGTGCCAGCAGTTCCCAGGCATGACTAATCAAATCAGGAGGGATTTGTGATTTAATAGTTGAGCTGCTGGAGTAGGAGTAGTTGTTCCATGCTGCTACAATGCCATGCAACATTGAATTATTGAGCTCTTAATTCTGTTTTCTCTATGTGTGTGTGTGACTCCAGTGACTCCTCCCAGAGTGACACAAACACTAAGGACTTTTGGCTGAACATGTCTGCATTGACCGCGTACCTCAGGAAGAGCTCTGAGCAGAATCCTTCTGCATCCTATTACAATGTGGACGTCCTAAAGTACCAGGTTCATAGCTTTCCATTCTGTTACCTTTGGGATAGTACTCTGTTAGTCCATGAATTCTTCAAGAAACATGTAAGTAAAGCTTGTTAGTACTAGCTTTTCTAGTATGCTTGCATATTAGAGCTGCACAATTCTGAAAAAATAGAACATGTAATTTACTAGAGGTTCTGACAAAATGTCGATTGCTGCAGTCTAATTAAAAACGATTTAATTAATTTGTATTGTTTAAAAAATCGGTTTAAATAAATTATTTAATGAGTCATTCATAAAAACCAGTGGTAATTTTGACAGCAAATTTTGTTGATGAATTTAATTTTATTCATTTTATTATTTCATATTTTAGTCATCTGAATTGTTTTAGTCAACTAAATCTAATGGCTTTAGTTAACTTGTAATGCATTAATGAAGAATTTCCAAACCCATTATATACTCCTGGAGAAAATATCTATTAAACTGTTAATATGAACGATATATAAATAAAACCACTTCTCATATGCATTCTTTATAACAACTTGCATACATGCATAATTCTTTATTCTTTCAAGCAGGCATATTTATTTGTATAAATTAAATATAATTAATCCTTGTTAAAGAGCAGTGAATGCTTTTCTCTTTTTCTTTTGTTGTTGGATTAATATTAAGGGCACAGACGGCATTAGGTTTATTACGCTGCTGTCACTTTAAGACCGAATACGTGGATCCGATGCACTGAAGCACATCTGATATTCTCACAACTGTTTACGTTCTCTTAAGACATAACCGACTGTGTTTACGTCAATACTCACCAAACGGACATTCAGAGCTCAATTCAGTACACGCACACTGTAAGAGGTAGCTGTTTGTACGACTGCATGCTTTCGCACCGCCAAGCTTATTCAGATCTATCCATATGTCTGCTCTTCTCTTTCTCCCAGATGTTTAAATTTTTTTATGTTTTATGAGACATGCATCAAGTGCATGCCAACTCATGTCCCGCTGGGTGGATCAGCACGTTACAATTCAAATGTACGCATCTACAGCGCAGGACATCATTCTGACTGGATCTCTTCCCAAATCGTCCCTCCCTAACATTTTCGTATAATTTTTATTTGTTGACGAAAATGTCAATAGATTTTCGTCATTCAAAACTGTTTTTTATTTAGTTATCGTCTTGTTTTCATCTGTGAAAAATGTTGTTGATAAAAATAATTTGACAAATTATTTGTCAACAAAATTACCACTAATAAAGACACCACTTGGTTCATTACTGGATTAATTAGTCACTTGTCGCCACCTACTGGTGTAATGAGTTGCTTTCAAAAGGGGATTTACTCTATTTTGATTGCTACCGTAGACATCAGTGTTTACAGTGCATTCGGAAAGTAATCACAGCGCTTCATTTTTCCACATTTTATGTTACAGCCTTATTCCAAAATGGATTAAATTAATTATTTTCCTCAAAACTCTACAAACAATACCCCATAATGACAATGTAAAAGAAGTTTGTTTGAAATCTTTGCAAATGTATTAAATATAAAAAATGAAAAAAATCACATGTACATAAGTATTCACAGCCTTTGCTCAATACTTTGTTGAAGCACCTTTGGCACTAATTACAGCCTCAAGTCTTTTTGAGTATGATGCTACAAGCTTGGCACACCTATTTTTGGGCAGTTTCTCCCATTCTTCTTTGCAGGAACTCTCAAGCTCCATCAGGTTGGATGGGGAGCATCGGTGCACAGCCGTTTTCAGCTCTTTCCGTAGATGTATAATTGGGTTCAAATCTGGGCTCTGGCTGGGCCACTCAAGGACATTCGCAGAGTTGTCCCATAGCCACTCCTTTGTTATCTTGGCTGTGTGCTTAGGGCCGTTGTCCTGTTGGAAGATGAACTTTTGCCCTAATCTGAGGTCCAGAGCACTCTGGAGCAGGTTTTCATCAAGGGTGTCTCTGTACATTGCTGCATTTATCGTTCCCTCGATCCTGACTAGTCTCTCAGTTCCTGCTGCTGAAAAACATCCCCACAGCATGATGCTGCCACCACCATGCTTCACTGTAGGGATGGTATTGGCCAGGTGATGAGCGGTGCCTGGTTTCCTCTAGACATGATGCTTGCCATTCAGGCCAAAGAGTTCAATCTTTGTGTCATCAGACCAGAGAATTTTGTTTCTCATGGTCTGAGAGTCCTTCACTTGCCTTTTGGCAAACTAAAGGCGGGCTGTCATGTGCCTTTTACTGAGGAGTGGCTTCTGTCTGGCCACTCTACCATACAGGCCTGATTTGTGGAGTGCTGCAGAGATGGTTGTTCTTCTTTAAGGTTCTCCTCTCTCCACAGAGAAACGCTGGAGTTCTGTCAGAGTGACCATCGGGTTCTTGCTCACCTCCCTGACTAAGGCCCTTCTCCACCGTTCACTCAGTTTGGCCAGGCGGCCAGCTCTAGAAAGAGTCCTGGTGGTTCCAAATTTCCATTTGCGGATGATGGAGGCCACATTGGGACCTTCAATGCTGCAGAAATTTTTCTGTACCCTTCCACAGATCTGTGCCTCGAAACAATCCTGTCTCGGAGGTCTACAGACAATTCTTTGGACTTCATGGCTTGGTTTGTGCTCTGACATGCACTGTTAACTGTGGGACCTTATATAGACAGCTATGTGCCTTTCAAAATCACGTCCAATCAACTGAATTTACCACAGGTGGACTCCAATCAAGTTGTAGAAACATCTTAAGGATGATCAGTGGAAACAGGATGCACCTGAGCTCAATTTTGAGTGTCATGGCAAAGGCTGTGAATACTTATGTACATGTGATACATATATAATTATTTCTTTATTTTTTCTCAATACATTTGCAAAGATTTCAAACAAACTTTGTTAACATTGTCATTTTGGGGTATTGTTTGTAAAATTTTGAGGAAAATAATGAATTCCATTTTGGAATAAGGTTGTAACATAACAAAATGCGGAAAAAGTGAAGCACTGTGAATACTTTCCGGATGCACTGTAAATACGAACTATAAACTTTTATCTCAGTACTTCTGTGATAATTTGAATTATTGTAACAGAAATACAAAAGATGGTTTGTGAAGCTGTTCCATCTCTATACTGTACATGACAACTGCTCTCTCTGGGTCAGCGGCAGCACGAACACAGATTTGAATGTTTGCTGTCCTACTTGACAAAGGTTTAATAGACAGCTGAATCATTGTCATTTAGAAATAAAGTCACGTGGATGTTTGAATCGAATTTTTCTATTAATCCTGCAGTATTGTCCTCAGATGGTGAGCAAAGATCTTTTTGCCCTCTTTTCTCAGGTATGTTCAAAAGGGATTCAGTCGACGCCTCTGAACCTCGTGGTGTACTGGAAATGTGCCCCTACTACTACAGACCTGCGAGTGGACTACCGATACAACCCAGAGGCCATGCAGCCCCCCGCTGCGCTCACCAATGTACAGGTGTTAGTGCCTGTCAGTGGTGGGGTCACCAACATGCAGTCACTCCCCAACGCCGTCTGGTGAGTTGGAGGGTGTAGGCACATGAACATGCTAATTATTTGATACAAAGTATGGACCTAAACACTGTAAAATGTAATTATATACAAAATGTACGCTACCGTTCAAAAGTTTGGAGTTGGTCGGATTTTTTAAATGTTTTTTCTTTTGCTCACCATGACTGCATTTATTTAATCAAAAATACAGTAAAAACATCAATGTTGTGAAATAATATTAATATTATACTTTTCTATAATTGTTTTCTATTTTAAAATATTTAAAATACATTTACATTTTTACATTTTACAGTTGTGCTGCCTTACAATTTTTTTCAGGATTGTTTTATGAATAATACAAAGTTCAAAAGAGCAGCATTTATTTGAAATGCAAATGTTTTGTAGTAATTTAAGCGTCACTGTCACATCGAATCAATTTAATGCATCCTTGCTGAATAAATTTTGTAATTTATTTTACCGACTCCAAATTGTTGAATGGTAGTGTATGCATAATTTAAGTCACTTACACAGCTCAGTTTAACAATTTGATTGTTACTGTTTTAATTAGGAATGCGGAACAGAGTAAGTCATTATGGAAACTGAGTGACATCTCTGTCAAGTCTGAAAATGAAGGTAAGAACAAATACACCACTGTGCCAAAAGATTCTGTTTCACTGCTGCTTATCTATCATTGTTAAAGTAGCATCTTTGTGTGTACGTGGCCCTATTTAAAAGGGTCCATATCATGCTAAAATAGCATTTTCAATGATAATTTGAAATTAAAGTTCATTGTACCATGTACAATATAAACATAATGTGACTTTTAAAACTGAAACTTCAAAAAAGGATTTCTGAAACTAAGGTGCAAAACCACCTTGTTCTGTACTTGTGGGGGAGTTCAATAAAACAGGCTTTATGTCAAACATCACATGAACAAGCAGGAAAATAGGTCTCATTGCATCCACCTGTCGGTGAAACTGCAGACTGTGATATTTATAGACTTTTAAAGTAGTCAGCTAACCTAGCTAGTTCTTTTTATTGTTGGTGTTTTATTCGACTTAAATGTATAAATGTTAGTGAGAAGAAGAAAAAAAAAAACATTTTTAGATAACAATCTGCAAATGCGATAGACATCAGTTATTCTCATCTTTGCTCGCTCTTTTGAAGGTATCTTGAGTATAACTGCTCCTATATGTAACAAATCACATACAAAAGACCTGAACCGGATGTTATGCGACCTAAGGAATTTTGTTGTGTTTAACCCCCATTGGACTCAATAGCAAACCCTTAAACCTGGGTACACACTGTGCGATTTTGGCCACGATTTGGCAGTCTGAGACAAATTTAGCAAATCCTAAAAGATTCCTCTGATCCTAGGCTAAAATCCGAAGTCTTTGATCTTAGTTTGACATGTTCATCGACAGCCGATTAATGACCGCTGCGATCAAATTTTACCTCAGATGAAATTCTGGCAGTGTCAGAAGATTTGGCGCACAGTCCTGCAGTGTGACTAATCCTGCGACGGCCATCAAATTGTCTTCATTTTTCAAGACAAACCATGACCAAAATGAATGCTAGAGATTTCTTTGTAGCCACCATTTCAATCCTGCATGTAATGCAGCTCTCTGTCACCAAACGCGTCATTGATTGGTGATATAAAACTCTGGACGAGTTTTCTTGCGTGCGTCCGTTTTTAACGCACCTTGACTATCGTACAGTCTGACATTTAATGACAACTGAGATCTTACAGTGTGACATGGCTTACAGTGGGGATCATGTTCATACAGTCCGACAAGCAACAATCGTACAGGACTATTATAAATCGCACAGTATGCACCCGGCTTTAGCTTGTAATAAAATACACCACAGTGCTGTTTCTCATTTCCCATGCAAATAGGGGAATTTACATAAGAGTTTTAAAGACAAAATGAAAATGAATTGGAAAATGGTCAACATCTATTTTTAGAAAGAGAAGTATACCACTGCAGATGCCACAATGTAATTTTCTATATTATGTTTATATATAATCTATATGTTTATCTATATTTTGATTAAAATGTCCTCTGGCACAAAGTACTTAAATGTTGACTGTGTGTATGTATGTGTCAGGCTCTGGTTCTTTGAGGGCAAAGTTTGAGCTGTCTGATGGTCCATCCATCCCTGCCACCCTGGCTGTTCAGTTCTTCAGCGAGGGCAGCACTCTGTCTGGTGTAGATATGGAACTAGTTGGCTCCGGTTACCGGCTCTCCCTCAATAAGAAGAGATTCGCCACTGGTAAGAATGATTTTGGACTTCACCAAAGCACCACGGATACACTATCACCAGAAGATTTTATGATTTGTGTCTTTTCATCGTAATTTTGTCATTGAAATGGCAGAGTTGACAGGAGATAAAATGTCAATATGTGTTTGTTTACATTCACAGGTCGCTATATGGCTGACTGCTGAGATCTGAGCAGAGGCCTGTCCGCTCTCAAATGCAGGGAATCTGGAGGTTCATTTCTGTTCATTCATTAATTCTGTCACTGGTTCTCAATGATATTTATGGAGGATCGTTAGAGGGGATGGAAAAAGAGGGCTGTCTGAGTGAAGGCCTTTCATGCTTCTGTTTCCTCTCTGCATTCTCAACGATCCAGTTCCAGTGAAGCACCTTTCTGGAGACTCAAGATTTTTATACTACACGCTAACCTAGCACTGAGTATCAAACACTGTGTACAAAGAAAAATAAAAAAAAGAAAAGAAAAGAAAGAAGGAGGAATGTCAGGATACTGGTGAATGAAATCATTAATCTTTGATACTTTTTGATCTATACAGAGTCAGACTTTTATAAAGTCAGAACGGTAGTGTTTGTTATTTTGATATGTATAGTTAACAATTTGTAATAATGAATTATATGTGTATAAACATACAGCAAATCTAAACAAAAAAGGACAAAAAAAAACTGCACTAACATTCTTTCTGGATATTTGTTGAGCATTAATTTCTCCATTTGTATTCACAATGTCAGTCAGTCACAATGACAATGAGGAGAACAAAAGGAGGAAAAAAAACAAGGAAAAAAAGTAGAGAAAAGAGAAAATGCCTCAGCAATAGATCACTTCATGCTCACAAGAACGCCTTACTTCTTGTCCAGAATGCCATGGTCTTTTTCATAGCTGAGCATTGCACATCCATCTGCTAAATTCAGATTCCTTTACCCTAATCTTTCAATTCTATTGTTTTCAATGTTATTTTTTTTCTTTCAGTTGTATTTTATTTTTCATTATGAATGTGCAATGAAGGTATAAGCTTTCAAAACTAAATTTAAGGATTGTTTTTACAGTTTCGTGCTATTTTCACTTTAACATTGTTAAGAGAACCTACTGGTTAGTTGTGTGTCTTGCTTAACAGCAAAAGGAAACTTATACACTGACCTCAGTGCCTCTTTTCAGTTACTTAAAATAATTGTACAGGAAAAATTGCATGTTTAAGTCTAAAAGAACCCATGTTTTCCTCATTTTTTCCCCCTCTTCCTTAATTTTTGAAGTGCCAGTTTAGTTCTTTTTGCTTCCTAATTGGATATTGAAGGGAAAACACTGCCTAAACTTTAGCCTTTGTCCTTCAAACAGTTCACTGCGAAGCATGCGCTGTTCCCGTTATAGACATCATCCAAATGTTTTCTGTAAACTCAGGCCTTATAGATGGCATATGTGGAAATCTGTGCAGGAATGATACCAAAATATATTCACTGTGAGATTATTAAATTACAAACACTGACCTGAGCATTTGGAGGGATCCTTGTTGATAAACAGACCAAAATGTTTTGAATATTAGCATATTAAGATGAATTATGAACATGCACACTTTTCAGTGTAGTTTATTAACAACAGACTACCAAATTTTTAGGTAAATGTAATTTTAAGGGACACTGTGTATATATGTTTTCACCAAATGTGCCGTCACGTCTGTTTTTGAGTGTTTCATGTTAATAATACACCTGAACATTAGTTTCTTAAAATTATGGCTCAAATGAGCTAATTGCTTTGAGCAAGTTTGCCAAATACAGATCAAAGCACAATGAGCCAATGAAAGCTACGGGAAAGATTAAATGCGTGCAGGGTCCCAGAGTTTCCCACTGCCACGCATTGATTTTAATTCTTTTATCGTTAAATATTTCATTAGTTTTGTACCACAACAGTTCACCATCATCTTAGTACCGTCAAGAGTTTTCTTCATTTAGTCTTTATTTCTCTATTTGTGCTAGAAGCCAGTGGTGAGCATTCACAGTGCTTTAAGGGGGTCTGTCCCCCATACAAGGGCTATTTGCCTTGTCCTCTGTGGAGGACCACATCTCCAAGGGCTACACCAATCCCAGCCATAACAGACACCATTTGTACCTTAAAATGAAAAACACTAAATGCCAACAATGAAGGATCTTCATGAATCTGAAAACAATGACATTCTTTCGAATTGCGTCTTGTTTTCGGCAGGAACTTTTTATCTCTTTGATAGCAGCCTAACAGTTTTGTGAAGTAACAACGTAAAGATTTTATATTCAAAATCACTGTTTATGTACATTTTTTTTTTTTTTTTATATTTGTGCTTTTAATTCAGTTGTTTTCCGTATGAAATGTGGTGTTGGTGTCAGTACAGAGGCAGAAATCAACTGGTGAACATCCGGGTCAATGTAGCATCCAAATACAATACAACATTGGCTTCTAAAGTCCAGGGCTTCAAGTGAATATGAACTAATCATGTGGTTAGCGAGCTGGTTCTTGCTGCCTCTACAGCCATCACGTCAATATTCAGAGTCATTTTTGAACATTTAAAATTAAGTCTCTTCTTTTATTTCTTTCTTTCTTTTTATGTCCACATTCAATGGCATGTTAAAACATCTTTGTGAATTATTTTTCTCACCTAATGTAAATTTTTACAAATATTTCTGCCATGTTTCTCTGCTTTATGATGCTCTGTGTCAGTAATAAATGTGTAATATATAAATCTATACAAATATAAGAAATACTACAGAAAGCTAACTTGTCTTGTTTCTTTTTTCATTTGCACATCTATTTAAAATAAAATGTCCTCAAAATTTCAGTAAAATGTTCAACCATTTGAAAAGTGTTACCAATTTGGTACTATTGGTAACACTTTATTTTAGGGTTCAGTTCTCGCTATTAACTAGTAGTTGCTTATTAGCATGCATATTAGGATATTGGCTGTTTATTCGTACTTATAAAGCTCATATTAATGCCTTATTCTGCATGACCTTATTCTACATCCCTTAATCCTACCCAAAAAACTTAAACGCTACAAAAATTACCTTACTAACTAATAATAATCAGTAAATTAGGAGTTTGAGGCAATAGTCATAGTTATTAGTGAATGTGTGTTCCCCATACTAACAAGTAAGGTGTACATTTTAAAAACTCCAAACTCATCACACTTGTAACACAGCTAGTCATTCTTTCATGCTTTCATTCTAGTTGTACATATTTTTATTCCACATAATCATTGCTTCAAAACACAAGATCATTGTGATATGTAATGAGAACATTTGGTTTAATCACTGATACAAAATGGTAATCTTCTTTCAATTTAAGACTTTTAACAATTAGTTCATTTAATAGCAAACAATGCAAGTTACATGTGTTACATCCTCCTTGTTGCTGAATTAATTGCAGTAATACATGCTGCTACAGATGCCACATTACAAAATAAGTTTACATTACCTAATTTATGTAATTAATCTATATTGTTTGTAATAATCCTGTGTTATCAAAAGGTGTGAAGTATGGCACAGCCATAAGGTTTTGTGCTAGAAGTTTGCTGCCAATACAGTAAATGTTCTCACTGCACCATATGACTGAAACTATATTATAGTTGACCTTTACAGATGAAGGATGAGTTACAGTAAAGAGGCAGTCTCTACCATGGTAAGCTGTTTACAGTATCACATGGCATATACAGTAATATCAAATGTTGTATTAGATGCCATCTGTCTCCCTTCTTCTGATGCATCTCTGATCAATCAACAGTCATTGACAGTTTCCCTTACTTGTCCCTGCTCTATGACCACAAATTGAAAATCTCTCACTCTCTCTCACACACACACACACACACGTGCATGCACACACTTTGTATAGTGGTGGTTCTCATCGAAGATAAATCACTTATGTAAAATTAATTAATTTGGTTATCCATGTGTATTGTACTAACACAAATTAAAATATTCTGAAATGTTTGAGAAAAAAAAGTGCACTTTTGATTATCTGTTGATATTAGTACTAAATTTGCCAATTGCTTGTGAAAATTGCGCCAAAACAATTTGAAAAAAATAACTTAATTGAAGCCTGAAGTGCACTGTCATTTTGAACTAAATTCCCCCCAATATAAGTTTACACATTGACCTCTTGAAAGCCTTATGTATATCTAATTACTTTTAGTACTAAATCAATTTTCAGAGCATGTATCTATTCTGATAACTGAGTGCTACAGACACATTATAGTACTGATTTGTAGACTCTTTTATAATTTTGAACTTGTTTCCATGTATTTGTGCATTTTTCATGCACTTGATGGTCGATTTCTAGTTTGGAAAGAGTATGGGTAGATTTAACGATAAAGCAATTCAACATTCAGCTGTTTACACAGTCATGCTTCTGAACACATCTGCTGTACTTCCAGTGCTCCTTGCAAAGTGAAATAAAACTTACCCACATGTGCTAGCCATTCGGCTTTCTTACGTACCTCGTGTGTGTCTTTTATGTGTTTACGTATGTGTCAGGGTTGGAGACCCCTTCATGAACCCTTTGAAAAAGTTTGTACGCGTTATACAGTTTCATCTAGCCTACATCACCTGCTTAATCCTGATTACACTAGGCTACTTGATCTGAATTGAATGCTAGAAACCTCACTTATTTTCGGTCCTGTATTTTTTACAGTGACACTTTTTTTCAGGTTACACTTTACGCTTTATGCCAGTAGTTGGCAACAATGACTGTCTTTTAGTGGAATTATTCAATCAACTGATTTGTTCAAAACACTGAATCATTCAGGAAATTCGGAACGGCATACTATCATACTACTCTTACTAATTCTATGGCAGGAATGGGAAGATTAGTATGCTAGAATGTGGTTCCAAATTCAGCAACAGTGCACTTTGTTTTTAACATCGCTTCCAGTTATTTTAGCTTTACAGAAACAACCTTACCATGATATTGCAAACTGTATTTCTTATATTGTTTTCTTCTTTTATCATAATCATAAACACGTACTGGTTTGTAGCACAAATAGTAGTTTAGGCTACACGTCATTCTAGTATTTATTTACCTACAGCGGCTAATAAATCGTCTTGCACAATCAGAAAATAGCTTGCTATAAGTGGATAGTAGTAGCCTACATTGTATGATAAACAACTGAACTGGCAATCATTTAAAATGTAAGTTGCTCAATACCATTTTTTTTTAAAATGTTATACAAACAATATTGTTGCTGTTGTTGGTATAAACATTCGGAACATCTTGCTCACAATTGAAATGAGTACTTCGCCATCTGATATGGTGGCTAGGCTACTGTATTTGTCAGAGACCATTATACTATGATGCAGAACAGCCTCCCGCCACTCTAGATTAACACCAATCGATGCACTATCTCAGTCACTCAAAGTGATTCAGATTAAAGATATTATGCTACATAGAAGGTTAAAGAGGAGAGGGTCTTTCGTCTCTTTAGCTAACTGATTTCAAATGTTCTTTGGATGTTGTCACAGGCTGTGTTTTTGCAGAGACTCTGTGGGGTAATAGAGTTGAGTTATTAAAGAAGGAGAGAGCAGGAGCAGCATCACTTACGTTTATGCTCCATTACAGAATGACATGGCCTTTTGATCCAACGCCCCCCTCTTCAGTATGAGCAAAACCATCTGAGCAAACACACTAGCTGGGCCTTCATAACTTAAAAATGTGTTTGCTTTTCTCCTCCATCTCACACTGTTCCCCTCATTTACTCCTCTTTAATCCTTTGGCTTCTCTTTCTCTCTCTCCATCTTTCCACGTTTCCACCCGCGCCCATCTACGGACTGTATTCTGTTTATTTTCTTCTCTCCTCCATTCTAAGAACATCTATCCTCCTGTATCATCTCTTTTCTCTCTTCCTCCTCTCCTAACCACACCTAATATCATTCTTGATCTCCGTCCACATCTGCCGGCTCCTCCCTCTCTTCAGCCTTTGGTAGGTCTCCCAAAACAACAGTGCACGAGGAGCTTGCTTCATACCATCTGAAATCCTTCAAATTCTCCAGACGCTCATATTTCACCCTCTAGAATCCATATGATGAAAGATGTTTTAATAGAAACCTTGTTTTAGTACCATGTCATCTGTTCAGTGACATCTCTGTAACTCGTAGCTAATGCTTTCAATACTAATTCTAGGCTCTGTTGACTCATTATGAAGCTATGGAGCTTCACCGGTTCTGCAAGGGCTAATTGGGTCCTCAAGTCAAGGAGATGAATCTGGACATAGAAAGAACTCTGTTGATTTTGATGAGGTTTGCATGTGTTTACTTAGCTATCGTTGGGACACAATATTGTCCCTAAAAGTGAGCTAAAGCTGTGACTTTCAGAATGTGAAATTACTTCAGGCTTCTCTGCAACATATAGATCTGTTGCTCACTAGAGGTCTATGATTTGTTCCCATTTAAAGGAACACGCCGACTTTTTGGGACTTCAGCTTATTCACCGTATCCCCCAGAGTTAGATACCATTTTTATCTCCGTGCGTGCCATAACTCTGTCTGACGCACCCACCGCTAGCCTAGCTTAGCACAAAGACCGGAGGTAAACGGCTCCATCTAGCCTACTGCTCAATAAATGACGGCAACATTTTCCTATATATATGTTGTGATGTGTATAGTTACATCGTGTACTAAGACCGACGGAAAATTAAAAGTTGCAATTTTTTTGACCGATATGGCTAGGGACTATACTCTCATTCCTGCGTAATAATCCAGGAACTTTGCTGCCGTACTATGGGTGCAGCGGCGCAATGATATTACGCAGCGCCTGAGAGTATAGTCCCTAGCCACATCAGTCTAGAAAACTGCAACTTTTCATTTTCCGTCGGTCTTAGTACACGATGTAACTATACACATCACAACATGTAAATAGGAAAATGTTGGCGTTATTTTGTCATTTATTGAGCAGTAGGCTAGATGGAACCATTTACCTCCAGTCTTTGTGCTAAGCTAGGCTAGCAGTGGGTGCGTCAGACAGAGTTATGTCATGCACAGAGATAAAAATGTTATGTATGGATTTATCTAACTCTGGGGGATAAAGTGAATAAGCTAAAGTCCCAAAAAGTCAGCGTGTTCCTTTAAATAGCTGAGTAAATGTGAGTAATGTGTGTACCTACTTAACTGGGTTTTGGGGACAGATATGTACCAAGAAGTGAGTTAAAGTGCCCCTATTATACTACAGAGAGTATAGGATTGTGCACTAACCATTTGAATCGTTTATTATGATTGATTATGGTTTACTTCCAGGATTATCAGTTCATTTGAAATAATCACTGTATTTGACACTGCAAGTTTAGTGGCATTAAATCTTTAAAAATAAATTCACAGTTTGTTTGAGACTGATGCAGTTAGATATCTCGTCCTGTATTATGCCTAAATGTTTTAAACTCGTACATATAGCAAAATGTATAGACAACAAACAAGTGAGGACATTTGTAGTGGTGTTCTCACTATTTGAAAAGCTCATAAAATAGCTAAAATCATGTCACAAAGTAACCATAATGCTGAGAGTGAATGTTTGTTTGACCTGTACATGCTTGGATACTAAATTTCAGTCATTTTGTTTACAGGCTGACAGATACAATTGTCCATCTACTGCCTGGCTTTTTACTATGATCATTGTAATTGGTTCCCTTTAGTTACTCAGCAGCAGCAACAGCATTTGTTTCTCTCCTTGTATCTTTCTCCCCCCTCCTATCCTAATTATGCCTCTATGCAATGCATGCTGGTTCGAAATCAGATTGATGAACGGGCATGTAAAAATGTTCCTCCATACTTAGCAAAAGAGAAACGGTACATGAGAGCTCAGAGCAGTGGAAGGATGGAACAATGGGCGGACAGGAGAAAAGCAGGTTGGATGGAATGAGAGATGTGAGAGAGAGAATAGGCTTTCGTGCCTGGCGAGCAGAGCCATGTCATGGGCAATTTGTCACAAGGTTGGGGGCCATGATGCAGGATGGTGACATCTTAACTCCCATGGAGCACTTCCCACAGTGTCTACTATACTATCTGCCAGCCAAAGATGAGGTGATATTGCTTGCTCCAGATCACACCAAAAATATCAAGGCTTTGTGTCCTGTATTGCATATAATCTAATCACATAGCATGGCGCTATGGAATAATTGATTCTAAGTGAGCAATTCAGCATTCAGTGATGTTTTGATATTTTTATTCAGTGAGCAATGCAGCATTCAGTGATATTGTGTAATATTCACTGTCATCCATGGCAACTTCATATATCAGACTAAAATTGGCGGCACTTTCACGTCTCACGTATTACACCATGGACTCGTTCTCTTGTTTTCATTACTATCACGGATCTGCCAGGCTCTTACCTCAGCCAATCACAACACACACCAGAGTACTAACTAGGGCTGCACGATAAATCACAATAAAACCGCACGCGATTTGGCAAAGGCTGCGATTATTGCATGTGCAGCTTTTCAGTGCAGCACGGCTATGATCAGTAGTAAATGCTGCAAGAGGCCGCTCTCACGCAAGGTACTCCAAATATGTGCCGCAGAAGTACGATAGCACACGTCATTCATGGAAATCTCTATGAACACCATACTATGGGTGAGCTGAATAAACAGATTGAAACGCTTTGATTGATTAAACATGACTAAATGCTTCTCATTTGGAAAGATGTTTGACGCATGTTGGTTTTTCAAATGCACGTTATAAGCGACTCAAACTCGCAGTGCTTTCAGATGGAGCAGCATTACTACTGATCACAGAGCCGTCCTGCACTGACAAACTGCGCATAAAAAATAATCGCAGCCTTTGCGATTTCATAAGCGTGATTTTTATGTAAATTGCGATTTATCGTGCAGCCCTAGTACTAACCACTCACACCTGCTCCTTATCTGCATTATCATCAAGCCAGCTACAAAAGCACACACCTGGTGTCAAATCATTGTCTGGTCTCGTTTCTACGAAGTGGGCTACTTACCTGTTCTCCAGCGTTCACTCCAGCGATGATCTCCACTGTTAGTATTTGTTTTCGTTTCCCTTGTCTCCTGTGTTCTCCTGTCATCACCTGCAAAGGACCACTACCGCCATACAAACCAAACATGTCGAGGTGTGTGCGTCCATCCAGCCATCCGTCCAGCTATCCACGATCTCCTGCACCTGTAAAACAAGGAAGGTCTTCATTACTAAGCTTTACTCATTCTGAAAAGTCAATTTAAATGGCATACTTACTTGTATTCTCCATTCTGCTCAGTGCTGTTAATAAAGCTCACGGTTCACTGCATTTCTCTCTGTCTGAGTCTGCATTCTGTAACAGAAGACTGGACCAAAAGACGAACGACAGCATCATGAGCACCTCAGACCCTTTCCAGGAGATTGTGGATTCCCTTCAATGTATTCTCACCACCTCAGTGTCTACTGCCACTTCCATCACCACCACCACCACTTCTTCACTGACAGTTGTTGCCAGTCCCATGGCCAAACCAGCGCCCTACTCTGGCTCGGCTGAGGATTGTAAGGGATTCCTTCTCCAATGTTCGTTGACCCTGGAGATGCAGCCGCATCTCTATACCACCGATCGAGACAAAATTGCATCGATCATTTCCCTGCTGACAGGGCGAGCACTCCAGTGAGCGGAAACCATCTGGTCCAAAACTGGTTCTGTAACACAATCCTTGGATAACTTCTTCAGTCGTCACCCTTTTGTTGGTGAGCAACTGTATCATCTCCGCCAAGGAAAAATGTTTATTAATGATTATGATCTCAAATTCAGAACTCTAGCGGCCGCCAGCTGTTGGAATGAGTGCTCGCTCCTCACCACCTATCGGCAGGGACTTGAGACTAAAGTGCGGCTGCATCTCGCTGCATATGATGATACCATTGGCCTTGAACGTTTCATCCAGCTATCCATCAGAGTCGCCAATTGTATGCAGTCGTGTCTCGAAGAACACCAGGGCCAGCAATCCTCCTTTTACCATCAGCGCTCCAGAACCAAGCATCGAGCCCTTGCAAATAGACAACACTAGACTCACTCCAGCTGAGGGGCAGAGGAGGCTGACCCAGGGGCTTTGCCTATAGAGCTCTGGACATCACGTGACCCATTCTGTTTACAACGCTATATTGGCAGGCAGGAACAGCCGGGAGCAAATATGAAATGAATGACGCCAGCATGAGTTTCAAGGCAACAGAGTTCACTGCGCACTTTTCAAAATGCATAGACCTGTACATAGCAAAACCTAATAGATTAAACAACAGATCCATATAATGCCCCCCGGGTGCTTTTCACGTGTATCAATAAAGGAACGGATAGCTTTCCTGTCAGGACACCTGTTGCATCAGCTGTGCACAAGTTACAACTAGCCTAGTTTTGACGTAAATGAGCACTAGGTTACAACTTATGCAGTCATAATCAATAAATGTAATTTCTTATTTTTTTGTTTCAGTATTTATTTATTTATCTATAGATACCAATGCTACAGCCGCTCTACGCTTCCCTGATTGCCTGCCAAAATGGTGGAGTTTAGGGTGCGTGACGTCAACCTCCAGAGCTCTATACTGCGGTGCTGGTGGGCATGTGATCTCATCATGCCCAGTCCGTAATCTACGACCATTGATTAGTTTTGTCCACTGTAACGCAGTTCGTTGTTATGGGAAGAAGGAGGCAGGAACCGGCAAACGTATAACACTTTATTATAAATAAACACAAAATTAAAGTAAAGCAGGCAGCCCCTCACGGACGGCTGCCCTACACATATAACCAAAACAAAAACACAACATAAAAGTCCAGGCCTGGTACTCTCTCGTCCTTCACTGTCGTAGCTCCTCCTTTTATGCATCTGAAGCTCCTCCCTGAGATACGCTCATTATCAATCACACCACCGGCCTCGTGCCATTCTCTCACAGCCCTCGGACTTGTACTGCTTGCCACATACCTCCATCGCCCCTCGGAGGCCAGGGGGTACTCCCGAGACTGCACTCTACTTCCCCTCTCTCCGGGGGGGAACAATCACGGCGGCTGCAGCACCTGGGGGTAAGGACAGACGAGTCCAGAGAAAAGGAGTCGGAAGCATGAGGAGCGATAGAGACAAGAGAGGGGAGAGAGGAAAAGAAAAAAAGATTCTTGGTCCGGTTCCCAGACACACTGCCGCTTGGTCCTCAACCAACCGAGAGGCTCTCACTCGCGGAGCCATGCGATGGTACTGGATACTCAGTGGACTGCTCAACACTCCTCCGCCTCCTGGCGGCTAGCGATGGCTCCTCCAGTTGAGAGCAGCCGGCAGCGAGTCCAAACATGGTGGACGGCAGCAGGCGGTGACTCCTCCACTTCCTCTCGGAGGGCAGCCACCCCACCTTAACCCAGAAGCATGGCAGCGAGCTCTCGTCCCACCTGTAATTCACTCGCTCCAGCACCACCGCCTCAGACAGCCACTCGTGGTCTCTGCTCCTCCGTGCTGCCTGACCTCCTCGGCACCGCAATCCCCCTCAGCAGCGAGGGCTCTCCGACAGCATGTCCCTCCTTCCTCCCGGGTTTTGGCACCAATGTAACACAGTTTGTTGCTTTGAGAAGAAGGAGGCGGGAACCAGCGAACGTTTAACACTAACACTATAAATAAACACAAAATGAAAATAAAGCAGGCAACCCCTCATGGACGGCTGCGCGCACACATAACCAAAACATAAACAAAAACACGACGTAAAAGTCCAGGCCTGGTCCTCTCTCGTCCTTCACTGTCGCTCCTTTTATGCATCCGAAGCTCCTCCATGAGATACGAGACCGGTGCGGCGCGTAGCGGGCGCTCATTAACAATCACGCCACCGGCCTTGTGCCATTCTCTCACGGCCCTCGGACTCGTACTGCTTGCCACATCCATACTCCAGCAGTCAATTTAAAACCACTCACCACTGTAGTTATGCTTACTGCCTCTAACGTCTCCATTACAGTATATGCCCCAACCAAGACCTCCTGCAAAGTCGGTAACGGAGAAACCCCTGTGCAAAAACCAACATCACTCAGAGTTTGGCCAACATCACACAGAGTTTCTCGTCCTGTTTCTCACCAAACCCAGAAACTTCCAGTTAACTCCACCTCCATCGAGAGTCCTGTTGAGAAGCAGTGTGTTGACATCCATACCTGCTACGCCCCCTTCAGTGACGTATTCTGCCCAAAGAAAGCCTCATAGTTGCCTCCACACCGGCCATTGGACTGTGCCATCAATCTGATTCCGGGTGAGCAGATTTATCCCGTCACTTCCCGAACAGAAGGCTATGGAGGAGTACATTGAAGACAGCTTTTGTGACACCTACAGGCCACTTTGAATATCTTGTGATGCCGTATGGATTGGTCAACGCCCCCTCCGTATTCCAGGATTTTATGCACAAGGTGCTCCTGGAGTTCCTCCATCATTTTGTGCTTGTCTACATTGATGATATCCTCGTCTACTCCTGGAGCATGGACGAACATCACCAGCATGTTGCGGAGGTCCTGAAACGCCTGAGAGAATTCCATTGTTTCCTAAAAGCAGAAAAGTGCTCATTCCACCAATCCTCAGTGCAGTTCCTTGGATATAACATCAGCAGCCATGGTTAACAGATGGAGGAGTGAGAGGTGGAAGCTGTTAAGAACGGGCTCACACCTTCCACCATATGAAATGCTGGAAAACAAGCCCAAGTCTCTGTCGTGGTCACCATCTGCAACCAAAGCATTCAAATTCATTCTATTTTGCATCTTAGTTCTCGACTAGTGAAATCACTTCAGAGTACTTCAGTGTTAATATTACTGTAATATTGTTGCAGTGTTCATCTTGGCTGATTGTTTTGCACAGTGTAATTAACTTTTTTGTCTTAGCGTGATCTGTCAGATAAAATAATACATTTTAAAAATGTATATTTAAAGGGTTAGTTCACCCAAAAATGTAAATTATGTCATCATTGATGGTATTTTTTTATTGTCACGTGATCAACTGCTAAATTCAAATGTACTTTCGCTCTTTGGCTGGCACTGAGCCAGAAACAGACATGATCAGCATTTTTTAAATGCTATTTCACAACTATTCAGTGTTTTCAACCACATAATGTTTATTTAAAGAGACATTTGTAGTCTAATTACAAGTACTAAGCAAGTACCCCCCAAAAAAACATTTATAATTTCTTAAATACACACAAAGTCTGAATGGTTGTGGAAGATGTACAGTAGCGGAGAGCAGGGCACAACCTAAAGCTTTTTGACTTTCTTAATTTGTGTAAATCCACTTGGGGTTCAGAGTATTTATTTTTTCACACGTCTAGTACAATTATGTGGTTTTGTTTCATTAAAGGTGCACTATGTAAAAACAATTCAGTAAAATATCCAAAAAACACTAGGCCAGTGTTATACACTCACCTAAAGGATTATTAGGAACACCATACTAATACTTTGTTTGACCCCCTTTCGCCTTCAGAACTGCCTTAATTCTACGTGGCATTGATTCAACAAGGTGCTGAAAGCATTCTTTAGAAATGTTGGCCCATATTGATAGGATAGCATCTTGCAGTTGATGGAGATTTGTGGGATGCACATCCAGGGCACGAAGCTCCCGTTCCACCACATCCCAAAGATGCTCTATTGGGTTGAGATCTGGTGACTGTGGGGGCCATTTTAGTACAGTGAACTCAGTGTCATGTTCAAGAAACCAATATGAAATGATTCGAGCTTTGTGATATGGTGCATTATCCTGCTGGAAGTAGCCATCTGAGGATGGGTACATGGTGGTCATAAAGGGATTGACATGGTCAGAAACAATGCTCAGGTAGGCCGTGGCATTTAAACGATGCCCAATTGGCACTAAGGGGCCTAAAGTGTGCCAAGAAAACATCCCCCACACCATTACACCACCACCACCACCAGCCTGCACAGTGGAGTAACAAGGCATGATGGATCCATGTTCTCATTCTGTTTACGCCAAATTCTGACTCTACCATCTGAATGTCTCAACAGAAATCGAGACTCATCAGACCAGGCAAAAAAAAATTCAGTCTTCAACTGTCCAATTTTGGTGAGCTCGTGCAAATTGTAGCCTCTTTTTCCTATTTGTAGTGGAGATGAGTGGTACTCAGTGGGGTCTTCTGCTGTTGTAGCCCATCCGCCTCAAGGTTGTGCATGTTGTGGCTTCACAAATGCTTTGCTGCATACCTCGGTTGTAACGAGTGGTTATTTCAGTCAAAGTTGCTCTTCTATCAGCTTGAATCAGCCGGCTCATTCTCCTCTGACCTCTAGCATCAACAAGGCATTTTCGCCCACAGGACTGCCGCATACTGGATGTTTTTCCCTTTTCACACCATTCTTTGTAAACTCTAGAAATGGTTGTGTGTGAAAATCCCAGTAACTGAGCAGATTGTGAAATACTCAGACCGGCCCGTCTGGCACCAACAACCATGCCACGCTCAAAATTGCTTAAATCACCTTTCTTTCCCATTCTGACATTCAGTTTGGAGTTCAGGAGATTGTCTTGACCAGGACCACACCCCTAAATGCATTGAAGCAACTGCCATGTGATTGGTTGATTAGATAATTGCATTAATGAGAAATTGAACAGGTGTTCCTAATAATCCTTTAGGTGAGCGTATATTTTGTTCAGTCAAGTACTTACAATATCCCAAATGTTTCCAACTAAGTTATTTGTAAATTGTGAGAAAATTGCTATTTTAACCAAGGAACCGGGATGTGTGAGGGTGTCGCCTGTCAATTGTGTCATATCTGCGTTACCCTAGGTTTCCGGTTTTATTTTGCAGAAACGCTTTACTCTTACTGCAGTGTGCAACAAGTGTCATAGCAGCCGCCGAGCGAACGCACAGAGTAACGTCATAACATCATTTTCAACACACTAATATGTATCTAATATGATAAACAGAGCTGTGTTACCTCATACTCCAGAAAAGCGGAAACGACCTCTAGCGGACGGAAAAGTTACATAGTGCACCTTTAATACAGTGTGTACTTTTTTCTTGATTTACCCAGAAAGAATGGAAGTGAAATGTGACAACGTGCCCCATAGGTGGCGTACATTGTAACATGTGAGGGGCAAACACCCCACCTGCGCAACTGGGATTTAAACCCGGCTCTTGTCTTCTGCTGGTTAGATCAGCATTAAAGAACTAGCTCAACACTTAAATTAAGATATAAGATTACAATAATATCAGATTTGTCTAGTTTTAAATAAACACAAAAAACAGAGATAAAAAATAAACTTAAGAAATGTACTTTTGCTATGGTTAAATAAATGTTCAGGGATACCTTCCAAAGATTTTTTTAAAATTTTGCCACAGTTTTTTTCTCGAAATAATGTTGATATGGCCACTAGTAAATACACTAAGCTTCGTCATCCTGGGGGGTATTCCAGAAAGCAGGTTATGTGACATACCTGGGTATGTTTAAGAGTAAGTAAGCAGATAACCAAAAACAGAGGTAACTTTCAGGGTATGTAAGTAGCCATAGCAACTCACTCTCTGAACATAACCTGCTCCGGAGCAGGTTATGTTCCAGGGCTAGTTTGCTTAAGAGGTATTCAGATGTGTTTTATATAATTAATATAGTTATTAATATAACCAAATTTGTTTCAGTTATATAATATACAACATTATCTATTAATTCTAAAGAATTAGAATAAAAAAAGTATAACAAGGTAATGTTTAAATGTTAATTCAATTCAAATATATTTATTATTTATTTTATTGCCATCTCACACATGGATCTGCAGCGATGTGCACTAAGTAGGTTATGTAAACCGCCATTAAACAAAAGAAGAAGAGGAAGTAGAATGGCGCGCTTCTTCTTAGCGTCTGTTTCCATGGTGAATCATCGATCGTCGCTCTGTTGAGAATGTCTTGTGTGTTAACGGGGAACATACTCTGAGTTGGCTGAACTTACTCCCGGAGTCGTTTTTGGAACCTGCACACCTCGAGTAAGCAAGGTTTGGGTTAATCAACCGAGAGTTCAAGGTATATGTGACGGTAAGTTAACCTTGCTTTCTGGAAAACCCTCCTGGCATGTTTTAAACCATGTGTGTTACAACTAACACTGCGTTAGTTAGTGTAGACTATGCCTCACTGGACTGAAGGGGGTGGTCAGAGAGAGAGAGAGAGAGAGAGAGAGAGAGAGAGACCGACCTATTAAGGCCCCTCTTGTGATTGCAGATGCGCTTTTCCCATTGGAGGACGTGCAACCTAGCGTGCGATCAGGATATTGTGCTGCATATGAACCACTGGAAGGAAGAGGGGAGACGAGGTAAATTAGGATGAGAGGAATCTAAAGTAAGCCACAATTGCAAATATTAAAAGATTTAATTTGGTGGATAATCATTTACAGCTGAATGAAGCAATGAGTTACCAAGGTTTGGTAATGTTTGTACAATACTGAAACATTGTAGTCTCTACCAATAATTAATCCAGTGCAGGGTCATATAAAGAAATTCTCTACTTTTGTTTTGTCACTGCATCCAATGCAAATAACTAGCAGCTAGTGAGAATCAAAAGGGGACGAATCAAAGACTTGCCAGGAAGTTGTCCAAAGCATTCACACTGACACTAGTATTTGAGCTTTCCGAATGGCCAGATATCATTTAAGCAGACCTATCCTACACACACACACCAGCATACAGCCACACACATTTGTTATTCACATGCATACTAAACACACCGTGATCACAAAGAGAGAGACAGAGAGAAAGAGGAAATGTTCTCCTCATAAATATTTGGACTCGGCTTAATTGAAAGAGTGTGTCAGGCCCAAAATCTGGGCTGATTTTAAACATTCTTTTGCTGGAATCTATTCTCTTCCTAAATGTCTCTCAGGTGTCTTCCAGAGCTTTGGGGAAAGAATTAAAACAAAGTCTTCAGCATGGGACGGTTCTGACATACTGTTTGATCTTCATGAAGAGTTAGAGGAATTTAGCACAATACTCACAATTCTTATTCTTAAAAAACACGATTGAGGTGTAAATGACTGAATGTGAGACTCCGGCTGAATTGTAGTGTCTCTAGTTCTGTTCAGTGAATTGCAATATGTGCAATATCACATTTTCTTTCTCCGTCTGCTGTAATTCAAACCATACTGGTGTCCTGTCCCAAAAATTATGGGCTAGATTCATATTCCTCTCCACGACAACAGGTAAACAATGGACTGTGAAAAACGTTACAAAGTCTGCAATAAAACATGCCATACCAGTTCAGTAGTGAGAAATAATTATTTATTTTTCATGCATATAATTCTTATGTACTTTCCCAATAGTTAAAACATTACCCAAGTATCACAGTGAAATGTTTTTGTGAGGTAAATGCGTCATCAAAGTATAAACTGGAATTTATAGTTGAAATTTGCTAGGTCATGCAGTGCTCTAAGTAAAACATTGTTTTGCTAAACAAATCCATTAAAACTCTGGATTGGGCTTTGAAAAAGCTAAAGTGATGCAGAATTCTTTTGATATTGTCTAAAACAAAGCTTTTTATCTCTCTCTCTCTCTCTCTCTCTCTCTCTCTCCCTGTTCTGGCCTATTTAAGGAAGCTCCTATTGCAGTGGTATTGCATGATTCCCTTTTGTTTGAAAAGGCTTTTTAAGTTGTGTGCAAAAATTATGAAAATTGTATAGTTCATTTATATGATAAAAAAGTGTATTTTCCTTTTGGCCATATACTTTGCTCTTTTGATTTTGGTGATTAATGGAATATTTCACCCAAAAGTGAACATTCTGTGATAATTTACTTAATTTCTTCTGTGGAACACAAAATAAGATATTTTGAAATATGTCTTAATGGGTTTTGTTGTTGTTGGTCCATACAAGTAAAAGTCAGGGGGTCCAGTGTTATTTTGGACCGCAGCTTTACACTACAGATCCATGTGATCCAAGATCCACTGATCTATTTATTTTATAGAAAAGGCAATTCTTATTTCAATTATTTCTTTTAGTAATACAATTTCAAGATTTGGTAAAAAGCCATTTTAGATTAAGTCTTTGGACCTGCAAATTTCCTTCATGTGGCCTGTAATGCAACACAGAGATTTCACATTTCAGTGCTCACACACCAATATGATGACTGAGTGTTCAAATTTCCAGCAAAGCAGTAATGGTTAACTAGCTTCTGAGCCAATGTCCAAAATAGCTAAACAATGTTCTTAAAAGATCCTCCAGGTACAGATGAGTGAATATTCCTCAGACAAGTGTCTAAATCCTTCAGCTACCATACAAAATCAGTGCAGTTCTGGCCAGATGAGACATTACAGCGTTCTAGATCTTTGGAAGAACATAACAGAAAGTAGGACTCGAGGGACAAACCCTTTTGCCGGGCCAAGTGATGCAGTACCTGCTGGTGTTTGTAATTCTATTTCAAACAGCAACCAGAGTCCAAGCGATGCCCCTGTGAACGTTGTCTCTTTGATGCCCAGCCAGGCACCGACCTCTTCAGACAGTCAGGTGTCAGATGGAGACAAAGCTGGTGCCACACTACTGTTCTCTGGAGTCTTCTTGGGCCTGGTTGGCATGACATTCACGGCTATGGGGTGGACAAATTACAATGTCAGCCACAGCTACGAGTGGACACAGCTTCTGGGGCCCATTCTGCTGTCAGTAGGAGGTACGTTCGTGCTCATAAGCATCTGCAAGTTCCAAATGCTCTCCTGCCTGAACTGCAAGCAGAATGATGGGGAGAGAACACCTGAAACTGATCCTTTGCCACCCCTTTCAGGACCATCGTTTGTCTTCACTAGACTCAATCAGCCCATTACCTTCCACAGGGCCACGGTGGTCCAATACATCCCACCACCGTACACCTCTGTAGTGCCGGACCAAAGTCTGGGCCCTGTTAATGGTTTGCATTCTGGTCACCAGCCATTGGCAGTCACAGTGAGCACACCGCCACAATATTACAATGTGTATCCCATGGAAAACCCCAGTTTTATTTCCAGTGAATACAACAACGCCACAGCAGAGCAAAGGGAAAACAGGTATGATGATGAATACTGATGGTGGTGTACATTAGGTTTATTTAGATGCTAGTATAACATGATCAGGAGCGTGGAGTCTACAAACTGCGTTAAAATCAGCTCAAGATGATTTTTTTTAAATGACTTTTTGGTTGTAAGTATCTAAAGTGATTGGTTTTTAAGGCATATTGCAAAGAACACTAAACATTGAAGACTAAATAAAATCCCTTAATTACTGTAACTAATAATGTACATCATTATGTCATGTAACATCAGTTTTGGGATGTAATATCTACACTGTAAGAAATAGTATGTGTGAACTCTTTAAATTAATCTGCATGGTACAAACTAATACAGTTTTGATAAATTATTCGGTTGTAATAATTCAAATGTAACAGTATTGTTCAAGCCAAAATTTGGAATTCAGTTTAAAAGCTCAGGGGAGAATAGTGAGTGCATGTAGTTAACTAAATTATAAAGTTTAGCTAATTATAAAAGAGCTGAAATCACTATTGTACATGAGCGTGTAAAAATATAAAGGATTAAGATCAAAAACCTATTCTGAGGTATATAAAGTAGGCTATAACTTCACGTCTGGTTTATAATTCGATTTAGATCATGTTAATTGATGTTAACTGACAGGGAATGGAGTTAGGTGGGGATGACTTAATTATTTTGAAAGTAAATTTAATAACCACAAAAATGTTTGCACAAAATGTAAAATCTCTGTTTTCTATTGGTGTTACGACTCTTGAGTGTGTTGCGCAATCATTTTTTGTCACTCTCAGAAAAAAGGTATAAGCTGTCACTGGGGCGGTACCCATTCAAAAGGTATAGCCTACTGATATGTATTTAGGTACTGATATGTACACTTTTGGTACAGTAGTGTACATTTAAAGTATTGATATCCTAAAGTACTAATAAAAAAAACAGCATAGGCCTATTAAAGTACTTAAGGTGTACCCTTTGAATGGGTATGCCCCAGTGATAGCTTTTGTAACTTTTTTCATAATGTACTTGACCTTGATTCCTACACCGTTTAGACGCGAAACTGAGTTACAGACGTAAACAAACCGTGTTACACTCTGCTCTAAAAATCTCATATAGGCTCAAATAACGTAGACTAAGTGCCATATGTACGTTATTCTTTGCACAAAATACCAAGATCTAGCAAAAGTGGATTATTTGAAATTTGCTGGTTTCGTTGCAGGAATCACGGCGTCTCAGAGGAAGAGGAAGAGGGGAAAGCGAGTACAGCAGAGGACGCCTCCTCTCCACCTGCTTACGAGGAGCTATTTGAAAATTAGTTTTTATTTTTTTTATTAAAAAAAAAATAAATAATAAAAAAAAGATCTGAGTCTGGGCGAAGCGAATATTAATAATTTTTCATATTTTTAAAATGTAATAATGTAGTGGCTGAGAGAATATTAAAGTTTCCATATTTGAAAAATATAGCCGCTTTTTTTTACTGCAGTTTCGATGTTTAAAAATTATTTTACACACGGATAATGTGTGCTGTCTTTTATTGAGCTCTCTCGTGTCCTCTTGGGCTCCTGAGAACTTCATGGCACACGTGAGCGTCCGGTGAGGGCCACATGGGGGCAGAAAGAGTGAGGAAGAAAGACGAAGTTCCTATTTCACCAACAATGGGGAAGGTGGTGTATTTTCGTTTGTGCGTTTGGTTTAAGAACTGAAAGTTTGACAAATAATTTTAATCACATAATCCCCGTAGAAGCCAAGTCCAACTGGGAGCATTGTCTCTGAAGGATAGTTTAAGCTTTTGCGTGAACGTGGCTACATGTCTGTAGTGAAAGGTTATTTTAGTAAACGTGCGTCTCTGTTGTAGAGCCTTTAACTGGAAGTAGCACGGGCATGTCTGTCATTTTAGGAAATATGAATCTTATTTTCTATTTTTATGGGTTGATAAGATATCGACTTAAAACAACAAAAAATATAAAAACTTATGTACAAAAGCTAGCTACTTAAAAAGTAGGCTACCCTGCAAAACATTCTAAAGCAACCATTAAAATAACGTTCGATCAATGTGATACAATGCTTGCATGATTTTTTCTTTTTTCTTTTACAGTTATGTTCATTAATTATGACTTTTGAGTCGAATTCGTTAAACCTCGTATTCCGCCTGCATGCTTTGGATATAGGTAGGCTATTCTCTTAATTGTATGCTAAAATAAGTTTTTTTTTTTTTTTTAAGAAAATCTTATCCCTAAACGGTGTAAATGAATGCCAAACATTACAAACAGTGCTGTAACTACATTCGAAATAGTGGACATAAATCTAAATTATTAATAATAATAATTATTAAAAGTTATTTTAAATTGGGTGCATGAATTTACTATGGTTTAAAATACTTACTATACCATCACCACCTCCCGCCCTCATTTCATTTTAAACATTGTCATTCAGAATGGCAAACATATGAGGGGGGGAGGGGGGGGTGGATAGAAATACATAAAACAAACTGTGTGTGCGCGCTTGTCACAATGTGTGTGCCTGATCTTTGTGATGAAGAAGTGGCCTACACAAAATAGTACAACCCTCCCCACGAAATAGTTTTTTGTTTATTTGTTTGTTTGTTTTTTATAACATGATGAACAGCTTGTGTGGATGCGGCTTATTCTGATGATCTATCATTTGCCTTTTGTAGGCTAGGCCTATATAAAAATATACATTTTACTTTCTTCAATCTTGTTCTGTAAATCCTTATTTCCTTATAAATCCTTATCTGTAAATGCATTATTTTATTTTACTTTGGTTCGAATACAACTTTTGTTTAGTGTTTGTATTGTAGACCCTACCCACGCTATTGGCATTGAAATTTAATAAATGATTAAAGTCAGTAAATAATTGTAAATGTTATTTTAAACTAAACATCTTGGGTCATAATTACATTTAAACGCAACCGCATTACATTGTACAAATAAATTAGTTCCACAACAAATAATTTTTTTTTCATAAAATAATCAAACTTATTGTTTGGATACTTTTATTTACTGTGTAGGCTACAAAACGGCAAAAGTCAAATAAACGTTCTAAACAAGAATAACTGAGGAGCTGCAACCGGTCATTTCCGCGTAGCATGGTGCTTTTAACATTTGCCATCTCTGCCCCAGAGTGTAACAGCGTCTGCTCAGCCAACCTTCCTTCGTAAAATGGGATTAAAGGGCCAATTCGGGTTTTGCTCAAGGAGGTATTTTAAGGTTTTGAACAGGCATGGGTAATGCCTCAAACTAGGACTCAAGCGTCGCGATTAAGTTTCTTTCTTAAAGAAAGAAAATAGTCAGAGGAACACAATTTCCGTTCCAGTTTATGTGTTTGTATAGCCTACTTTTAAGGCAACTTTTCACCCCGGTTTAAACATTTTAAAATGCAATGGAAACACTTTTTCCGCTTTTGTAAGTCATGATGTTTGTAGCCCCTTCGTGCTGAATCGCCAACATTTTAATAGGCCTATCGAAATATTAATTTTATGAATGGAGCGCCTAGGAATGAATGAATAAACAATTCATTTTCCCTTCTTGTTGGAAATGTTGACATTTATACAATCACTGTTTTCAAAGTTATAACTTATTATTAGCCTCTGCATTTATCTTTTTACGATTGGTTCACTTAATTGGTATAGACTATACAGCCTAATCTATAAAATAGCTGACGTTAAACAGATACAATTGTTCACCAAAAAGCAAAAGTGCTTTTTTGCCAAAAGCCTACATTTTTAAATAGTGTCCCAGAATTTGTATTGTGCCTTTCTGTCGAGACCGCAGTGCAATGTGAATTTCATTAATTTCACTGCGCAGTAAATCGCGGGTGGCCGAAGACGCTCATTATTGGAGAGCACCACTTTATTTATTACAGAACACGTCCAACATCTGAACTTGTCCAGATTAACGAGGAGGAGGAAAGTGAACGCACAACCATAACAGCATGTCTCCACTGGCTGTCTTTCAGAACAACATGACACAGATTACAATATCTCATGCCAAATTTACACCGCAAAGGTGTCACAGATGCGCTTCTGAAGTGACAAGGTGTCTTTACACAGACTTTTTTTTTAATGCTGTTCTGGGGTGGCATACATGCATTTACACAGCCATTTCAACTGTATACTTTGATTCTAGGGGCTGAGGTGGGTCAGAGCAGGCATATTTTGGTCTGGCTTTTATGCAGCATTATATCTTTACACAACATTTTGAGCAGGCACAAAGCAGCTTTAACTCTGCTGCGTAAAGAAACATTAACTCACCATATAAATTGCACGCTTTGTATACATTTGCTAATCAAATTGCAGATCCAGACTTTACAAAGCCGATGCAGTCATAGCATCTCTGAACCAAGAAGGTCTTACCTTGAGGAAGCTGTCTGATAGCATTCCCATTCATCTAGCACTTGTTTGTCAGTTTGAAGTCTTACGTTAACTTGTGCTTTAATGTAACTGAAGATTTGTTTATATACTGTACATAATAATACAAATAATAATTCAATACAAAATAGATGGGCTCAGTTCTGTTGCCAGGTGTGTTTGAACCAATCACCTGAAACTATAGCCTAAATGCCATGGGTATCAGGTATTGTCTGGTTATCACTCCATTAGCCCCTCATCATTGTGGAAAAATGTTTCCCAATTGGTCATTTAATAGGCTATTTCCCCTAAGCAACAGATACATCGTATAAATCGTAAAGTAGCCTATTATGCTATTTTATGATGTTGTACCAGTGATGGGTTATTTTTTTATAGCTCTTAAAAGCAAAAACGGACTCAAATTTGTAAAACATTCTCATGGCAATTCGTAATTATTTCACGAATAATATTTGATTTCCATTTCACGCTATAGATATCTGTTTCACACTGTATAATGTACACTCTATCGTTTTAATTTATTGTTTGTTTTTTTCTGCTTATATTCTTTTTTGGTTCACTGTCATACATTCAATTAATATTTCAAACAGAGTATTATTTCTTATGTTAAATAGTTTGTTAGGAATAACGATAAAAATATTAAGAATAGCCCTTAAAATTGTGCACTGGTAAAATAAATATTGTCAATGTATATAGGCCTACTGCATGTCATTTAGAAAAAGATATTTCATTTGAATACACTAATTTTGAATGGAGTAAAATGGTCTCTGTAGTTGGACGTTGCAGTTCCTGCATGTACCAGCACCCTGCCAAATGGGGGTATGCCAATCTGATATTGTAAATTATGTATTTGGAAAGCTATCCCTTAGCAATCCCATTCATCTCAAAGGCAGTTGGCTGGCAGTTTCGAACACAGCTGTTGACTTTAATCAAACAGAGCACCTTTGGATGAGGTGAATGAGAAGGCAGTTGACTATAGACATAGCCTATGTCATTATTCAGAGACATTAGCTCTTCCCTATTTATAACAACATCAGGTTTGAACACCTTTTATGAGACATTTGTGTTACAGTGGTGCATCTTTAACCTGACATATGAATCCATACGAGAGGGAGCAGAACGTGTGTAGGCTAATCCACTGCTTATATCTGAGTCTGTGGTGAGTGATTGCTAAATGCCAGTTTACTAGTTTTACAGTCTGTCACCATAACTGAGATGCCCGTCGTGCTGGTGGTCTGTTCAACACGTGACACGCTGCTCAGTAATGCTAAATAGAAAGAGGGGAGAAGGGGACAAATGGATTCCATGTTTTCAGCCAAACACAGCGGAGCAAAACGAAGGGAGAGAGCTTTGTTGTTTATGAAAAACATGTGAAACCAATCAAATCCAAATTATCCTCCCGCTGTTCATGTTGCTAGCAGAGCCAGACGCCCCTCTAGAGGTACTGCCACCCAGATAGAGAGAGCATCACTCACACACTCTTTATTACTCCATACAGGTTTAAGTACATATGCTATATTCTACATACTATCGCTTGAACTAATGACGTGCACGCTTACAGTTATACACACACATGTAGAGCATGAATGGCTAGGGTATGCACAAGCGATCATATGCATTAACTGAAGGTTAACACACACACAGTTTGTTTGGGGTGCATCTGACAGTAAAACCCCAGGATGATTAGATCAATATGGCAAACAGGAAATGATTCACAGACTCTGCAGACTCTTACAGCTCATTTACATACAGCCTCAAACACACACACTGTACATATATATAAACACATGCACACAAGCGGATCTGCTGAACACATTGTACCACTGCTCATTTACATTACTTTTCTGAAACAGGAAGTCTGTTATTGAGACAAGTGTCCCCCAACACACGTTATTGCATTTTTTCCACTCCATTTTCCCGATGCAACGATCAGTGAGGGAAGAGTGCTACCTTTTGAGAATCTGAGCTATGATATAGCAAGTACCAAAATGAATGTTTACTGTGTGCAGCCTGTTTGATGTGTGTGAGGGCCTTAAGTAGCTCTGATGGCAAATCTATCAGCAGTCCCCAGGCCCACATTCAAGTCTTATTCACTCTGGCTGCCAGTTGCTCTCCACAGCCTGAGAAAGCCATTGACTCGTGTGTTACTGTCTTCTGGAGCCAATATGGTTCCTCCTCTCCACACGGTTTTAATACTGCTCACGTCTGGACTTTTATCCTCTGGCCTCTGTTACCAAGCAGGTGTTCCACCGATTCAGATAAAGAACATGAGACAGTATAATGGCTATAGAAATATGAATTATAAAAATGGATTATTAACAGCTGGATTGTGGGAAACGTGGTTAAGAGTGGAAAAATGCAGCTGTTTAAAACTGATGAAAATGTCTTTCTTAAATCAATATCTTCTTTTCAGAAAACAATTAGTAATAAAAGTCATTTGTGGTTGGGAATCATAAAACTCGTACGTTTAAAAGTTAAGCCAAGGTTTCAAGATCCATTTCACTTATGGTCCTGGACAAAAGTCAGGATTGTCTTCAGATACGTCTTCATTGCAAAGCGGGCTTCATTTTGGTAAGAAAAACTGCCCTCCAGAGTTCAATTCATTACCCCTCAATAAATGTCATAATGTAACGCACAATGCAATGAACCTCATGAGCCATACATGATCACATATATGTTCTGAAATGGGATATTGATTGCCATTTTTAGGCTGTGGTCCAGTGGTAATACTGTATCTGATGGAGAAATCATGTCCCTGTCTTTAATAAAACAGAGAGAAACCTAATGAGGCTCAGATGAAGGCCCAGATGATCTTTGCAGATGTTTGATTGCTGTCTGGAAAAAGAAACGCAGCCCAGTCCAGAGAGCATCAGTGAGATGCCTCTTTTTGTCTCATTTTCTCTTACTTTTTCTTGCTGTGCAAACTGTACACAAACAAACAAACACAAGCCTTGGAGGACACTCATGTTTCTCATAGAAACTTTGTTGGTCCAGAGGATTTCACTGCAGGTTGTTTGAGGAACGTTAAAGTGCCAGTAAAGGTGTTGTACTGAATAACTTTACTAGATTTATGGGACTGGTGTTTTTAATGAATGGCATGTGTGAGAGTGAATCAGAGTTGTTCTGTCACAGGGGGACTGTACATCTGGGATGTCTTGTATGTAAATCTGATGGAAGTTCCACGACATTTTCATGAAATATTTCCCTTTTTAAACTAAATGGCCAGAGGTGGCATCTTGGCCTTGGCCTCATCCCGCCTCTTCTTCCTAACGTAATTCTGCCTCGTGCTCAAACTGGAATAGTTTTGGTGAAGAAATATAAACAGAAGCAGCATTGGGAGTGCGGATATTTTGAAACCGTATTCCATTGTTTACATTAGTATTTTACTTAAGGGAAAACTTCTGTCACTGTCAATTTTGCAGGGCGGTCAGCCAATGTTCCGTCAATGCCTCTCTAACATCAATGTAGCACTTCTATTTATGACTTAATTCAATTTGGATGCAGTATGTCTGCGGTGGGTCTGTCTGCGTGTGCCTGCATAAGGGTTAGAGGGGATGGAAAATAAGGGGTTATTTTGGTTTCAAATGTGTATCTATTCACATATGGTCCTTGTTTTGGCCCATATACCCCAAGATCTCACCAGTGACCTTTGACATTGCTCCCTCAGACTGACATGATTTTGGCTGCCTCATTCTGGGTTCAGTTTGACCCCCTTAGACCTCAAAGTTCAGAGGTCACAGTTGCAAAGCAGCAAATTAACCCAATGCGTCAAACTTCGCGTGACACCATGTTCAAGTGAGATTTTCGGGTGAAACTATTTAGCACTCTGACTGCTTTAGCTTTTATTTTTCAAAATGTTTCAAATCATTCACGTTTTCATTCTCTCTCATTCCATTTCTCTCTTTTGTTTCCCCATACCTTTGTGTTTGGTCTACTTTCTCAACTTTTGGATGCATATGAAGCCCTGCATGAATAACTATTTTGTTGTCCTCTCTCTTTTGTTTCAATAATTCACTTTCTTTCCACATTCCTCCATCCTCTTCCCTCTTCTGTCCCGCAGTCTCTTACTCAAACCCCCCTTTTCTCCTTTTCCGTCTTGTTTAAAGACGTTTCAGTTCAGCTGTCACAAATTATGTTCGCCTGCCCAGCTGTCAAAACAGGGGTGTGTTTTTCTCTTTGCACCCGATATACTACCAAAAGAGAGAGACTGGGAGATGGGGGGGTCAAAGAAAGAGAGAGAGAGATAGAAAGGAAGGGAGGGAGGGGGCTTTAATGTTCATGTTTGGACACAAGCAATTATCTCTAATTATTGTTTTTCTTTTCAGTTTCCCTGTCCTGATGGAGGTCCCAGTCAGACCAACAAGCAGTAATCCGGCCTCGTTGAAGAGGCCCAGCGGGCCCCATGGTGCAGCTCGTCCGTGGGACTCTCGGGCTTTCATCTCAATGTGAGTCTGGAGTTGATTCAAACACAGAGCGATGGGTGAATTAACCCCAAAGCCCTGGCTTTCAATGGGCTCAGCTAAGAGATTATATGTGTTGATGGCAGGCCTTTTATATAAGAGATTATATGTGTTGATGGGAGACCTTTTATATGTTCTGGGCTTTAAAAGAAACTTCTGCTAGATACTCAGTGGTTGTAGTGGGCATCCCTCGACACATTATGAGGTATTCCCTTCGACACATTATGTATAGTAGAAATCGGGACATGTATTGAACTAGAAGAGACCTGCCTGTATTAATCCATAATATGTAAAAATAAAACTAATATGTCAACTGATCAAAAACTGATAAAAATTACATTACCGTTCAAAAGTTTGGGGTCAGTAAGATTTTTTTTTATGTTTCTTATGTCTCTAAAGTTCACCAAGGCTGCATTTATTTGATCAAAAATACAGTTAAACAGTAATATAGTGAAATATTAATACAATTTAAAATATTTTAAAATGTATTTTTATTTTATTAATTATTAATATTTTATTTATAAAATGTAATTTATTCTTGTAATGCCAAAGCTGAATTTTCAGCAGCCATTACTCTAGTTTTCAGTGTCACATGATCCTTTAGAAATTATTTTAAAGGGTTATTTCAGTTCACCCAAAAAAAAAAATTCTGTCATTAATTAATCACCCTTATGTTGTTCCAAACCCGTAAGAGTTTCGTTCATCTTCAGAACACAAATGAAGATCTTTTTGATAAAATCTGAGACCTTTCTGTCCTTCCATTGATAGCTACGCTACTACCACTTTGATGCTTCAACCAAACCGAACTCAACCAAAACTGAAGATCTGAGAACAAACCTCATTGGTTCTTGCGGAAGCTCAAACATTCTGCGTAACACAAGAATGAATCTCATTGGTTTCTTGCACGTCAAACAAACATGCTTGAGATTCTGTTTACCACAACTAATATGTGAGTTGATGAATGTTTATATGTGAATAAAAGCCTAAATTCAATCTGTTTTTAATATAAAGAGACACAGTCGTGTTTCTTCAAAAATTTGGACTAAACCGCTCAATTCATTAGTTTTAAGATCTCTTTATGAACTTTTTGAAGCTTCAAAGTAGTAGTTGCGTAGCTGCCAACGAAGGGACAGAAAGGTCTCAGATATTATAAAAAATATCTTCATTTGTTGTTCCGAAGATTCTTACTGTCTTACTGGTTTGGAACAACTTGAGGTTGAGTAATTAATGACTTTCAGACATGTTGTGCTCCTTAATATTTTTGTGGAAATCATGATACATTTTATTTTAGGATTCAGTACAGACAGTAGTGACAAAAAGTGATGTCCAGAGGGAATAATTGCACAATATTTGCTTTTAATGACACTTCAGGTTCTATTAAACAATCAAAATACAAGGAGTATGTTATATTGGGAAGAAGAATACACTAAACGTAAGGTATTAAAATTACAAAATTATTTGGCAAGAAAGGCAAACTTCAGCATATAATTAAATATAGGTTTTATTGTATTATGCAAAAAAGCATACAAAAACAAAAAGCTCACAGTTATTAATATTTTGTTGTTTCTCTCTTGTTTTTGATTACAGCAGTCATTCTTCTGGGCATTGACTCACTAAACTTTGCACATGTGTCATTTTGAATTTCTTTCCAATCCTCCTTAAGTTCTTCCCAAAGCTGAGCTTCACTGGACTTCAGGTTTATAATTTCCCAAAGGGTTTCAATGGCTTTAAGATCAGGGGACTGAGGAGGCCACTTGAAGACTTCAAAATGCTGAGCATGATCACTTTCATTGTGCACAACTTTGTAAATCTATCTAACACCTGCTGCAGATATGCGTCCCCAATACCATTATGTACCTGACATTATACAATGCTACTGTAGGTTGTTACATTTTGACTGCAGCTCCAATCTTGTTGTTATGTACTTTGGCAAATGCAAGATGTTTTTTTTTATTGTAGATAAAACTAATACATGGTTTCTTTACTGATATACAGCCTCTCAATCCAGCCTCTTATAGCTGTTGTCTTACATTTCAATATGAAATTGGAGGTTGGAGGTCCCATCCAGGCCTTTAGAAGCTGCTTTGAAGTGGTCCCACATTTAGGTGATTTTCATTCTCCTGCCAAAATGCTCACTAGTCTTCCATGACCAGCCACAGCACTTTACATTCTGCATGGTAGTGGTCTCCTGTGCTTTGCAGTAATTCTGTGGACATTGTGACCATTCTCATTCTGCACATGACCAATATCCAAAACTGACTGACCAGATGTATCCATTTCAACAATATCCTCCTTGGACACCTCCCTCCATCTAGCCATTTTCACCACAAAATAACATTTAATAATATAGCTAATACCTGCCATATAGTAGTGATTTATTGAATTATAGGCTGGGAATAATGAGTACAAGATTGGTATGTCCACTTGGTCAAAGAAGACGTCCACACACTTTGGTATGTTTCATTGAGTCATGACAAATGGTACAATTGAAACTTGGTTTCAATTGGTTTTACATTTCAGCCACAACTTCACAACACAAAATATTGAATTAATATTTAATAAAAAGTTTGAATAAAGTTAGAAGAAGCCAATTTTCCTAGGTCGGACATCACTTTAGGCCACTACTATAGACAAATAGGCAAATTTCAAACGCAATTCAAGATTTATGAATTGAACACCAACAAAGAGATTAATTGCAATTATTTTATTCAGGTGACAGCCCTGCTTTCTACCATATTATTCTACAAAAATGTTAATACAACCTTTCTGAGGGACCTATTCATTAATCACAGAGAAACAGTGTCTCCTTGGTGGTCCCAGATCGTAGCTAGCAACGTTCTTTTTTTTACTGAAGAAAACTGTGGAAAGGACAGAAAGGAATATAACGAGAGAGAGAGAGAGAGAGAGAGAGAGAGAGAGAGAGAGAGAGAGAGAGATTACAGTGAAGAGTATGCTGTCATTTATTCCTTCCATCTGCAACTAATGAACTGAAACTGAAAGTTGTTCAAGCACACTGACCCCAGCTTTTTTTAAGTCTCGCCTCAAGCTCACACTCAGATTTGATGTCTCTCTCTTTCTGTCATACTCTCCCCCTGTATATGTGTGGGTGTACAATGTAACTTCATCAACATCCTGAACATTTAACTAAGCAGTTTAATGCAGTGTTTTTGGCACAGATGTGTTTTAATTGTCATCATGTAGTCTCATTAAAGGAGTCTCTGTTGAAATGTGCTATCTGAGCCTGTCACTCTCTCTATAATGAAGAATGGCAGACATGCTGGGTGTGAGAGTGTGTCTTGTTAGGAGCAGATTTGAAAGTCTAGTATTAATGTTGTGGGAGACAAAAGAGAGGGAGAGTGTGTGTCAGTAAGGCTCCAATAAAGCAGCTGACCTGCGACCTAGCTGGAGCTCACGGCCCAGAGCACAGTGACACGACCACCTGCAAGCTGGGCTAAAGATGCCACCCTGATTCTACACACACATCTACACACAAACACAGGATATTGTCTAGATTCAATTTGTTGCATTAAATGAATTTTTCTCTATCAGACTTTCTTGATTAGGATCTATAGAGATTAGATCTCTTAAATTACAAGGGATGATCTGTGCATGTCTTCAGCCTCTCCAATCACTCTCAGCCATAAGTAGTACGACCTCTCACCCATGAACCCTCACCCCTTTTCTGTCTGCATGAGCACACAGTTTAGAGATTACAGCAGCTCAGACCTGTGCTCTTTTGTTATGTGCATGAGTCTGTGTACATATGCAGATAGAATGAGGCCTAGGCTTCTCTTGTGATTCTGTCATTGGCTCTTTAAATCAACAAGACCCTGTAATGGCCTCATCTTATTCTTTACAGTCTATAAGGAATCCTTTGGTTTTCTAAAAAGTCTAGGCCTATATCTAGCCATGGGCTGTTAGCTGTTTTAGCAACTACACACTACTGTTCAAAAGTTTTGGGGTCTGTAATTTTCTTTATGTTCACCAAGGCATGCATTTACTTGATCAAAAATACAGTAAAACTCTAAAATTGTGAAATATTACAATTTAAAAATAGATGGGTAAAGTTTGATGACAAACTTTGATGTTGGCTTGACAAAGCCTTGTCTGAAAGTTTGAAATAACTGAAAGGCTTGAAGTTTGAAGATTTTACTCAAAGAAGTCAATAAAATGTTGAAAACATGTTCTAACACATTGCTAACATGTTTTAGCATGTTGCTAACATATTTTAACATGTTAACATATTTTAGAACGATTTAGCATGGTGCTAGCATGATTCTAGTATGATTTAGCACATTTCTGGCATGTTTTAGCATGATTAGCATATTGTTAGCATGATTAGTATATTGCTAGCATGCTTTAGCATGTTGTCCTGGGATAGTCGTTAAGCTTTGCTACTGATAGACAGCTTAAATACTCTATATGTGTAATTGTACAAATGGGACTTTTAGTAGATTTGATCGTTTGTTTAACGAAAATCATAAGTATGATCAGTTAGAAAAGACACAGCATACAGAGTCAGAACAGACTGAAGGTCTGGCCCAAGTTTGGTGGTGCTTGAAAACTCTACAGGAGGAGATACTGTTTAAAATTTAGTCTCAGAATCAAGCCAACATAACTGTTATAAAATCACTATATTTTATTGTAAAATGTAATTTATTCCTTGTGATGGCAAAGCTGAATTTTCAGCAGTTTTGCTGATTTGCTGCTCTACTGCTCAAGAAACATTTCTTATTTACTGTATTTAACTTCTATAGTAGTGAATACAAGATTACATTAAATATATTTTTCGTGTTCCCATTTGCTCAAATAGCAAAAATAAACATCACAAAAAATTTGCTGATGACCCTTAAAACGTGTCATCACAGTCTGTGAAAAAAGTCCATTAGTATCAATGTTGAAAAAAGTTGTGCTGCTTAATATTTTTTGTGGAAATCATGATACATTTTTTTCAGGGTTCTTTGATGAATACACTCACCTAAAGGATTATTAGGAACACCATACTAATACTGTGTTTGACCCCCTTTCGCCTTCAGAACTGCCTTAATTCTACATGGCATTGATTCAACAAGGTGCTGAAAGCATTCTTTAGAAATGTTGGCCCATATTGATAGGATAGCATCTTGCAGTTGATGGAGATTTGTGGGATGCACATCCAGGGCACAAAGCTCCCGTTCCACCACATCCCAAAGATGCTCTATTGGGTTGAGATCTGGTGACTGTGGGGGCCATTTTAGTACAGTGAACTCATTGCCATGTTCAAGAAACCAATATGAAATGATTCGAGCTTTGTGACATGGTGCATTATCCTGCTGGAAGTAGCCATCAGAGGATGGGTACATGGTGTTCATAAAGGGATGGACATGGTCAGAAACAATGCTCAGGTAGGCCGTGGCATTTAAACAATGCCCAATTGGCACTAAGGGGCCTAAAGTGTGCCAAGAAAACATCCCCCACACCATTACACCACCACCACCAGCTTGCACAGTTGTAACAAGGCATGATGGATCCATGTTCTCATTCTGTTTACGCCAAATTCTGACTCTACCATCTGAATGTCTCAACAGAAATCGAGACTCATCAGACCAGGCAACATTTTTCCAGTCTTCAACTGTCCAATTTTGGTGAGCTCGTGCAAATTGTAGCCTCTTTTTCCTATTTGTAATGGAGATGAGTGGTACCCGGTGGGGTCTTCTGCTGTTGTAGCCCATCCGCCTCAAGGTTGTGCGTGTTGTGGCGTCACAAATGCTTTGCTGCATACCTCGGTTGTAACGAGTGGTTATTTCAGTCAAAGTTGCTCTTCTATCAGCTTGAATCAGTCGGCCCATTCTCCTCTGACCTCTAGCATCAACAATGCATTTTCGCCCACAGGACTGCCGCATACTGGATGTTTTTCCCTTTTCACACCATTCTTTGTAAACTCTAGAAATGGTTGTGCGTGAAAATCCCAGTAACTGAGCAGATTGTGAAATACTCAGACCGGCCCGTCTGGCACCAACAACCATGCCACGCTCAAAATTGCTTAAATCACCTTTCTTTCCCATTCTGACATTCAGTTTGGAGTTCAGGAGATTGTCTTGACCAGGACTACACCCCTAAATGCATTGAAGCAACTGCCATGTGATTGGTTGATTAGATAATTGCATTAATGAGAAATTGAACAAGTGTTCCTAATAATCCTTTAGGTGAGTGTATATTTCTATAGAAAGAACAGCATTTATTTGAAATAGGAATCTTTTGTAGCATTATAACTAGCATTACTTGCTGAATAAAATTATTAAATTCGTTTAAAAAAAAAAGAAGAAAAAAAATCATACTAACTCCAAACCTTTGATCAGTAGTGTACACAAAGATGAAAAATTATATATAGTTTTATTATTATTATTATGAAATGTAAAATAGTAGGTTATTTTATTTTATTTTATGTTATTAAGATCCAAACATTTCTTTTGATTTAATTGGGGGTGGGATCACATGCAAATAAGCTTCACTTCATAATAACTGTGTCTCTGTGCTTGCTCTTGCCCCCTGCTGACCGGGAGCAAACTGTCAAATATTCTGCATGGCTTCATACCTTATAGATCAGTTGTTAAATCCAACTCATCATTTGAAAAACGTATTTTTCTATTTTTAATTACTATATTACTTGATCGACTACCAGATATTTTATACAAACATAATTTTGTGGTAAAAATAAAAGTGGTACATGTTCTTGAATAAATCTTTCTTAATATTTTCAATAGATACTTTTGTGCATTATAAATGCTTTTCGTAATCTGTGAATGGGACATAATCATGAGTATTGGTGGTTTGTTTATGAAGAATGCCCCCTTGTGAAGTCTATTTGTCTAAAATTTGTAAATTTACTAAATTTGTACAGATTTAATGAAAGCATTTGAAGACTAGACATGGGAGTCCCTTCCTCTCACTGTCTCTCTCTCGCGCACACACTCTCTTGCATACACAGATAGTTTGATATTCCTGATGAGGTTTACGTCAGCACAGAGCGATGACTGCTTGTCTGCCGTCCACTCTAGGCCTTGCAGCAAAGACCAGCGTGTTTTTGAAAGGAGTGAAGGAAAAACAGAGAGGTCTGGGTAATTTGGTGACACGGGAGGCCCCTGGCGTTCTGTTATCTGAAGACCACCCATCCGAGTCTTGCCTGGACAAACAGAAGAGCTGACGAGTGTAATACGTAGCAGATGGAGAAATCGAGAGAGAAGGAGAGAGAGCGAGGAGTCACTGGGAGAGAGGGAGAGACATCAGAATGGATCCACTATGGTGGTGGTCATTTGGTCATCCTGGTCTCCTATTAGCCACCTGGGCTCAGAGTGTTTAGTCAGCCTACACTGCGGCTTGGGTTACATTTACATTGCTTTGAAAGAACGCGCCTGTTCTCTCTCACACATGTACACTCTGTCCTTCTCTTCCCTTCTATCTTTACGCATATATCTGAACAATACAGATTGTGAAGTGTAAATTGTGGTGCATCTGAGGTGGCATGGGGAGAATGGAGGAAAAGTAATGTACAGTAGATGTCCCAGTTACACATATCTCTAAAAGAAAGGTATTTGCTGTCATGTAAACACATCCTATATTGACAGGAAGGAAAGGACAGATACTCTCCCTCTGAAGACTTGTGTCATTATGTACAGCAGTTAATCAAAGGCAAATAAATCAAACAAGTTTAGTACATTCATCCCTTTGTTCTACACAGCAGATGTCCCAGGATATCAGATTCATCAGATTTTTGTTCCTGGTCTTTTTTTATTTTACAAACTATGTGTTTAAGTGTGTGTGTTGTGGGTTTGTAATCTGACATGATATCCACTGATTCAGGACTAGTGTTCGAGTCATAAAGTCAAGGCAATTGTAAGGGAGGAACTGAGTTTTAAAATTAGTCCGTGAGATGTATACAATAAAAGAGTATACAAGAGTAGTATACAATAAAACACTGGTGAGATTAAGAAGATGAAGATCTGGCTGACCAGGTGGCCTAGTTCAGTTCATGTCTGTGTGAGATTAGAAAGACACATTTAGGTACTTTCTAGGGAAAGGCTTCTTTTTTTTTAACCAACATACATTACCATTCAAAAGATTGGAATTGGTCATATTTTTAAAAAAAAAAGAAAGAAAGAAAAAATTTCACACGATCCTTCAGAAATCATTTGCTCAAGAAACATTTCTTATTATTATCAATGTTGAAAACAGTTGTACTTTTGTACAAAACATAATGAACTTTTTTCCATGATTGGGATGGTTTTCATGTGAAATTGCATTTGTGCTTTTCGGAGATGGCGAGAACTGAGGGCTCTGAAATAGAAAGGGACTATTACAAAGATTATTATTACTCAACAGGTAAGGCAATTTACAAATAACAGAGTTCATTGTAAAGCATTATCTATTGTGAAGGGTCATCACAATGTTGTTGTAGCACTGTGCTGGTATTCATTTTCACATAAGTTAACTTGAATAAATCTACATATAGCCTGTGATAAGATTGAAAATATAATTTCTATGTCAGCCCATAAATAGTTTTAAGCAGTTTTCTTTTCTTTTTTTGCACATTATTTGCTATAAGGTTATGGTAAGACCTGCACAATGGGTGGAGTAATGAAGAGCTGGGTGACATCAACAAGCATATCCAAAGCATTATTGTCTTTTGCAGATTATTTCACTGAGGAGAGAGATGCTTATTTGAACTCATCAGTCAGCAGGAACCGTCTGGAAGTCCGTCTGTAACAGTGATGTCACACACTGAGGCTGTAACAAACCAGAGTGAAGCATACATGGAAAAACTCTTTTGGTAGGTGATATGACCACAGTCATTTGTTCAACCAATCCTCTGACAAATGCATAATGCTGCAAAAAAACTGACAGGTTTTAAACAGGCTGCTGATAGTTATATTTGTTGAGGGGAGCTTGGTGATCTTGGTCAACAAAAAAATGGCATCAGTCTTGCTCACATGTGGAAAGAGTCACACACCACAATTTTTCAAAGATTCAACTCTTAAGTACTTCTTGCAAACCAATCTTATAATTTTAATGGAGAAATGTAGGTTCTCCCCTTTCACCCCACCCCTCAGCTCTGTCTTTTTACTTCTCTGGGGATTTCCAGTTGTTCATAAAGGAACCCTGCTGGTTTCCGTAATGGGAGAAGCTGGTCTTTGATGGTCTTGGCTTCACTCTAAACACTGGAGCTGGGGTTGCTCAAAGTATTTCCTCAGGTAAAATGTAGTTCAGTGCCCATCATTAAATTGTTTTAACATTACAAGTCTAACCTGTAAACTGTAAGACTATAAACAATAATTGCTTCACAAACACAAAACAAGAACAAAAAAACAACCAGAAAGCAAAGTCTTTTCAAACGGATCCAACCCTGGCAAAATCTTAGAGGTTTCAATGAAGAGTGGAGTGCAGCTTGTTTGGCCGGTCAACACATACTTGTAAATGAAAGCAAATTTACTGGATGGCATTGATTAATTTTGAGGATTGTTTAAAAAAAATAGTGATTTAAAGACCAGAATTATGCTTGTTTTTGGATATACAATTTCCGTGACATAATGGGGTCTGATATCCTGGGACATCTGCCGTGATGACATCATTATGTCAGCACAGCTTTAGTGCTAGATTCTTTGGAAAATTCTTTATGAAAGAAACAAATTATAACCAGCAAAGATTTAGTTAACAATCTGACTGGTGCTGACTGAAGATAAAATAATTTATCTTAATTGTTTATTTTAAAACTAATAATGTATGACAGTGAGAATGCTTTGGTGTTTCACACTATAAATCACAGCTTGGCAAAGCAGTGTTTGAGTTGAGTTGTGGAAGCTGAATGACCAGCAGCACTGAACCGATGCTCAGCACCTCGTAAATTGATGAAAGACTCATCTTCACTGAAACACAGGAGCAAATCAGCATGTGTCCTACACATTTCCCATCCCTAACCAGATGTCTGTGCCTCAGTCTGTCAACACTTATAGTCTTTGCTTTAGATTAAAAGTATAAAGTGATTTTACCCCTGAAGAGCTGCTGAACATATTCCTCAAGGTAAGTATGTGTAACGTAGGCCAGTAAGAGCTGTGCATGTAAACCTAACTCCCCTGGCATCAAGAGGCGTGCTAGCAGGTCCTTGTTAGCATGCCCACATCCCACGCCAGAGACTCCAGTTCGAATCCCGCGCAAGTCAAGTAGGACCGGTAGCATTTGGTGCCGTTGACCAGGATAGGAGTGAGGTTTAGGGGGGTGAGTGTAACAGACATAGGCAAGAAAGATTTGTGCGTGTAAACCTCTACCCTGGCATCAAGCCGCGCACTAGAGAATGCGGTCTTTAGCATCCTTGTTAGCACCCACGCCGGAGACCCCAGTACGAATCCCATTCAGAGCGGGTTGAGTAGGACTGGTTGCACATGTTTGAGTTGCATTGTAATTCAAAACAAATCAAAAGTGGTGGGATAATTAATTTACCCAGTAAGTAAAATTTATTTTTATTATATTAATGCTAACTTCTTATTTGTCGATAAATGTTTTGACTGATTTTAATTATTACTCACTATTTCTGTCAAGCACAAAGGTATAAGCTTCCCAAAACAATCAATATAAAAAAAGTTCATTCATTCTAATAGGGAACCCTAAGAGAAGAGAATGAGCCTTTTCTTCTGACTGACTGAAGGCTAAATTTTTCCTGACACCTGTGATGACCACGGCTTTTGTGCTTCAGGGTCCAAGGCAAATGGGGGTAATTTCTGCTACAGCTCATTATGAATGTGTGTTGGAAATGAGAGAGCCCCCCTCCCACCTCTACTTTTTCATTCAACGTCTTACAGATGTTGGACCACACCCAATGTACATATATTCTGACATTAAACGGTTTCTCTCTCATCAATGTAAACCTCCAAATATCATTATGATAAAGCAATGGACCATACTTGTATAGGTGATAATGACTTATATTTGGGAGAGAAGAAATAGGCTAATTGGTGTTAAGATAGTCATACCATGGTCACTGAAAGAAATGTTTGTGAGACACACGTAATGTATTTTTATATATGATTATTTTTTAAGTTGTCGAATTCATTAAATAGTCTTAGTATTCAATACTAAGCTCAACAAAAAATATTTGACAACATAATTTTGAGGGATTTTCCAATTCGTTAGGAAATAAATGATCTATTTCAAGCTGATCGAATAGTTATAGAATAATTAGTCATTTAAACTATTTTACGACAATAAACATTAAACACAGAGTTCTTCACACGTGCTGTTTAAATTCAATGCCTTTAAACCAAATCAGAAAAAATGTACTATCATGCTTGTCATCATGGCTTCATTATCGCTGGATCAGACTCTTTACATATAAAATTTTAATTTCACGTATGCCCATCACCATTATCGCCTCTGCTCTAATATGACCTGATTATCTCAGTAGATTTGAGGCATCATACAAACATTGAAGTCGCAAACAGCTGAATTTAACTTTCAAAGCTAAACCCTGACAAAGACAGACACATAGAAGATCATCTATTTTATTATGGGAACACTGCCTATTGACTGGGTATTGGTGATAGGCTATAGAAACAAACAAAGTGCGGATAAAATAAGACTGCATTTGGCTAAGTAAGAGATCAATATCAAAAGATTCATATACATGGTGGATCTGTATGTAATAAAGACCCATATTGCACATCTGCTGTGTTTTTGTATTTTTATATGCCACATTTCAGAATTTAGAGTTATTGAAAATGATTTTGCAGGGCTGTGTCACGCAATTGACACTGTTCTCAGGCCACACCTCCATATTCTCACACTGTGAAAAAAAACAGCGGAACGAAGACAACATGGACAATGTGCTCACAGACAACAGAGCAGGTTTTATATAATCTTTTATATATTTATATAAAACAATCTCAGCTTTCAAAATGAGTAAGTTTTCAAACAATAAATAAGTTTTAGCAGTTCAAGAGAAGCGGAGTGCATTCTCTTCCTCTTTACTACTAGTTACAGCACAAAATAAACATGGAATGAACATCAGAGGGTATGTTGAAAGAACCATAGACAACTTACTGAAATGTATCATGTCTCATCGCTCAAGCAGTGTTTCAACCACGGATAAAACAGCTTGTAAACAATAGACCTAGGCTATGTAAAATTGTCTAAACTATAGCCTACATATCATTATATTTTTACTCTACCATTAAAAGTTATTATTATAACGTAAAAACTGCACTATATACAAGTTAATTCATCTTTAATAATAATGTACCATGCTGACAGGTTTCCCTGTATAGTTTACTTCAGTAGTTAAGAAAGATTTTTTCCTTGAGAAAAAGTAACTGTTACGGAACAGAGACTCAAAACAAGGAAGTAAATAACACAGAGCTTTATTAACAGCAGAAGGTAATAAGAATGGGTTGGTAGGTATAACAGCATAAAGATATGGTCGTTGAACGATGAATAGAAATACTGACAGTCTGTATCACTGTAGATGGATGAGGAGGTTGTGGATGGCGGAGATGATGGATGCTGAAGCACCCACCACGGTGGAGAGACTGGAGACTGGATGGAGATTTGGAGATGGAGAAGAGATACTGACAAGGAGAGTCAGGAGAGACGATGGAGACACAGAAAATCAGGAGGGACGATGGAGACAAGCAACATTCGTCGGAGACAGGTAAGTAGAAACGGGTAGGTGAGTCCTTACTCTAACGAGACCAGACAAAGTGACTTTGTGATGTGTGTGCTTATATGAGTCTGTGGTGATGAGAAGATGAGGTGCAGGTGCGGGTGATTAGAATTCTGGTGACATCGAACGCTGTGATTGGGTGACGGTGGAGCCTGGCTGATCTCTGACAGTAACATGTAATGTAGGCTACATATCTAAATAAATAAATGTTGAATCGAGATTGAAATCGTATCGCAAGCTCATGAATCAAATCGTGAAATTTGTGTCAATTGCACATATAGCCTAAATATCAACCCGATCTCACGGCAATTCGTACGTATTTTACGAGGTGGCTAATTTAAATAGTACGTTGCCCACTTCATATGATTTCGTATGAATGACCTAATCTCAAACTATGCTTAGTTCTTTTTTAGTCGACATTTTCTATTTGATTACCGCGTGACGCTTTCTAAATGTATACCATAAACCCTGACATCGCTTTCGGCAACATTCTAGGAGCCGATCCATGAAACCAAAGTATTCAGGTCTGACTGTTTTGGCAAAGTAACCATTATGACCATTGATAGGAGAAGTGAATAACACTGATTATCTCTTCATCACGGCATCTGTTAGTGGGTGGGATATATTAGGCAGCAAGTGAACATTTTGTCCTCATAGTTGATGTGTTAGAAGCAGGAAAAATGGGCAAGCATAAGGATTTGAGCGAGTTTGACAAGACGAGCTACTGTAGCTCAAATTGCTCAAGAAGTTAATGCTGGTTCTGATAGAAAGGTATCAGAATACACAGTGCATTGCAGTTTGTTGTGTACGCTTGTACCAGTCAGGGTGCCCATGCTGACCCCTGTCCACCGCCGAAAGCGCCCAAAAGTAGGCACGTGAGCACAGAGCAATTGAAGAAGGTGGCCTGGTCTGATGAATCACGTTTTCTTTTACATCACGTGGATGGCCGGGTGCGTGTGCGTTGCTTACCTGGGGAACACATGGCACCAGGATGCACTATGGGAAGAAGGCAAGCCGGCAGAGGCAGCTGGGCAATGTTCTGCTGGGAAACCTTGGGTCCTGCCATCCATGTGGATGTTACTTTGACACGTACCACCTACCTAAGCACTGTTGCAGACCATGTACACCCTTTCATGGAAACGGTAATCCCTGGTGGCTGTGGCCTCTTTCGGTAGGATATCGCGCCCTGCCACAAAGCAAAAATGGTTCAGGAATGGTTTCAGAAGCACAACAACGAGTTTGAGGTGTTGATTTGGCCTCCAAATTCCCCAGATCTCAATCCAATCGAGCTTCTGTGGGATGTGCTGAAAAAACAAATCCGATCCATGGAGGCCCCACCTCGCAACTTACAGGACTTAAAGGATCTGCTGCTAACATCTTGGTGCCAGATACCACAGTACACCTTCAGGGGTCTGTGCCATGCCTCGGAGCCCATGCCTCGACGAGTCCATGCTGTTTTGGCAGCAAAAGGGGGACCAACAGAATATTAGGAAGGTGGTCATAATGGTATGCCTGATTGGTGTATATATACAGTATTGTATATAGTATTGTTTGTCAACTCTGTTACAGACAAATTAGACAACATTGTTACTCTACCTTGGTAACAGAGTTTGACAGTAACAGAATTGACAATTTTAAACTTTTTAGCCAAAAACTCCAGTTGCTAGCATAAATGCATGGCACTAGTAAAATACTTTTAAACAACCCAGTGTGCAATCAGTGGTAAATTTTGTTTTCCTTTTGATATTGTGGTAACAATTTTGACGTTTTACAAAAAAACCTCTTGGTTCTTTTTCTTCTTGGTGTAAGAACTAAAAATATTTTCTCAGAGAGAGAGCACACACACCTTTCAGTGCTTTAGATCTTATCAGTGAGGGAAAGTGACATAATTTGCGGTATCATAGTTGTGAGATATAATTCCACCAATTTGAAGGCAAAATATGGTAACAGAATTGACGCAAGATTTATGGACACATTTTATAAGAGAAAAGTTATTTTTAAACAATTTAATATTGTAAAATTAGGAAAATGGCTATTTGGGTATTTATAAATAAAATAATTTATAAATAAAAATAAATTAAATATTACCAAAAGAAAAGTAAAATAAATAATTTTTATTACACAATGATACATGATGGAAAAAAAATACACTGACTAATTCGGACAACAGATATATAAGACACTTTTTACAGAAAATATTATATTGGTATGGCCTGTAACATCTTGTGATCCATGACAATGAGTAACAAATAATTAAAATAATTAAAAACATAGCTAACCATTTAAAAAAAAGCTGAAAAAATAATGACTTTGTACTTGTGTAGGCCTACTTGCAATTATAGAATCACCCATAGCTTATATGACCTATGTAGGCTGTCTTTAAAAAATTCTAGTCATAGTCATTAAAAAATCAGCAAAATGATTACAAACTTTAGCCCCTTTTGACCATTTGAACAAACAAGCCTCTATGTAGGTTTTGCATACTACTATTATCAGTTATCCCAAGAGGCGATTTTTCCTCTTTTTATAGTCAAAAAGCCGTGGCTTTTCCCTTGGAGCAAAGCCTTTCAACGTGAAGAGCGAACACACCGCTCGTGGACAAGCTCCAGAGAAAACACCCAGCCTAAAAACAACAACTGGGCTCTTTTTAACTTCTTCAGACCACATCTCAATAAAAGCTGAACAAACACAACCTGCCACCGGCGACCGCGCGGTGTCCAGCGCACGGCACCAGAACAGATCGTGCGGGGATGGGGGAGATCTAGACACTAAAAAAAAAAGTATATATATATATATATATAAATGCACCTCACGGGAACAGCGCGATTCGTTTTCGGTGATGGTAATTTAACAAGCTCCTTAGCCATCCGTAGTATAGGCTTGTAAGCCTGTACTGAGAGAATAGAAAAACAGCCCAAGTGATTTTTATCAGTGGAATTACCCTGGCTGCACCATCTCACACTATTAAACGCGTTTAAAGATAAAGCAGCATCAAAACTTTTTCTTGCGCTAGACAGGAAAAAATAAGCCACCTTGGGAGTACCTCAGGAGGAATTAAACAGCATATAGGCCTAACTTTTATTGTAGTCTCCCCTCAAAGGAAAAGACAACGTGACCTGAACGTCGGCGTGATGGAACGGGTCTGTGAATGGTTACTATTCAATTTGTATTTCGTTCCCCGCTGGTCACGGAGGCGAGATCAGAGGAGAAAGTGAAAACACATGGCTGAGGTCAGTCGGATCGCAGGACCACCAAACTTGTACTGCAGAGAGAGAGAGAGGGAGAGAGAGAGAGAAAGAAGATGATGAAGAGAATACGACAAAGAAGAGATGCTAGCTACTAGGAATAATTGGTGTGAAGAAATCGTCCTAATAGGCAATCATCGCCTGGACTCCGTTACATATAATTTACACTGCACGGAGGCGAAGACGCCTCTTTCCGACCATCCGGACAGCTTGTATTTGAACCGTTTCGCTGAGCAGCCGCTTCGTGGCGTCAGTTCCTCACGCCAATCAAGGCGCTCGTGCCTTATACTCCGAGACAAGTTTTGAATTCCTGGAGCCTAATGTGTTTATTTTAAATATCCCAGGGAAATTATTGCATCAGCGGCAAACTATGTCCACGGAAACGGCCTCTCCTTTGAAGTTTTCAGCAGTGAAACGTGATTTTAATTACATAATAACTTTTTAAATTGTATTTGCACAATAAACGATGTGGATTAAAACTAGGAAATATGTAAGGTAGGGCCGGGAAAGTCTACCATAGGCTACCTCCCCAAACTGCAGGAGCCAAACAGTTTGAAAGATAGAGAGCAGTAGTGGGGGGTTATACAGATGCAACACATGCCTCAAAATGAATAATTAATCTGACGTTATTTCTCTTTCTGTTTTTTTGGCAGAGCTCGTTAGTGTTGGCCGCTGAATGGTCGCATGATAAATGACGGTGTGGCTCTCCCGGCTCTCCTTCACTAATTAGCGCTCTGTGAACTCCGTCGCCTCCGCGCGAACACAAACCAAATCCTATGAGCTCAACGAGAGTGAAAACATTTCTCTTGGTCTGCCCTTAGAAGTCTGTTGGCAGATCCATATATTTCCAGTGAACCCAGGCTGCCTGTTTCCACGTCAACTCATTTCACTCCAAATGTTACTGTGAGATAGGTAATTTATTTGCTTCTGGACATGCGGCATATAGTGCACACCATTAAGACAAACTTAGATCTAAGTCATTATGTAGCCTAATGTTAAGTGAATGGCACAAATCTTTTTAAAGTGGGAAATATTGAGCCAAAACATTAAATCCACACCCAATACCATTTTAAAAAGAGAAAATGATAACACATTCATAAAAGAAATGATAGACATATTACTGCTCTTAGTGCAAGTAATCTGAGACAATCTACAGCTTCCTAATGTGGCACAGTTGTGTCCCTAGTGTGGGACCCTGAAATGTCTGAAATGACTTTAGGCTAATCATACTGTCCCACTTTTCGAAACACATTTCCTAAAGTGGGACACTAGGAAATTTGATACAAATTTAAAATATATAGTTTATACAAACAAAATTATACTATTTTCTGATGGACAAACATTTCATAAACACATTAGGCCAAAACGTAGCCGGATTGTTTTGTTTAAAATTAATTTATACCCCTTAATATCAAGTTTGTCAAAATGTCACTGACCTTTGGGTGGTCTTCACACAAGATGCTTTCTGTTTGATGATTGCTGCACCCTATATATGACTGGACATTTGAGAGGTCATGTGATTTTGATCACGTGACACCACAGCTTTAGCTAACCCATAGTTTCACTGGCATACATGTATTTATGGGGGACCTACAAACACTAGACTTTAGGTGTCCCACATTAGGCAGTGTCCCACTTTAGGACAATTTACGGTTAATATGCCTTTTTGGTCAAATACATGCTATGTACATGCTAAATACATGGTTATTCATATGTAATGCACTACTTTAACAATGAGGCTATGAAAAAACGAATAAAAAATACCAGTCACACAATCGTTCATTCTCCCCTCCGCCATGTTTAATGTTTATTGCACGCCCAACTCTGAAAAAGTTTCCCTGTAAAAACAACTTGAGAGGGTGTTTATGTCCAATTTCTGACTAGGAAACTCGTATTTACAATATTTCGATAGCACGTGAAGACAGCATTAATCTTGTGGAGCAACAGCAATTGACATTAATGGAAAAGCTAATGGATAGCTTTCTGCAGGTAATACAGATCTACTTGATGTATTATACTACTATCTCTGACTTTCTGTTTCACCGCTTTTCAGCAGCAGCTTGCCCCGCTTTTGAATCTGTAGCATTACATACAGCAAAAGAAATCATATTTTACTTGAGTTGTGAATATTTTCTGTATGTGTTAAATGTTATAGGCTAGTATGAAAAGACTGTGGCGTATACTGTATACACTGATCAGGCATAACATTATGACAGGTAAATAACACTGATTATCTCTTCATCATGGCACCTGTTAGTGGGTGGGATATATTAGGAAGCAAGTGAACATTTTGTCCTCAAATTTGATGTGTTAGAAGCAGGAAAAATGGGCAAGCGTAAAGATATGAGTGAGTTTGACAAGGGCCTAATTGTAATGGCTAGACGACTGGGTCAGAGCATCTCCAAAACTGCAGCTCTTGTGGGGTGTTCCCAGACTGCAGTGGTCAGTATCTAGTAAAAGTGGTCCAAGGAAGGAACAATGGTGAACCGGCGACAGGGTCATGGGCAGCCAAGGTTCATTGATGCACATAAGGAGCGAAGGCTGGCCTGTGTGGTCAGATCAAACAGAAAAGCTGTAGCTCAAATTGCTCAAGAAGTTAATGCTGGTTCTGATAGAAAGGTGTCCGCAGCATACATACTTCTTGGAGGGAGACTCCTGACAATAAAATTTTAGATGCTGCCATACTCCTGTGGAATGGGCCCTCACAAGCTGTAGAGATAGCCTCGACAACCATTTACTGATATGAACCGAAGCAAACCAGCAGCTGGACAGTCTTACGCCACTGGGCATTCCGGTGGACTTGAATTTACTTGAGTTATGAATTTCTCTTAAAATTGAGTCTAGGGGCTCGAAGGGTGCCTGGGACAAGATAGCTGGTGTTCTCTGCACCTTAAAGTAAAGACTCTCCACTTTAGGGTGTAATGTTTCCTCATGGCACTAGAGTTAAGGATGGTCTCAACAACCTCGGCTGAGAGAACATAGTTCAAGAGTTGGTCCCCCTCAGGGGCCAAACCCAAAGGTTCCACATCTCCGGCTCGGGGTGGTAGATTGTGCCTCCAGCCTGCAACAGAAGATCGCTCCTGACAGGAATCTCCCAAGGAGAGCCGTCCAGGAGAGACATCAGATCCGAAAACCAGAACGATCAGGATCTAACACGATCTAAACTGCTTATTCGTCATATCTAAGTTCTTCGATTGGCCTATGGGACAAGCAAACAATAAATAGGATGGACAGAAACACTTGTTGAAGACACAGAAGCTAACGCTGCATTGTTCCGGGTATCATTTATAGCTTCTGCAGTATGTCATCACGCGTCACAGGGTGAAGTTGCGCCAATTAGGATTGGATTAGTTCCACACGTGCTTCAGACTCAGTCACGCTGAGGCGTTCCTCCATAGCATCAATGTCAGGCGCAGCGTGAGTGAAAGGGAACCAACATACAGTGCAACTAGTTCGATTCTGACTGTTTGTCCATATGACAATGTGTCGTTAAAGATTTAAATAGTGAGACCCATAGTGAAGTAGACATTCTTTTGTTCATCTGTCATTTACATTAACCAGCACGAATAACTCCTCTTCCACACTATCGGTCTGACTATTGCTCAATCTGACCCTCTTTAGGTTGAGCATTTTTCCCATTTCAGATAAAATAGTTATTGCCATTAAATGTTTTAATGTAATTTTTTGAATGCTACACTCTTAAAAATAAAGGTGCCAGGAAGAACCAAAAAGGGTTTTTCACGGCGATGCCATAGAAGAACCGTTTTGTGAAAGGTTCTTTAAAGAACCATTTTTTTCTAACCATTTTATATTCTAAAGAACCTTTCTATGCTATAAATAACCTTTTGTGCAATGGAAGTGTTCATGGAACCATACACCCCACTAAAGAACCTTTATTTTTAAGAGTGTATTAAAAAATAAATCTTCAGTACGTCAGGTTATTTATCTAATAAGGTATTTCATTTTCTACTTTTGTGTAACATTTTATATGTTGTAGATCTAACAGACATTATCTTTGTGTGTGAGAAAAAGCTGTTTTTGTTTGTGTGTGTCTTGAGCATCAGTCTGCCTTCTCTCTCTTTCTCTTTCTGTGGCATTAGTGAAAGTGAGGCTGTGTGGGAGAATCTTTCTCTTAAATCACACTATGTGCTGTATGATTATATGACTCCAAGAGTGGTCAGTATGGCAGTTTGTCATCTCTGTGGTGACAGTGTGTGTGTGGTCCCCACAATGTAGTTCAATAGAGACACATATAGCCAACATCACTACAAATACAGTTTCCAGTTCTTTGGTTTATGATTAAAAGAGCAGTTTACTATACACAAAATATATGCAGACAAATACGTCAAACTCTTTATCTTTATGCATCTCCTGCATCTTTAATTTGTCTGCATTGCATAGAGACACATTCATTCAGGGAGATAGTGGACTTTTATTCAGATAAGAGTGCATGTGTTTTACATCTGCAGAATAATCTGTTTTGTAGATTTCCTGAGCTAATTCATCTGATGGACAGATGCATTTGGTGTGTATGTGTCTGTGTGAGAAAAAGATCCTGTCACTTTGTGTGTGTGCTTGGCTGGGTTATAACTGAAAATTGCCACAAATGATTTGAGCTGTCATATTTTTCCTCCCATTGACCAGATCACATGTGTTTTTCATAAACATCACATGACGCTCACCATAAAGGATGTGTAACAAGGGCCCTCCGTCAGTGGTAGCCACTCCACCCCAACATGCAGCATGCACTCCGCACTCTTCCAGCTATTACTGTGTCACCGAAAAAGGACCACCAACGCTCACTGTTTCATAACTGTATGTGTTTGTGTACATGCTTGGTGATTATAGTTGCAGGATGCATTTCATCCACCACATCATTAATCATAACACCCCATCAGTTACGAGTTGTGATAAATATATGCACATGGCCATGCGCACACATACAATACACCCTTCTCATTTAAAAGATATGGATCTTTCCTTCCCACACACACATAGATTGTCACACCAGTCTTTTAAGCTATTTGGAAGGTTCCACTTTACCACCAACACAGAGAGGGTTGGAAACACCCAGACCCGCCCACCTGTCATTTTCTCCTGGTAGTCTTACATTAAAGCATCTGTGAAGTTGCTCCCAACACTGTCACCATTTTAAGAGGATATTGCGGTTATTACTGGGCTGTTGACTACATATGTCTGGTTATTCATAGATTAAAAAGGATTTAATAATGAATTGTGCATTATCAAATTACTGTGCAGTCAAATTATAAAAATTGAGGAAAAAATCTAGGGGGTGGGGGTGGGGGGGAGGAAATAGAATGTTCCTGTACAAAACTTGCATTTGATGTGATCAATTGGTTGCATTTGTTGTGTGATTTGATTACGGGACTGTTTTGTATGATTGTGAGGACTGGCAGACTTCCGAACTGAACGACTCTGTCCTTACGTCTCCTTCCTAAACTAGGCATACCCTGTTTTTGTGAGTGTGTGTTTTAAGTCTGGAGTCGATTAACTTGATCGTTTTTATGGCATTTTGCTGCATGTGTGGCAGCTATGAGAAATTTTTGGATAGGAACCGAACCCAGTTCTATTCCCCCTGGCCAAATCTCTGTGTGGCATTCATACATATCAAAGCCAATAATAAGGACCTTAACACACATTTGTACCAGAACATTCTGCCTGATAATATGCTTAGGATACATAAATGCTTGCTTCTATTCTGAAAACTCCACTTCTGCTTGCCAAAAAGTGTTAGCAAAGTGTTGTGTAGTGCGTGGTCAGATGATAGGTTTAAATGATCACTGTTTGAAACATTGCCCCACATATGCCCCTAAATGATTTATTGCCTTCACAAAAACACTTTTGTTTGCACAACCATCCAACTCCTTAAATGTACTAACTATTTTTCTGAATGTCCCTATGGTAATTAGTTTCCTCTAATCATAAATCATATTGTGTTTGTTTGTGTGTGAGAAGGAGAGGGGCAAAGGGAATGAAGGATATAGAACCTTTTTTTCCCCGGATCACTTAATGAAAACGAGTGAGGTAGTTGTATTTGGATGGCGCTATATGCTCATACAAGTTGCAGGTTAGGTGTGGGTGAGCCAGATGTTGTACTCGTCATGTTGTACAATCTCATTAAAATGGGTAACATGATATATTGGAATCATATTTGTATCGGCCCATAGTTATCTTTCAACATTGATTTCTACTTGTGGATGCCTGTTTTTGCGCTAGCTTAAAGGGATATTGCTAGAAAATTTACTTTTTAAGAGTATTATTTCTTGAAGAGTGCTGTAGGGACATTCTTTAACTTTTCCACTTTCTCATTTGCTATTAATCTTAAAATAAATATCTATGCATATTTCATTTTTTTTTGTGAAAAAGTCTCATATCTCAGATTTTATATATCTGACATTAATTGGTTATCGGCTATAAATGTAAAACAATTATCAGTATTGACCAGAATTTTAATATTGGTGCATCCTTGGTTAAAAATAGTTCACGAAGATGACAGTCTTTCCTTCTGACATGAGTTTTTATTGACACAAATGAGCTGAAATGTACAGATTTACGAAGCTAGGTGCTTGTGAGAATTTGTTGTCAGGGGCACATGTGTGGTGATGTTGTAGTAATTGTGTAAAAAGTAGATAGTAAGAGGCTTCAGCAGTGCAACAGGGAAACCTGACTGATCTACCAATGGCATTCTACTAAAACCAGAGAGGCTGAGGGCAACCCAAGGCATTAGGGTTCCCAGAGACAATAGAAGTTTGTTCTTGCAAACTGTCAGCAAGGTTGTGGGAGCGTGAGTGAGAGGGTGACAGCAGTGCAATCTCCCTCTCACTTAATGCTGCCTTGTGTAATTAGCTGTATAGTGTAGGAGCTGACCCTAGCGGAATGCATGACATTCACATTGCTCTCTCATTATACACACTATAAATGGACTATACCTTTGTGGAGTCCTATTTGGAGCTCAAGAAGTTGTGTGACATGTATAAATGTTTATAATGGCTTAAATATTAATATTTTATTATACATTAAATATTATTTTAACGATTACACTACCATTCAAAAGTTTGGGGTTGGTAAGTCTCTTAGGCTGCATGCAAAAATAAAAACCAGTAATATTGTGAAATATGATTACAATCTAAAATGAATGTGTAATGAGCTGTTCCAAGACTCAAAGGTTAAAGGATCCGAGCGCAGTATTTATTCAGAGGGTAATCCACAATCGTAGTCAAAAACAGGCAAAAGGTCATACACAGGCAAGCAGTCCAAACAGGCAAACAAGACAGGAGAGACAGGCAAAAGGGTTATCCACGGAACAGGCAAGAAATCCAAAACCAATAGAGAAAAGAAACCAGGGAAAACGCTCAGAAATGCAGTATTACGACAAACAAGACTTCGCAGTGAATGACAGAGTGAACATGGTTTATATAGGCTGAGGTAATGAGGTAAATGAGACACAGGTGTAAACAATGAGTGCTGATGAGTCTGGGCAAAGGATTATGGGTAATGTAGTTCTTGATGGAGTGACAGTCCGGGGTGGAGTGCCCTCTGGTGGTAATCAGGGGCACTCTCACTTGTGAATTGTGACATAGCCCCCCCCTCAAAAGGAGCGGCTTCCAGACGCTCCTAAAAGTGTCCAGGAGGGAGGTGGAGCAGAGGCGGACACGGGTCAAGATGGAGGGCCAGGCTCGTGGAGTGAAAGAGGGCCTGGAGACTGAGGCAGAGCAGGCAGCCAGGGCGGAGCAGGCCAGGTAGATGACCAGGGTGGCACAGGCCGGACAGATGACCAGGGTGGCACAGGCCGGGCAGGCGGCCAGGGCAGATGACCAGGGTGGCACAGGTAGAGCAGGCTGAACAGACGGGCCTGCAGATGGGCTTGAAGCCCCCCACGGCGGAGCAGATGACCACCACAGCAGTGCAGATGGGCTTGAAGACCCCCACGGTGGAGTAGACGACCACCACAGCAGTGCAGGTAGTTCAGGGAGCCATGGCTGGAATGGCGGCCATGATGGGACGAGACTCTGGAATGGCGCCCATGACAGAACTGCTACATTCATCCTCTGCGACTCCCACAGTGAATGCAGAGCCGCTTACCTGAAGGGCATAATCAAGGAACTCACTCAGGGACCCTCGAGGACCATCACGGACGAGTCTGGTTTGTAACAGTTTGTTGAGTCCATGGCAAAAAAAGTCAATCAAAATAAAGTCCGGGAGGTTGGTGATGTTTGCGATGTTCAGAAAGTCTCTGATGTGGTCCTCGAGTGAGTGAGTTCCTTGGCCTATACTGCTGGATCCATGCTTGGTGAAGTCTTCTGTAACGAACTGCTCAGAGACTCAAAGGTTGAGGATCCAAGCACAGTATTTATTCAGAGGGTAATCCACAATCGTAGTCAAAAACAGCAAAAGGTCATACACAGGCAAGCAGTCCAAACAGGCAAACAAGACAGGAGAGACAGGCAAAAGGGTTATCCACGGAACAGGCAAGAAATCCAAAACCAAGAGACACGAAACCAGGGAAAACGCTCAGAAATGCAGTATTACAACAAACAAGACTTTGCAGTGAATGACAGAATGAACATGGTTTATATAGGCTGAGGTAATGAGGTAAATGAGATACAGGTGTAAACAATGAGTGCTGATGAGTCTGGGCAAAGGATTGTGGGTAATGTAGTTCTTGATGGAGTGACAGTCTGGGGTGGAGTGCCCTCTGGTGGTAATCAGGGGCACTCTTACTGGTGAATTGTGACAGAATGTTTTCCATTTTAAGATATTTAAAAATGTAATTTATTCCTGTGGTGGTAAAGCTGATTTTTAAAAAGCCATTACTGTGTCACATGATCCATCAGAAATCATTCTAATATGCTGATTTGGTGATCAAGAAATATTTCTTATTATCACATCTAAAAACAGTAAACTGCTTAATACTGCTTATTATTTTTATGAAAACTGTGATACATTCTCCTCCCACCAAGATTGTTCAATGAATAGAAAGTTCAAAAGAACAGCATTTATGTGAATTATTTTTTTTTTTTTAGTTTTGAACGGTAGTATATATGATATTTAATAATATGTTTCATGTTTAGTATGTAATATAGGTAAATATGAGTATATGTATATTTAACCAGAACTTTGCAACTCATTAGTGATAGATGTATTTACTCTTGTGGGATTCACATCTACAGTCCAACCAGCCCAAACCTATAAAAGAAATATGCATATGTATGTTCATAGGAGGGAAAATCACATCCCAAACCCTACTATTAGTGGTGCATAATTTTTCCTTAATTGTTCTTCACATAATGTGTGTGGCTTGTGTAAATGCAACCAGAGACACGCATTCAGGGTTTCACAGGGCAGATTCCCATGTGATTATGAGGGTATAATGATTGTCTCTAAAACCCAGTCATGCAGCTGCATTTGCATGCAGGCTCTCAGATTTGTTAAAAGATATACTGTATTTTCAGTCCCCTGCAAACGCTATGCTATATTTAACATACAGACACCCACCATTTATCCCTGTCTATCTGTATATTTCTCTCTGCGGCAAGGGTTCACTGAGCGTCTGAGAAGACACACTCCGGTTCAGTGGCTCCAGACTAACAGTGAGTTGGTGGTCTGTTCTGTCTGATCACTGTGCTACACACAGATCTCAGGGTGCTGATCTCTTGTTAGATGTTTTAGATTAAGTCTCATCATACCACAGATCTCCGGGCAGTGAAAACGCATCGTTTATCAGAAACTGATTACAACAGATTCAGGGTCACTGATCCCAGAACAGCGTTAAGCACCCCTTTGTGAATGCAGATAATGGTGTCAGTGAGCAAGGCCTGATCTCTGTACAGATTCAGCATGGTCACTGCACCTGCCACAAAGACTGACCAGCTTCTGTCTCTGTGAGCGCAAGTGTTAATGAGGAAATTTGTCTGTGTAGTGAGTGAGAAAGCGAGTGAGCAAGAGAGAGCGAGAGGGAATGTGTGTGGGTTTGTGTGTGGGGGGTAAACCCTGAAACACTGAAAGGCACTGACTGTCTGTGAATAGAAGGATTATCTCATTGCTCTTTAAAGTGGTTGACAAAGGGTTTGTGGTAAAACATTCACATCTCTTGTCAACACTTATTCATCCATCAGGTTATACTCTTCGATTAAAGGATTAACCTTGCTCCGAGGGTTCATATTCAGAAGATAAAGCTCTTTATACAGCCACTGAGAGATTACAGTTAGAGTCAGTCACACACATAATTGAGGCATTTATCCAATTTTTAGTAATCAGATATTTTTTTCAGATTTATTAGGGGGGGCGAAAAACGTGGTTGAAGTTTGAAATCATTGCCAAGAAAGGCTCACACAAGCTGCTCAGCTGCTCAACGTTTCCCTCAACTTTCCCACGCGGAGACGTCAGTGCACATTTGGGTGGCAGCCGTTCTTCTGTTCCTGTGTGTTCTCATCTTCTGACATGAATTGTGGCATCTTGTCGTGCACATGCTGGCGTTGCTAAGTGAGCACCACCCAAACAGAGCTTGTGCTGCACAGAATTGGAGAGTCTATTGTTTGCAGCCCAGCTTCAGAGGGCATTCAACTGCCAAGACATGAAGTGTGCCTGTGTGTTCTGGGGTGTATATGCCACAAAACGTGCACACAAGTGTAAAACTCATTTTTTATGAATTTGTAAAATCTCTGAAAAGGCTAATTAGCTCAAGCCGTTGTAATCAGTTATCAGTGCTATAGTAAACACAATGGGTGGTCAATAATTGACAACTACAGTGGACTTAGTTATTTATTGGCTATTATTTGTGTTTTACATAGTTTGAAAAAAGTCACAAAGTACAAAATGTAGATATATAGATATGATATATATTTCTCAATTATGTGAAACTCGTTTTTATTTATTCAAAAATACATAAAATAAATTAACTAAACTCTTTATACATTTTCATATAAAGCAATTTATAAAGCACAAATTATAGGTATCTCTGTTAGCTCTAACCTTTTAAATTATGTAAATGTTGCTGTTGTTACAGAATATCCAGAGATATAAACTTTAATAATAAATCCAAGTAGAAACTTATAACCATGTTAAAACATAAACAAGACCGAACAAAGAACTGAGATGAGGGCTTAAACACCAGGGTGAGCTAATGACCTGAACAGAAACAGGTGCGGGATTAATTAGAAACTATATGGAAACTAATGAACAGGAACACAGGCAAAATGGGAATAGAGAGTATGCATTGACGTCACTTTCCCGCTGGATCACGCCCCTCAACCGGACTGAGTGGCAAAAGAGCTGCTGCATGACTCGATTTAATAGGGGAAACTGCGAAAACGCAAGTAAAACAAACCATTATCAATTATTAAAACGTTGGACTCGATATAAGTGTTCCTTACAACTTACCAAAGATCCAATGATCCATGGATATTGACATGCAGCCAGGATCGTGTTTCCTGACATTTATATGTGCCTGATTTCAATGCCAGGGAAATACATAAAGCAAATTTGCCTGTGAACGTTTTAAATACAATATAGGTCTAAATCCAGGTGATCACTTATATCAGTGTTATTTATATTGTCATATCGTCCAGCTCTAAAACTTGTATAATTTTTTGTCAGTGTTTATTTAAAAACATAAAATTATGCAGAATATAAGATGATTTATGATTTTACCCCCAAATTCAACATATTAACAAAATAATAACTGTAAATCCACGTTTCACTGCCTGGAGTCCAGTTGTTTCTGTGAATTGCAGTGATCCATGTGCTTCTCTTTTCTGTAGCTTTTGGCAGTCGGTAAAAATATACCTTGGACTCCGGCCGACGGTGACGTTACATGCACACCTTCTATAGGGAAAACGAAACCAAAACACACTAAGGGGCCGTTTACACGACACCGTTTTCAACAAAAAATAGAAAACGTTTTATATACGTTTTGGCTGTTCATTTACACAACAACAGTGTTTTGGGGGCCTGAAAACGCAAGCTTTTGAAAGCAGATTTTTGAAAACGATGCTGTTATCGTCTCTGTGTAAACAACAAAAACGTGAACTTCTGAAAACAGTGATGTCCTGCGCATGCATATTACGTGTTCAGCCTATAGGCGCGTAGTGTTTCTTTACAAAGTGACATCACCAACTACTGGCCTGGCAGCATAACACAGTGTTTAAATTGTTTTCACGCATCCGTGTGAACATTGTCGTCTGTACACGAAAAACACAAAGGAAAAACTTTTCGACTTTTAGTACATTGTTATTGTGTAAACGTAACCTAAAACTAAAAATACATAGACATAACTCTGACACACTCTCAGAAAAAAGGTACAGTGGACGTACAATTTTGTTCCATGGGGAACAAAATGTATAACTGTACCTTTAAAGGTACACAATTGGTCCTTCGGGTACAATTATACCATTGTTTTAATCTACTTTGAGGTACAAAAATGTACCCTTAAGGGTACCACCTCTGTGACAACCACTTACCTTAAAAGGTACAATTTTGTACTCCTTTTTCTTGTGAGTGCAGTTGTGTCTGTGTTTTGTTACAGGGTAATCAGGTATGTAGCGGGTAGCTATCTGGTGTTCTGGACCAGCTCTCTGTGCCCTCCTCAGCGGGATTCATTGGGTCTTTGTGTTCTTGTTTTCCACAAAGAGGCTTCGGCACAAATCCCTTTGGCACGGAGGGGCCATAGCAAAGTAAACAGAGATTTATGTCTTTAACCTTTTGACCCTCCAAGTGTTTTTGAATGGTAATCACACACGTTTATGAGTTATGGGTCGACAGGTTAAAAAATGCACAGCATTGTTGCTATAGGACTAACCGGGAGCCTGTGATTGGATGATTGGTCTCCAATTACCCAGGGTGCCCTCGTGCTGTAGGAATACTGTCTACAGGTTAATCCTCGCTTCCTACTTAATGGAAAGAGTGCGTTAGGAATATTTTCTCCATGAGCATTTGCGAGAGTAGCTATAGTATGGTCTATGTTTGATTGTAGCAGTTACGCTATGTTTTGTTTGTATGGTGAACAATGATGACTCTCTGTTTGACGTTATCCAGAGAATCCTTTGACTCATTTGAAAAGAGGCAGAAGCGAAAAAGTGAAAGAAAATGAAAACACAACTATTTTGAGACTACATCACTTCGGTCACAGAAGCCAGAGTCTCTTTGAAGTTCTTGATGGTGTGTGTGTCCCATTCAACAGACCCCCTCCTCACTTCCCTTTCCACCCTGCTTGTGTCAGGAAGGTTACAGCGCATACGCTTGTTTTGTGAGACGAATGCATTCGTTCTCTATTGTAATATGAAACACTCCAGGCCCATCCCCTCCCTTGCTCCCTCTCTCCCGTTCCTTCTTCTCCTCTGAATGGAGAGAGACAATTAAAAGCACATTAGATCTTTTCAAGTGCTTGTAATTTCATAAGTGAGGGTCCCCAGCTCTGCACAGGGCTTAGACGAGGGAAAGCCGCGATATTTAGAGGGGCCCGGGGGAAAGATGGGAAAGAGATATTAACCTCGCCAGGGACAGCTCTCAAAGAGGCCACTGCTAGCCACACAGCAGCCCACCCACACCGACACCTGCAGCTTTAAAAAGGCTCACACACATAAAGACACTCTCGCACATGTACACGTTCACACACGTCTTGATTATCCAGTATGTCGATGGAAGCCGGTTTCCTCACAATAAATCAGTGAGATTTATAGTTATGTTGATGTTTAACGAAGGTTGATGAGTATTTGATTGATAGACCTCAACAGTAATAAACCAAAGAAACAGCACCATGCAGACCTGTTGCATCGGCTAAGTGCCTGACATAGAGCAGACAGCTTTCTGGAAAAACATGGGGTTGAGAATAAATGGCAGTAGGTGATGATATATAGTTTTTACATAACATAAGTATTCTGAATGTCAGATTATTGTCTGGAATTAAGTGTGAGGCATGTATAATTATGTTTTTAAGAGTCTTTGCCAGTGTTCACCACACTTTTCCAGTCACTACACACGCAGACAATTTTCGACTAAAAGGAATTTCTTTGCTGAATAGGCACCGTTACGGAATGAATGTGCATCTTGCAATATTAGATATTTCATTGTAAATCAATTTAAATTTAATTAAACGTAACTTCTATTGCTCTTTTAAAGTTAATCTGTGCATCACTGTATATATAACAAAAACAAGAAAACAGAAAATAACTAATGGAATATTGGTATGAATGCTTCTTCCTGTGAGCTTTTGTTTTTTTAATGCATTTTTTTTTTTTTGCATAGTGAAAAAAAACCTGTTGCTGTAGTTTGCCTTTTTTTTCTCCAAATAATTTAGTCATATAAATGCCTTAACCAAGTTTAATGTTTTGTTCTTCACTCATATTTAAAATATTTCAAAATATAAAATATTTTCCTCAAATTTTAGGGTCAGTAAAAACAAATATCCCCTCCAGACATCACTTTTGGCCACTACTTTATATAATTGTATAAGCTGTATACTGTATAGATATATATTTTACAAAATAGTACAACATTTTAATATAATTTATCCATTATCAGTTATAATATGAAAGTAATTATTGGCTTGTCGATATCATACAGAATTTTAATATCGGTTCATCCCTAATGCTCAGCATAGGGTAATGCATGGTCAATTATTTTTTTATATCTTAACGGACTTATTTGTGAGTGTGTGTTGAGCAGAAGCAAAAAGAGCTTCCTCTCTTGATGTAATTTATTTCAGAAATTCCAACCATAACCCATCTGTGTGTGTGTCTTTGTAACGGGATGATATATTGGCTTAATCAAATAGGAAAATATGTGTAACCCAGGTCCTGACTCAAACTGCAGCTTGCTTTATTATTGTAGCTTAAGGTGCAGCATGGCCTTGCCTTCTTTGATCCTAACTGTTTGAGTGTGTGAATATGTGTGTGTGTGTATGTGTGTGTTTATTTTTTTAAGTGAGGGTGGTACTCAGTGCTATTGGCTTTGATTACAAAAGGTTTAACCTTCTGAGGAACAGAGGAAAGATATTTTGTTGAAAACATTAACCCTTGATGTGTTTCTCCAAAAAGGAGCGCTTAAGTCTGTGTGTGTGAAATCAGAGACAAGGGAGCCCATTACCAAGATCATTATAAACCCAGTGTTTCTCGGGACACAGAGTTCAATAAGACATAGTCCTAGTCATCAATCCTGTGTGAGAGAAAGTGTTCAAGCGAAGGAGAGCGTACCTTGAGAGCAGCCCCAGGCACAAGCTATGTCATGGCTGCCATTTGCCGCTGATGAAAAATGTAAAACATTTTAACCGGCCATTACCGAGATGCTTTGATGTACTTTCACTTTGACAAGACCCAGCTGTCATGATTGTTTTGTTTGTTAATAAACATGTAGCATACACTCTGAGGTCAAAAACAGGATCAAAAATATGTTTCAGAAATACAACACATATCTATTTTTTCTTTATTGTAAAATTATTCAGTCTTCTTTGTCATAATTAGAATTTTAATTATTTAAAAAAGGTCAAGACAGGCACATATTTTACATTTCTTTATTTCCTTCATTGTGGCAGCTCCCAACTCCCTCATTCCACTTAATGCTATTGTGTTTGCAGCTTTACTTCGTATAGGCTGAGTAATATTTCCCATAGACATAAAATGAACATGTATTTTCTTCCTGTTAAGTTCAGGGGTTGGGGTCATGGTTGATGTTTAAGTTTGGGTTAAATTTGGATTATTTAACTCATAAGATTTTGCCATTTTGTACAAATTATTATGACTTCTTATGAACAGTTTGGATTGTGCAAATAAGCCAGATTTTCCATTGATTTCCAAATGATTTGTATCTCTTTTTTTGGTACGTATGTATGCTCCTGTCACTAAACATGGCATTTAATGCACTTAATGACAATAAAAAAGCACTAGAAGATTTGTTTGACAAGACCAGCATCCAGAAGGAAGGCAGTAGATAAAGATGCTAATGCAGTCATTCCTTTCAACTGGAAGAGAGAGAATATGAGATGACTCTTGTTGTACAAGTTTGTCTTAGCATTTATATATTTAGTGAGAGTGAATGCTCTACAGAACTTTGAACCCAATGTAATTTCATTTTCAAAAGCAAAGTACATCTGTGATTTACATTAGTTTGCGTATGTGGGGTCTGTGATGGTGTTAAAACTCTTTTTTTTTTCTCTTGAAGAACCTTTTTACCCCCAAATTTGCTACACATTCACCCCTCCGTAAAAACATGATTATCACTGCAGCGTGAAGCTGCCCACCATCATTCACCCGGCTTAGGCTTTCTGAAGTTAGCAAATCACCAAGAAAATTGGAGAGGTCTGCAAAGTGTTCAGCACTTATGATCCCATCCCAGATCTCTTAAGTGTGTGTGTGTGTGTGTGTGTGGTTGGGGGAACCCCACACCAGAGAGCTGCGTTAGTTCTCCGACCGTAACATAAACCAATTTCCAAAAGCAGTTTTCTCCTTCATGGTGTAACTAGGAACAATAATGCATGTTTAAGAAACAAGACATTTATCAAGTTTTCTCGAAAAAGACACTTAAAAATGCTACACTTATCAAACAGATAAAAACACATTAAACAGAGAGAGAGAGCGCGAGAGAGAGAGAGAGAGACCACAGAGTGAGGAAATGTTTTGAAAGCATTCTGAGAGTGTTTTGAATGTGTGTGGCGAACCAAATTTCTAAATTATATATTACATATAATCACATGCACTGAAGGGGATGCAGACTTTTGAAGAGCATAAGGGATTATCTCTAAAAGACAAATATCCAGGGTGTAATATTTTTCTTTGTCTGTCCTTGCATTGGAATATCTAAGCAGTATATACTGTATATAACACAATATACTGTATATATTTGAATTCACCTGGATAGCAGCCATATTGATTTATTGAATTAAAATGAATGTAGAACTGAATAATCTTTGTCATGACAATGATCCAATTTAAGGCTGCTCTGATGCTTAATTTAATTTACCCAGAAGAAAAGCAGCATCAGAACTGCCTTTGATAAGGGACTGAGATGGGTCAGATTTTATGTGGAATTGCATCTTTAATTTGGAGCAGCACAAAGCAGCCGCCTGTGTAAAGAAGATGCCTTAAAACTTTAATGTCAAAAATAATAGAGAAAAAATGTCATTGAGAGGGAAAGAGTGAAAGATCAGCTTATGAAAAAGAAAATTATAAAAAGAAAATTTGCAAGACAAAAAAAATCTGTTCAAAAAGCTATAATGAAGTGCAGGTCTATTGTTTTTCAAAGTCCAGACTTTGAGGTTCCAACACAGAGAAACAATGTGTTTGCATTGTGTGTATTGTTATGAATGTGTATGATTTGGCTTATTGACATTTCTTCCACTATTGACACTGTGAAACCAAAGAGGTAGGCTAAAATAAGTGGATATGCTGTATGGTTAAAACCAATGACAATTGCTGGCAACAAGCTACTCATTTTAACTTTTCTTCACTATAGTTCAAAATTACTTTTTGAAGAGGCTAATTGTTACAACTTAAAATATATACCTAAAATAGGTACTACTCCTGTTTTCCTTACTGAGTTTGCTAGAAAATAAGCCCAACAGTTCTGTTAGACCAAGTCCCCCTTCCTTCTCAATTGGCCTATATATGTTATTTTTCTGTTTTTATGTATGTTACGCATTGTGGGTTAGCAAAATAATTTTATATGCCTTTTCTGCATCCTTATATGCCATGGGTTTTCAGATCTTTTGATGAGCTCTTGAGTATAAGTTGAGTCACATCCTCATGAGCACTGGTGGTGTTTGAGGCAGAAACAGGGACACAAGTAAAGAGACATTCAAAAGAATCGAGTGTAAGTATCCTGTTTTGTCCCGTGTGTTGGAATTCCTCTGTCACTGGTTGTGTAAGTGGTTGAATTTTCTCATGATTTGTGAAGTGTTTGCACGCCTCCAGTCTTGTTCAGAAACTCAAGCTCTTAAGCACACCATCAGTATCTCCCCTCAATTACTGGGCAGATTATTCACAGATTGGCATAAATCCTGAATCACTCGAGGTCTCGCGTGAGAAGGGAACAGCCTGATGTTGTTGTTTATCTGCCTTTGTGCTGTATATGTGTTTGCTGTGATGTAAACACACGCACACAAGCACACATTAGACCACTGTATCCAGGATTCTTTCCAGTTTCTGTATAATAATTTTAATTACTGTGGTTTTCCAGTAACACACAACGTAGGCAATGAAAATGATTCACTGCAACAGCAGAGATTTTTACAAAACTGTATCACGACTTTAGAAATCTTCACTGAAAACAAGAAGCATATCATTTACTGCTCTCCCTCACTTCTGCTGTGGTACCAGCTGTCTTAGTGTGTGTGCGTGTGTATGATTATCATATCTGCTTTAGTTTTGTGATAACTGAGTACATTCTGTTCTCAAAACAACAAGTTAAATTCGGTTAATACAGGTGAAATCAAGTATATGCCATTTAAGGCCTTTGTATTTTTATATGCTTATCCCCTCAGTATTGTTCAAAATTGGTTCAGAAGAATAGCAGGCTATATGTGTTTTCTGTTGTTACAGTTACAGTTCAAATGTCTAGGTGCCATTGCTGAGAATCCAAGAAATGTAAAAACATATGCAGTTATTTAAAGCACAGGTGTGGTCTATTAGTCTGCTGGGAAATCAAGACTGTAATGTAAAACATATGCAGCCATGACCGTTTACATATAGCTCATGCACCTTTCACACTAGTCGCTGTCTCTCTCTCATAGCGGCTTATACATACAGCTTAAAATCCTGTTGAGCACATTGTCATTTTCATAAAATAAATGAATAAATAAATAATTATTTAAGTATCTCAGACATTTGGACCCCACTGTACACCTAAAATAAAATATAAAACCACAGTAGGCATAAAATATCGTATATTAGCTAAACTCTTTGTATAGTAGCTAAACTCCAGAGTCCAGACGTACTGGCTAAAGTTCAGTTCAGCACCTTTGGGCCTGACAGCTCCCGTGAAGATGCACTGTAGATTCTAGTAACGTACGATTGATGTGCTGATATTGGAAACAGACACTACTCCATCGTAAAATACAGCTCGACGTTTGTTAAAATGATTTAAGAAAACCCCCAAAACCCAGCCAGAGCTCGTCTCTGAAGCTGTAGTCTATGTATGTGGGCTGTAGATGCAGCGTTGAAATGAAGCCTCGAGTCTGCTCTCCTTTTACCTCTCAAGCATCCTCTCAGGGTCTTGGTTGAAGTGTTTTGGTTGAAGCAGCGTCAATAGAAACCATACGGCAAAGAACGCTGGTTTGAGGGCGGCCTCTTGAATGTCCGGACGCCTGAAAAGTTTTGGAGTGGAAGGTTCCTCTGTCTCATTAACGGTGGCCTAGGTGTTAATTGGCGATGGGCTGGTATGAAAGAATGAGTATGTGGACATAAGTGCTTATTCGACAAGGAGAAAGCGAAGGAGGTGGAGGTGATATGATGACGGTTAGCTAATCAAAGTCCGGAGCTCGCCTTTTGAGAGCGCGAGAGGTTAATTACGCATGTGGAGAAAGTCTGACATCACCTTTCCGAAAGCTTATTCGCTGACTAGAAGTTCAAGTGGCTGCATTTCCTTTGCTCCAGTTAGCCCCTTGAGGGGATATATATATATATATATATATATATATATATATATATATATATATATATATATATATATATATATATTCTAGAGAGAGAGAGAGAGAGAGAGAGAGAGAGAGAGAGAGAGAGAGAAAGAGCTTTTAATCATTTTAAAACAAAAGTTAGATAAAAGTTAGCCAGATTTCCTTAGCCTAATATGTCAATTATTCTACAGTAATGAATAGAGTTGCTTTCGTACACATACGCATAAAGACGTAGTTTAGCCTTTTCGGAATAGATTATTGTAAGTGATTTTAATTGGGATTTGTAGGACAACATTTCCGATTTTCTGTACAGCATTCGCGTTCGAAAAACACACATCATTCAAATCACCACTCTGGGATTTGGCCACGCAAATAGTTTCGATCTGTGTGCTGCGAAAGCGCCTGGAAATCTGCAAGAAAAATATTATCATAACTCCATTGTGAGAAATATCGTTAAGAGGGGACCTGCTTTTGGTGGACGTTTGAAGAATTTTTCCGCTGGCAGGGTCGACTGGCCCTTCGGGTCAAACTCCTGCGCTTTATCCTTCAACTTAATCCTCAATAGTACATAAATAATACAGAGACCCTGTTTGCTCAGAAAACATGCCCCCGTCGGAAAGACTTCTATGGTATTTTAAGGGGACTGGCGGTATGTAATGTCATCCAAATTATCCTGAAAATCAGAGAAACAAAGATTCACATCGTTTATGAGGAAGCAGAAAAAAAGGCATTTTTAATCAGCCACATGCCTTGGTCTGACAGAAATATTCTTCTTATTATTATTGTTAATCATTTATTATTATTATTATTTGATATTGTTATATTATATATTTTATAGACTTGCAAATTTGCACTGTAATATTATAGCATATAATTATTAAGAAAATATTTAGTCAGGTAACCTAAAACATGTTTCATGTGGCATTGCCATTTCTGTTCCTCTTTTTAAAACTCGGCTCAAATTTGAATCAGGACAGTTACAGTCAGAATAGAACTTGGACCACACGCAGTTTAAAAAGAACATTTCCAGTTTCATTTCCCCGCTAAAGATTTCGGTTGCACGGCGGTCTCCCAGCCAATATTCGTGACCTATCATTTGGACCATTGTTCGGTTTTCCACGCCAAAAGTTTCAGTGAATACGCGCTGTGAAATATAGTTAATATATGGTATGTTGGCATCTGCTATTAACATTATCTAGTTACAGTTTACAACTACAATTAGACGACCTGAGATTTTATGGGAGTTATTTATGTCGTCGGATATAATTGGTTTCAGGAACTTATTTGCCATGTGCAGATCACATTTGCACCGAAACATCTGCTGAGCAAAAAGTGAAAAATGAAAAGGAAGGGTTAATTTAGCCTAATGTTAATGAGAAACGCTGGAAGTGATGTAAGGTTTTGGGTCTGGTTCCGATGTTATATGCATCCGCAGCTTTTATGGCGTTCTGGTGGGCCTCTGAGGCGTAAGTGGCTGGCATAGCTAAATCACTCGCGCCTTTCATGTTGTTGGGAATGTTTGCCAACCTCTTATATTTAGACTGTGCATAATAGCTAACAAGCTCTCACCGGTGAACCAGATTTTTTTTATCCAAACTTTTGAGAGATTAGCGACAGGTGGATTCCCTTAATAATGAGACGGTCACTCACTGACCTTGCAGTTTAATTTAAATTTTATATACACCGATTTTGATACACACTCCAACACACTCGTATACACACCTCATCTGAAACACTGACGTTTTGAATGGCATGGCTGCATTGACAACTATGATAAGAATTCGACGGACTTAATCTTACACATTTTTGTGTAAAGCAAATAATACATAAATAAATAATTCGCCGTTTAATATTTGAGCATTCGTAACTGCTTGATATTGAAATATTGTAGTTATTCATCATTATGTGTAGCATGTGCTCTTCAACAACATCAATTTGCATAATTCCACACATCGGAATGACATTAACAGGTTTCGCGCCTCTGCGGTATATTGTTTTAATGAAGATGAAAAAAGACTCATGCTATAGCGACTTTTTAGTTTAGTATAATAGTTTATTGAGCAGAAAATCAGGGATAGAAACTCTGCTGGAAAAATAACATAATGTGTTAAGATGATTGGTAGATATGTTGAATAATTAGTTTTTCCTATAATCTGTCCTTATAATTACTTGGTTGGTCAATGTATTAATTTAAATCAAGACGTGCATGGCAGATTTTAGGACATTTTTATTATTTAAGCAATAGGCTATGTGTGATTTTCTATGTGCAATGTTTTTTCGTTTTTTTTTCATTTCAGTAGCTCACTGACATAGTGTTTCTCATAGTGTTTTTTTTTTTTTTAGCTATTGTGGCGTTTTAAGCTTGGGTATAGTGGCGTAATTAATTGTTCAGTGAACTGATCTATTTATTGAAAAATGGTTTATTTAATAATGTGTAAATGAAATCTATTCAAGACAATCATTTCAGCGTTATGAAAAATGTAAATGTGAAGACAAAACAGTTGAATCATAATCAAAACGCTACTGAAACCACTAATGACATTTAAGCACTGTATGGACAAGATACAAAATGTATATATTTTATCTTAAATGTTACATGGTCCCTCTTATAGACTATATAATTTAATCTAAAATAACGAATTTATATAGTGATGAAATATGATTGGTGAGACAATTCGCCAGAGACGCATTTGGAAAAATCTGCTAAAATTCCACATTAACCCCGAAAGTGCGGGAAAAAAAACTGGGCTGGTAGCAGAAGCCCCTTTCCTTATTGCAGATATAATTTCTCTCTCGAATTTGCTGTCATATTTGGAGTTCCTTGCTCTAGGGTCCCGGGATAGTGTGAGCTCGAAACCAGATGTTAAATCATGTCTCTTTCTTTTTTAGATGCTCAGAGTTCAAATGATTGTAGAGAAGTTTGTGACACGGGCATTCTTCTCATATTTCAGCTCGCAGAAGAAGCTTATTATGATATCGATTATATGATCATATGATCTCACCCTCACAGACGCAAAGTGTTATAATCAAAGCCGGGTCTGTAAGAGATTCAAAAAGCGCACTGAACACATGTGCACGAGTGATTGTATGTTGTCCGTGTGTTCGGTTCTCATTGACAGAGACCCGTATGGTTGTGTGAGCGTTGTGGAGTTAAAGGTCGCTCTTAAACTCCTTTTCACAAGCCAAGCGTCTGGTTAGGTTAGTGGTCACGACTCCATCATCTTAAGTCTTGTCACAAGGCTACTCGCTTTGTCTGGTCCGTGCAGACATGCAGACTTGTTACAAAACGCATTAAATATTTCGGTGACTCGGTATAATAGCTTAACTTAAACAGATCAACGAAAAATATTTAAATATAAATACAAAATATGACAATCGAAGTTATATGCATTTCAAACTAGAATGTATCTAAACGATATATAGGCTACGCAATATAGGCCTATAGGCTATTATTAAATGTAGGCATACAATATTAGTATAGTGAATCGTGCAGCTTATAAAACATAAACGTTTCAGTTAACATATCCTTCATCCTAGAATCTCCCTCAGTCCTAATGGAGATTGTCATTTGTTTCTTGTCACTTGTGAAATCTGCTGTGAAAACCTAGAGCGCGTAATTCTGACTGTGATAGCCTACAACGCGTGAGCGGCATCATCCTGAAATGGCAAAAACTCGAGGCATCTCATTCACGCTTTAACGTAGAGGTTGGGAGAAAGCAGAAAGAATGTCCTTGTGCTGCAGGCACAACTTCCCAGTTAAAAAGCTCGCCTACTTTTTGAGCTCGGACCAACATTTTTTGCCCTATATGGCAAATAAAGCCATTTAACCATTTAGCCTAATACTTTCCATGGTGTCAACTACCACAGTAGCTAATATTTTATTTTTAGCTGTAAATCTGCACTGCTTCCCAGTCAAATAACACGTTTTAAGAATAAATTGCAAAATATGACAGGAACTCGGAAGCTCAGTGTGGAAAATGTCGTATATTCGTGGAAAACAATGTGGAAAATGTCATATCTTCGGACTAACATTAACAGTGCTCCGATATTAAGATGTCTTTGTTTAAAAATTACACACAATATACAAAAAAATCATAGTTTACTCATACATCTGCTCAAGAGGACCAAAAATACAGCGCACCCCATCCCCTTAATCGCGACCAGATGTGAAGACCGAGTAATTGATTTACCGCCATTCAGCGGCCCTAATGCAGACTGAGATGGATAATTGTGTATTTACTCATTTCTTCGGGGGAGTAGGTAGGCGGCAGTCCCATCTTGACGCATGCATATTTCTGGGTGAATTACAGGAACTTTTACCATGGTTTACCGTGATATCTTAGCTCTCTTTCTCTCTCTCCTTCTCCCCAGGTTACCTGTCACTAACATCTGAGCGCCACATGGTCTCCCTATCCGTTTTGCGCGAACAATCTGCCTCGCTTGCTTGGTTCTCTTCCCAGCGGATGCTGCGTTCCAGTGACCCCATGCGCGCTCTTTCACACGTCTATCTATCTATCTATCTATCTATCAAAAAGCACCGGAAGTGTAACATCTGCGCGCGCCTTTAAACGGAGTTTCCTCTTCTGTACTGGATATATTGCACGCGACCTTGACAAACCCACAGCAAGACATGATAAACTGAGAGGAAATTCCAGACCGTTCCTCTGGGACACCATCGGGAGAGTATCCCAGTAATTCGCCTTTCGTATACAAAAGGGGGGAAAAAATCTAGATTGTAATCGTCAAAATCTGGTCGCTATGCTGCTTTAGCTAACACAGATGGCAGTCCAGCTATCAGATGAAGTTCAGTAATGGTGTATCTTTACGCTTTGCCAACAGATAAGTCCCCGTTGGTGAAATGTTTGCTTCTGTGTACAATCTGTTTTAATGACATCATGAAATTATCGTGACACCTATAATGAATAGCCATTATAGTGCACAAAGCCTTTTCAATGGAGCGCAATAGTTCAAGGGAATACTTTGGTGTCACGTTGCAATTCCTGCCCAAATAAACTAATTTTCCCTTGCCGGACTGTAAACACTCGACTAGCCAGTGCGGCAGCATCAATAGAAGAAGTGCGCATGGTATATCACAAACATTTTCCCAAACTGCTGCAGACTTCCAGACCAATTAGGGGTATTTTGCTTTGCATAGTGGAGGAAATAGCTCTCCACGCTGCAAAATGTCACAGAAAAGTTCCCGGGGCTAAAGCCTTTTTTTTTCTGGAGCATGAGTGTAAGCGTCTCCCAGAAGTTCTAGTTTCCCATAAAACAGGCACAGAGAGGGTTTGAATGTTCATTGTATGTTTTCACTTCCTTGCTTTGAACAGGTTCACAAGTCTGACTATGAGCTGTTGAGGAATGAATTTTGGGGATTTTATGCAAACAAATAGTTTTTATATCAGGGAGATGCCAAACACAAATGGTAACTGGCAGTTCCCTGACCTTATCTCCAGCTCTTTACTCTACACTTTGAACTTGTGGATTTGTGCACAATTTGAAACTCTGGAGTTTTGGAACATCTGGAGACATTCCTGGCAATTTAACGCCATGTCACGGTTTATTTATTTTGACTTTAATTGTTATTTAAGTTTGTTTTTGTGCATTTATCTATCTACTTATGTAGCCCCGTCTTGGCTGCTTGGCTGTGAGTGAATCCGTGAGAAAGTGCTGGATTAACCAGATGGGATGTCAAAAATGGTAATGCAGTAATATCTAATCTCTCTCATCCTTCATTACAACAATTTAAAGAGTGGCAGTAAAGAAACTGTGGTGCATCTGTTTAGAGCAAGAAAAGAAAACATGTGAGAAATTCAGTTATTCTGGGTCAGCGGCTGCAGCATGTGTCTGATTCCTGAGAATATCATTTTCACTTTTTGCTGTCAGTCAAGTCTTATAAAAGGCTCTAATCTTCACAGTTAGATTTATCCACTCTTCACCCACACAAAACAGGCTTTTCTTATCATAACCTGTTTTACATTCTTAAAAATAAAGAATCAATAGGAGTTTCATTCTGATGTCATGGGATAATTACTTGTGGGTACTGCGAAGAGCTTTTTACTGTTTATGTTTTTTTATTTACTGGTGCTTTAAAAATCCCAGAAACCAATACTGATTTAATCAGCGTCTAATGTAATATCAATAACTTTTTTAAATCCCAGAAAACCCTTTAAACAACCCAATAACACATTCAAGATAATTATTGACATGAGGAGAGAGTGCAGCAAAGAACTATTAATTTTAAGAATGCATGGAAAGCAATGCATGGGTCATCACAATCTACTTGTATCACCAGATGTTTATAATAGTTCACATCTTCTTCAATGTCTCATTTATCTCTAAATATCTGCATTAAAGCCCTCTATAATTCTAAAATTTCTGTATAATTTTTTTAATCATATACAAACAATCTCTCAGATTATTTAATGTCAGCATTTTATGACAGGACATCTGTTTGATTTCTCAGTAATCTAATACTGTCTTCCGCATGTTTTCCATATCTACTTTTTAGATTGCTTACATGAAGAACTAAGACAAATTTAATATGGCAAAAGTAGTAAAAAGGTGTAGGTTGCTATCATTAAAAACACAAACATGCCTAAAATTTGAACAAGTACTCTAAGCAGCATTATTGTGGTCCTCCGTGACCTTTGTGTTTATCTTGTCGAGATTTAACTTTAAGATTGTGAACATATGATGAATGTGTCCAAGAATAGATCTTAGGGCTTAATTGTGACTCAAAAAAACAAAAAAACAGCTGTTAAGATTTAGGATAACCGTGTGCTGGGCCGCGCTGCCATCGCGCTATTGAAACAATTTGCCTGAGGTTAGCTGCTAACTCTGCCAGGGGGCGGGGGTTCTGTTCTTTTACACTCAGCCATTTAGTTAATGAACGCAGCATTAGGTTTTCTTGTGTTGTTTCTTTCCGCATTAGAACATCCGCTCACCTTCCTGTGCTGAGCTGTGAGTCCTCAAGAGGCAGGTGGTCAGATGTGTATTGATAATGTTGTGTGACTCACGCCAGCTTCAATGTGCACATACAAGCAGAACTTTTGCAAGAAAGTCTGCTTTTTAAGTGTGATCTCTGTCCAAGTCAATCACCATGCACAAGGATATCTCACTTCAAACGCCTGGGCCTACGCTTTAAATGAACAGACAGAGCCTATCTGTGTGTTTGAAAGCAGAGAGAGAGAAAAGACTATTATTATGAGTGATGAAAAGTGAAATAAGCCTTTGATTGAATGTGTGATTTGATGTGTTATTTGTAGCTAATGTGTGCACAGAAGGTCTCCAGTGTTTGCCCATATACAGCTGTGTTGTCGCCCCAACCCTGTACCCCTGCCGCTCACAGTCTTAGTGCTCTATGGAGAAGTTCATCAATATTTTGGGCAACCTTTGACATAACCTCTACAATTCAAACAATGGGATTCTGGGTACACTAAATGGCCATGTGGTTGGCAGGGCGGCGGGACTAATGAGGGAATGTCGTCTCGGTTTTACAGTTCAGGCCGAAAGCGGTCAAGTGGAAAAACGGCCCCGGACTGCCTCACGCAAACTTTCAAAGAAGGGGAGCACACAATCCCCACAAGGGCTTTTCTTTCAGTCCATCACTTCAGCAGCTCACTCTCTTTTTCCCACTCTCTGATCTCTCTATGGTGTCCTATTCATTTTCATTTCTATCTACTCAGCCTATCGAGGTCTTTTTTCTCTCTTTTTCTGCTTCTCTCACTTCTCTCTCTCTCTCTCTCTCTCTCTCTCTCTCTCGCTCATGATCACATTCTACTCTCTGCATTCTCTCTCCCTGGCTCTCTTTTATATTTGGCTAATTATCAGATTAAAGAACACCCAACTCAATCTTTTTTGATATAATGTGTTCACCCTCCCTTGTGAATCCTCATTAAAGAGACAGTTCACATTGAGTCTATCATCAGGCCTTCTGCTGTCTGTCTTTTGTGACTGAAGCCCGGTTTTGGTGGGTGTTTGCAAAGGATGGTTTTGTTTTGCTTTATTTTATTAAATAGTTCCAAACAATGGCTGCACTTCTTTCTCAAATCAGATTGTTAACATTTTTTTGACATTTTGAATGTTTCACAAATTGTTTCAGTCAGTTCCTTTTTGCTCTCATGCATTTATAGAGACACACGCACAGACTCTCATAAATGGAAGATGACAAATGATTGTAGATCATCTCTTACAACAATATTCCAACTCACACCCCAAATATCAGATTCAAACCCTAATGGGCAGAGCTGGGTCATTCATTTATTCATTCATTCATTCATTCATTCATTCATTCATTTGCATGCAATCATTTTTCCAAGTCTCTATATGCATATTAATCATTGATGGATTTCTAAAAGTTTATATTAAGATTTTTTTTGTCCAAGAAACAGTATTTCAAATGAAAATTTTTACATCAATGTAATCCACTTTTGTGTGTGTGTGTGTGTGTACATGAATTGCATATGCAAAAGGTAATAAAAATAAACATTCTGATTGAATTATTGCTTGATTATGCTTTCAATTCTTAACATAACCAATAGCTTTGCAAAAGGGGTGGTGCTGATTAAGTGATTTACAATGCTTTGAAATTTGCTTTCATGTTCAATCATTAAAACAGAGAGAGAGAGAGAGAGAGAGAGAGAGAGAGAGAGAGATTTTAAAGCTGCCACTGGAGTTTTCTTGTCAAGGAAATCCTACAGGGAGGAGGTGATATTCCTCTCGCTCCAGTAAACCCTCACATGAACATTGTGTGTCCGTATGAGTGTGTGCTTTACTTTTGAGGAAAATTAGGAGATTTGGAAAGGGTCCTGTAGCCTGTCATTATGTCTGTTCACAAGTATCCTTTTCCAGTTGTCTGTTTGGCCTTCACTGATTTGGTGATCGCAACCTAATAATATCTGATGCTTTTGAATGGCAGGGTTGCGCAAGACAGCAGTGTTTTCAATGTGGCTGTGGCTCTCCGCTATAGACACGCAAACTCTGTGTATGAGTGTATTAATGTGTGCTCTTGCACTTCAGTTTGCATTTTCTATTTCTTTTGTGTGTGTGTGGTCCTGGTAGTGGGGACAAAATGTGTTTGGTCCCCATAAGGAATAGAGATTATAAATCATACTAAACAATGTTTTTTTGAAAATGTGAAAATGCAGATTAGTTTTCTGTGATGGGTAAGGTTTAGGTTTAGGGGATAGAATATATATTAAAAAATCATTATGTCTAAGGAATGTCCCATAAAACATGGAAAACCAACGTGTGTTTGTCTGTGTGTGTTTTCCTGGTAAACCCTACGTTATGGGGACAAAATGTCCCCACATGATGGCAATATCAAAATTCTTGTCCTTATAGGGAGATTTTTTAAAACGATGTGATGTTTTTTGAAAACGTGTGTGTGTGTGTGTATGTGTACTGCATTTGATCACAATGCTTATCTGGGCTTGACCCCAAGAAATGCTGATTCTGTCTGAAATACTAACAGCAAATTCACTCCTGCTACTAACAGTTTAAGTTTGGGTAATTATAAGTTCTTGTAAAGCATGCATTAAAAAATGACATATGTAAGAGTTTTCTCTCTTTTGACAAATATATGCTGTAGTCCTAAAATGTATTTGCAAAATGTCTGAATTTATTTGCATTTAATGAGTACAAACTAGAGATTTTTTGTCTTAATTTTGATGTTGTGTGTGATTTATGTTTATGTGATTTATGAGGACACAAATCTGTATAATGACATGGGTATTACACTGGTATTACAATGTAAACATGGGACATTTCAAATGTCCTCATATTTCAAATAGCTTTAAAAACATACTAAAAGTTTTATTAAAAATGTAAAAATGCAGAATGTTTTCTGTGATGGGTAGGTTTAGGGGTAGGGGTAGTGTAGGGGGATAGAATGTACAGTTTGTACAGTATAAAAACCATTACGTCTATGGAATGTCCTCATAATGTAGTTGCACCAACAATGTCCTCATAATGTAGTTGTGTGTGTGTGTGTGTGTGTGTGTGTGTGTGATTTTATAATATGCTGAAAAACTTCACTCCAGTACCTATCTGTGCTCATTTATATGTGATGGCAGGCTTCAGAGTTGACAAATGCAAACATACATACACGTTTCAGAAAGAGGGAGGGTAGTCAGATATTGAGCTGCTTGTCCTCCCACTAGGTTAAACAGATGTGGAAAAGGACACAGACAGAGACACACACACACATAATAATCCATCATTAAAACACCCCAGTTTAGTTATAGAAAACTGGGACTTAATTGATTCATGTCTGCAAGATGTGCAGTATGTAAATGTAAAAAACATTTGAAGCTCTTGTCATATTAGAAATCCAATTTCCTCTTTGACTTCAGGATAGTGTCTGCTGTTGATTGAGCCCATGGTTGGTGAATCATCATACCCCAGTATTTTGTTTCCAATCTTGGGGGGTGGGGGGTGGAAGAGAAATTGTGCAAGCTTTCAAAGTTATTCACTGTAGGCAAACCTTCAAACCGACATCTGTGTGGAGCAAAGAGTTATTAGCAGAGACTGTTTACCTCTTTCTCCCGCAGAATTTTATTAAAAGCTGCACAAACCATCTCTGCTTGTTTCCGGGTCTTGCTACAGAAAATTTGTGGGTGAGGTGAAAGCTGCTGGGCTTCTTTTTTTTCTTCCTCCATCTGTGTGTGAAAGACCTTGGGGGGATATCAGAGGTGTAACTCATCCAGATGTTTGTGGAAGTTGGAGCACATTTAAGGAAGTCTTACGCCCTTCAGGCTCAACAGGTTAAATGTCACAGGACGCACAGCAGCACCTTTGGAAAAACTGACACATTGTGTGTGCCACAGGAATGAGAGCCTCGCTCTCTGTTTTGGCGAAACCCTCCGTTTCACAGTGTGAGCTTTATTATACATGTGGCCGTTTACTTTGAATCTTTTCGAACAAACTGTGGTTGCGCAGAGTTAGTCTCTCTGAACTCAGTTTCACTACGTCCACTCTAAAGTTTTATGACCGTGTGCGAGGGAGAGCGTAAACGGGTCATGACCCGGTGCGGTACTTTTTCTTTCAGAGGAGAAGATGGAAGACTTTGAGGGTCACAGAAAGCGTATGATCTGCTCATGACTGTGGAGAATGTGCATGTAATCTGCCACTGTGGAGATGAGGCAGACACGGCCTCTCTCTCTCTAACACACTCCTTCTCTTACTCGTCCTTCTTTCTGCAGGTCCATAAAGCCGTGGTGGGATGTAATTCGTCCCAGTAGAGAATGCCTTGGAAAAACAAAGTATGAATGTCTCACATTGATTTGGGTCAGGAATGTGTGTGTGTGTTCTTCTGCCAGACACAGAAAGTCTGTTAGGTCATATTGGCAATATATCATAAAATCAGTATAGACAAAACTATTTGACGTTCAGCTAATAAAACTCTCAGTAAGTGAAAAAGGAAAACAGGTTTTATTGAAATAACTGACATCAAAATTTGATAGGATGCCATATGGAAAGATAATCAAATGATATCACCATATTGTGGGAATGTGAGTCACATATTGCGGATCACCAGAATCACACGTTGTTGTGTGTGAATGAGATAAGGCTGCATGATTTTTCATTGACTGTCTCTCATAATTGGATGATTGCATATGTTGTCTTAGGCTTTACACTTTGTAAACCTACATTTTACACTAAAACATCATACATCAGAATAGACTGTGTAAAAAAAAATTTCATTTTGACTTATGTTTCATCTATACAGACACACACAGTTTAAAGGGACAGTTTATTTTAAAAATGAAATGATTGCACCCCATTAACTTTCATTGTGTTTCATGCAGAAGAAAGAAAGTCATACAGGTTTGGGACAACATGAGGGTGAGAAAATGATGACAAAATGTTCATTTTGGGGTAAACTATTCTTTTAACAACTGTCCAGCATGCGATGTACATGAACTTTCCGTGAACTATATGTATTAATTAATTTTTGTTCTAATTCCTTAAAACAGGCACTATACACAATTACCACTGAAAAGCTTTTGACCTGATGCTGCTCTGTGTGTGTTAGATATGCTTTTGTGCTCATGTTACGTGCTTGTGTGCACATTTTGTTTTTGGTCTTTTATCCAGCATAAATAGATCGTTCATACATCAATAACAAGTGGAATTCCCCCAAACTGCAATTTAATGGCTTCAAAAACTGCATGTTCACTATGTTTCCTTTGGCATAACAGTAGAGTTTATGTGTGAGTGCATGTTTGTGTGTAAATGTGCATGGAATGACTGTTCATACATGTGTCTGCGTGCACAGCTCTATGTCATGCCTATAGTGAAGGTTTTTCTTGCGCTTTCTCAGCCTAGATGATTTCTTGGATAAAACAACAAACACTCTGGTAAAACAAAGCTGAGAATGTTGTCTTAGGCTCTGGTGTACTGAACTATTAGTGAGGTACAAGCATATGTTTTGTGGAACCTGTCAGAAACGCTGCGCAAATATTATTTCAATGCGAAGATGAATAGAGGCATGTGCACTGGCAAATAACAGAGGTCCGAACCTCCTAATAAAGAATTATAGATGAATTATCAAAAACAAACACAGGATAGTGGATATAATCTGCATGCAAACAACTGTCGGAAAAGGAACAACGTGCTCAGGGAAAGACACATTATTTCATACGGTAGCACAGAAACAAACATAAATATGTAGAAAAAAAAGATATTTATTTAACTGTTAAAAAATATTTATTATTATTATTATTATATATTTTTCAGTTGACAAGCTGATATTATTCATAATTACAAACCATGATATTGACTTGTGTTAATAAAGTTAAATAATCTGGTTGAAATTATGAAAATTAAATAATTAACCAGGTTAACCTTGTCTATACAGCCCAATATATAACCAATAAACACTTATTTTATTGGGGTGTGTAAGTTAATCCAGGTAGGTTAAGTGTGCACAGTTTTTATGTGCAGTCTTTAATAATGGTCTCTCTTCACACATTGTAAAAAGTGAAAGTGTACTTTAAGGAGGTATTTCTTCCTGGTCTGATTTAAAGTTTTATATGTTACCACATTAGGTAATTTTTTCTTAAAATACAAAACATTTTCAAGTACTTAATAATAATAATAATAATAATAATATAGGCTGTGGCATCAAAATTTTGCAGTGATTTGTAGTTTAGAAAGCATGTTTTGATTCGTTCTCCCTATATATTTCAGAAACATGCAGATGTCAGAAACCAAGTGATTCATGAATGAAAATGTGACCAAAATAAAATATTTGTCATTAGAACAAATGATTTTACAGATTCTGGTTAGCCTTTTCTGGATGTTTCAGGGATCGGGAGAGAAAGGGGAGGAATAAAAATGGAATAAAAATGTGAGTGTAGAGGTTTCAAAGAGAGCTGCGGGTTAAAGAGCAGTGCATTACACTGGGCAGCCGGTGTAATTAATGCTCACCACCCACCCATAGAGCCCTCCAGCCAAAAAGCTGCAGAGAGTGGACTAAATCACAACCGTGTGTTTCTCTGTGCTTTACCTTATATGTGTGTGTCTGTACATGTAAATTTTTTCCCACTGAAGTGGCAGTTGCTTTACCTGTTGTTCTTCATATTCTCATTTTTGCAATTACAATTGGTAATAAAAGTGTGTATATATAGTGTGTATTGGGTTAACCTAATTTACCATTTCATCTAATAAAATTATTTAAAAATACAGTAACAACAATAATTGTGTGTGTGTGTGTGTGTGTGTGTGCGGTTCAGGTATACTCTACATATGACAATATCCAAAATCCTTGTCCTTGGGGACATTTTTTGGTCCCTATGAGGAAAACAGCTTATAAATCATACTAAGTGATGTTTTTTTAAAAATGCAGAAAGTTTTCTGTGATGGGTAGATATAGGGTTAGGGGATTGAATATACAGTTTGTACAGTATAAAAATCATTATGTCTATTTAAAGTCTTCATAAAATGTGTGTGTGTATGTACATATGTGTTTTTATAGTTTTTTATTTTTATTTTATAAAAAATGATATATTTCAGTGTGTGATAGTGTGACATAAGCAAAAAACTAAATTAGACTAAATTAATGTGTTAGTGAGAGGGGTGGAGAGGGAGAAAGAGGGATCTATCGCCAGGATATAATTTAAGAGTTGAACTGTAGATCTGGCAGCTTGTTTGTTTGGGAAGAAAAATAGATTCACAGGACACAGAGGGAGCAGCAGTTAAGGAAATCTACAGGCCTTCAGCCACACAGCATCTCACATATATATCCAGTTACCCCCCTACAAACTCCACTCCAACCTCCTCCTGCGATCCATTCAAAATCGACACTCCTCAAGCACACATCCAAAGACACGCACGCACACTCCGACCACCCCGAAGCGTCAACCTTCAGTCGTCTTGCAGACCCCAATGACCGGCTCAGTTCCAGCTATGTTGTGACAGGACACAGGAAGCATGTGCTGCCTTGGGAGGAAGTATCAAATCAAACGGCATCTTTTTCTACTTTAGGAGGAGACTCCGCTCCGGTCAGAGGTGCTTTACACAGACGTTTAAAACGGGCCCATTGGAAGAGGGGATAAGCAAAAACAAAAGCCTGCATTCATCTGGCCCACATCGGGAAACATAATGTTATTGCACAGGCTCACTTTTTACCTGAGGGACAGAGAGAGAGAGAGGGGGGGGGGGGATTGAGATTGAAATTGAGCACAAAAGTGAGAGAAATCTTTATTTAATGATTTCATTTCATTTATTACATATAAAGCAGTTTATGAACAGAACAAGACTGAAGAAAGATACTTTCAGCAAACTTGGCACCACAAACCAAGGCAAGTAGAATTTGTTAGCCATGAGGAAATGCAGCAACAATCAAATTCAGTTTCATCTCTGAAGATTATTCACAAATATACTAATTTTAGCCACTCTTGCAGCATCCCTATTTTACATTCCATTGAAAAAAAATCACACTTGACTTAATGAATAGTGGATCTGTCCTTGTCGTTTCAAACCTGTATGACTTTCTTTTTATTTTGACAGTATTTGTTCATGCAATGAAAGTCAGTGGTGTCCAAAACAACACTGGACCCGATTGACTTCATTGTATGAACAAAACAAGCAAAATATCTACTTTTGTGTTCCAAAAAAGAAAGTCATACAGGTTTTAAACAACACAAGGAGGGATAAATAATGACAGAATTTTTATTTAATTTTCCTTTATATTAAATACAGCAAATGCAGATTTAAAGGACCATGACATGATGTAACACAATAGCTTCCCGTCAAGGACAGCAGTAACTCTGTGTGCTTTGGCTAATGCTGAACATGTTTAAGTAGACCATAACCTTGGAAATGATTCAAGAGGGCTTCGCACACTTCCCTATCTCATGCTCCATCATACTACATAAGCCACTTTGACACAGAGGTGCGGGCCTTTACCTCGAACCTCGTAATGCTTGCTGTGTGGTTTTTGATCACTATCTTGCACATTATCAAAAGCCTATAGAACACCAATCTGTTTCAGGGCAAAGGGATGTTTCACTGCTGTTCAGAGGGGTTTCCCTTCTTAATAGCTGAATGGAACAAAGTGTGGCACTGAAAGAGCTGCTGTTCTGTCAGAGGAAGAGTTTGCATGTGCTCCTCTGTTATAGGGTGAGCCTTGAGTTGCACTGAAACTTTCACCAGTGCCTGGAGAAAACCATCAATGACTGATGAAATGACAGCGTCATGCTCATTCCAGAAGCGGGAAGAGGAGAAGGGAGATTGAGGGTATTGAGAAAGAGAGTGAGAGGCAGGCTGAAAGAGCAAGTCTTCATGGGTGGTTCCCTCTGTTGTCTTTGGTTTAGTTGAATGACTGACAAGGGCGTCATGCAAATGCGAAGTTCAGAGAGCAAGCGGGAACTCTAAATGTCTGCTTTCACTGGCCACACACGTGCACGTGCGCTTTCTTTCATACATACGCATTTTTGACAGACATCCTCAAAATGCTTATTTTACCAACAATGCCTACGATTGTTAAATTTCTTTCTTCTTAAAAATAATAAAAATGATTGATAGCCTGTGAAACAGATATTGGACAACTTTAGCCTGGCTAACAAAGACTGTAAAAATGTTTTGTCAGTTAACCTAAAAATATACTTGTGTGGTATATTTTAAGTAAAAAAAAAAATACATTAGATTACATCAACAAAAATCATTTTTTCCAGATCACGGAAAAAACCATCTCCTTAAGCAAACAGATGCCCATATTCAGTTACAGTGACTTTGTCCCAGAAATGGCTCAATGACTCAGTGCTTAGCATAGGCTATTAAAGGGCAAAGCCTTTAGCCAGAGAGAGAGAGAGAGAGAGAGAGAGAGAGAGAGTAGTCGTGAGCCTCTGGTTAACGTCCAGTGCAGTGCGCGGTGTAGATTACCTACGGGTGTCACTGTGATGAATGGCCGGGCGTACCGTGCTAAAATGTTTATGCTCCAGTGGCGTTATTGCGTGTAACTGGCGTCCACAATCAGGCTGTTTGGGGAAATACGATTGAGTCAGTCATTATAGAAGACATGAAAGGTAGGGAAGTGTGTCTGCATAGCGAGATTTTTCATATGAACAGAAAAAAAACAGTAGCATGTAGCCTATATAAAAATACTTATTTGGAAAATAGCTTAGAACATTTTACCCACTTTTAAGCGAATATAGCCTATGTTTTATTGCACCTTTTGTGCCATATGTGTAATCATTAAAAACAAGATTTCAAACAAGATTGCAATTTTGTCATTTAATTAAGTGATTATTTACTCGCTTCAAGGAAATAAAGACTAATTATCTGTGCCAAATCAAAGCTGATGACATAATAGCTGTGCTTATGCAATATTGTAGCATTGGACTGTTTTGCTTTTCCAGCTTGATCATACCTGTGTAGTGACTGACAGTTCCAGTGTGCTTTAAACCCATAAACAAGTATAAGTAAGCAATTAGACATGCATATATTTCAAATGAAAGACTGTGGTTAAGATGAGGATTTGATATTTTATCAATTATATATTTTTAAGCATCATCATATTTGGAAAAAAAATGTGAGCATAAAAACAGTATTGAGCAAAGCAACTGGATGTATTTTTATAACCTCTCCACAGGAATCCCTTCAATGCAATGACAACACAGACAGCATGGCAGATAGGAAGATGGGATTGTGCAAATATAGCAATGGCCAGCGTTTTAAAGTAAGTACAGAAAATAAGAGAAAGGAGACAACGGTGAAACAGAAGCAGAAAAGGGATAAAGAGATAAAGCAGAATTGACAAAAGACAGAAAGAAAGAAAAGGAGAAAAGAGAAAGCATGAAAGGAAGAGAGAAGTAATTGACTGAAGTTGGGTGGCAGAGAGACTAGTGTGTTAGTGGGCTCTCTAACTCTCTCTAATTGGAGCTGTATTCAGACCTGCCTTTAGTTCTCAAACTTGCTAATGGAGCGTAAAACTCACACACACATACACACAAACACACTGTTCGTCTCTATACAGCTACAGAGGATAAGTGTTGCTGGGCTACAACATGAATAGATCAGAAAGGGATTCAACACCTCCCATGGAGGGCATTCACTGCCTTATTACATCTCTCCTTGTAATACCTCTTGCTTATCTCACACACACGCGCGCGCGCGCACACACACACACACAGTTGTGTGTGCAACTATCAGCTGAATGCTTTTAATATTGAACAAACTTGTGAAATTTGCAACGCTTATTTTCTATAAATGTATTTTTCCATATTTTAATTCTAGAGCATTTTTATGAAGTGCCTTTGATTTCAACAGTTACCCATTATATTGTTTACCATGGTTTGCCCTGTGCTTCTAACTGTAAAAAAAATTGTCAGGCAACCTAAATGTGCTTTCTGTGGTAACATTTAAATTAAAAATATAATTTATATGGCTATAAATATATATAATTATATGATTATAATTAATTCTGTTACACCAAAAGTCGTTGCTGAGGGTCAGGTCAGAAATATCTCCTTAAGGTAACTGCACGATTTTACTAAACGAAAAATATATATACATATAAAAAATAAACTTAGTTTTGAGAGTGTGTATATTTGATATTATACGATTAAATTGTCTCTAAATGCTGTTACTGTACCAAAAAAAAAAAAATCTGAAAAAAAGGAAGGACTAAAAAGTTTACTTGTACTGTGGAAATTATGGTTAGCATAAACTGTTGTGTCAGTAGTTATTGTAGAGTGTGCTTTACCTGACACTTTCTTACGGCTCTAGCCCTGATCTCTTAAGCCTTGCTTGCTTAATAAACTTCTAACTGGGGATCTTGGGTCAAACTCAGCATTGCCACATGACCCTAAACACTTGAAAACAAAGAAGAACATTCCCAGGACTTTGATTGTTTCCAGTTTTACAAACTGCAGTTTGTTTAGGTTTTGTAAACTCCAGCCTCTTGGTGTGGTTTACTGGTCCTGCTCACTTACTTTTCTGTTCTTTATATTTAAATTGGTTTAGAATTGTGGATGTAACAATATAAATTATGGCCACCAGTGTTTGTGTATTGTTCTTTGGTCTCATGCTGGCCACAAAGACATTCACTCACTGTGTAGTCCACTCAATCTTCAACTTCCTACCTTTTTTTCTTGTTATGCTTTGTCGCTTGTCGAAAGAACAATAAAAATGTGTTAACATTATTAAAAAATTTTATGTATATATGTGGACGCTTTAAACACTTTGTCTTGATGTTTACACGAGCTGTTTCTCTCCGTATCGGTACCAGTGCCTTTTTCGTGGTCCGTAATTTAAGTTCTGCATAGTGAAGCAATTATTATATTAGTTTAGAGCACAGCCAAACACGCTGTTTTTTTTATAATTTCATGAGCAAGCAAAAACTGCAAAATGTAATAATAATACAAACATTTAAATAATAATAATTATTATTATTATTACTTTAAGTAGTAGTAGTGGTTGATATTATTTATTCTTTTACTGTAATTTGTGTATTATTTAAGCTGCAGAATTGATCTCCTGTTTATTATTTTATTTTGCAAAGCACATGCGTTTGAGATACTGATTTGTTTAAATCGCACAGGAATTGCAGTAGCCTAGTTGCAGGCGTAGTGAAATCAATGCAATTATTAGATCTACTTGAGTTTGCTAGAAAAACGCAATTTTAAAAGATGAGCTACAGGCACCATTAGATTAGCCCACATTGGAATTCCTATAGTGAAAACATATCAATCAAAATGTAAAAATGTGAGCAAAGCAATCATTGTGTTATGCACGAAAAGTTGTGTGATGATTAACAGCGATTTAAATAAATTCTTTACATAATGATTTACATAATGATCTGCTTGTAAATTGTCTGGTTGATGTTATAGGTTTAATAAAATTGTTAAAAAAGGAAATATAGATTGTGGGCTGATTTCATTTACAAATTCAATGTATTAACCTACATTAAATAATATGTACACAGCCACGATCCGAGTAGATTTTTTACCTGATCATATGTAAAGACAATCATTTAAAGACAATGACAGGTATATAGGCACATAATCTGCTATACTGAATAATAGGCTACATGTTATACAGTGTTCGGTTACTGTGTCTACGTTGCCTATAAAGACTTTTTTTAAATAAATATTTGGACCCACTTTATATTAGGTGGCCTCAACTATGTACTAACATTTAAACTAATAATTTTATACAATGTACTTATTGTGTACATACATGTTTTTACATTGTAATTACATAAAAAAATACCTGCATGTAAATACATCTGTAATTAATTTCTGTAATTACATTTATAATTAGCCTACACTGTTGACACTTCCCTTACAACCCTGCCCTTAAACTTACCTATACCACCACACCTGTCCCAAACTTTACCCGTATCCCACCTCAATATCAGCAAGTGTTTTACAATACAATATGAACACAATAAGTACATTGTACTTATTTTTTTTTTATGTAAGTACATAGTAGGCCACCTAATATAAAGTGAGGCCATTGTTTTCTGTGTGTCTGTGTGCGCATGCGTGTGTGATTTATCGTCGAGAAGTGAGGACAGGTGGAATTAAGAGAAGAAGTGCCTCTCCCTATATCTACATAATATCTATATAGCTAGCCCTCCTGCTCATGTCGGGTGGTGTGTGTGTGTGTGCGTGCGTGCGTGCAGGATAGGCGCCTCGCGGAGATTATGATTATTATTTTAAATATATATTTTACAACAGCTAACTATCGGAATTAATTCGCGTATTTGAATGGGTGTCTGCAAACCTGTTTTTTTCTATTGACCGGGTGAGTTCTCGGAATAGCATCCCTTTAGCTCGTCCTAACATTCTGCCCATAGGCTACACCCAACACAAGGACGCTCGCATAGGCTATAACCATCTATAATTTATGAACCTGGCAAGATTAAAACACTATAGTAGAGTTTAGCACGCGAACAGTCCTTGACTTTGCACGAGCTAAAGGATGTCATGATGCCCAATAGTAACCTATATTTTATAAATATATTTATATTTTCTATATTATAAAAATACGGTGGGGGAATTATGAGTGATGCTATAAGTTTTCGTTTAATAAAACTCTATGCGTGTACATATGCTTTATCTAATAATTTTGCTGTGGAATTGACAAAAATAAACAATTAGGCCTATATTGTTTTAGAATATGCATTTTTAAGTATTTCATCTATGACACAAGTTGTCAGCTTGTAAAATTAATCAAACAAATAAATAAAGGTCTAGGGGGAGAAAGAGAGCGTATTTACCTCTATCACGTTTATCCCTAGCCAATAGTAGCACGGTTACATCATAGTGGCACTCCACTATTTGTGTGCACGTAAGCGTGCTAGCGCGTTTCCTGCTCCATTGGCCTACTGAACTATATGTCTCTGTTTCCTCTGCGTACACTCTAGGCTACTCCAGATTCACATTAGTCACAAAAAACACACAAATACAGTTGAGACATAAGTAATTTGGTTTTATTTTATTTATGACCGTTGCTCATTTTAAACCGCGTCCGTGGTGCACTTTGATTGCCTAAAATATTTTTCTGCTGGGTTGGTGTCTGTGTCTCATACATTTTCTATTGTGGTCTTAACTGTCGTTCCTTTGAAAAAGTTTATCTATAATTAAAGACCATTATGCCGTAGTAAGCATCCCAACAGCAGTTTATTATGATGGCTATTGCATTTGCTGAAGTTCAGTGAACTAGCCTCGGCATCTACACACACACACACACACGCGCGCGCGCTCTCTCTGTGAAACGGACCAATGTCTGTACTATCTCTGACCCACTGTGTAAACTGAATACTGGCCCTTACAAATAACAATAGATGACAAAAAGAAAAAGTGTTAGAGCAATGTACTCCCATGGACAGGGCCAGCTGGATCAGATCAGGCCGATTATCATCGACCTAAGGGCAGGGAAACACCACGTTTCTCACCCCAGTGACACTGTGCTGTCGCTGGGTAGCAATTACGGAGATAAATGTGGGAAACAGCATATAGCGATAGGCCAATGCCTAGATCATGTTGATGAACAGACTTCGCCGCTTCTGTTGTCTGTTAGTGAAGCGAATATAACAAGAATGTTGGAAATACGGATGAGAAAAATCACATTATCTTCTTAAAAATAGGCCATCAGCCTACTTCGAATGTAGGCCTATCTCATTTATCGAGTAAAGATTCAGTTAATAGACCTACACTTTAATACGAATATTCAAACTAATGTAAAGAACATCAGCAAGTATCTGAATGAAAAAAACGTACAAATCTCATAATTTAGTGTCATTTTAGAACCACATTATGAATTCAAAATGTGCTCTATCTAGGAAAATGACGTGTCATCTTTTAATCAAGCACATCTCTATTGACCTTCAAAGCACATGTCAAATTTACAGTGTTTGATAGGCAACATGAACATTGCAATTTAATCTAAAAATTAGCAACAACAAAAAAATGCCTACGAGTGTTGGAGAACTGAAACCTCTCGGTTTATATTCTGAAAAAAAAGTGACCACAACCATTCTGTCACAGGCCTCAGTTGAACTGGACAGCCAGGCCACTATCTTTTTCCAAAATGCATCCTGGAACAGTAATTCATTGAGTAGAAGTCTTCTACTGACCATGTTTATCTCGTCATATAGCTGAGACAAAATACTCTTGATGCTGCTTGTCATTTAAAACAGCTCCTAAGATAACCTTTACATTGGTTCAACTGGTCGTCCTCTCTCTCTCTCTCTCTCTCTCTCTCTCTCTCTCTCTCTCTCTCTCTGTGTGTGTGTGTGTGTAGGTTATGCTCTTAGACAGTCGTTTTTCCTTAAGCAATGCATTAAGTCATCAAATGCTGCACCAGCAAAAACTGCAATCATTGACCTTCATGAATATAGAAAACAGCTACTTCTTTATTAATACATTGCTATTAGTAGCAACAATATTATATAGGCTAAATATTATTTTTATTATGCTGTTATTTATTTATTTTATTTTTTTACACTATATTCCTTAAATGGCTTTTGAAAGTAAAAGTTCCAGGTTAGTTCTAAGTTAATTGTTATACATGGCTTTGCATTTTAATTCTGTGATTGTTATATTTATATTTATATTCCTATTTTCAGGATACTTAAAAGGATCAAGACAATATGAACATCAGAGGCAGGATGTAGGAGTGATACCCTATTAGCACAATTAAAGCTATTATCAATGAGGTAATTTCCACAACTTATTTTGCAAAACAATATTTATTATTAATGAAAAACACCGTGTAAAAAATAGCACACTCCGAATATACAGTACCAAAGAATGTACATTGTTTATTAGGCTACTGAGAAGTACACGTTATATAAAAATGCTCAGTTTTCACCCATGTGAATTTTCATTACAAAGTACAAATAATAAAATCAATTTGCCAAACTAGAAAACATCTGTGTTTTCACACAAAATATATCATTGTAGACATCTGACAATTTATTTTATAGCCTGTTAAAAATGTTGTCCTGAGACGCCCTATGCAGTGATTACCACAATCACATTGACAACGAAAAGTTCGTGGGGGCGAAAATTAGATTGAACTAAAATGTTAACATAAATATATATTTTATATTTCACAGCTTGAATATAGGCACGAACGTGTTAATGTTCACCATTCAGCTGTGTGAAACAATACAAAAATAATCCTACCTTAAGCACAGGAGTGTATCGCTTTAAAATGTGACGTTTAGTTTAAAAAAATTAACAGCCGCTAGTGCCACTCACAATCCGATTTGCGTAGGTTTCGTGTAAAGACGTCGGTCCGTGCAAGACTCCCGGTAGTTGGTTTGGGGAGTGCTGAGACGCGAGGGTCGGCGGCAGCACCGGGACCACCGGGGAAGTCCGTGAGGCACAATGCGAGTGCGTAGGGCTTAAAGAGCTCCCGATAATGCTGTCTATGGAAAAGGGTGAACGGTGAACCGGGGACTTAGCCGCTGTCTGTAAGGGGGACGAAAGCCCGGGACTAAGAGGAGGATAGAAGCGGGAACGGGTGAGCTCCGTTGTGGTTGGCATGAGGGAAGGCGCGGGGATGAGAGTTCCGGTGTGAGGATGCCGGGACGGGGGCGGCTGCTGCAGCTGGTGGTGCTGCTGAAAGGCGAGGAGCGCGGAATGTGCATGGTAAGACTGAAGCTGCAGACCGTATCCACAACCGTAAGGTCCGTAGCCGTACGCAGCGGCCGCGGGGAGAAAGCTTCCGTGCTCGCGGAGAAGTTCAGGTGCCTGCTGGCGCTTAAAGCGTTTCCGGCGGCGTAGAAAGCTCCCGTTATCAAACATGTCGGCGGACTCTGGGTCCAGTGTCCAGTAGTTGCCTTTGCCGGGGTTCCCGGGCTCCCGTGGTATCTTGACGAAGCAGTCGTTTAAGGACAGGTTGTGCCGAATAGAGTTCTGCCAAGCTGGGAACTTTTCCCGGTAGTACGGAAATCTGTTACTGATGAAGTCACATATCTCGCTGAGCGTCAGGCGCTTCTTGGGACTCTGGAGGATTGCCATGGTGATGAGCGCGATGTAGGAGTATGGGGGCTTCACCAGGGTGTTTTTACTTGCTGGCTTGTAGGGGTCCCGTGCGGCGGAGGCATCCACACAAGGCGGCGAACCGCTGAGCAGGATCTCGTCGTGCATCTGAGCCACCTCGTCCACATAGGAGCGCGTGTGGCCGTCACCATCATCACCCTCCCCAACCACGTCGATGTCGGTCTCCTCCGAGAGCACAGACGCATCCGACATCTCGGAGCTCAAAGTCATGGCTCTCTCGGGTCCCTGATGGGCTACGGCGGAAAGCGCTGGGCGTGCTGAGCCTGCGTGTTACCTGCACTCTCGAATCGAGAGAACTCATAAGACGCGCCGAGCAGATGCAGAGAGGACGTGCCAGTGTGTCACCAGTGCCATAGGCTTTTAATGGATTACTGTCGGCACGGAATCAAGAGGGCGCCCAGATCCCCACATCCACACGCTTATTCTGTCTGGGGAGACCCTCCTAAAGGCCAGACCAGGATTCCAAAGAGGGCGGACCTTTCCTTGCGCTTTATACCAGCTCGGTGATCACATGACAACAAAGCGTCACCGCTGCAATTGAAGAGATAAAAACATATCAGTCTTTGAAAATAATCTAAAGAACGGTGAGGTTCTCTCGGTCATCGCCGCTCAATCCACTGGTTTGGTGGGATTTTCCTGGGTGAAATGCTACTCTTATCTTTAATAGCCTATAATGACTCAAACTCAAAGATGTAAGAAGCTCAGCGAACTATCGTTATGGTAGGACCCTCCCTGCTATTGTTATATTTCTCATAATGAAACCCATAATAAATGTTTTTTTATTTTTTATTTTATTTTTTATTTTTTATACTATGCCTGTTCTGGTGCTGAGCATAGACATAGTGGAATTGTAGATGATTTCAGAAATGCTTCAAAACATTCACTCGGTTCCATGTCTGCCTCACTACGCATCGCAGTTTGCGTGACACTGGAGTGCACCAGATCATCCGCGAGGCGCGAGCCATTGGTAATGGAAAAAAGTCAGCTGTTAACTCGCATCAGTCACGCGGATCACGAAAGAGCATTGTAGCTCGCGAAAAAGCAGGGCACATGCGCATGTGTCCTATCCCGGGAGGCCAGCATTGTCATATTTATAATTCATTTTAGCAATTGGTTTCTGGTCGGGCAAGGGTCTCCCTCCTCGTTTTTATTCCCCCCTATTTTTAAAATGTTAAAGAAGTATGATATGTGTGTGTATAGGCTACTAGAATATTGGACGCTTCTGAAATGTAGCCTACCAATTTTACACATTAAGAAAAAAAAGAAGGAAAAAAGCCTGGGTGTATCATTAGACACAGTGCTTCCATAATGATATGCGTCCAACGTGACAACAGGCCTTAATCGAAACAAGAAACAAAGGTTAATGCTGCTTAAAAATACAAAATTAAAACTAGAGTATAATTCATCATAATTAAATATAATCAGGATTAAAATTAAATAATCCCTTTGTAAAAAGGTTTTTTTTTTTAATTGTATTTAAAATACATTTAGCTGTAGTGTTTAAGTTCTTTTTTCCCTTTAAAGGAGAGTGTCTGTCTTTTTGTTTTCTTTCGTTTGTTTGAGCCTAAAGCCGAATGCTATTACTCTCGATAGCTGAATAGTCAAAGTCTATCAATTGTGAAGCCTTTTTGTTGTGGTTAAAAAAAACACTTAGCCTACAAACACTGCATTAAAATGTTTAAAAGGCGTAATGTTTTGATTTTATTTCATTCATTGATTTAATTCATTGTTTTAATTCATTTGTTAATTATTTGTTTGAATAAACATGATCAAATATAATAAACGTAGCCTATTTCACGTCATAATATCTTGTTATTTTATACTGTAATAATAATACCAACAACCATCGTTTTTAGTAATAATTTAGTAGACCTAAACTAAAAAAAAAAAAAAACATTTTAAATTTCTGTCAATTTTAAGAAAGAAAGAAAGAAAAACAGAACAATTTTATATAAAGTTGGCTACTAAAACAACTTGTGGTTAGGAGTGATGAAAACACTTGTCCAAAAGACACACAACGCTGACACATACCCGACATAAAATAAAGGTCTTTTCAAACTCCTCAAAATGAATTATCTTTTCCTTCTTTATTACAGTTTCATGTTGGTTCTGGAGGATGCAGTGGGTATAAGGGGTATTTTTGTATGATTGCAAAAACATCTGGTCCGGTTTGATGGCCGTTTTATGGTAACTCATGTGGTCAGGCTTGTGTATTTAACATATATTTACTTCAGCCAGCAGTTATTAAGGGCTGTGAGAGTGCCATCTCGCGGCAGTTCAGATCATACTGTATCCGTTCTCCAGGTTTATCAACATTTTAAAGCCTATAGGCATTTCTTATTTGGTTCCACGGCATTATTATTTTACAAAAATTCTGTTATTTTGCAAGCAAGTCTGGATTAATGGAATCAATTGAAATTAATTTAAGGTTAATTCGTTTCATAGCTCAATAATATTTGTATATTTATAATTAAATATATATTCAATATAAAAAACATTTTCATAATCAAAGATTCTCGAACAAAAACATGTCTTCAATCAGTCTTTAATTAGGCTAATAGGGCTGGTCCATTTTTTACTTGCCTATTTTTTGACTTGTGGATGTAGAACAAAAGTGGGCTGATAGGGATGAAATTGTAGCCTATATGCTATACCATAATCATGGACGAAGCCATAGCTACAATACATTTAATTCACACCGTTTGCTAAACATTAATCGTGCTGCAAAATGACGAGGAAGGATTAGCCTATAGAAAAGCATTGTCAAAAGGCAATCATAAGCGGTTTAAACTATTTAGGAACCAAAACGATGGTGGGACTGGGAGTATTGACTTGATACAACAACAACAACAACAAAAAATCCTGTTTAGCTACATCAGAGACAGGCAGTAAATTAAAGTTTGACTACCAACCTTAGCTGCTTTATCGTTGCTGATATTTTCGACACGATTTAAAAAGAGCTACACAAATTACATTTTGAAGATCTGTCAGAAAGCGTGCTGTGCGGCAACGCAGACTTTCCACAGGACCTTAGCCTATTAACCCTAAAACTAGTAGGTCAGTACAGATATGAGCTCTGGTGAATAACAAATAGTTTAAATTCACTGGGTTTGAAAAAAAAAGTGTTCTAGTTCTTTAAATAGGCTATTTTATACTTTAAAAAGTAGCCACTTTATCATCGATTGGATAGGCCTATTTATTTGGGAAGTCTGTAAACACAATCCAGATCAGGACATCACAATAACTGGCAGTGATGTTCCTATTGGCTGTGGCTTAATTATTCTGCGCGTGCGAGTGAATGAAATAGAGGTTTGAGAACCGGGGCGCCGTGAGCCGGATCAGGGGTTGTATGTGTGGTTAAACCACATCTAAAGTGTTTCTAAAGTGCCGAAGGGGTGAGCGGGCGCTTTCCGTGCCACAGGGTAGCCTACTATGAAAGCACTTCCCTGCCACGGCTGCCCTGGGTGAAGTCCCATGAATATGATCAGAATTGTACCTATCTACAGAGATTCGCACGTGTTCTACAGTTAATTTCACATGCACTTCATAAAACATGTATAAAGTTATAGGCTAACGTGTGGGCCTGTGTGTGCGTTTCAAAAGTGCTTCAAAATGTTGCTGCTCACTAACATGAAGTATTTTTCTGTTGCGTGTTCTAATCTTTCGACTCGCCTAAAAGGGGAAAAATAATTTATTTTGAAATAGGCTATTCCGCTGCACTGTGGAATGCTTAGTTAGTTACTTTTACCGTTATTATTTTCTGGAGAAACACACATTAATTTCTGGAAACAGCTAAGCGATTCTAGCTGGTATTTCTGACGTGCAAATCCAGACTTCATAATTTCATGAAATCTGATAGGCTACTTAATTCTTCTGATATAGGCATAGTTCACATTTTACATTTATTCAAAAAATTTTCAATAGTTCACATTTATTTATTAAACTCTTTTTCATACATTTGTTTGATAATTTATTGTTTATTATATGCAGCAGACTACACTGTTTAAATATAGCCCTGCAAATTGTGTAGGATAAATATATTATATTAGCTATATATATAGTTTAATTGAAGTTTTCATACAAAGCAGTAGCCTAGCCTAATTGCCATTTTAAATAGCTACTATTAGCTACTAAAAAATGCATATTGATTTGAGGCAAAGTCAACATATAACTCAACCAAGTTAAACATGCAGCCCACCATATTTGAGGACTTTCAGTAATAAGTGTGTTCATTTAAAGAACATAATTTCTGGTTAATATTCACACCAATATCGCCCAAAAGAGAGCCGACAATGCTGGCCGAACTCTATTCTTGGCACAGGGTGCAGGGGCTGCGTCCGAAACCTGGAAAATGCTGCCTTCTAAGGACACATTTCAAGGTAGGAAGGCATCGAGGCACGTTTGAATCTAATGTTAGCTTCCCTTCCTGTCTCCTGAGATACCTTTATCTGATCTAGTTTTGAAGGAAGCATAAATGTATCCTTCGCTGCCTTTGATATCCCACAATCCTATGCGTTCTATTCTGTGACAGTTGAGCTAGAAAAAAAGATGGCGTCCGAAAGTTGCGTTTACTGGTCAGTTAGTGTGTAAATGTACATTTTTGACCAACATTTTCCAATTCTGATGTCATTTCTAGCGAGAAATTACTAATGTGGTACTTAAATATTTGTTTAGTTCTTACCAAAGCTCTCTCTATTTTTCTGTAGATCATTAAACTGCTACACTGCCTTAGAAGTCTGTCCGAAAATCAGTTTCGTGAGGTGCCTTCATGCACAAACGCTGCCTTACAAGTCATTGTCTGATAAGGCAGCGAGGCAACAAGTCAGCTGCCTAGGTTTTCGGACGCAGCCAGTGTTTCTGGATCCAGCCCACCGCGTCGCATTTCAGCCCTGTCGTCACTTCCGTCTTCCTCTCTCGCTTCCATCTTGCTCTCCGCGTGTGTTTGCTGCTAGCGTGCAGGTCAGTGAGGAGATCTAAAATACTCTATTTCCTGCACAACCACTCCTGGTTCCGAGGCTCAAGGTAAATAAGTACCTTATTTACCAAAAGCGGCTGCTGTTTTGTTAAAATCACCCGCGGAAAGATGCCCGAATTGGTTCGGGTGAGACTCGGCCCTGTCGGGAGATACCGGGCCTGAGAGCGCGTGATAATAGCACCGCTGCTAGCGCACTGCACACAAACTCCACGAGTCTCCGCACGCGGCAGATTTATCTAATGTGTTTAATTTTTTTTACAGACAGAATGCTGATATTTTTATTTGTTACGACTTTCCTGTCATTGTTTTCGTCTAAGTTGGCTAACGGTTTTCTTTGTGTAACGTTACTAAGAACATCTGTTTATTCCGGGTGTTGTATTTAAAACTTCGAAGAGCTGCAGAGTAGTATCGGTCTGGAAGTGTTGTTTTGCAGGTGTAACAACTACCTGACTTTTACTACTTTAGTGAAGTAGTCGCTCTTGCTCAACAGGCCTGACAGCCAGATCCGATCGTCTGCTCTTTACTGGCCGCTGCCCCTCAGTCTTTTTCTGACTTGTTCAACGTGTTTGAAAATGAGCAAGGACTTAATTTGGACGTTTTTGTAATGGCTGTGCATTTGTGTGTTTAAGTTTTGTAGGCTAAAGAGAAGTTTGTCCGCTGAATGTGCCATTCAGACCGCACCCCTGAAACTCATGTGTGCTGAAACTTTCCACAATATCATTGACGTCCTTCTGTCTTACAGATGAAAGAAACGATAATGAACCAGGAGAAATTAGCCAAGTTGCAGGCACAAGTCCGCATCGGTGGAAAGGTAAGGGCTGATTTAAAAAAAAAACATTAAAATCTGGTTAATGTCTATTAACTTCATAAATATCAGGCCAAATAAGAGTAGTTCCTCACATATTAATGCCGTTTTGTTTTGATAGGGCACTGCTCGCAGAAAGAAGAAGGTGGTCCACAGAACGGCTACTGCCGATGACAAAAAGCTCCAGTTTTCCCTGAAGAAATTGGGAGTAAATAACATCTCTGGCATTGAGGAGGTAAGGTTTGACTCAGCTGAATACAAGTCTACATTTGTGAATGAAATTTTAAATGTTTCTATGTTCACGCGTGCTTTCGTCTTTCAGTTATCATGCTGTTGCTTTTACAGGTCAACATGTTCACAAACCAGGGCACGGTGATCCACTTCAACAATCCCAAAGTGCAGGCCTCACTGGCAGCCAATACCTTTACCATCACAGGCCATGCCGAGACCAAGCAGCTGACAGAGATGCTGCCCTCTATTCTCAACCAGTTGGGCGCTGACAGCCTGACCAGTCTGCGCAGACTTGCAGAGGCCCTTCCCAAACAAGGTGTGTCCACTTCTCAAAATGGGTCAGATTGCACAAGTCAGAGGCAGACGTGCAATGTCACATTTCATTGTTTCTTTCATTTTATGCAGCTAGCAGCATGGTGAACCACTAACTAACCCCACAAAGTAGTGTATGTTGCTAACAGGTGATAGTGCATTTTTGGGGGAAGGGTGGGTCATTGCTGCTGTTTCTAGAGAGTATACTTTAAAATAGACTGCTTGAGATGTTTTAAGCAGTAATACCCAAACTTTTTTTGTCAGCCTAACCCATTTGATCTAAAATATTTCTTAGAAGTACCACCAAATATTTTTAATTAACATTTCATTTTAACATAGTTATCAGTAACGCATCAGTTCTTTGATGTTGGTTAAAAGGTTAGTTCACCTAAAAAATTCTTCATTTACTCACCCTCATGTTGTTCCAAACTCGTAAGACTCTTTCCTCTTCGAAGCACAAATGAAGATATTTTAATGAAATCTGAGAGCCTCCATTGACAGCCACACAACTACCACTTTGACACTTTAAAAAGTTTTTAAAGTGATCTTAAAACTAATCAAAATGAATTGAGTGGTTTAGTCCAAAATTTCTAATGAGACTTGATTGCTTTATGAAAAACAGATTGAATTTAGGCTTTTCTTTACATATAAACATTGATCAGGTAACACAAACAGAACCTGCTTGATGCGTGAGAACAAATCTCATTGGTTCTTGCTGAAGCTCAAATGTGCTGCGTTACACAAGAAAATGAACCTCATTGGTTCTCTCGCGTCAAGCGAACATGCTTGAGCCTCAGTTTACCACAACTGATGTGTGCGTTGATGAATGTTTAAATGTGAATAAAAGCATAAATTAAATCTGTTCAGTGTATAAATTTGAAGCGTCAGTAGTTGCGTGGATTGTCAATGGCTGTTTCTGTCCAAAGTTGCAAATTTAACTTGGGGAATATCGCATAAAACATTTGCGAATAAAGCACCATTTCCACTATATATTATGATGTTTGTATATACTGTATAATATATATTATTCAGAGTGTGCAGACTAAACATAATAAACGCAGTCTTGTTAACTTGCTTTCTGAGGCGTATGCCTGCTGTTTGGGAATGCAGCCGTGTAAGACAGTTCTGGGAGGTAATTATACCGAACCACTTTGACGACAGACTTCCCTTTTCAGAATGTCCAAAACAGCGTTTCAGAGGTCTGCTGGTTGGTCCAGTTATGCTGTCCCACCACAAAGTCACGTCTTTTTTGCATCATAGTTTATGCACGTTTTCTTATCGGATAAAAAAAAAAGATCTGCACAAGTTTTTGCATTTTTAGAATTTATGCGCAACTTGGCGTTTCCATTCAGTATTTTTTTTTAATGCAATATCCCAAAATACGTAATAAAAATAGGTGGATGTAAACATAGCTAATGGAGAGAAAGAAATCTCAGATTTCATTAAAATATCTTCATTTGTGTTTCGAAGAGGAATGAAAGTCTGAACGTTTGGAACGACATGAAGGTGAGTGACAGAATTTTCATTTTTGGGTGAACTATCCCGTTAATGGACAAATGGTTTTCTTTTGTATTTCATTTAATTTAACTAACTCACAAACCCCAGTTGGTCTTGGTCTAAAAGAAGGCTAAAATACTTATTCTAATACATTTTAAGTTTGGGCTTTTAATTCTGTTCATTATAGAGCCCGACCGATTTATGGGTCTGCTGATGTAACTGGCCGATATGAGCCTGTCACAGATATATCGGCATATATGCCACTGATATAAACGCGCGCCGAATCTTCACACAAAATTGTCAAATGCCAGTCTTGAGTATCATCGTAAACATGAAATTTGCCAGTCACCGCCAGCGTTTTTGGTCATTTTCACAAGTTTCATGGACCACAGAATATCTTGAATGAATATCTGAACATGTAATGTATCAAAAGAAAGAGCAGACCCTCTGTTTTATTTTAGCTTCATGCATTCTTTATCAACACTTGAATGTAGGTTTCATGAAAAAAGCAACATTTTGAGAGAAAAGCTGAGAAAATCGCAACTAACTTGCATACAGATGGGATTCAGAACAATGATAACAAAAGACAGGAAAAAAAGAATCACTCACGGCTCTTGACTGAATAACTTTTAATAAGGGTTAATCTATATTTATACACTAAAGATTATAAAGTGATATTTTACATTTATTTCTGTACCTGAAAATCTAGTTTAGACATACATAACCTGAAAATAACTTTTTCATTTGTATGTTTGTTCTGTTGTATTTATGTATTATGTATGTACTGCATTCTATATACAGTACCAGTCAAAAGTTTGGACACACCACTGGGAAAGTGTCCAAACTTTTGACTGGTACTGTACTATAATATACACAAAGAATATCGGCCAATATATCGATATTGGATTTTTTTTTTACTCCCTAATATCGGTATCGGCACCCAAAAACCCATATCGGTCAGGCTCTAGTTCATTATTAGAAGTGAATATTTCTTGTTATGGCAATCTGAGCTGCTAAATCCTGCTAAGTTTTGTAGTTTATTTTTTTATGTACATTTATAACGCTAATACTTTGTTTTATATAACTTTTGCATCAAATTACAAAAAAAAAGTTACTGCTGCTGTGAGGGTGTTTCTAATTACAGCGTCTATGGCAGTGATGGTAAAATTAACACCTTTCTCTCTTGTGACTGCGGTTATCAATCTTTTCCCCTCTTTTTGAAAGTTGTGAAATCACTATTGTGGAGTTTTTCTTTTGCTATTTGAGCAAATGGGGACATACAAATATATTTAATGTGTTCTCTCATTCTCCGCTATAAAAGTTAACTCAACTATGACGACTTCCGCTTCTGAGAAACCCGGAAATGTGAACAGGGTCTATTGATGTCTGTAAATGCTCTAATCTCCAACTAACTGTACTGATTTAAATGGTGAATGTTTTAACATTTTACTCCCATTTGTTTCAGCTGGTGATGGAAAGGCACCGGTAGCTGGCGGAGAGGAAGATGATGATGAAGTTCCAGGTCAGTATGTTGCTCTGAACCCCTCCACAGCTTTAACCATGCACTGTAAAAAATAAATAAATAATAATAATCTGTTTCTGTGTTTGCTAGAATAATTCAGAGAAAATGTAAACATATTTACAGAACAGCCTGTACATTTTACAGTATAAAACAACGAACACTGCTACTAAAATTTTCTAACATATACTGACAACCACCATAATAATGCAGGTGGTTAAAGAGGAAGCCACATGAAAGAACTATAAAGAAGTTAATCACAATAGCCTTTCCACAAGCTGAATTATACTAGTATACAGAAGGTTCACACACAGTCATTGATGCAAACATAAAACACCATTATGGTAGCACACAGGACACTAAAATAATGCAATAAGCATTCATTAAACAGATGTAGTAACATAAAACCAAAATGTGCGTAATTGATAAAAACTATTAAGAAACTTAATTATTTAAACAGAATACTTTTCAAAGTGTCTCACAGGGAATTCTGGGAATGGCAGTTTACAGTTTTTCACTGTAAATGATATTTTGATTTCTATTTTTTACTTCTGAAAACTGTACATTTAACAGTATTTTACTGTACAAAATGACTTAATGTCCGGTTAGATCTTTTACATTTTTCCCTGTATATAGAACAGGAAGGTTTTTTTGTTTTTTTTGTTTTTTTCAGTGGTGATTTTACAATATTTTAAATTTTTTTTACAGTGAATTTATCTTGTTGAAACACACATTAACCATAATATTTTGCTTATTTTGTATTCCTTGTGTATTTTAAATGCCTCCTAGCTTGAGCTTCACAATCATTACCATATGGGTTCTGTGCGTGTGGTAATGTAAGCATAGCACGCTTGCTTACGTTAGGGCAGTGTAGTTGCATGTGTTGTGGAAATGTCCAAAAAAGGAGGGTTTCAGCAGGTTGTCTAGGCTGTTACATTGTCAACATATACAAGTGTTTAAAATCTCCTCCATTGTTTATGAGCACTGAAAGCTCAGTTTGCTTTTCTTTTTAAAGAGAGGGGGGTGAACACATACGGTTGCCATTACAATTCCCCAGTTCTCTTTCCTGAGCAAACTCTAGTTAGTAACTCAAGTCTTGCACATGTACAGTATGATTACATCTCCAACACTGCGAAATTAGCTTACCCGTGTGATGACAAAAAGGGTTAACAGCTTGTGCCATTGTGCCCATTATTGAGATTCAACCTTTTCTGTCCCCTCTGAAAACAAAGTCCAGCCTTCTGTTAGTGATTCCCTCTCTGACACCCTGGAGCAGAAAAGTTGATATTCCATTTATCAGATTTCATCTCCTAAAAGGCAACCTGCTTTGATCCTCTGCGGTTTCATTTTTACAGCTGTGGACTTTTCAGTCTCCCTGTGCTCGTTTATGTTCTCTATGGAAATCACTTGCACACGTGGGCTCACACAAGTGAGAGAAAAGCACAGAAATGGCTTTTTCAGCATGTCTATAAATCTTTCATAAAGATTAGATTTAGGGTATGTTTACACAACACTATGCTAAAAACGGAAACGTTTTTCCTTTGCATTTTTCCGCGTACAGATGATGGCAAGGTCACTTTGTAAAGAAAAACTATGCGCCTATAGACTGAACACATCGCTTGCGCATGACGTGACCCATTTTAGCAAATTCATGTTTTTGTAGTTTACACAGAGACAATAACCCGAAACCCCTTTTCAAAAGTTTGTATTTTCAGGTCCCCAAAATGCCATTGTAAATGAATGGCCAAAATGCATAGTTTTTAGTTGAAATCAGTGGTTTATAAACGGCCCCTTAGTTGTCACTTTCACATTAATTTAGTTTCTTCATAAATCCTGTATTTCTTTGTAACCCCTTTGAGTTGCCTACATGTAGACTTGATATTGTTTTACTGAATTCACGTTTTCTCTCTTTGCAGATCTTGTGGAGAATTTTGATGAGGCTTCAAAGAATGAGGCAAATTAGCATCATGGGAAGGAAAGGCGTTTGAAATCTCTGGTCTCAGCTGAGACTTGTGGGACTTTTTTTCCCCCTTTTCTTTTATAGATATATTGCATCCCTGAATCTCATTTTTTTCGTGCACTGCTGTGGCCCTCATGTGTCCAAGCTGAGAGTGTGAGATTGATTGAACCACACAAGTTCATGCACAGTTTTGAGTATGTGTGTTTGCTTGTGTGGTCCAAGAGGCTTCTTTGCCTCCACCTTCCCTGTTACTGAGGCTCACTCATTTGGAGCTGGTCTGAATCAACATCTGGAAATAAACATTTGCTATTGACAAAAAGCTTATTAAATACTGTTGTTTTGTTGCGTTTAATTGGATGAGGTCACTCCATGCTGTTCACAAACAATTATGATTCTTTAGGGATTAGTACATAAACTTGTGTTAGAAATGCAATGCATTTCTAGATATAAAACACTTTAAGTTATTTTTTTAGACATCAATCAGATACATCCTGTAGTTTTAAATAAAGGTTTATTTACAGTTTTGTAGATCAGAATTTGCCATTTAAAAGAGAGCAATCCAAAGAGTAAAAACCTGAACAAAATCTTGCTGGGTGCAACAGCAAAACAAGTGTGACAGTTGAATTAGTACTTGGACATCATCTCTCACTGTAAACGGTTTCTGTAAATCTATTTTGCACCATGTTCTTTTCCACTCCGTTGATCTTCATTTTTATGAACCATTCATAATACCAGTCAAGTTTAATGTGAAACGGCTTCATTTTGCATTAAATGGCAAGTTAAATAGCTTTTCAAGTACACATTGCAAATAGGTCAGTGACCTAAAACACACATCACATTGACTAAACAAACCCACACATAAATATATTGGTAAAGCCAAAACTCAATTTCTGATGTCAGCAATTGTCATGTGTTTGTTGATCTGTAGTACATTTGCATGTGGATTCAAAAAATGACAATTCACTTCACAGATATTGAACACTTGTAACACTCAAATATTCACTCCAGTTCTTCTTGTACTTGCCATGGTTATTCTTTAATACCTTGCAGAAGCTTCAGAAGATGAGCCTCTAAGACCTGTTGGACTGGGGAACAACGTGAAGAATTACAATTACATGGAAGTTATGACCGTAAGACAGACACAAAACAGGTAGTTTATCTCAGCTTCATAAAGTAGTAATATTTCGTAACAGAAAGCTAAGCTTTATGACATTCATTTAACACTGATGGTAATCTTGTCAATCACTAGTTACCGTTTCTATGGCCCATTGCCACAGCCATGTCCATAGCATTGAACCCAGAGTCTGACTCCATGGTTGGGTCAGATCCACTCTCTGTTCAGTGATCAGAAGTAATATTCAATACACTACAGTGAATTAAACCTTTGAAGAAAAACTAAACACTGGAATGCATTGCAGTGAAATGAAATTAATTAAAAGTAAGCCTTTTACCTAAGAGGATTTCCACACAGCGAACATGATTACCATGGACTGCGTAGAGTAACGGAGCACCACCATTCTGGAAATGCATAAGCACTGCTTTAAGCGCAAATATTTTTTATTGTTTGCTTAAACATTGATTCTGGCTACTACACCTCACAGTTCAAGTCATAGCAATTAGTATATTCACACCATATAACAATACTAGGAAAACTATTTGATCCCCACCCAACAAGCCCATCATATCCATTTGCATTGCTGTTAAACTACTTGCAGATTTGGCAAAGTATTATACTGTACTATTGTCATTTACAAAACTAATATTTATGTCTTAAGAAATCAACAATGTGACCACTTACCCAGTCATACTCATTGACGTCAACTCCACAGTCGATAAGCATTCTGACAATATCTGTGTACCCTTTACTGCAGGCCAATGACAGTGCACTCTCTCTCCCTTTGGCCAAGAGATGAGGATCTGCACCCTGAAAGCAAAGGACTCTGAGTATCTAGTGATTCAGCCATTAAATTGGACTTATGCTTTGTGTGCCAGATGGCTCCAACTACTGAGTCTTTTAGCTAAAATTTCAAAAGAATGAGAGGGGTGGCAGAATAAAGTTTCCTGAACAGTGAGCCCACAAAGCAAAGGTGGCAGCCTGCACCAGCCGAGCATTTGCCACTGACATGAATAGAAATGCTAACTGATTGCTTTGTGCAGGTATATTTGGATTATTAGATCTGGACTATTTGAAAACTAGTGAAATTGTACAGTATGTTGGACTCACACTCTGTAACAGGAACTCCACCACAGCAATTTGCCCATGAGCTGCTGCCCACATCAGTGGGGTGAATCCTTCCTCATCCTGCAGGTTTATCACAGACTCTAATTTAAAGAGAAAAAGGAAGGATTTATCACAATTTTAGACATAATTGACCTAAGAGATAATGATTACAGTACTTTTCAAAAGTTTGGGATCCGTATAATAAAGTAATACTTTTATTCATCAATGACATCAAATTGAACAAAAGTGACAGTAAAGACATTTATAATGTTGGATTTTTTTTTTCTCAAATAAATGCTGTTCTTTTGAACATATTATTCATCAAAAGAATCCTGAAAAAATAATCAGTTTCCACAAAACTATTAAGCAGCACAACTGTTTTCAACATTGATGATAAGACATGTTTTAGCATATGATTTCTGAAGGATCATGTGACACTGAAGACTGGAGTAATGGCTGCTAAAATTGCAGCTTTGCCATCACATGAATAAATGACATTTAAAAATATATTAAAATATAAGCAATTATTTTAAGTTGTAATAACGTCACAATATTACTGCTTTCCTATATTTTTCATCAAATAAACGCAGTCTTGGTGAGCATAATAAACTTTCAAAAACATTTATGACTCCAAATTTTTGAACAGTGGCGTATTTAAGACCAAATTTACGATCACATCAATTTTACAAACTTGCCTTGTTCTATTCGACTTGCTAGGAACACCATCTCTCCTTGTGCCGCCAACTGATGTATAGACAGTGCTAGAAAAGAGGAAAAAAGGTGGAGATTAAGTTCTAGTCGAGTAGGTCAGGGTTGTCCAATCTTGGTCCTGGAGAGCCAACGTCCTGCAGAGTTTAGCTCCAACTTGTCCCAATATACCTGCCTGGAAGATGATTGCCTCGGTTCAGGGGTATTTAATTAAACTCTGCAGGGCAGTGGCCCTCCTGTAGCAGGACTGGACACCACTGGAGTAGATTGACAAATATCAGTGGACAGTTTTACCAAATTAACTGAGAATGAGAAATGAGAAGACTTACAGTGAACAAGCAGCGGTGTGGATGAGACCTCGTTCCCACGGTGTTTGTTGGTGAGTGTGGTGGACTGCTTTATCGGAGAGAAGTGTTTGGTGGTCGATGGCGTGTACACATGCCTAACCTGAATACCAGGTGAGGGAGATGTTTGGATATTACACTCCGCTGTAGAGAGAGAAACAGAAACAAGACATGTTCCTGACAACTATATTCACTGGAAAGGTAATTGTTTTCCATTCCTTTACCTTTAAATAACACAGAGGCCACCTCCAGATCAGAGTTCACCTGGTCCTGGATGTTTTTACTGTCTTCCTCGTTCAGCGACTTCACGAAGCGTGAGCATACGTTCATGTCAAAGCGATTGGGTAATATAAACTTTATGCCCATGGCATTCTGAGAGTTCGCATCCTCCACTGAGCCAATGCTGACTGATGGCTCTACCTTGATGCCTGTTACCTCTGGTAATGGGCACAAACCTTCCATCTCCTCTGATGCCATTGTCCGCAAAGGATATGTTATATTCCAAAGAAGCTACAACTGATATTGAGCCTTTTCCATAAATAGAATCAAACCCTTATGGTAAGGGGATGGTGTTTTGCTTCCATGCAGATTAAAGCTTTTGTACCTGGGATATTTAGAGAGAGATTTACATTAATAGAAATATGTGAACGATCAACTCTGTATGGCTACATTGTAAACAAAACTTGAAAGGCTACCGTGTTGGTTACATTTGTGTCTCAGTTTGAGTTTATAACCTCACAGCCATAACAGCAATACAATAAACAATATTTTTATGAATCATCAAGATTATTATGATGGTATTATAATAAAAGATTTCATTGTGAAAAAGTCCTTAAATCCTGGCCAAAAATGCATAATACATGCCTGACAAATGAACGTGCTAAATGTCAGTGTGAACAAAACAAGGTTAACGTTAGCCAACAAGCTAACCACCTTTACAGATTATAAAGAGGAAGTGAAACCTTTACTGTACAAATACTTCTTAAATCCAGCATGTGCATTTTATCGGTTAAAACAGGAATACAAGGGAGCACACCGGGTTAGCTCGTTGTGCAGCATATTAATTTCTAATGCAAGATTAACGGGCTAAGGCCACTATCGTATTATTTCAGCATTAAATACAACAACTGTACACGTCTATGGGACATTTATCATCGCTAATGTAAACCTTAGTTTATATTACATAATGTAATCATAAGTACCTACCGAGTTTATTAATATCGTATGTTTTGAAATGACGGGTTGTTCTTGAGGTTGAGTGTAAATAAAGTTTTTTCGAATGCCGAGAGGGTGGAGTCAAATGTGTTCATCTAGTTCATCTACATGTGGATATTTATGGTTTAAATGCAGAGAATAATACATTGTAATTACTTTGTACAATACCCACAGTTACCGTATTTTTTCCAACTTTCAAGCGTATTTTTACTCAACTATCGCTTTACAAAATTTTACACAAATGTGTAAATTGTTTATATTTTATTTCACCCATAAATAGTACAATAATACTAAGCTATAGTATGGGAGACCGACACGAAGTCAGTTGTAACACTGTCAGTTTGACAAGTCAGAAAAGAGCTGTGAGGATGTCATAATATCATAAACTCACCTTTTTGAGCTCACAGGAGAAGCATCTCTAAGAAAAACAAAAACAAATGTCAGAATATGTATTAACACACTTTTTCTTTATCACACATTCAATTCTCATATTCAATATATTGTTAATCTATTCATGATAGCTACTTGGCAAATTCACAAATGTGAATTTTTGGGTAAGACCCCGCTACAGTCAATTATTCTGGTAGACTATGCCTATGTTTTTTCTTGGATGGGCATAAAAAACAAAAACAAATGAAAAGTCAAAGCTTGCTTTCAATGTTTAACCTTGTGTAACTTTTTGGTATGCATTTATTTATTTATTTTCCCCTCTGGCGCTTGGTTATTTTATTTGTATTATTTTCGTGATATATGTCTTGTTTTGTATTGTTCCTGTTGATATATAAAATTTCAAGTCTTTAGTTTTTTTTTTGGCATTAATAAAAAAAGAGAAGAAGAAGCATGTGACTTAGTGAGCATCTGACCAACCAAAAAAGAAAGTAAATTTTTTTTTTTTTTTTGCCTATAGCAATCATTGAATTGCAGATACAATTATTTGACTTGCAAAGCCGTTATAATATAATCTAGGCCTATAGGTAAAAGGCATTTGAAAAGTATGAAATAAAACATGAGGGTTGATTGAAAGTTTCCAATGTGCATATGAAAAAAGTTCAGGAACACCATCTGCAGTTACTACTTCCAAAACATAAAGGTTATTCGCTGTCATGACAAGAATAGGTTCTATTGTTTACCCATTTTCTGTTTATACAAATATTTTGTTTGTTTGTTTGGATTACATGAGTGCTAACATATAGTGATGTGTTTGTTTGGAGTTTAAAGCAAATCTTGCATGACATCTTTGGTGATGTTTTGAGTATGTGTGCTCATGAGCTCTTGTCATTTGTTTATTACAAACTATTTGTGTAATTTTGGAATTAGTGGTCACTGGATATGTAATCCTCTATCAAAGCCATTCTCAGAACTGAGTGGAGCAATGCCTAAATATTTATGTAAAATCTAGTCCAAACAACTGAGTGAAAAGGAAACAAAGTAGACTAGAGTCTGGCCCAATGCAAACCACTGAATATCCAGATAATAACATTTCCATTCTCTGCTTGGGTACAGTTGAAATGTTCAGTGCAATTTGAACAGACAGCTGCATTTCCCACTGTAGTATATAAGGGATGTTACTTGATGGAAATTGGGATTGGAAAACGTTTGTGTGTGTGTGTGTGTGTGTGTGTGTGTGTGTGTGTGATGCATGTTTTATTTTTCAGAAATGCTTGCAGTGTTTTTATTTAGTCATATTACTTCTTTAGAGTCTTCCTGTATCAAGAAAACATCTTAACTCTTGTTTTCTCCTCATTATCCTGTAGTGTTGTAGTCAAGATTACCTAATCCAGGACCAAATCGAGACCAATACCAATGTGTGTTGAGACCAAGACAAGACCAAGGCAGGGCGAGACCGAGTGAAGACCAAGACCAGACCAGCACTAATTAAATTCATAAAGATCCACATTACTGCCTAAGAAATGACTTATTTTTAATCAACAAAAATAATTAGAATAAGACACTATATAGAGCTATTATACCAATCAAGTGAAATCATTAACAACAAAATTCATCTTTGCACTGGTGGTGGTACAGAAGATGCATCTGAATTGGTAAATTACAAATACATAAACAATGTTGAGAATAAGGTTTTAAAATTGTTTTATTGACTGTATAAAAGCAATATCATGTATCATGTGAAGCATTGCAGTCATGCTCAAATTTGTGAAAACAGCTATCTTATTCTTGTGATACTGCTTAATTATATCAAAGGTTATAAATAAAAATCCAGATCTCATACAAGTACTTTTTTGCAACAATATCTTGAATTTTGTGAGCATTCGTATTCATTTTGGTGACATTTTTGACACAGTCCCTCATTTCTGAACCGGCACAATAAATATATCAAAGTAGAAATAAGTTATTGATTGCATCTGAAGCAGTAAGTTTTACATCCAGTCACATTAATGATGTTAATAAATAAATCAGGCAATGCATTGGGAATTTAGTAATATCCCAGCAGTTGCAGTCTTGACCGGTCTTGAAACAAAATCCCAAATCCTCTAAATCTGAGACTGAGACAAGACCGAGTACAAATGTGGTCAAGATCGAGACAAGACCAAGACCTTCAAAAATGGTCTTAAGACCGGTCTCGAGTACTACAACACTACTATCCAGTGCTTTTGAAGTTTATGGCATTTTTCATGACTTCCTATTCCGCTACTGACTGGCTCTGCAATCATGCATTTACAAGGCTTGTAGGTTTTCCATCTGGTTGCACAATGCTAATCAGATTAGATTGGATATACTCAATATTTCTACATAACCTGTCAAAGTTCTGCTTTAGCAGGCTCTAAGCCCCATTCACTTTTGTGTTCTCACTTGCTCTCTAGTGCACTGTTTGTACAGACCCCTGTCTAAATGAAGAAATAGGGCAGTGGTTGAAATAGACACTATTACCACCCTTTATCCTAAATCTTTAGCCATACACAGCCAATGAAAATGCTTTTGAAGTCTGATAATCTCTGTGTTCTTTGTCAAAGTACTTATAGAAAGGATTTTTTTTCTGTTTTCCTGGGGTTGATGTAATGTTTTATGTTTCTGTGCATAATTGGAGAATTGAATTGTAAGACCATTGCAGACAACTTTGGGTCACTTTTTTGAGAGAGCAGCGCCCCTCTTTGGTTGTAGGCCTATGGTCATACCCAGATCCTAAATAACTGTAAAAACTGTGGAAGTGTTCATGTTGTTGCTAAGCTTTAAGACAATATACATGTAAATTGTAAAAATTTCTACGGCTCTGCTTTTTTTTTGTTGGAAAGACTTTCTGATGGATCTAATGCAGCTGCTTGTGGTTCTTGCTTGACTTTGACCCCTCATGTTTCATGGCTTTAACTCTTTGTTTGTTTTGAGTTGACTGTGAGACTAATTCACATACATGCCTCCAAAGTGGAGATTTCCTAACTCAGTGATTAGGGACTTTGCGGGATGAGGCAGCATTTTAAGCTCTTGTTTAGGACTTAGCCAGCTTATGCTCACTAATCTTTTTTTTTCTGGCACTAGAAGGCCTGCCTCAGTCAAAACTAAGTTTCATCCCAATCCTTATACTGAATCATAGTTTTATTATTACCAATGATATTCATAAAGGCCCTTTTCAGTTACTGAACCACACTCTTGCATAGAGCATACCTTTACCAAGGTTTACTACCTTGAACAAGACAAGGAGATGATGCTCTTGCCCTTTGAAAATGCCAAGGCTATATACTTAAAAAAGCATTCCAGAGCATAATTATACACATTTGACCTGTTTCTGTAATTACCAAGAACAAAATAATAATGCTGATTGAGCCAATGGATTACAAATTCTTAGGTATTAATGACCTTGGACAAATACGAAAGGGTGAAGTTGCATTGTTTGAGTTACACTTAACAGAATAATCAAAACTCTGTTTTGTGTGCCAGGTAGGATTAGAAGTGATTTGAAGAAATGGATTAAGTAAAAAATAAAAAATAAACTTTTATAATCTGTTCCAACACAAACACACATAATGTAGCATTTATTGAAAACCTTTCCTGAACCTTTGAGGAGATTAATAGTTTAAAATATGCAAAAACTTTGCATGTGAGCTGCTTAGGATAGACCGTAAGGTTGAGTGTCATGACCAGGACCAAAAGCCATACTCAAAATAGTTTAATGTAAATGTAAGCCACTTTTTAATTATTTATAAATATCCTGACATAGTTAGCTTTTGATGTTTCTGACGTCTTGCCTATATGTTTTATCTTTTGTTTTAATATATAAAACATTATACAGTTGCAAGAAAAAGTATGTGAGCCACTTGCAGAATCTGTGAAAATGTGAATCATTTTAACAAAATAAAGAGATCACACAAAATGCGTTATTATGTGTTTTTATTTAATGCTCTCCTGAATAAGATGTTTTACATAATGTTTTTTATAGTCCACAAGACAAAAAAACAGCTGAATTTATTAAAATGTCCCCGTTCAAAAGTTTATGAACCATTGATTATCAGTACTGTGTGTCGTTCCCTGGATGATCCAAGGCTGTTTTTTTTTTTTTCACCCCCCAGCTTTTAATGCATTGTGTTTCCTTCTGGAACATCGGTGAATGTTTGAACCTTTTTTAATAGTTGTGTTTGAGTCCCTCAGTTGTCCGCAGTGTGAAAAGAAGGATCTCAAAATCATACAGTCACTGCTGGAGAGGGTTCAAATACTCAAAAGATGCTGGAAACTATATGTGGACTATATGTAAAAAATAATTCTATAAAATATCTTATTCAGGACAATACTAAATAAAAAAAATTACATGCACTTTGTATGATCTCTCTTATTTAGTTAAAATTATTCACATTTCACAGATTCTGCAACTGTATCAGCATGTGAAAATGGCTTTAAGACAACAAAAAAAGATATTTTGACAGTAACACCACTGCATGTGAGCAGCTGAAATTTGGATTTATTTTTTTACTTTAATGATGTAATCAGGCCTATGAAAGCCCATTTCCACCATATAAGAAAAAATAATTTGCTTTGGTAAATCATAATTTTGAATCAAAAATATGTGATGCTAAGTATAAGATAAAAAGTCATATTTATGACATAAAAAGTCAAATTTATGAGGTAAACAGTCATAATTATGATGTAAAAGCCTAAATTATGACATTAATAAAATCATATTATGAGATAAATAGTTGAAGTTATGACATAAAAAGTTGAGAGTATGAGATAAAATGTTACTGAGTGTGACTTAATTGTGAAACGGATAAATACGGAATGGCAGAGGAATTGCACAGAAATACTGGCCCTATTTATGTAAAATTGTTTTTGCTGTTGTTGTTGTTGTTGTTTTTACATTTGGGACAACAAACATAGAATCATGTTAAAATAATGTTAGCAAATGTGTGAGATGTGAAAGTGTTACATATTCATCAAGTAAAAGTGATTTCTTCAAATAGAAAATTGTCTCATTATCATTGAGAGATTTCTTCTTTTTGCAGTTCTCCAGTGACTTCTGATGGAGTTCGGTAGTTGAAAAGTTTCTACAAGGTTTTGTGAAGTTTGTAAATGTGCTCACTGCTGTGCCTGCAGAGCGAGAGATTGTTACCTGACTGGAAGGCCACTGGGAGTGCAGTTGTGATTACATGGAATGAGACGGATCCTGTGTTCCCAGAGATGCTGTTTTTGCTTTGATGGACACCTGGGTCAAATCTGGACACATATAGAACACTTTCAGACACACATCTATAGTAAACATCACCCAAAGATTACAGAAGAGACTGTTGATTTATTTTAGCATAACAATATGATATTAAGAAAACTTTTTTTGTTTTTGTTTACCGTAATAAATTGTTATTTTGTCTTATATTGTCAATTGTAAATAATTAGATGATAGTGCTGTTTAAGAACTGATTGACGTACATTTCTCTGACTGTTTGTTGGCCAGCTCCCTTCCTTTAGTCATCTTGGTGTATTCTGGGATGTGAGAGCGTGTTAGAGGCTGATTGGAGATTGGGGATCTGTCATCCGGGACTGATGGTGTGGCTAAACCAAAGGGGGCAGCAGTGGGAGAGTTGCCTGATGAATAGGCCGATAACGTGAGACCCTACTGGACACCCTTGCGTGTTCTTCCGGTCAATGGGATTTCTCCTTTATTCAGAATTTGTGCTGGAGCTTTTGTGGCCAGTCTTTTCTCGGGTCCCCTGCTGTTCTTAACAGCAAGGATGTGGACCATGACGTGATCTCATTTCTCTCATAGAGCGAGGGAGTCAGACAGAAAGATATTGTGATGAAGGGGGGCAAGGTTTGTTTGTTTGTTTGTTGGTGTTGTTTGTGTATTTGCTAATGAAAGAAATCAGTGGATTAAAGGCACTTTTTGGGTCACGGCCCAGCTTCAGTCTACAGGAAGGATGGTGGTTAGCTCTGTAGGAGATTTCCTCCCGTCCACCTCATGCAGTGACTGTCCGGTTCCATTAATGTTGACTATTAATTTTCATGTGAGCCCAAAATCATATCGCCAATCAGAACATGGCTTAGTTTCATTATGTACTGTAGGCTATACCTGTCAAAAGTTTGGAAACATTAATTTTTTTTTATGTTTTTGAAAGAAGTGTCTTATGTTCACCAAGGCTGCATTTATTTAATCACAAACACAGCAAAAACAGTAATATTGTGAAATATTATTACAATTTATCAATAATTGTTTTTTATTTTAGTGTGTAAAAATGTGTAAAAATGTCATTTATTCCTGTGATGCAAAGCTGAAAAGCATCATTACTCCAGTCAGTGTCACATGATCCTTCAGAAATCATTCTAATATGCTGATATGCTGAAGAAACATTTCTTATTATTATCAATGTTGAAAACATTGATTGCTGCTTAACATTTTTTTATGGAAACAAACTGCCATTCAAACATTTGTGGTAAGATTAAAAAAAGAGAGAAATGACTACATTATGCATTAAATCAAAAGTGACAGTTAAAGATTTCTAACAAATGTTTTAATAAGTTTAATAAATAAATGTAATAAATGTAAATACATTTTAAATTTAACATTCTATTCATCAAAGAATCCTAAAAAAAAGTATCACCATTTCCACAAAAATACAAAGCAGCATGTTTTCAACATTGATAATAATAATAACTGTTTCTTGAGCATTCAATCAGCATATTAGAATTATTTCTGATGGATCATGTGACACTGAAGACTGGAGTAATGATGCTGAAAATGCGGCTTTACAATCACATAAATAAATTAAATTAATTTTGTTATTTTATATTGTAATAATATTTCACAATATCACTGTTTATACTGTATTTTTTATTAAATAAATGCAGCCTTGGTGAACACAAGTGACTTCTTTCAAAAACATTAAGAAATTGTATAATGTTCCCAAACTTTTGACAGGTACTGTATATATATATATATATATATATATATATATATATATATATATATATATATATATATATATATATATATATATATTAGTCTACCCATAAATTCTCACTAAATTTATGGCCACATTATATGTCACCAGATTTTTAACAAACATCTCATATAATTCTAACTAACTTCAGACTACTGCTACTGTTAATACTGTTAATTTCACTTGTGGAAGAGGATATATACATTTGTGTTGCTTCATCAGTATCAGTAAAAAGACCACATCGTTACACACTTGTTATATAAGCTAAAGGCTGTCTTTTGTCTTCAAATGGTTCTACTCAGTGCCACGGATGCATTGTGCAATTATGCCCAGATGGTGGCGATGTAAACTCATTGCTGAAATTCACGTTCTATTCTGTGACTGAAATCATAAGATGAGTTTTAATAACTGGCCTACAATAAATAGGCAGACATTTTGTATGACGATTTAGTTTTGTTTTTTATTCTGTCTTTTTGTTTGCCTTGAACAAATCACGGCATTGAATGAGAACTAAATAACACTTGCTATTGACTATTTTATTTTTCAGGTTAGATCAGGCAGAGAAATCAACCAGGAGTTCACAGAGAAGCAGAAAAATGAACACGTGTACTCTTTTTATTTATTTATTTACTTATAAGGCATTCACATTTGAAGGGTTTTTTAAAATAAAAATTAGGGAGCATCGCAGTGTCCACCTGACTTCCTATTAATGTTGGGAATTAACGAAATAATGTTTTACCCATTAGATTTGTGCTTAGATATAGATTTAATATATCATAATTACTGCGTTATAGATTAAATGAACTAATGTAAAAACGTATGATCTTTACAACGGAACTGAATCAACACTGAACTGACTTCAGCTCAAAAATGACAGCATTTTCGTTTGAGCTGAGCCGAAATCAACTATATTTGCATCATTTTCCTTTTATCACTGTGAACCTGCTTTGAAAAAAAAATCTGTATTGTATAAATCGCTAATATATAGCTAAATAAAGGTGACCTGACTTGACTTAAATTGCGCCAATGATTTCCAAGACTAATGAATGTTATGGCATTCATACAATTTAATGCACAATATAACCTTGCCTACTATTTTCTGGATCATTTAACACCTTCTACCAGCTTGTATTATCCAAAGTAATGCTTTTCTTCAAGTTTAAAGAAGACATCTCACCACAATGTTCTTTTTGTAATCTTGAATGTGAAACTCTCACACATTTATTTTGTAATTGTAAATATTCAGAAGACTTATCTTCTGGTTTTTGATACATTCAACAAAATAATCAAAATAGACGAGGCTATGATCCGCTTCTTGGACTGTAATACTGACTGCGATGTAATTGATAGCATATTCAAATGAATAATTCTTCTTGGGAAGTTTCATACATAAAGCTTAAGTAATGTCTATTACATGTCTATTGTTTGTATCCCCCAAATTATGTTTAATATTAATGCCATTGTATGTTTTTGTGAAAGCTGAATAAAATAATAATAATACATCAATAAAAAAAAACTTCTACCAGCTTGTCACTGATCGACCACTAGGTGGTACCGTAGGCTATATAGCTCAGACTTTTAACCTCTGGTGGGTTTTTCGGTAAAATTTCTGTCTGTGATCCTTGGACTCAGTCCAGCCTGTTGAAGAACAGGAAGGGTGGGCACGCTGATTGACTTCCTCTCCATTTCCTGTTCAATTGCCAGGGACACTTTGGGTAAACCAATCCTCTGACTTTTGGAGTGACACTTCTTGACGTATCTTTTTATCTGTACCGACCAGGCAGAGTAGTTGAAAGATTATTTAGGATTTAAGAGTGATATGGTTGTATATCCTGTTTTACAAGCGTGCTAACAGCATTTTTGTTATTTAACATGGATCATATCTGGCTTAAACAGAGAGGTTAATTTCAACTGTGGTCTCCATCACTGTCTTGGTCCTAAAATAGCATGTAATAGAACATAACCCTAACTTTATGTGCTTTATTTTAATGTGTGACACTTTTTTGCTTTAGCAATTTTGTCCATTTTATTTATTTGCTTCGTTAAAATTAAAGTAGGCTGATTTAATTTTTTTTTTTTGATAAACCAGCCTGAGGCAATGTATGGTCCATAAACACGTGAGTGTCCTGTTGCAGTTATTTGAATGTACGAGTCCTACTATGATGAAGGAATCTCTTGAATATTAATGACGTTGCTTCGTTACCTTTCAGCAGGGTCCAATCAAATGTCCTACTTAATATTCATGAGCCAACCCCTTACCGTAGTAGGATTAGTTCATGTGCTCTTTTGAGGGGGGGGGGGCAGGGCCATCCTCACACACGGCGTTGAAGAGAGTGAGCACCGGTGGTGCATCCACAACCCCTGAGCCCATTCAAAACATTCGCATTGTATAAGTGCAAGTTACGCACACGGATTAACCGGTCGTGAGTCAGTCACGATACTTTGTAGAAGCAGTTTGAAAGCGTTACATTGTGAAGTTGAAGAGAATACACTCGTATGGAGTGAGGTAAGTGTTCTCGCATGTCTTGTACAGGTGCGGACGCACTTACGTTAAAGTGTAGAGAAGTAGGTTTCCCGCGGCTTCTAAAACGGATCTTCTTTTTGCCTTCGAATATAGTTGTAAATGTTTTGGAATTGCTGTGAAGTTGTGCCGGGGGGGAAAAAAGCGCCAGTGAAAGCTGTCATTGTTTCTAGTCAGTTGACAGTCGCAGCTATGGGAACTGACTGTAAAAATGTTTTCATCATTATAACAACATCTTTGTTTACATCCATTTAACTTGTCTCAATAATTTCTGCCATTTCTACTATATTTTATTTAAAGTGGTGGGGAAAAGTGCAATAGATTTGTCACCACAGGTTGAAACTTTGGCAGCAAAGTTTTCAATTTCTACTTGTTTTGTAGCCTACTGTTTTTTTTAATGGCCACTTTTAGGCAACACAGTGTGCTTGCTAGTATTAATATTACTGCAATTAATGAAAATAGCACAGCTGCTACAATGACTGTGTTTACATGCACGAAATGTTCTGGTTATTGAAGTGTCATGTAAATGATCTGATTGCCAATATTCTTATTTAGAGACATCTGACATTAACTGGTATATGTTTGTCTGTATTAATTTCATGTAAATAATCGAATATCCACCCTAATTAGACATTCGTTTATCTGTTCAAGTCCACACAAATATGTTTGTGAAAGGTTGAGCTACACTTTTTTTGAAGCAAGGAGACAGTAGTTTTTCAGTAGCATTTTACTAAAAAAGCCATCTCATAACAGTGGAAACTATTGGGAGATCAAGTGGGGCAGATGGTAACCCTTGTTCTGCAAAGCATCTTGTGAGATTTACATGCGATATTCATATCCTGTTTTTATTTGGAACAGTTTATTTGGACTCTAAACCAAACCCTACTAATATCTCTTGCCCTAACCTTTTGGCAGCAAATGTGAATAAGTATACATAGTAAGTAGAATACACTTAACAACATAAATTGTGACCCAGAGTATTGTGGCTGTGTAGCAAGCAGAGCTGTCATCCAAAGTGTTTTAAGCACTTGATTGTACAATGTTGGGGTTGCAGCCATGATTATGTTTACAGAAATCTGCTTGAGGCTAGTGGATGTTTCAGAGCCCTACTGGAGGACGCAGAGAGAAAAAGGGACAAGGGCATTGTGTCTTGGTAATCAGGAGTGATTTTGACTTCCTCCTTCCCCTGTTGTATCCTGCATGAATGGCATGGCCTGAGAGAGTCCCAGCCCTCACTTTCAGTTCAGAGAAAGAGAAATAGGAGGGTCTGGCATGAAAGGCACTTTGAAGTGCGCTTCTCATCAGTCTTTGTCTCTCTTCTTTGCTCTGTTGAATACTGAGCAAACAGGGGCAACAAAAGAATGCTTCACGGGCCTACAGGGTAGCTAGTGAATATCCCACAAGACTAATGTTAGTCTAGTCACATTTTAGGCTGTTTAACAGAAAATGTCATTTTACATGGTTTTTCTATGTTGAAGACAAGTTAAGCTCAGTCAGCAGTGTTTGTGTGGCATAATGTTGATTACCATAAAAAAATCGAGGTTATGGTGTGGCACTTATAATGAAAGTGAATTGGACTTCTTGGGATTTTGGGAACTTTTGAAGGATTTAAAAGCAGAAATGCGAAGCTTGCAATTTTGTAAAAGCACTTACATTAATTCTCCTAAAACGTATTAATATGTTGAAAGTTTTAGTCATTTTTTTGATGTGCTTTGTCTTTTTTTATTAGTTTTAAAAAAAATATTTTTTATATTTATATTTTATATATATATTTATTTCAGTTAACAAAAACAATTGCTAAGTTTTAGTTAAAGATAACAACACTGTTCTGAACTTGAAAAGTCAGATCCAAAATGCACTCTGATTCATTCATTGGCACTTGGAACCAAACTTTTAAACATTTTTGTGAACGTTTCACTCTGTCAGCACTTTAGTTAAGTTTAGAAAACCTCATATTTTTCTTTGCTACCATTTTGACCTGATAAAGGTTGTAATTGTGATGGATTCAATGTTACACAGAGTGATACAGAAGACATCTGGCATGTGTCAGTAGACTGCAGGTGGAATCTGAGTGCGTCTGGCTGAAGTCAGCTTGATTTCACCCAGAGAAACTGAAGCAGACACAGGTCACTCAGGGCACCTCTCTCTCTCTCTCTCTCTCTCTCTCTCTCTCTCTCTCTCTCTCTCTCTCTCTCTCTCTCTCACTCTCACTCTCACTCTCACTCTCACTCTCACTCTCTCACTCTCACTCACTCACTCTGTTTGTGTTTTGTCTTTCTGCTGTCTTTTGCTTTATCTTGTTCATTCGGTTTGTCTGTGTCTTTTTTAGACATAGTTTTGTGAAATATATTTCTTGTGTGTGTGTCTCTGTTTTTAAAAAAAAAGCTGTCTATTTAGCTGGTACTGTGTAGTCCACCTTTAATCATACTTAGGGTGTGGCAATTACACCATAAAAGCTCTGATAACACTTCAAACCCCTTTAATGCCTTCCAGGCACACACACACACACACACACACACACACACACACACACACACACACACACAATCATGATAATACAGTATCATTGTTCTTCCTAATAAAAAGAAGAAACAAACATGAGTAACTAGTAAGCCACAAAGACCCTTATAAAGTATCATTTCATATGATGCCAGTGCACCTGTTGGATTATTGTGGTTTTGACAGAGAAAAGATAATCATTCCTAACACCAGCAGTGTTTAAGGCCTGACTGGTTGGGATTGTGTTGTAACAGAGGCTCAGTCTCTATCTAAAGGTTGCTCAGAGTCAATGAATCTCTGAGCTTCAGGCGAAACCATTGGATAACCATCTCTTTTTCTCTTTTGGCCTAATAATTTCCTTATTTACTCAATCATTCTTGAACAAATATACAACATGCATTTGGGATATGTTCACTAGGGATGTTGTTGTCTGTCTAACTATGCAGTATTCATGGTTTCTGTCTCAGTGTGTTTGTATGTGTATGCGTTATTGGATCTGTAGGGTGTATTGAGTTACAAGTGACGCCATCGTCCCATGAAAAGTCACCCCCTATGCCAGCATTTGTGTGAAAACAACAAACAGGAATCTTGTTTCTAAATGTCTCGCACATACACCTTCCTTTGTGATTCGCACCAAATTATGTGATGTAGAAAACACAACATTGCGACCTTGACTAGGGTTGGGTATCGTTTGAATTTTAACGATTCCGGTTCCGATTCTTATCAATTCCTAATTTCGATTCCAATAAGGTAAAAAAAAACCGTAGATATCATTCACATTTATTCTTATTGCATACGTCTCATTGTAAAACATTTAATTGTAGTTGAATACCATGAACAAAAATCAACAGGCTAAAGAACACTTACTATGGTTTAAAATACCATAGCCAAAACAACTAGCCTAACTAATATAAATTTCAAGCATTATTAAAGACAAGTAAAAGCTCAAAAAGAACAAATAAATACTCACCTAAAGGATTATTAGGAACACCATACTAATACTGTGTTTGACCCCCTTTCGCCTTCAGAACTGCCTTAATTTTACGTGGCACTGATTCAACAAGGTGCTGAAAGCATTCTTTAGAAATGTTGGCCCATATTGATAGGATAGCATCTTGCAGTTGATGGAGATTTGTGGGATGCACATCCAGGGCACGAAGCTCCCGTTCCACCACATCCCAAAGATGCTCTATTGGGTTGAGATCTGGTGACTGTGGGGGCCATTTTAGTACAGTGAACTCATTGTCATGTTCAAGAAACCAATTTGAAATGATTCGAGCTTTGTGACATGGTGCATTATCCTGCTGGAAGTAGCCATCAGAGGATGGGTACATGGTGGTCATAAAGGGATGGACATAGTCAGAAACAATGCTCAGGTAGGCCGTGGCATTTAAACGATGCCCAATTGGCACTAAGGGGCCTAAAGTGTGCCAAGAAAACATCCCCCACACCATTACACCACCACCACCAGCCTGCACAGTGGTAACAAGGCATGATGGATCCATGTTCTCATTCTGTTTACGCCAAATTCTGACTCTACCATCTGAATGTCTCAACAGAAATCGAGATTCATCAGACCAGGCAACATTTTTCCAGTCTTCAACTGTCCAATTTTGGTGAGCTTGTGCAAATTGTGGCCTCTTTTTCCTATTTGTAGTGGAGATGAGTGGTACCCGGTGGGGTCTTCTGCTGTTGTAGCCCATCCGCCTCAAGGTTGTGCGTGTTGTGGCTTCACAAATGCTTTGCTGCATACCTCGGTTGTAACCAACAAGGCATTTTCGCCCACAGGACTGCCGCATACTGGATGTTTTTCCCTTTTCACACCATTCTTTGTAAACTCTAGAAATGGTTGTGCGTGAAAATCCCAGTAACTGAGCAGATTGTGAAATACTCAGACCGGCCCGCCTGGCACCAACAATCACGCTCAAAACTGCTTAAATTACCGTTCTTTCCCATTCTGACATTCAGTTTGGAGTTCAGGAGATTGTCTTGACCAGGACCACACCCCTAAATGCATTGAAGCAACTGCCATGTGATTGGTTGATTAGATAATTGCATTAATGAGAAATTGAACAGGTGTTCCTAATAATCCTTTAGGTGAGTGTAAATGAGCAATTACAAAGATACAAATAAATACAAAGATAGGATTGAAATAAACATTTTCAGGTATTCAGGTACAGAAACTGTAATCAATTGTAAAATATCACTGCATTTTATTAATAAAATATAGACTATACATTACAAATATAGTCACAAAAGTTATTCTGTCTAGAACAGCGAGTGAATTTTCTCACTGCCTTTTGTTTGATTAACGTTATCATAGAGATGCATCAGGAAAATCTGCCATAACTTTAAGATCCAATATACTGTTACACACGCGTTTTCATCTTTTCTTTTTAACTGTTTTACGACATAACCGACTGTTTACGTGAATATTTTGACATTTTTGTGTGCAAGTCCGTTCGTGTGCTGTGGAAAAAGACAAGGAAGATAACTCATTATCGTGCACTATTCACTATGCGAAACCGTTCTGTGCACACGTGTGTGTGTGTGTGTGTGCAGCACAGAAAACAGTGCGCAAGTCTTTTGAGCTTGAATGGTTTAAATCACATTAAAATGCGCACACAGGAACCGATAAGCAGAATCAAAATGCATGTTTCTTATCAAATTACCGGTTCTGGGCAATTTGGAACTGGTTCTAAAATGGAACCGGTTCTCGATACCCATCCCTAACCTTGACCAAACACTTTACCATTAACTCCTAAAAATTAAGACTTCAGGTAGAAACTAGAAGGGCTTGGCTGCTTGATGCTATTAGAGGACAATTGTCATAAATACTTTTTTTTTTGTAGTTCTAAAGAACAACATCTGTGCATAGAAACACATGAATCCTAAAACCTGGAAAAGAGTTATCATTTTTGAACCTTCACTTCCATCTTTACAACTTTTTTAGTGAAAGGGGACTTTTCGTGAAAATCGGAATTTTCCATGTTTAAGTGCTATAATCGTGTCCCCGATGCATCTACCAACTAAGAAAATGTGAAAAAGGACAACCCAGTAACTTTGTTTTGGTAAGCCTTTCTCTGCAATCATGTGAAAAAACGAGCCGCTCAGATTTCTCTCCCCTTCTGACGTAGGAAGGGGATCTTATTATAATATTACCGCCCCTTAGTCTGCACGTTTCCAACCACTGCGCCGCTATTTTGTTTTCGCAAGCGACAACGATGAACAAGACACTTGTGTGTATTTGACGGTTTATACACAACAAAAATGTGAAAGAGAAGTTACTCACGAGACTTGACGTCTGATAACCAGTTGTGCGTGTGCTTCAGATAGCCTAAGTGAGCTCAGAAAATGATCCATTAGAAGTTTAAACTAATATAGCTTTAAAACGCATGGAAATAATACACTTTAATGGTGAAAGCAGAACTATATCCGTGAGTGGGATTGCGATATAGATAATAATCAAAACCAAGCAGATGTCTTGTTAGTATTTGGCAGGGAATCCGACTGGAACTGTGTGGAGAGGGGGCGGCACAAAACAGTTCATTTGCATTTAAAGGCACAGGCAGGAAAACAGCCTGTTCTTGACTGTAGTCAGAAATGGGTATTTACAACATGGATTTATAAATGATCTGTGAGGTATTTTAAGCTGAAACTTCAGACACATTCTGGGGACACCTGAGACTTAAATTACATCTTGTAAAAATGGGCATAATAGGTCCCCTTTAACATGTGGCTCTCAAAAATTATATAAAAATTTATATATATCGGTTATCGGCTTTCAGATATAAAGAGTTAACGGTACTGGCCAAAATGTTCATATCGGTGCATTCCTATGGTGTAGTTCATTTATAGCCTTATAAGCTTGGCTTATGAATTGGATCATCACTGCAGCACTTAAAATGCTCATCTGATCTAGCTATAATTAAAAGGATAGTTCACTCAAAAATAACCCTCATTTCAAGTTTAATTTTTAACATGTTCACAGCTTACTCAATGGATAAAAGCACAATTTCACCAATTTTAGTTAAAGCATGTTCACACATGTATCGCCTGTCAGGCTCAGCTCTCCCACCTGTTGACTGCAAGAGAGAACATGGCAGCAGCGCTCGGGCTGAGAGCGAGCTCGACACAGAGAGGGCTGCGTTTTGATGGACGCTGTGTTCTGACATTTGGAGGATCAAAAGATTAAACCCTCTTTTTTGGTGCACAGCAATGTGAACATGTCCCAATTAAAAGGCAAGGTTTTTGTTCCCATCCCTCTCAGAGGATTTGGCCTTAAAAGAGAAGTCAGGTGACTCAATGAGTCAGCGAAATAAAATCATTGTGATTGTCCTTCTTTTTCATATTTGTTTGATTGTTTATGACTTGCCATAATGGACAGTGCATGTAAGCGATGTCAAATACTCTTTCTCTTGGCCTTTTTGTCCCTTGTGCACTATATTCTCTTTCTCTCTCGGTGCCAGTGTTCAGTTAAATGTCATGTTTTGTTTTTGTGATGAATAGATGTTTGTTCTCTCAGGGTTTTGCAACTGGTCTCTTGTGCAGCACTCACGTGTGAGGGACTGTTCAGCTCATATGTGCTTATTTCTACAGATGTGTTTGGTTTAAGGTTGTGTGTGTGTGTGTGTGTGTGTGTTCCTTTGCTGTGTATAATACATGTGTTCTTTCTCCTTTCAGATGCTGCTGCTGTAATGGAGCTCAGCAGGGGAGAGGTGCCAGTTTATGTGAGTCTGACAGAACAATTTCCATTTTATTCCATATATCTTTCTTTCACTTTCTTATTCTCTTTTTTTCCCTGATTTCCTGTTTCTTTCTTTTTAACTTGACTCTTTTAACGGTTTCATTCTTTGTTTCTTGTTCCTTCAGGACCTGTCCTTTTATTCGTCTGGTTGCCAAATGACAACTCATTTATTAAAATTATTTACCTGTGCATATGACCTGTGCATGTGCATGAGAGAGAAACTACTCTAGAAACTATTCTGGTCGTCCCGCTTCTGCATTGTATGGACTGTCACTCATAACTGTGTTTGCGTTGTGTTTATAACTTATTTATTATAATTAGAGGGATTTATTGTTATTAGAGAGAACAGGAACGGATAGTTTAACAAATGATTGTGTTTTCAGTTACCATTGCCGGAGTTTTGTGAATTTGCCTGTCTATCTGAAAATAGGTACAGCTTTTATGTCTTAAAGAGATAGTTCAACCAAAAATGTATTTTTTTTTACTCAACCTTATGTCATTACAAACTTAAATGACTTCTTTAGTGGAACATAAAAAATATATTTTGAAGAATGTTTTAGCTGTTGTTGTTCATACAATGTAAATCAATGAACAAATTTAAATTCAACATTTCCATAATTTATTCCCCCTTCCCCCTTTAGTAAATTGTCAGAATGTTCATTTTCGGGTGAACTATCCCTTTAAATTACATCCCTTTAAATCTTTTCCCTGATTTAAATTTCTCAGTGTCTAGTAGCCTTCGTGGTGACCCCCCCCCCCCCCCCCCAAAAAAAAACTGTTTCTGTAAGCTTTAAGATTTATAACAAAATCTTTTTTTAACTAGCTGTTAAAGTTTATTCCCTTCATTAACTTCCATAGATTATTCTTAAGAAAACATTACACTACTGTAACAGTCTTTTTCCACTAATTATTTACAGCTCCTTCAGCCTGAATTTCCAGAGAAATTTAATGACAAAGCCACTTACAAAGCAAAACTAAGCTATACATATTTATCGGTATGTGCATGTTTGGGAATCAAACCCATGACTTTGGCCCATGAAACCATAATCTGGTTTCTTATCTACATGTCTTTTTTTCTATACTACTTTACTGAATCATTTTAGCTGACACATTTATCCAAACTGACAGGAGCAATGCTGCTGTAAAAACCTGGATCACTTCTTGCAAGGTTTAAACCTCTAACATTTGTATTACCAGCCCAAATCTTTAACCCCAAGACTACAGGAGTAAATGTTTGAAAGCTGTTGTGAATTCTGAAGCTCTCTTCATCATTTGCTGGCTCAGCTGTATAATCACAGTGTGTGGGGTGCAAGAGAGTGTCGCACAATCCTTCTCTGTGACCTCATTATGAAAGAGGGGCACAATGTGTTAGTTGTGTAAGCTTTTTAAGGTGTGTGTGACTGCGATGGGGATAATGTGTTATTGTAAGGGGATATGTTGAGAGTTATAGCAGACTTGCATAGTGTCAACTCTCAAATGCCAGTACGGCAGTGCACACAAACAGTCTCATTCACTCGGAGCTAAAAGCAATTAGTGTGTGTGAATATGTGTGTGTGTTAAATGCTTTCAGGTGTTTCTGGCCGCTTGTAGCTAAGTGGTACCTAGTGTGTTTGAGAGAGTGTGGTTTTTCACTTTTAAAGAAGTGCTTCTTGATCAGCTGGTCTTTCCGAACAAAGGGGTTATATATGTTTCAGAAGAACTGCGTTGGCTGTAAGGTGCAGTGTCCTGTAGTTCCTCAATGTATCTGTGGATTGCTTCAGTCAGAGGTCAGCCAAATAGATATGGAGTAATGTGATTTTTATTTTCAGCACCCAGTTTAATTTGATGTTTGAACTGAAAGCAAAACTTTAATGGTTGAATTGCTGCTGTTGTGTTTTTATTAAGAGATCAATTACAAAGTCACTCATGTTGCACCAGCCATAGACAGTATAAATTAGTCTACAAAATTAGTCTACATGATAGGCTATAAGATGTCCATGTCTGGAGACATGGAGTGGGGTCAGACATGATTTTGACCACTTCATTGAGTAGCTATTGTTTTGTAGAAAGTCTTTCTTTACAGTGAATTTTGTTTTGTATAAATTGTATTTTAATTTTGATCAATTTTCCATCAACTAATTGCCTGTATATTTAATAAATAAGACGCAAACGTCGGGAATGAATTGACGTGCGTAACGAAACTACTGGCCTGTTTCCGCGGCCTTTGAGTAAGACTGAAAAACTGAAAAGTCTTTCTGTTTTTAATACATTTCTTGAATATATGTCTTAATTACAGTAGGCCTATAGATAGTTATGATATTTGTGGCTGCACCGGGGTCCATCATTACTAGGTTAAAGTTACGCCACTGAGGCTAATCATGAGCGGTCCATGGCACCAAAAAGTTTGTGAAATTTTGATTTAGACGATGGCTATTTGTTATGAAAGGCTGCATCAATAAATTACAACAATTTCATGCTATGGGCACTGCCACTGATACAGGCAGCAGAAGAGCCTATTTTACGCTGAGCTTGCTTCTGCTTTTCAAACATGGAAGTGTGACAAAGGCACATATAAATATATAAAGGCTATATAAATTCTCTAATGTGGATAAAGGCATTTGTCCACATCACTATACGTCCTTATTAGGAGACAAATATGTTGTTTTAACTGCATAAGATCTTGTTATTACGACATAGGCTTATTGAGTGGAAAAAAATAACATATAGGCCCTATGTGGCAGCAATGTGTCACCAGTTTCCATTGCAGTTTTGCGAAAATGTCCTTTTTCTAATTGCCTGAAAAACCACCTCATGTGAGCGTAAAAACTTTTTTGCGATTATATGGAAGTTTTTGCGAAATTGACACGTTTCCATTGGGCGTATTTTCAATTCGCAATTTGAAGGGTAATGGAAATGCGGCTACTGTTGTCATGAAGTGAGTGGGTGTGGACTCTATTAACTGCAGTCATCATTACTGTGTGTTCTCCTTCAGTAGATCTGAGTGTGTGTTAGCCTGTGTGCCAGGGTGTGTCTGGATATTGTTGGCCCAACCTGAGTCTCACCTGGTGTGTGGAGACATGAGAGGAATGCTTAACGAGTCATAGTCAAGGAGAGCACGTTTCAAATCACCTGGTAAAGAAAACAACCCAGAGTGGTTTTTCCAAACATATTAGAGCCGTAGCAGTGGTGTGCGGTGGTGTTTTAAAATAAGGCAAAGTCCTAAATTTTTTGTATATATCAAATGTAAATTTATGTCCCTGTTACACTTAATTTTCCTGGTTAAATAAACATTACATAAATAAAGAGTAAAAAGAGAAATACAATTCTATTTTCAATGTAATGTTCTATTTATTAGAAACAAGACACATATGTGTTTTTACACATCTTTACATGTATTCCAAAGTAATAACAAAAGGCAGTTACAATTTAAACAATATATTTTATTTGTGAACTAATGTTCAGCTTTTCTTTTTAATAGTCAACTTATTTTCAGCATTCATCAATGCGCATCCAAAATAAAAGTTTTTGTTTACATAATATATCTGTGTGCTGTGTATAATTATGTATATTTGAATACACACGCATACATGTATATAATTAGGAAATAGTTGCATGTGTATATACTGTGTGTATATGTATGTGTATATATATATATATATACACACACACACTCACCTAAAGGATTATTAGGAACACCTGTTCAATTTCTCATTAATGCAATTATCTAATCAACCAATCACATGGCAGTTGCTTCAATGCATTTAGGGGTGTGGTCCTGGTCAAGACAATGTCCTGAACTCCAAACTGAATGTCAGAATGGGAAAGAAAGGTGATTTAAGCAATTTTGAGCGTGGCATGGTTGTTGGTGCCAGACGGGCCGGTCTGAGTATTTCACAATCTGCTCAGTTACTGGGATTTTCACGCACAACCATTTCTAGAGTTTACAAAGAATGGTGTGAAAAGGGAAAAACATCCAGTATGCGGCAGTCCTGCGGGCGAAAATGCCTTGTTGATGCTAGAGGTCAGAGGAGAATGGGCCGACTGATTCAAGCTGATAGAAGAGCAACTTTGACTGAAATAACCACTCGTAACAACCGAGGTATGCAGCAAAGCATTTGTGAAGCCACAACACGCACAACCTTGAGGCGGATGGGCTACAACAGCAGAAGACCCCACCGGGTACCACTCATCTCCACTACAAATAGGAAAAAGAGGCTACAATTTGCACAAGCTCACCAAAATTGGACAGTTGAAGACTGGAAAAATGTTGCCTGGTCTGATGAGTCTCGATTTCTGTTGAGACATTCAGATGGTAGAGTCAGAATTTGGCGTAAACAGAATGAGAACATGGATCCATCATGCATTGTTACCACTGTGCAGGCTGGTGGTGGTGTAATGGTGTGGGGGATGTTTTCTTGGCACACTTTAGGCCCCTTAGTGCCAATTGGGCATCGTTTAAATGCCACGGCCTACCTGAGCATTGTTTCTGACCATGTCCATCCCTTTATGACCACCATGTACCCATCCTCTGATGGCTACTTCCAGCAGGATAATGCACCATGTCACAAAGCTCGAATCATTTCAAATTGGTTTCTTGAACATGACAATGAGTTCACTGTACTAAAATGGCCCCCACAGTCACCAGATCTCAACCCAATAGAGCATCTTTGGGATGTGGTGGAACAAATTTTTTCACAAATCTCCATCAACTGCAAGATGCTATCCTATCAATATGGGCCAACATTTCTAAAGAATGCTTTCAGCACCTTGTTGAATCAATGCCATGTAGAATTAAGGCAGTTCTGAAGGCGAAAGGGGGTCAAACACAGTATTAGTATGGTGTTCCTAATAATCCTTTAGGTGAGTGTATATATCATTTATATTATATATAAATATATATTTTTTTCTTAAATGTACACATGCACGTGTGTGTATTTATAAATACATAATAATTATATACAGCACACACACACATATATTATGTAAACACAAACTTTAATTTTGGATGCGATTTAATCGCAATTGATCGTTTAACAGCCCTAGTCACATATACCTTTTAATTTCCCCAAGCTGATTGCTGACTAAAAACCCCCACAGTCATCATGTTTTCAGTCCATTTCAAGTTTGATTTTTGATGTGACATAAAGCAGCGATATCTAAGTGGTGGAGTTGTTTACTTTTTAATTTTATTTAGTCTTCCCATTAATGCCATCATTGTCTTCATTCAGGCTGATTCGAGAACGCATATGAAATCAAGAGGCGGGATTTATCACGTGAACCAATCATATCCAATCATAGCGCGATGGAGGCATTGCCTCCTCTTACTTTCCCCTATTCGTTCTCATTTACTCCCCATCAAACTCACCGCACGCTTTGGGGGTGTCTGTTAAAAGTCAATGGGCTCAAAGGAGGCACACCTCTCGCTGTAACTTCACCTGTGGGTGTCGCTGTTGGGCACTGTTACTTTTAAAAACGAGTGAGTTTTCCACGTTTTAATCAAGCCTCCCACACACATCCTGAAAAGTGAAGCCAAAGCGCCTTGATCACCCCCAGGTGGCTGGTCCCAGTATAGCTCATAACCCCCACCCCTCCATGTATTCTAATGTGGCGCGAGACAAACTAAACAATCAAATTACACTTCAAATAATTTTTCCCCAAAGATGGTTTCTGTCATTTTATGTAGTTTTTATTCACACAGATGTTAGTTCAAGTGCTCATTTTTTTTTTTTTTTTTTTATAAGTTTGGTTTTAGTTAGTTATTTAATGCTATAAAAACGGGGGTGTGCCGTCATGATTGACAGCTGTGATTGACAGCTTCTCTGAGCGAAGTTGTCACTGAAGCACAAACAGAACACATTTTTTCTGGGGTTTTCGGGAGGAGATTGGAGCTTTAACTTTAATTTCTACATTTCCACAACTGTTTATTTCACACTGACATGAGTTCTGCAGCTAATAGATACTGCGGGAGTGTGGGTGGGGTTTTGATATCGCGGCTCTATTTCCTGCTCTCTACTGCGCAGACTCGGGTCCCAAATCAGCGCAAGATGTCAGCGCCATATTCAGACGTTGGCGGCTTCACTTTTCTCCAATAGAAGATCGTGATGGGGTGTTGCCCATCTTTTTTACAGTCCATGGTTTAATGTAGAGCCATAGTAACTTTTGTTGGTACATTGTTTATTTTTAGATATACTTTGACACTTAAGTTTTAATTTTTGATTTTATTTGATATTGTTCTACTTACGAACAACTAAATTACACAAGTGTCATTTAAATGAAAAGCATTTAATCTTTTCTTGTCTAAAACACATAAGATTTGGTTTGTCCAAACTGTTAGAATGCAGGGGTTATATAAACATTTCTTCTTGACTAGTTATGAATGATAAGAACTCATGCTGCGCACAGCAGAGATATGGGGACATATTTGACGTTTTGTTTTCCAAACATCATTACAGAGATAATGAATTCTGGCTCTGTGTGCAGTTTCTTCTGTGAAGTGAGGAGAGCTCTGTTGATGTTTGACTGGAACAAACAGTATTGAGGAAAAGGTCTCTGTTTGTCTGTCAGTATTTTGCCTGATAACACTGAATAAATTGGAGCTAGGGAGCCACAGAGTGCTGATAGTATATGATCTAATAGAGGGAGTTTGACCATGTTTAGTGCAGGGCATTTCAAACTTTTTGATGCCAAGGACCCCCAAATATAAAGAACCTCTTGCAAGGGACCCCTTTCCTGAAGTACAGCCGGGGACACACTTTACGACTGTAAGGCCGATTATGAATGTAATTTGATACTTACGACTGATCATGCCCAAACGCCCTGAGTCAGAGCCAGTTGCGTTCAGTTTACAATCGGTGTTTTAAATTGTGCATTGTGCTGTGTCTAAAGATTCTAGTCTTAGAATTTAAGAACCAGCTGTTGCCAGTCGTCCTCACAAATATTTTTGGCGCAGGCGATTATGCTGAGGAGATGTGTTCCCTGTCAAACATCATTCTTGTAATTTTATCAAACACAATCTTTTTGATGTTTGATTTGTATTAATTCATAAGTTAACATTGCAAGTGAATTGTTTTAGGCTATTGATTTTGTGCTGCATATGGAAAAAAGTGAAACTGCATTCTGTATAAATTCAGAATAAGCAGTGTTTTCTCTCATTTTAAAAATAGAAATAAAGGGCATTTTTACACTGGCATCTGGAAAGTATTCACAGCTGATGCAATGATGTTACATCCTTATTCCAAAATGGATTAAATTCATTATTTTCCTCAATTCTACGAACAATACCCCATAATGACAACGTGAAAAGTTTGTTTAAAATCTTTGAAAATGTATAAAAAATAAGTATAAGTACATAAGTATTCACAGCCTTTGCTAAATTCTTTGTTGAAGCACCTTTGGCACCAATTACAGCCTCAAGTCTTTTTGAGTATGATGATATAAGCTTGGCACACCTATTTTTGGGCAGCTTCTCCCATTCTTCTTTGCAGGACCTCTCAAGCTCCATCAGGTTGGATGAGGAGCGTCAGTGCACAGCCATTTTCAGATCTCTCCAGAGATGTTCAATCGGGTTCAAGTCTGGGCTCTGGCTCTCACTCAAGGACATTCGCAGACGCAGAGTTGTCCCGTAGCCACTCCTTTGTTATCTTGGCTGTGTGCCTGGGGTCGTTGTTCTGTAGAAAGATGAACCTTCGCCCCCTTCTGAGGTCCAGAGCGCTCTGGAGCAGGTTTTCATCAAGTGTGTCTCTGTACATTGCTGCATTCATCTTTCCCTCGATCCTGACTAGTATCCCAGTTCCTGCTGCTGAAAAACATCCCCACAGCATGATGCTGCCACCAAACTCCAGGTGTGCTGTCTTGTGCCTTTTACTGAGGAGTGGCTTTCGTCTGGCCACTCTACCACACATGCCTGATTGGTGGAGTGCTGCAGAGATGGTTTTTCTTCTTGAAGGTTCTCCTCTCCACAGAGAAACGCTGGAGGTCCTTCAGAGTGACCATCGGGTTCTTAGTCACCTTCCTGACTATCCCCCGATCGCTCAGTTTGGCCGGGCGGCCAGCTGTAGGAAGAGTCCTGGTGGTTCCAAACTTCTTCCATTTACGGAAGATGGAGGCCACTGTGCTCATTGGGACCGTCAATGCTGAAGAACCTTTTCTGTACCCTTCCCCAGATCTGTGCCTCAATACAATCCTGTCTCGGAGGTTGACTTCATGGCTTGGTTTGTGCTCTGACATGCACTGTTAACTGTGGGACCTTATATAGACAGCTGTGTGCCTTTTCAAATCATGTCCAATCAACTGAATTTGCCACAGGTGGACACCAATCAAGTTGTAGAAACATCTTAAGAATGATCAGTGGAAACAGGATGCACCTGAGCTCAATTTTGAGTGTCATGGCAAAGTAGAGCTGCACGATTAATCGTTAAAAGATTATGATCTCGATTCAAACGCCAACACGATCTTATTCCTAAATGTCTGCGATTTGGCTGTGTCTTTTATGCCTGTATTACATCGCAAGCGACAGCGGAGCGTGAACAGCGTGTGTTTTGCCACTGCCCACGTTAATGAATGACAGGTGTAAACTGGCGCAAAGCAAGCAGAGCAGATCAGAGCGAGCATTTCCAATTCTTTCCTATGAACTTCCATAGGAATGAATTGAAAATGTTCTCACTCTGCTCCGCGCCAGAGGACACACACCGTGAGAGGGTCGGCTGCAACGCTTCTGATGTGAATGCCCTCATTCATATATATGGGCTGCTCATGCTTTGCTGACGCTTGTGATGTGAAAATGTTTAAAACGAGACTTTGGTTAACTTTTTTTTTTTTAAGTACGATCATCACAAATCTGCGTTCATGCTGCTGCTGATCTGTAGAGAGCAGCTGCCATGTTCTACAAACATTTAAATAACAGGGGATAAAACATGGTATTGATCAAAATAAGAGTACATCATCTTTTTAAAAAGTATTTTGACACTTGTATTGCTTATCGTTACGCCAGGAGGTGGCGACAAGTGAGTGTTTAAAAAAAGTGTTTGTCATTGAATCATTCATTTTAAAAGATTTATTCAGAAACGCTGATTAATCCAATAACTAAACAAGTCATGATGAATGAGATAAATTAATCTTTTAAATAGAACTGTAGTTTGCATGTTATTTTGTTTAGTTGTCTGATTTTTAGATGTTAGATGTTTTTTTTATCTTCAGAATCATGGGAGAATCGCAATCTCCATTTTACACAAAAAAATTGTGATTTCTCAATTTATCCAGAATCGTACAGCTCTATGGCAAAGGCTGTGAATACTTATGTACATGTGATTTCTTTTTTTTTTTTTTCTTCGTTTTTTATTTTTAATACTTTGCAAAGATTTCAAACAAACTTCTTTCACAAAGCAAGTAATCATATTTAAAATACATAATACATATTTCACAATATTACTGTTCTTCTTGTGTTTTAAATCAAATAAATGTGCTCTGGTGACCATAAGAGACCCCAAACTTCTGAATGGTATAGTGTGTAGAAAATTACATTATGTGCACTGGACAATACTGATTATGCTTGCAGATGGTTCTCTAGATGTTCAGCCTTCGACTTCAGGTGAAGTGTTAAGTCATGTGGGTCATGTTGGCTGCTGGCATGACTCCCTCTGTTATGTCATAAAGCATATAGAACTGCGATGCTTCAATCTCGGATGTCATTGGAAAACTGTAATCTTGTGAGTCATGTGGACTCCTTGCGGGACGATTTGGACAATCTTCTCACTTGGCACTATGAGCTTGGAAAGATTCCTGTGCGCTGTGTTCTTCCTATTCCTGTGTACTGCTTTGGATATCAGTTGGAATCTCATGGAAGGCATTTCCTTAATGGACACATGATACTCTGTTCTGGTTAAATACTTGCCTACAAAACATGACTATGAAATTTAGCCAACATTGTGTAGATGCATTGAGCAGAACAGCTCAGATAATGATTTTGTGCTGATGTCAACCTAAATAAGCCTGCCCATTTTGGTATAAACCATGTAAGCAGACATAATAGCCATTTATACTCCCCACAACTGAGATGTTAATTATAATGTCATCAATATCAAACAGCTAGTGGTAGGGCTTTAATTTATTTGTATTTGGCAATATTTTTCGAATTTTTCGATGCGAAGACCACTAAGCTTGTTTATCCAGAAATGTTCTGTTGAACACCTGAGATTTATCCTATTTATCTCTATCAAAAATATTATTCTGGCATTGGGTTTACGGTTACCTTGTCAGATGATGTAATTTCATATTATTACATTTATGAAATCCTTCTTACTATTTTTACTATCTTTTGGATCCCACGAAGATATTCTAAGATATCACATTCTTTGGGATTCTTTCCCTGTTTTGTTCGGACAGGAACACCATGATCAAAGAAAATCCACCAGGTGATTATCTCTAATAAAGAGGACATTTCTAGACATACAATTTTTAACTCCCTAAGAAGATTATGCTTTGCACAGACTGCATATTTCATAGCTAGTCAGTAAAGTTTGAGATGTTTGGTCAGGTGGCTTGTCCTTTGAAAAAGTCAGCTACACCATTTATATATTGGATGTTTGAAGTCAATGACATCTGTTCTTGACTAAATATGTAATTATCTGAATATTTATGGTAAATATAAGTAGTTTTAAGTAAAAGCAAAATAGTATTGATTTGTCAGTTTAAATGTAATGCAAGATGTTTTCAAGCATCAAATTACAGCAAAAACTGTACAATATTTGATCCTTTTGGTACTGATGTTGATTGATTGAGAGGAGTAATCTTTACATAACATTGATCCAGAGTTTATTTATTATTTATTTAGCATGAAATGTATCCATATCACAAGCTTCCAGTGGAAAAAAACAAACTATGTTAGCAAATAGTAGAGTAGGAGAGATATTTCCCTATCTGCAAGTCTTAACACACAGAACAATGCTGAGACACACAAGCAGTCAGTCACAGACAGCATTCACCCAGCTCACAGCCCACCATATAAGAGTTCAGAGGTCATAACAAAGGAGGTATTTCACATTAAATAATGACAAATATAAATGTGACATTTAATGAGTTTAAGTAAAGCATGTTATTAATGTATTTTATGTATTTTATTCATATACATTTATATTGAAAGGTTTTAAGACACTTGATCATATTCTGTAAAGGCTGTTGATAAATGATAAACAAAACAGACATTTTATAATTTGGAGTTTAGAATGTTAAAATTATGGTCGTAAATTGTTTAATGGATGTACATTTATTATGGTGTATAATAAACCATCCCTGTGTCATGTAATTGACCAAACCTCCAGTAAATAAGTGACCATTAATATGTTCATGTTAATTTAAAAGCTTGACTGATTAGAAATAGGAATAATAATTAAAACAAAATTGCACCAACATTTATCATGTAATGCTATGTCTATATCTGTTTTAACTAAAGTGGTTGATTTAATAGTATATATAAAATATAAAAAATTTGTTTAAAAATATGAGTAGATGAGTAGCCCTATTTTAACTATCTGAGCGCATGGTCTGAAGCATATGGCGCAGGTGCACTTAGGGCGTGTCCGAATCCACTTTTGCTAGTTTAACTACGGAAGAAACGGTCGGCACACCAGGCGCATGGTCCAAAAGGGTTGTACCTAGTCTCTTAATGAGTCATGGGTGTGTTTTGGGCGTAACGTGCAATAAACTTGTCAGAGTCTCATCTCCCATTCCCTTTAAAAGCTAGTTGCACTTGCACCATGGCGAATTTGCTATTTACATGGCGGAATATAGACACCCTCACCCTGACTTTTATTTAGCATGTTTGTGTGCTGCTGCGCATCCCAGTGTGTGTAATAAGCAGAGTGTACGCGCACTGTGCACCCGCCTATAGACTCATATTACTAACGCGCCCTTTAAATAACAAAAAAAAAACTGCGCTATTGACTTTAGACCAGGTTTTTGTTGGTCAATGGCGCAGTCGTTTTCAGTTGCCTTAAAATAGCAACGCGCCAACAATGCGACTGAACACACCTCGTACCATGGGTGAGCAGAGTGCATTTGCTATTTAAACAACGTGGCGCTGGACGTGAAAATGATAACTGCGTCTGTCTTTATGTATACAGATGTGACGTAATGACACAAAGACATGCTTGAATTTCCCGTGGAAATCCATCAGTACCACTCAAATTATAACACATTATTAAAAGCTTACCGTTGTAATTGGGCTAAAGTACGGCGATAGTTTTGAACACTGGCTGGTTATGTACTTGCTCAAATTGATTTTGGATCATTTTTAACCAAAAAAAGTTACGGACTGCAGCTTTAAATGTAGAGACATCTGAAAAGAATCACCACTGAATAGTACTGCTCACCTAAACATGCATTTGGACATGACTCCTGTTTGAACATGAGAACCCATCCACACCCTTCTCAGATGGCAGTGGTTATGTCATTGGTAAGGGAACAAACACCTGCCATCCATAGGGACCAGCAGTGTATTAGTGAGGTGTTTTTCTTCCAGGAACTAATCCGTAAACATGTGCTAGAGACAATAACAACCCCTCATCGATCCAAGGAGTAACTGCAGTAATTCAGCTTCTGTTCTTTTCCTCATTTATAAGCCAGCATGACAACAAGACTAAACATAGGACAAAACATGCACTGGCAAACTGCTCTGTTCCATCTGTTTTATACAATATTTGAAATACAATCATGATCCATGAGGTTGAGTTAATATTGTTGATGTGCTTCATTTTCTAAATCGAGCTTCAGTTTCTAAATCAGTGTTTTCTCTTGCCAGTAAAAATATCTAAACATCCTGAAAACAAGCATTTTCGTGTGTGTGTGTGTGTGTGTGACTTATTATTTTTGAATTTATTTTGGAATTTTTTTAACTCCAAGTGTTGCAATGCGAAGCAGCTGTTTTTGCCAGACTTCTTCAATTCTTATGAATAATCTCATCTCTTGGTTTGACTCCTTTAGTTTCCAAATAAAACGATAACATAATCAAGTGCCTTTCTGTTTTTAGTATTTAATTTACTTCAAAATGGGAATTATTAAAATAGTAATCGTTTGATATTGTAAGTTTTTGTCCAGACTAGCCATAATATTTGCAAATAGAGCTAAAAAATGGGTTTGTTAGATGAAGTATTTAAGAGTTTTACTGTTATGAAAAGACAGCAGGATTGTGTGGGGGGAGAGAGGAACGCTTTGAATCTGTGTGGTTGTGAGACAGAGTGAGGAAAGAAAAGAGAGGAGGAGCAGAGATAGAGGGAGAGAATCCCATGCTCATCATTCATCCCCATATGAGAAAAGAGGAGAGACCTTACCTTTCCCTCATTCCCAGACCAAACCTGCTGTGTATCCCTCCTCTCTCCCTCCTTCACTACTTCTGCAGGGCCCCTTAAATGACAGGAAGTGAGGGAGACGTCTGGTGAAGGAAGGCAAACAATCAAACGAGGGATGGAGGGAGAAAGAGAAAAGTGCCTTGTCACACACATGCCCCCGGCGAGACTGAATTTACTGTTCACTTTTACAGGGTGTTTCTTTGATCCAGGGTCTGTTTAATGAAATTGAAGCATGGAATTATGGGTAAATGTCTATGGGCTGTGTGTGTTGGTAAGTGTGTGTGAATGCCTACATTGATGATGGATGATTGTGCTTTTGGATTTGCTTTTTTTCGTGTGCTTGTATTGATATACAGAGTTGTTCTGTTTTCATTTAGGATAACTTTTCATGCTTCTGTTGTTTTATGTTTGAGATTTTGTGACTCTTTATTTCTCATGTATTTAGCACACTTTGTCTTTGTTTATTGTAATGTTGATACCATTCTGTATACATCTCAGTAGACAGTATTGCATATGAACATAAAGATGGTTACACCTTATTACAGAGTCATGAATGTTTTATGTACAGTATTTTCAAACATATTTATTCACATATGAACAATTGATCTGTTAAACATTTGGCCTATTTAATGTTTATCTTGATAAATAATTTAAAAGCTAATATAATTTTGTCTTCCATGAGATCAGTCAAAAAATGGGGTTGTATATTTTGATTGGAAGAGGAAAATTTAACTATGCATACTATAGTTGATATTCAATGAAACAATAAAGCCAAGCTCCGTACTAATCAAGATGTATGACCTCATGCTTTTGATAGAGACCGGCCTCTGATTAATCACCCTAATTACTTTGTCATCAGTTAAGACTCCCAATATGAAATAAACAAAAACAGTTTATTCATAGCCTCATGAACGTTGCAACATTTCCCATATTTGAACTTTATTCTAAAAACCAATACAGTTTGTTCCACCAATCAGACTTTGTACATGCTAACTAAAGAATTTTAATTAACAAAAAGCAAATGTTTCATAACCCGGCTCAATACCAGCACAGACGGTTTGTTTGTCTCTCATAGAGTCAGTCTGATGGTACTGTTGATCTGCGACAGCTGCATCTAAGAATTACTGTTGTCATGTCACATTTTCCTGGTTAAATATAACTTTACGTTACATAAATACAATTCTATTTGGTATTTATATATATATATATACACTCACCTAAAGGATTATTAGGAACACCATACTAATACTGTGTTTGACCCCCTTTCGCCTTCAGAACTGCCTTAATTCTACGTGGCATTGATTCAACAAGGTGCTGAAAGCATTCTTTAGAAATGTTGGCCCATATTGATAGGATAGCATCTTGCAGTTGATGGAGATTTGTGGGATGCACATCCAGGGCACGAAGCTCCCGTTCCACCACATCCCAAAGATGCTCTATTGGGTTGAGATCTGGTGACTGTGGGGGCCATTTTAGTACAGTGAACTCATTGTCATGTTCAAGAACCCAATTTGAAATGATTCGAGCTTTGTGACATGGTGCATTATCCTGCTGGAAGTAGCCATCAGAGGATGGGTACATGGTGGTCATAAAGGGATGGACATGGTCAGAAACAATGCTCAGGTAGGCCGTGGCATTTAAACGATGCCCAATTGGCACTAAGGGGCCTAAAGTGTGCCAAGAACACATCCCCCACACCATTACACCACCACCACCAGACTGCACAGTGGTAACAAGGCATGATGGATCCATGTTCTCATTCTGTTTACGCCAAATTCTGACTCTACCATCTGAATGTCTCAACAGAAATTGAGACTCATCAGACCAGGCAACATTTTTCCAGTCTTCAACTGTCCAATTTTGGTGAGCTCGTGCAAACTGTAGCCTCTTTTTCCTATTTGTAGTGGAGATGAGTGGTACCCGGTGGGGTCTTCTGCTGTTGTAGCCCATCCGCCACAAGGTTGTGCATGTTGTGGCTTCACAAATGCTTTGCTGCATACCTCGGTTGTAATGAGTGGTTATTCAGTCAAAGTTGCTCTTCTATCAGCTTGAATCAGTCGACCCATTCTCCTCTGACCTCTAGCATCAACAAGGCATTTTCGCCCACAGGACTGCCGCATACTGGATGTTTTTCCCTTTTCACACCATTCTTTGTAAACTCTAGAAATGGTTGTGCGTGAAAATCCCAGTAACTGAGCAGATTGTGAAATACTCAGACCGGCCCGTCTGGCACCAACAACCATGCCACGCTCAAAATTGCTTAAATCACCTTTCTTTCCCATTCTGACATTCAGTTTGGAGTTCAGGAGATTGTCTTGACCAGGACCACACCCCTAAATGCATTGAAGCAACTGCCATGTGATTGGTTGATTAGATAATTGCATTAATGAGAAATTGAACAGGTGTTCCTAATAATCCTTTAGGTGAGTGTATATATGTGTATATATATATATATATATATATATATATATATATATAATATAATATAATATAATATAATATAATATAATATAATATAAATATATATATATATATATATATATATATATATATATATATATATATATATATATATATATATATTATATTATTATATATAACTTTATTATGGTTTTACAAATGAAGCCGTTCCCAAAAGAAGATTTTTGGGAGATTTTTGTCAGGTTTAGCTCACTTCTGTATACAAATTTGTCCTCAAAATATGATTAAGTAGGTACACACACACACACACGCGCACACACACACACACGTCTGGTTTACTATTTTTGTGGGGACTCTTCATAGACGTATACAAACTGTATACTCTATTCTTACTAACCCTACCCCTAAACCTACCCATCACACAAAACTACAGCCATTTTTACATTCTCAAAAAAGCTAATTCTGTATTATTTATAAGCTTGTTTCCTCATGGGGATCCCAATTTAGGTCACCATGGTGACACGAGTCCCCACGAGTCAGTATGCATTTTTAAGGTTGAAGTCCCCACGAGGATAGAAAAACATACTACTACTAGTACTAACACACACCTATCCCTAAATTGCATTATTTATAAGTAATATAGTGTTTGTTCAAAAAAACTTTCAATTACGTTTTTGCATTCACAGTTCACTATCTACACATGTTTGAGGGTTTAGGACAGAAAGCTTCAGTAAAATGCCAAAAAGGAGTGTTTCGTTCCTATCTGTTGTGATTAAGAACTTGGGAACTGGGTTGATTTTAAGGTGTGTGTGTGTGTGTGTTTTTTCTTTTTCTTTTCTGCTTTAAATTTACATCATGATTTAGCTATGTCTTTTGCTTTGGTATAACCAAATTTCTATGCAAACAGCTCTGTACAGGCAGAGCCCAATGTTAATGAACAAACGAAAAAGGCTGGAGATAATGGAGAACATTTCATATCTTTAAAGAGGAACATTATATATATCAAAATGGGATATTTCCTATCCCATTTTGACCTAATGCTGATAAATCAAAGATATTTGAGGTGCAGATTACCCTCATATGGTATCGATCTACAGTGTGCTCCACCACTGCAGCACCAGACATCGCACTAATAACAAAAACAACAAGAATCTCTCTCTTGCTCAATGATCTTCTCTCAATCTTTTCCCTGTCTTTCTCTCCGTTTCATTTTAATTTTGGCTAACATGATATTTCAGTGAATTTTACTGGCATGAAAAATAGGCTCCATTTCCAAAGATTTGGGCTTTTAAAATAAATTTCTAATGAATCCATTATGGTGTGTGTAACAGAAATTATAATGTGGATGTAATTGTCTCTCTCTCTCAGGGTCAGGTGGAGGTCTGTGTGAAGCGGCAGGGCTCTCTGTGTGTTCAGGAGCAAGCTGACTTCTACGTGGTCCTTGTGGGCTCGTCTCTTCACCATGTCACTGCAGCTCACAGGGCCGAGGATCACGGCTTACTTAGATTCAGTGTTCCTGGTGAGAAACTAAATATATCACAGGGTGTCATGCATAAACTTTTTCTTTGAATGTGTAAAGACCTATTCACACCAACAGCGATAACATTGTTTATTCGACGCTCATGCTGCAGTTTTGTCATCTGCCGCTTTCTGATGCTCACACTTAATGTCAGGTGGATTCTGATTGGTTGTCAATAATTTTATCATTCATCAGCTGGAACAAAATGTTATGAAAGTGATTCTAATGATATCATTTCTCTCCGTTAACATTATAGTTGTGGTGTGGACTTACCTATGTTCTTATTATTAGAACGATTATTAAAACTTTATGATTATGGTTATCGTGTTTGGTGTAAAAGACTGCAAGGGGATTTCCTGTTGACATGGAAACCAGGATATCACTGACGTGCTTGTTTGTATATTGTAATAGTTTTCTATGGAATTCATTTGTTTTTATGGAAACAAATAGTTAGAAGGCAACGATACCTGAAAGAAACCGTTCAGTCTTGAAACATAATGAAATAGAGATATGAGCTTAAGTTACTTGATGATGGTTATGAGTTTCATTGAAAGTAAAAATGAGCCAATGGCTGATTTCTTCCTATAATATACATCCTGTTTTTGTGTTTTGCAATGTGACCTGAACAAGACAATACTGTGATGTTTAAATATTACATTAGCCTTTTAGTTTTTAAAGGCTTTTAAAGTCCACAGAAAGGACTTTCCTTATTCAGTAGCCTTTAGCCTTTACTATTTACTATAATGCACATCCAGATAAACATGAATGTGTAGTTTATGAGTTGTCTCACTTAACCTGTCTCACCTTTTCTCCATCAAGGTCACAATGTTCCAGAGAAAGTATCTGTGGAGGTCTACTGCTTCACAAGGAACAGCAAAAGCCCCATCAGGCCCCTCTGCTGTTCAGGAGAGCTTTCTCTGGAATACATACAGGATGAGGCACAAGAGGTGGCGGAGCAGCTGATAAACTTTGAACCCTTGACATCCAGCAGCCATCAGGATATCCTAAGGAAATTCTGCCTAGAGAAAAGGATTTCATCTGAGGTGAACCATTTGGAACAGATTGGCCAACATGGGACAGATGGGATTTGTGACCCAAAGGAATTATTTCCATCGGAAAACCTAGCAGAGACGGAACAAGGGCACAATGTTTGTGAGCAGTGGATTTTCAGCCAGAGCAGAGCTTCAGGAACATCAGAGTCTGATCCAGAGCAGAGATGCACAGTGGGACAACACAGTGCTGCTGATGAAAAAATCACACAGGCCTTGGCTAACTTGCACTTTCTGGGATGGGACAGCCAAGCTGGACTGGAGAAGCAAGGTCAGTCAGTCATTCTTGCCACTTTAAGAACTGCTAACCTTTATTTTATTCCCTTCTACACTAGATTCTCACTGTTATGTACAAATAGATTTTGCAAAGTCTTCAAACAAATTAGCTCTCAGAAAAAAAGCACTTTAAAGCACCATAACCCAGACTGTGATTATATTCATGTGATTTGTGTTTTGGAAACATAATCACCTTTCTGAACTGTTTAGAGCCTCTTGTGATCTTTACGGATGTGCCATTGCCGTTTAAGATAATGCTTGAATGGGTTGCAATATCCATTTGTAACTAACTTTTGTTTTGAACAGGTTTTATAATATATATATATATATATATATATATATATATATATATATATATATATATATATATATATATATATATATATATATATATATATATATATATATATATATATGTATGTGTATATATATATATATATATATACTCACCTAAAGGATTATTAGGAACACCATACTAATACTGTGTTTGACCCCCTTTAGCCTTCAGAACTGCCTTAATTCTACGTGGCATTGATTCAACAAGGTGCTGAAAGCATTCTTTAGAAATGTTGGCCCATATTGATAGGATAGCATCTTGCAGTTGATGGAGATTTGTGGCATGCACATCCAGGGCACGAAGCTCCCGTTCCACCACATCCCAAAGATGCTCTATTGGGTTGAGATCTGGTGACTGTGGGGGCCATTTTAGTACAGTGAACTCATTGTCATGTTCAAGAAACCAATTTGAAATGATTCGAGCTTTGTGACATGGTGCATTATCCTGCTGGAAGTAGCCATCAGAGGATGGGTACATGGTGGTCATAAAGGGATGGACATGGTCAGAAACAATGCTCAGGTAGGCCGTGGCATTTAAACGATGCCCAATTGGCACTAAGGGGCCTAAAGTGTGCCAAGAAAACATCCCCCACACCATTACACCACCACCACCAGACTGCACAGTGGTAACAAGGCATGATGGATCCATGTTCTCATTCTGTTTACGCCAAATTCTGACTCTACCATCTGAATGTCTCAACAGAAATCGAGACTCATCAGACCAGGCAACATTTTTCCAGTCTTCAACTGTCCAATTTTGGTGAGCTCGTGCAAATTGTAGCCTCTTTTTCCTATTTGTAGTGGAGATGAGTGGTACCCGGTGGGGTCTTCTGCTGTTGTAGCCCATCCGCATCAAGGTTGTGCGTGTTGTGGCTTCACAAATGCTTTGCTGCATACCTCGGTTGTAACGAGTGGTTATTTCAGTCAAAGTTGCTCTTCTATTAGCTTGAATCAGTCGACCCATTCTCCTCTGACCTCTAGCATCAACAAGGCATTTTCGCCCACAGGACTGCCGCATACTGGATGTTTTTCCCTTTTCACACCATTCTTTGTAAACTCTAGAAATGGTTGTGCGTGAAAATCCCAGTAACTGAGCAGATTGTGAAATACTCAGACCGGCCCGTCTGGCACCAACAACCATGCCACGCTCAAAATTGCTTAAATCACCTTTCTTTCCCATTCTGACATTCAGTTTGGAGTTCAGGAGATTGTCTTGACCAGGACCACACCCCTAAATGCATTTAAGCAACTGCCATGTGATTGGTTGATTAGATAATTGCATTAATGAGAAATTGAACAGGTGTTCCTAATAATCCTTTAGGTGAGTGTGTGTGTGTGTGTGTGTGTGTGTGTGTGTGTGTGTGTATATATATATATATATATATATATATATGGAGAGAGCTCTGCACAGTGTTTATTATGGTTCGTTAGTGGAACATAGGGTTAAATTCAACAGCCCTTTAGTTACAACTGAGTAACTCTAAGTAATAGTGTTTTGTATTCACTTAGAACCTAGACTCATCAAGGTGTGCAGATTTAAGTTCCTGGACCAATGTACACTACCATGAATCTGTGCATAATGCAAGATATAATATAATATAATATATATAATCACTGATCTTGTCAGTGATTAAACTCCTATTTTTTGTGCATTGGGAATTTCCAGTTTGAGGAAACTCTATTGCGTCAAAGCAGTTTATCAGGAAGATGAGTGTTAGGAGCATGCTTCTCATGTGACAGACAGCCAATATAAACAAACAGTGATTATAAACTTAAATAGTGAACATGACTAGTCTTGCTGGACACATTTCAGAGCACAGGTTCAGCATAGCCATTTTTTGTTAGGGTTTCTTTGTATTTAAAAAAAAAAAAAAAGTTTTAGTAGGTGTTCAATTTTGCATTGAAAAATCTTTTTGTGCATTCACTTTCTTTGTGTGTATTTACTTTCTGTTTGGCTTTAATTTGTACTTTGCTTTAATTACAGTAGGATAATTCATCGAGTTAGGAAAACATACACAGAGTAAATAATTCTGATTGATCCTCACATGCATATTGATAAAATATAAAAAAACACAGTTCACTGCAGAACATTCTGTAATGAAAATAATAATTCCATATTATTGGACTGTACATTTATTTATACACATACATACACACACACATATATATGTATATACATACATGCATACGCATACACACACACATGCATACATACATGCATACATACACACACATTGTTGTATAATATATAAATACTTTTTTTTTTTTTTTTTTTTTTTTACTTTTTTCAGTGTAGTTGTTTACTTTGTTGGAGTGAGAATGGATAATGTGCCCATTCCATCATGGAACATTAACTTATTTCTTGAACAGTGAGAAGTGAGAAAGATTTAAAGAATGTCTGTAGTGTGCATGTGGCCCCTTACATAACACTAGCGATTGTTTGCGGTAAATTACACCGCTGAATTAGAGTTCATTTCATTGCTATGCCATGTCAGCTTCAATTAAAGACTGCACACTTTAGCAACATTCTTGCTACTATCAGGGAAAGTAACAGCAATTTATCACACCAGCATTATTACTGTTTTGAATGTGTCAAAACAACCTGCACATTTTCATATTGGATATGAGTATGTTTATCTAATCCTTAAAATTGATCGCATTCCCCTGGGATTGTTGTTGGCAGCTTACTGAGATAAACAGTTTAAGCAAGATTCACTTCACATTTCACCAACAAAGCTAATCAAACAACAGCAATCCTTTATCTTTAACAAATAACCTGTCCGGTTTCTGCAACTTCTTGCAAAATATATAAGTGTGTGTGTGTGTGTGCGTGCTGTGTTTTACAAACACACCAGTCCGGTTTAGAGTCCCCTCTTTAGTTTGTTGTCAACACCCAGTAACTTGTCCTCGGTTCCACTGAACCAGGACAAAGAAAATAATCCCACACCTATAAGAGGCTTTATGCACTTGATTCTTTGTATCCTGAAACTCCTGATTTTTATTCAAATGAAGATTGCTTATAGTGAGTCATGGTGGAAATCATTCTGAATTTGTGTTTGTTTTGATAACCTGATGAGCAGGTTTTGACTCGGATCTTTACATTTAACCCCTTAAGTATTTGTGGCACTCACACATACTGTAGTTTAAGGGCTGGTTTAGATTAAATCATTTTGTGTATTGTCTTCCTTAAATCATCCAACAAGCTGATTGGTCTCCTCCGTGTATCATTGTCAGCCCTTGGGCTGTGTTTTCCTCATATATTGCAGAGACCATGTGCAAAGTGCTTGCCATATGCGTTTTTCACCCTACCACGTTTATGACCAGATGTGGACCGCACCGAGATTAGCTGTCTGTTTGAACTACAATTCATGTGAGATTTCACCAGGGTATTATGCTCTATTATTTCTTAGACAAGTGATTCTCAACCAGGGCCAGGGGCCCACTAGGGGGCCTCAGCAAACTTAGAACTGGGCCTCAGGATGAGAAAAGTACTTAAATTAATAAATTATTATTAATATATCAACATATTCTAACTTTAATCTAAATTAAAATGCTAAAAAATAAACATAAAATCAAGATGTAAACAGAATTTCCTCAATAATTTGTTTTTATTGAAGAACATATCATTCTGCCATACAGAACATAACTTATGGAATCATAAAATTGTGGTTAATTTTTATATGTTAACTTAACATTTTAACAGTTATTTATGTTAAAAAAAGGAAAGATTGAAACAAGCAGCCTTGTCATAATCACAGCAAAAATATCAGAACTATCTTAGTGAATACGGAGGTTGGACTTTTGAATATTGTCAAAAAGTTTGAGAATCTCTGTCTAAAACGGCATTAAACCTGTTATCAGACTACTGTTTGTCTACACAGAGCACAAAGCACAGATAGGCTCATAAATAGCAAAACAACATCTGGTGTGTATCTGAGTGCTAATTTAAATGCATTATTTCAGTACTTTTACACTAATCTGCCAACTGGGTTACTCATGTATTATAATTGTAACAAAATAGTCCCCAAAATTAGGCTACATTTGACAAAACCTCTATCTGGGAGCATATATAGATGCCAGGAATTCATAGGTGAAGTAATTTTTTTTTTATTCTAGAAATGCAAAAGGCTTTCTTTTAGAACTAGGTTTAGCCTGTAGTAATTCAAATTAGTGTCATATATACAAATAATTTAAATTTGTCAGTGATAATGTACTGTGTAGTGTGTATTCTTCAATAAAAACTATATTTATTGAGTAGGGGTGGGAATCACAGGGCACCTCACGATACGATACACGATACATGGCTCACGATACCGATAATATCACAATACAGCAATTCTACAATAATTAATATATTGCTAGACAATCCTATAATGATGCATAACAATATCTGTTTAACTATGAAAGCAAAATTCTTGTGAAAATGTTAAGTGCAGGCTTTCCAGACTTTGGACTTAAACGTGACTGGGGCATCTATTATTTTACTTACACTGCTGTCCGGCATTCCGTTAAAAACCTCTTTTATACACTTAATACAATGGACTAAATCTGAGGGTAGAATGAAAGGGACTTTGGTCATGCATCACTGAAAAGCATGAGACGCACTCTCTACAAATTGCAGTATCATGCACACACATACTACAACTCCTTTAATAGTTGTGAACCTTATAAATAGCTTATTTCTCCCAACATGGGAAAGGGAGAGTTTTTCAATTGAGCTTATCAGTAAAATCAAATAAATAGAAAAATAATTTAGTTTCTAAATAACAAGCGTTTCTTACTTGAAAAAGTTAGTGTTACTTGGATATAAAAAAAAAATCATCCAATTCATAAAGCGTACATGATTTTCAAAGTTTGATCACTTATCGTTTCTTTCAGATCCCCTTCCCAGGGAAACGCCTCTACATGTGGCCATACGTTTGGGGTTCCCCCATCTCAGTCACTTCCTCCTCCAGGAGTCTGAAGGTCAGAGGATGGTTTCCATAGCTGACGACGAAGGGCAGAGTCCTCTCACACTGGCTCAGAAGCATGGAGACCCAGCTCTCATCAGCGCGCTAACAGAGTGAGTCACTCCGTCCAGCCTGACACAATATACTATAATTAGATTACATCTTAAAAAGATCCATTAATCACTGATGTGTCACTTCAGTCATTGATCCAGTGTACAGTGTGGGCTGAGTTTAATGTGTCCTGTGACTGTGTTGTGATCAGTCCCTCGAGGAGCAGTGCATGGAAACCAGTGTGGATGTGTCAGATGTGGACTGACGGCTCTCACCAGCTCCGTATCTGTCCTGTCACTAAATCTATTAGCCTGACTGTCAAACACGGCACACAGATAGATGCACAAAGCAGCATCCAGCTGTACAGAGAGAAGAGCAGAGAGCAGGATACGCTCGCACAGGTGAGTCTGCATTTCCATATGTGCCTGCATGCCCATGTACACAACTTTCAAGGAAAATCTTTTTTTGTTTCCTGTCTTTTCTTGTGGAGCTATCTAAAGAATGTGGAAAGCTCATGGTTATTGTTTGTAAAAGGAAGGCTTTAGAAAAGATAGACAACAGAAACAACAGAAAGGACCAACTAATATTTGAGGATTATTTCCAGGTTATAAAAACTGCTTGGATGAGCCTAAACAGTCTGGTTTCAATTTGTTTTTACTGTTAATTGTGCTCTCTGAAATCCTTGAATTTCAATTTCTGCCTGAAAAAGGAGTGTGTAAAGAGAGTAATCATTTCTGATTATTTTCTGCTTTTGCTTTTGAAGAGTTTGTTACCAGTTAAAAGTAAACTGTATTTCTTGCGGTATTACAAAATAGAATTGCAAAAATGATGGCTGTTTTTGAACAGGATTCACAAACACTACCACCAATCTGCCAGTCATTCAGATCAAGGGGCCGAGGTTCAGTTGGCTAGCATAGACTTGTTAGCCCCTGCTGGTAGATGCTGTAACTACACCATCTGGACCCCAAAATCATCTTTTTTCTTTTGACAGTTTTTCAGAAGAACTCAAAATTAGTTGTGTATTCTGAATAAATAAACTTTATATTGTATTAGAATAGTTATTTGTATGTGCTTGCCATGTGAAAGTACAGGGGCTTTCACACCAGGTAGGTGTGAACTAAGTGTTATAGGAACTAGCCACCAGGACAGTCTCCCGAGAATTAAGTGTTCCCTTCGGACCATTTACTGGTTGTATTCACACTCCCAGCAGCGTCATTTAAGCGTGGCATTCAACAACATCAGTAACTCTGTAGCATAAAGGTTGAAAAATGCCTGGACTTCAGCGTCGGTTCATCTATCGCTATTTTCCATGTTCGAGAAGTAAGTGTGTTTTACACTGCTTTTTAACAATGGAGGGTGCCGGTGTTTTATATGGCATGCGTTCAGACAGTCAAAGTACACTTACCTCACTGGTAGTTCTATTGTGCTGGGTTAGACCCTCCTCTGAAGTAGGAGCTAATTTAGTTCCCCCAAAAGGCATTCCTAAAACTAAAATCATTCCCAGTTCCTGCAGTGCAAACATGCTAAAAAGTAGGTACATCCACCAATAGTTATAGGAACTATGAAATGTACCTCCGATTAAAATAATCCCCAGTGAGAAACACACCTCTCAGCTGTCACCCCTCTCTCTACCCTCCATTTTTCATCAGCCGTCTAGAAATAAACCGCTAAGAGCAGGTTACAGGAGAATGATGTGTGAAACCGTTTTATGAGCCTGTAAATTACTTAAGTCATAACTTTGGAAACTTTTATTACAGTTTACAGTATCGTTTACAGGTATTGCTTTGAGCAGCAGACTGGTATTTCTCATATAACAACTGCTGGCAGGCAGAGCAAGATCACCAGAGAGATTAAAAGTGCTGTAAATCATGTACCTGTGCAGTTTCTCTAAACAATGTGTAATTGTACATAGTTTAAAAAGTAAATGTACACTACCGTTCAAAAGGTTTTTTTGTTTTTGAAAGAAGAGGCTGCATTTATTTGATCAAAAATACAGTAACAATTTAAACTCTTTTCTATTTTAATATACACTGCCCAGCCAAAAAAAAGTTGCTCATTAGTCTATAGTCTTGTCAAATAGTCTCATTATTGCAGTGATTATTGTGTTTAATGACATTATTATTATTATTATTATTATTATTATTATATGTTTGGCAACAGTTCTTATAACCCTAATCAATGGAGTGTGTAGCTTTTTGTTTCTTAAACAACCATGTAGGAAGACACATCATGGTCATATACAGTAAATGTAAACCGGAACAAATTGGTACGCTCTGAATTGACAAAAAGATTCTTTTTTTCTCACGTGCTTGGAGCCAAGAGAATCTATAAAATGAGCAGGAAGGTGGCTGGCCGCACACTGGATTCAGTACAGACTAAAAAAGTCTATTACATTTTTTTTTTATTGCACTGAAGATAGCAATGTGCTGAAACGTTTGCTCCTGTTCATTTGTTTTTAATTCACATGCACTTTGCACTTTTTGCACGATGCAATCTATAAAATAAAAACATTTTTGATAGACTTTTTAAGTCTGTATTGTATGGATGTAAAATAATGCCAAATATTTTTTAAACAAAAAAGCTTGTCGAATTGCACTACTTGAAAAAATATGCATTGTATTAACCATGCTTGCATTTTAATGCATTGTATTTTTAGGGCTTGCATTTTTATGGGCTGAAATTCAACATGGTTGTATATTTAAAATGTGAATATTTCAATTCAAAACATTTCACACACATTTCCATTATTAAAAATTCAATAATCCATATTCACCTCTCAGATTTCACTTCCAAAATATTAATTCTGTTTAAAAATACAACTTATAATATTCGACAGCCAATTTTCGGTCCATTTTATTTCGCTTTACAAATTCGCTTCCACAAATTCAGTGGTTCAAATTTGACAGAAAATTCAACAGTTCGCATCCGGGAACTGCAGGAATAACAGTAGATTACCGAGCATAATCTCCGTCTGCTGTTAGTCGACCTCACCAGCAGGTGGTGCAACACAACATTTATTTCCATCAAAAGGTGTAGCGATTTTTTTTTGGCCAGGCAGTGTGTTTTAAAATATGTAATTCTTGTGATGCAAAGCTGAATTTTCAGCATCATTACTCCAGTCTTCAGTGTCACATGATCCTTCAGAAATCATTCTAATATGCTGATATTGTGCTCAAGTAACATTTATTATTCTCAATATTGAAAATAGTTGTGCTGCTTAATATTTTTTGTGGAAAGTGTGATATGTTTTTTTAGGATTCTTTGATGAATAGAAAATGTAAAAGAACAGTATTTATTTAAAATATAATTATTTTATAACAAATGTCTTTACTGTCACTTTTGATCAGTTTAATGCATCCTTTCTGAAAAAAAAAATAAATAGCTGACCTTGAACTTTTGAATAGTAATGTACGTTCAGTCAAAATGTTTGTTGCTTTGTTTTGGATTTCCATGTAAAACAAGTTCAGACCGTGATTTCACATGTGTAACAACCCATAGGAAAGTATGAATTTATGGTCAGACCTGAAGTATTACAATTTACAGCTATTTCTTTATATGAATTATTCACAATGCAAAAATTTCAATCAAAAATACACATTCCTTCATTCCACTGATGTCAAACACAAATATGATTCTGTATCAACCCTGACACAGTCTGACACATGTGTTACAGGTGGTGCGACTGAGCAAGCCGTCTGAGGGAAGTGTGCACACATCTGATGTATGTGATGCAGGTAAGCCAGAGCTCATTTCAATGCATTTTACCCAATTTCACAGACTGTCTGTCTCTCAACATTTTTGCCCTTGTTAGCAATAATGAACTCAGTCTAACTATTAAGCTAAAATTTTTACCTACAGTCTAAGATTTCAACCAATACTGTATTTGTGGGTTTCTGGAAATTAGATGCAAGTCGTGTGGTGAGAATTCAAACTTCACTAGATCACAGCTGGCCATAATGTTCATATTATTATTTTTCACTTTATTTTACTCCTCCTGTCTTGGGTTTATTTTATAACTAGTTTCTATATTTTGCTCTCGCCAAGGTCTTATCACTTTTCATCCTGCTGATGTGATAAATTTTCTTCTCTTCTGGCTCTCACTTACCCTCAATCGTCCTTCTGTTATTCCACTTTTTCTTTTTCTGTTTGTCTCTCGTTCCTTTCCCTCTTCTTGACCTCAGCTCTCCCCACACACGGTTCTCTCTCTTTCTCTTTCTCTGTTTCTCTTACTGTCTGTCACTGTGAGTTAGGTCTGGCAGCGTTGTTAGAGTACATTGGGTGAATTTGGCTCAGTCAGGAGGACATTGTGGTAGAATGTGGGATAAGGAGTACACACACACACACACACACACACCCACACACATACACGCGCGCACACACACACACAGAGCAGTCTTTGTAAGGGACCTCCGGCTGGTTTCCCAAACATGTCCAGTATGAGGAGACACATTCCTCCTGGGTGGGCTGAGAGACAGAGACACTATATGTTTGGGAGGGGTAAGACGGGACAAAACGATAGAAATAATCTGCTTACAGTTGGACTAATGAAGAAGAAAGGCATGATGTAAATGCTATAAAGAGACACAGAGGTTGCCAGCTTGCAGTGTTGGCAGCAGGAGCCTCAGCAGGTTTAGCCTCTGTGACCTTTTGACCTTAATGTGCAGACACTTCCTGTCACTGCTAAACATGGTGATCGGTTTTCAAACCGAAGGGCGTATTTGTGCTTCTTTTTTCTCTTTTAGATTAGTTGAGATAGTGTCCATTTATGATTTACTCAAGTTTAGCAACTGTGTGTACAAGTGAAAATACATTTTTATTTAGTAATTGTTGTTTCTGCTCCTCAGATCTGAACAGTCAACTGAGCATTGAGGACCAAACCCTGGTGGATAGTGTGAGTGGAGTGATTTTTGTATAAATCAATTCCTCGAATCAGAAGCACAATAATGGATCACTTAGTCTTGTGGGGGTTTTCTGTTTGCTAATGGACCGGTGTTCATGCCCGTGTTCTTATTTTGCCTTGTTTTCGTTCTTCAAAACAGTTGAATTGTGGTGTGTGAGTTTGTTTTTGTCATCTTGTTTTTCAGGTCTTTGAAGAACAGCTTGTTCTCTGCTTAGATGAAGAGGACGAAGATCTAAACACATTTAACTCAGGTACACATGCATCCACCTATTTAATGATGTGTGTTTTATTACAAATAAATTCTGTTCATTTGAACTTTCTATTTATCAAAGAATCCTGAAAAATCCTGTATCGTGGTTTCCACACAAATATTAAACAGCAACAGAACAGTTTACAACATTGATAAGAAGAAATGTTTCTTGAGCATCAAATTAACATATTAGAATGATTTCTGAAGGATCATGTGACACTTAAGACTGGAGTAATGATGCTGAAAATTCAGCTTTGCATCACAGGGAATAGTGGACGTTGTCATACTCTGATTCTAGTCAGAATATGAGTCTGATACTGCTCCAATGGGCTGTGATTATGGGGCGTGTTTCAACCGAACCAGGAAAGAAAATTCCTCTGCACTCAATTGGATAGACCTATAACCAATCAGAGCAACGGAGTAAGTGACGTATGTTGAGCGACACATAGTTGTCAACAGAACTCAACTGCATGCACGCTGGAAGAAGTAGAAGAAGAAGATGAGTGTCTTTGCCGGTGTTGTAAAAATAATTTAAGGATACACGGAGTACTTACCCACACGATCTTCATTTTTGAGAGAAATAGTAAAGGTGAATGCATATACGAACAAGTCTCCGTTCAGTAAACAAATTCAACCCAAGCGCTCTTTGGTGACGTGGATGATTAATGATGTCGATCATCTGTCTATCATCGTATCATCTGTCCATCATCGTATAAAGCCCGCCCTGACAATTTGATTGGTCCAAACAGCTCTGGTTCAAGCATAGTTGCTCCACAACGGATCAAGTCCAGATCGAACTTCCTGATTTTCTCTCTTTTTCTATTTTGTTTTATTGAGCAAAAACAAAAGGCTGTTCTAACAGGTGGTTCAGTGCACTGTTAAGAGCGCTGAAAAGCCGTTTTCATGGCTGGTAAGAGATCGCCTTCTATGAGAGAGAGCGCATGACAGGTTGCACATTTTCCCTATCTGTGTCGCCGCGACTATCCCCCTGTGTGCTTCAGCACTCCGGAGAGCAGTTTCCCTAGAAGAGCTACACAGATAGAGCTCATGTCTATTTAAAGATGACATTCTACCTGTGTGTTTCTGGATGCGGTTGTTTCCAGTCCTCACTAACGGCCACAAGCACTGTTTCACATGTCTGTCCGTATGCATGTCGAGACGCCGTTTTCACATGAGAACATGACCACGTCGGCACGCCGGTCGTGACTCTTCTTTCTCCGGGAAGCTTGAGTCCCCTTTGTTGTTGGACAGCTGCTGCTTGTGTGTAAAAGCACAGCAGCGGGTCTGCTCGACACTCTGGGAGCCCGAGGAGATCAGCGAGAACTCCCCTCCGGGGAAACCCGGACGGACCTCTCACTTCTCTGTGTGTAGTGTGCCGTTGAGCTGCCGGGCTGCAGTGTGGGTTGTCCCCTTGCCTATTTCCCGTTGTAGTGCCCTCCCTGGTGGCCAACAGGAGAGGTCTACTTCTGTGAAATGGCTTGGGTGACCTGAGGATGGGAGGGCTTCTTCGGGGTACCAACCCCCTAGGGCCCCTCCCCCTCTAGCACACTGCAAGCTGTGCAGCTTCTGGATGGAATTGCTGGTCCTTCTTATGGGGGCTGAGGATCAGATGTCAATAGCTGCAACGGAGAGAGGGCTGTTGTGCTTTGGGAATGAAGATGATGCTGAGCCCACTGTAATGGTGTGTGCTTTGCTGAATCAGTTTCAGAGTTAACAGCCATGCTTTCCTGGGATCCTTCCCAGATGTGCATGGAAAACTTGGCAGTGTGGAACCACTTTGGTGCCAAAAATATGGAACGCCAAAGGGGCCAAAACTGCATAGAGTTTTTCCTCTCTCACTACCCTCAACGGTGGGGTGGCTGTGCGCAGACCACCTCCGCCCTGCACTCCTAATGCACGAGGGTAGTTCTGAGTTGGGGGTTGAGCAGACTAACTATGATCAAAGTCATGGCGCAGGCCTTCAGCCTGTCGATGTCCACCTCGGTGGTCCAGAAACGCCCCCCGGCTTGCCTTGCTGAGGTGCGAGTGGTTGTCAGTACGCTTTCTCGATGCTCCTATCTCACAAGGTGGCCTTTTCGGCGACACTGTCGAGAACTGGGCCCAGCAGTTCTTTGCAGTCAGTAGCAGGCTGAGGCAATCAAAAGCTTCCCCCGACGTACCATCAGAGTTCCTCGTGGGCCTCTCAGTCTGCTCGTCGCCAAAGGCGTCGCCCCTGCGAAGAAAAAAAGAAAAAAAATAACTTTACTGCTCTACTGTTTTCGTCGCAGGAAGACGACCCGGAGATGGCCGGGGCTGCTCTTCCCCGGAGGAGGGCCGGGCAGAGAATCTTTTGAGTCCAAATTCTGTTCCGCCGCTGGTGTCACAACCAGTGGTACCCAAATTCTCTCTCTCAAAAAAAGAGCAGTTCCTCATCTCTGGGTCCCAAGGTGGTTTGGAGAGCTGTGGACGGTCCAACTCCGGACCACACTCATCCTCCTCTTTTGCCAGCGGACAGCAGTGGATGGTTCGAGGACGCAACCAAGCCTTCTCACGCACCCTCTGCCCACCCGTGGAACCAGGTAAGTGTTGCATAGCACACTTAGACCCTGCCGCAGGCCGGCTCCAAAAGAGAGCCGTCCCAGCTCGGTCGCTGCGTTAAACCTCGCTGCCCCACTGTGGGTACGCCCGCTTGTACGGTCTCTGCGAGCCTGGTTAGCGCTCCCCAGTCTGTCTCGCGGGCTTATTCAGACCATCAGACTTGGCTACGTGATTCACCCAGTTCGCCAGGTGTCCCCCTAGGTTCATGGGTGTCCGATTCACTTCGGTGAAAGCTGTCGATGCCCATGTCTTGCGAGTGGAGATTGCAGTCCTACTGGCGAAGGACTCGATAGAGCCGGTCCCTCCAGCGCATATGAAGAGGTGGTTTTACAGCCCGTACTTCATTGTACCTAAGAAAAACCGGTGGGTTATGGCCAATCTTGGACCTGTGGGTTTTGATTTGGAGCCTTCACAAGCTACCGTTCAAGATTCGAATGCGCCCATCCCCAAGATTGGTTTGCAGCGATCGTACTTTCATGTCTCGATTCTTCCTCGACACAGGCCAATTCTGCTCTTTGCGTTTGAGGGTCAAGCATATCAGTACAAAGTCCTGTCCTTCGGGCTGTCCCTGTCCCCCCCGTGTCTTCACGAAAGTTGCAGAGGGGGCCCTTGTGCCCATGAGAGAACAAGGCGTTCGCATTCTCAACTATCTTGGTGACTGGCTCATTCTAGCACAGTTCAGGGATCAGTTGTGCTAACACAGGGACCTTGTGAGCACCACAAGCCAGTTGGGTCTTCGGGTCAACTGGGAAAAGAGCAGACTCGTCCCCATGCAGAGGATCTCTTTTCTCGGTATGAAATTGGATTCGGTCGAACAGACGACACACCTCAAAGAGGTATGTGTCCAGTCGATGCTGAACTGCCTGACATTTTCAGAGGCTTCTGGGTCATATGGCTGCAACATGGTTACGGCAGTAACACTGCTCGGTTTGCTTCATATGAGACCGCTTCAGCATTGGCTTCATGACTGAGTCCCAAGATGGGCATGGCAGCGTGGCACTCACCGGGTGAGTATCACACCGGCCTGTCGCCAGCCGTGGTCAGACCCCTTATTTCTTCGGGCCGGAGTGCCCTTAGAACTGGTGTCCGGGCATGCTGTGGTATTCACGGATGCCTCTGTCACGGGCTGGAGGACCTTGTACAAAGGGCATGCGGTGTTAAGGGTTTGGACAGGCCCGCACCTACATTGGTACATCAACTGCTTCGAGTTGCTAGCAGTACGTCTTGCACTGAGCCGCCTCAAAAAGCCGCTACAGGGCAAAGATGTATTGGTCCATATGGACAACACTGCGACCGTTGCGTACATCAATGACAATGTGGTCTGCACTCCCGTCGCATGTCGCAACTCGCCCGCCATCTCCTCTGGAGTCAGAAGCATCGGAGGACGCTTTGGGCCATTTACAGTACTGTGCAAAAGTCTTAGGCACTTTGGTATTTTCACACAAAAAATGTTTTTAAGCCAGTTATTTATATCTTTTACTGCAGTGTGTCAGTAGGAAATATCAGTTTACATTTCCAAACATTCATTTTGCAATTAATTGTAATAATCCAGTGAGATTTTTTTTTTTTTTTTTATGCACAAGAAGTCTGACAGCAGCCAGTCTGATCTCACCATCATCGAGTCTGTCTGTGATTACATGAAGAAACATAAAAAACTGAGATGGACTAAATCCAGAAGAACTGAGGCAACGTCTCCAAGACACTTGAAGAAACCTTCCTGAGGGAGGGAACACTCGGCACGGATGCACTGGCACACAGCTATCCCCGGGGCCTGCGCAAATATGCATTTCCCCCAGTGAGCCTACTTGCACAAACCCTGTGCAAAGTCAGGGAGGACGAGGAGCAGGTCCTGTTGATGGTGCCATACTGGCCCAACCAGACCTGATTGCCAGAACTAATGCTCCTCGCGACAGACCCTCCCTGGCAGATTCCTCTGAAGAAGGATCTTCTTACTCAGAGACGGGGCACCCTGTAGCACCAGCATCCAGACCTCTGGAAACTTCATGAGCGGGACGCAGAGGTTGTAGGTGACTTACCCCAGGAGGTAGTTAACACTATCACTTCGGCACGGACACTGTCTACGAGACAAGCCTATGCCTTGAAGTGGAACTTGTTCGTTGAGTGGTGTTATTCTCGCCGAAAATACCCCTGGAGATGTTCGATCGCGTCTGTGCTTTCCTTCCTGCAGCAAAGGTTGGAGCGAAGGCTGTCTCCCTCCACCCTCAAAGTCTATGTTGCTGCAATATCTGCTTATCACGACCATGTAGAAGGTAAGTCGGATGGGAAGCACAACCTGGTTGTCAGATTCCTCAGGGGGGCGAGACGGTTAAATCCTCTTCGACCTCCCTCTATACCCTCCTGGGATCTTGCTCTGGTGCTCTGAGCTCTTCAGAATGCCCCATTTGAGCCTCTACAGTCGGCAGAGCTAAAGATTCTGTCTATGAAGACTTTGCTGCTGGCTGCACTGTCCTCTATCAAGAGGGTAGGGGACCTGCAGGCATTTTCGGTCGACGAATCGTGTCTAGAGTTCGGGCCGGGTGACACCCATGTGATACTGAGACCACGGCCTAGCTATGTGCCTAAGGTTCCTACCACTTCCTTCAGGGACCAGGTAGTGAACCTCCAAGTGCTGCCCCTGGAGGAGGCAGACCCAGCCCTGGCTTTGCTCTGTCCCGTCTGCGCTCTGTGACTTTACATGGATAGAACACAAAGCTTCAGGACCTCAGATCAGCTCTTTGTCTGTCACGGAGGCCAGTAGAAGGGAAAGGCTGTCTCCAAGCAGAGGATGGCCCACTGGATAGTGGAGTGGATGCCATCACCTTGGCTTACCAAGCACAAGGTGTGCCCTGTCCACTCAGGGTGCGAGCACACTCTACTAGAAGTGTTGCATCCTCCTGAGCGCTGGTACGTGGCACCTCGCTGTCAGTTATCTGTAGAGCTGCAGGCTGGGCGACACCAACATGTTCGCTAGATTCTATAGCCTGCGTGTAGAGCCGGGTTCCTCCTGTGTTCTCACCTCAAACGGGTAGAAGCACTGAAAGGCCCAGGCTCTTGTCGGCTTGCAGCACCCTGAACTGTGGCGCTTATATTCTCCAGAAGCCCTGCCGAGTCCTCCATCACCCTCGGTGCCAGATGTGGCGGAGCGTCCGGCATCAGGCCTTTTGTCGCTGAATCCTTGAGAACTGTATTGGGCTGGGTATATATGAGTGACCCTACGGGGATCCCATATGTTTTCCATGGTCGCTCCTAAGGAAGCCTGTGTCTTTCCCTTCGTAGAGCCCCCCCCCCTTCAGTTGGGCTTGAGCCCCCTCTTGCTTGTGGGCTATGGCTCAGCAGTTATACCCCACATAACTCCTTCAGGGTACGATGTGGGTTCCGTAGCATTCCTTCTTACTAGAAGGCACGCTTTCCCAGTGTTATCTAATAAGTCACTGACCGGGTCATGCGGAACAGCAGTGATGGCCTTCTCTGTGTGAGCCCCGTCTCATCAGGTAAGGGAGCTCAGGTCACTTCCAGCTTCCAGGTCACTGGAAGGGGGCAGAGGCCATGGTGCTTTAGTAGGGATTCCTATTCGCCAGTCTCCGACGTGGCGTCGGAAGTGACCCACTGAATGGGAACGTCTCGGTTACGTATGTAACCCTCGTTCCATGAAGGAGGGAACGGAGACGCCACGTCCCGCTGCCATGTCCTCTGTGCCCCGCTGGGGTGCCAGTTCACCTACTCGGCTCCTCAGTGAAAAACTGATTTGATGCAAGCACCTGTGGTTCATTTGTACCTGCGCTGCATGGCATGAGCAGCTGGTGCAATCATTGCATGCCAATGTGCATTGGCTCGTTTAGTTACACTCGAAGTAGATTGGCTCTTGTTAGCGAGATTCCTATTCGTCAGTTTCCGACGTGGCGTCTCCGTTCCCTCCTTCAGGGAACAAGGGTTACATGCGTAACCGAGACGTTACAGTTGGTGTTAGCATGTTGCTAGTTTAATGTATTTATTTATAATCAACATTTTGTTTCCACCTCATATTGCCATCTTGGGTTTAATTTCTCACTGAGCTTGTTGCAATGCATTATGGTGCATTAGAATCCTGCCTTAGACTTTGGCCAAAAGAAGTTACTATAGCAGGCAGCATAAGTTGCTGAATGTTTTGAACAGCCTTCTTCTGTATATTGTATCTGTAAGGAGCTCGCTAAGTTTTGAACAGAGCATTTAAGAATTTTAAGTATTCTATTAAATTGAATTGGTTATGGAAAGGTGGATGGTCATTCTGTGTACTGGGGAGACAAATATTATATTGTTTTTTTTAATGAATTCCCTTTTTAATGGCCTATGAAGTTCCTTCTAAGTAAACATCAACAAGAAAATGTGATGTTGTTGACTGTCTTTGCTTTATTGTGTATGTACTTGCATGCATGAGGGGAGTTACTGAATATGTACAAGTCATGAATTTTCTTATTGGACTGATGTTAACCTAATTCACATCAGTATAGTTCATGAGTTTGGCTAAAGTAGCAGAAAGATTGAACAGGAAAGTATTTAATGTAAGAGAATTCTTTGAAGTTAGAGCAAAATCATGTTCATTCAAAACAGACGTCTTGTGTTTTTAATCATACAGTGTATTACAAGAACGATTACAAAGTATAGCAGGCACTGGCAACTGAACATACCAGTAATCATTTTCCATCTAAATGAAATAGTGCAGACTTTCTGTTCAGTGTTCATTGATTAGTTTGTCATTGTTGCTCAAGGGGGAAAAAGTGCCTTCTGGATTTTAGGCACTGCTATTGCTCTTATGGATCTGCTGTCCTTGGTTTAAAATTGCAATTTAGTATTTTAGTCTTTTAGAGGAACAGAGGGAGATTTATAACTCAGCAAGAAGGACAGAAGATGGGGATCCATTCTTTTGAAACGGCATTGGCCCCTTTAACCGAACCACCCTCTCACATGCACATTCAAAGTTTCAACTGTAAAGTGGAGGAAAGAATGTTAACAAGCTTCGATTTTTGAACTTGCACAAAAGCTGACATTTAAGATAATGCTTTAAAATTTAGCCCATCCTAGAGAACGTGTTCCTCATTCTAATACAGAAGCTCTCACTGATTTCTCCCAGTTACCTTTATGTAGCAAAAAGATTCCCAAACAGGCCTATGTGTACCTCAGGGGTTACTTTAGTAGGTTATAGGAGTCTTTGGATGGATGTTGGTTGTCTTAAACCTAGAAAAAAATAGACTTGTGAATAATTTCATGAAGGAAAGAAAACTAAATGGTATGAGCCTTGTCAGTTTTTGAGGACGTATGACCTGTGGATGTTTTTTTATACTTGTTGAGATTAGGTGACAAAATTCTTAAAAATTAATTACAAAATTAATAAATAATTAATTATAAAGTAATTAAATTGCACCACACAAAATATGCAGATGTCTTTGCTAAATGACTTTGATTTGATCAACCTCAAGTAGATTTTTATCTGTAGTAATTATTGTATAATTGTGTTGGATTTCTTTCTGAAAAGTAGTGTAGGGTCTTACTCATGATAATGATTATAAGAATATTTATTAATTTATTCAATCATACCATGCACTCAAATCCACATATGCAAACTATTCTCACCATCTTTTTACTGAACTATTATTCCCCCATTTCTCATTTTAAACACAAACTCAGTCTCTCACACTGACGGTTAGCCACTAAAAACCCTGGAGGCAGAGGGAGGAGAGAGTTGGGGTTGGAGCCCAGATTTCATGAGAGACTAAAACAGTCACACTTCACAGAAAAGAGAAGGCTGACTGGAAGCATACCATTTTGGAGGGCTCTATTAAAACTGAATGGACAATGCTGCTGTCATAGAAGTGAAGGAATAAGAACACAGACAAGAGGATATAAGAAAAAAGGAATTAAGTCTGACATTTTTGTTTACTCACCTTCACCTATCTGGAGATCTATCTTCTTAAGGAGGATTTTCTAAAGAGCTGCACATAGACATACATAATTACTGAGTTGCAGCACTGCAGCAGAAATCCTAGCTTGTGAAATTAAAGTCTTTGTTGGTTTTTAAAGACGTTTGGTGGGCTGAATGAGTCTGCTGTTTGGATTACTGGAACACATGTTCCCGCTGAAGGACGGACACATACACATACACATACACACACTGAGTGGTTCACTAGCAGAGACTGAATGTCCACCACATGCAGAGAGTAATTCATCTCGACTCTGACATCACTGTAATACTGCATTTTAAGGTTCCTGGCTGGTTGGTGACATGGTCTTTTAACTAGTAGATTTTGGCCTTAATGTGTGCTGTTGAGTATTTTCGTGGGATTGATTTTGTGAGTTGAATTGAGTCTGTGTCGGGTTGAGTTTGTGCTGCTGAAAAATTTAGATTTGGAGGATTGAGTTTTGAGGTTGATTTGGTGTTGATTTGAGTCTGTGTGGGTTTAGTTTTTTAGGATCAAGTTTTATTTAGTTGTGGATCAGTTTAATTTCAATGCTGTATTATTATATAAATTCATATTCTGTAATATTTACAATTATAATTCTATTTCTGTTTTAATATATTTAGTTATCAGCTCAGCATTAGAGGTGTTGATTTTCCAGTAACAGAGAAAAATACAGCTAACGTTACAGCACAGCTTTCGAGGCAAAATATCAGATGAAAAGCTCTGACAAGTTCCCAGGTTAAGTAAGTCTTTGATTTATACAGCTATTAATAAACTTGAGAACGTGTTCTGGATTATACTGTGGGCCACTACTCTGGGATTGTTTTTGAAATGAATGATTGTGTGTTGCAAGTCAGTTTGGCCCATCTTTGTACTGTTTTTGAGACGATAGATGACTCATTCCTGCCTGTGAGAAGTTGCATTAAAAATGTTTTTGTATCATGAATTTATGAAAAATAATTATGGTGATTTTGTTTCACAGTGAAATTGCTGTTTGCTGTATTATTTGTTTATAAAGAGTGAGGGGGAGGTGTGCATCCTGGGACCTCATGGGGTTTTATTAGCATGTATGGTTAATGATTCCTAAACCTTGGCTGACCTTCCAGATTCCTATAGACACCTTAGTTTGAAAATCCCTCTGCCGTGCTTGAGTTTGAGTCCAGTTTGAGTCCTGACTCTGCCTATAACAAAAAAAGTGGGAGTATAGAGTGTCGAGACTAAGCCCACCTTCTCCAGCACGCACACAAACACACACACACAGACTCATCTCCTCAACGCTTATCTGTGGAATCTGCATTTTTTGGAAAGGTGTTCTCAAACTCCTGGGTAACTGCTTGGTGATTTTACTGTTATGTGTTTCACAAAACGGAGCAGTTGAGGAGAATTAAAAACATGGACTCTGACTCGGACTCTCCATTTAACTACTCATGGCCATCCTTCCCAAAGATGAGAATCCGGAGACGGACATCAAAAGCAGGTAACTAGAGTAAGGGAGAGAGAAAACCTGTCTGTACGAATGATATGTGTAACAAAGACAATCATATACAATGCATGAAGAAAGCACACAGCGTAAAAGTCTTTGTTTGTCTCTCATGACTTTGAGTTTGTGTGTTTTTGTTTAAGTGATTGTTTTTGGTCTGTGGTGCAGGACAGCATTACAGGCTTAATTCAGCCATGAGTCAGAGCTCAAATAGCTGGTACTGTTGTACAATGTGAGTTTCGAGCCAGGCTTACACTGAGATGTTTTTGGTAGGACATTACAGTGGTCATTCCACTGGTGTTGGTCTTTAATTTCTCCCCTCAAAAATGTGTATGGTCATCCTGTGTAGTCAGAGGTACCATTCGAAAGGGTAAAGGAAAAACCTGTCACATGGCAAATTAAGTGAGTCATTCATCATTTGAAAGCAAAACGGCATCGTTCAGCTTTTGGAAAATAGGGTTCATTTTAGTTTTATAAATGCAGTAGCATTACATCTGCTTTTGAGTTGATGGGGATTCAGCACAAATGAGCACTGTTACTGTGTTTATGTGTTGCAGATGTGTGATTTGAGTAAATTCTGTGTATGTGTGTGTGTGTGTGTGTGTGTGTGTGTGTGCGTGCGCGGAGAGGAATGAGACGGAGTTGACGTCAGTATTTGGTTTTTCCGTTGTTGTTGGAATGCCTTCACATGCATCCTCAATGACGGGGTGCCCCTGAAAGTTATTGGAATCTCACTTTAACTTAAATATACTGTATATACTTATCTAAACCAAAACACACAGTTGATTACATGCAAACATATACACGTCCTATTTATTTATTTCAAAAAGGGACAGTGTACATTAATCAACATTCATTAATGTGAATGTACCCAAATTAGTCCAAAGGCTAGTTTTCATTGGTAGTCCCTTTGCCAGATGTTATTAGACCTAAAACTAGAGAAAATAATACAATTATTAATAGTAATAATAGGGGAAGCAACATTAATGTTCACATTGTTGATTATGAAGAAGCCATTTCTTAAAATTATACTTAAATGAGTTAAACAATGTGCATTCTCTAATTGTTTGTGGTATAGAATTGCACTGATGTGATGCTCTGAACGAAAAAACAGCTTGACCAAAGGAAGTTTTCCTATGTGGAATTATGCAATCCGCTCTAGTCCTCTAGTTTTCAATATATTTAAAATGAATAAAATCAGCCAGAGGAGGAGGAGCTAAACCATACATAATCTTATGAACTAAACAAACATTTTTAAACTTAATGAGGTTTTCCCAGGTAAGCAAGTTATTCTTATTTAAAATGACAATGATGAAAACTAAATTGTTTTTATCTAAAATTTTAAGTGCTTGTTTGTATAATAATTCTAATGGTTTTAAAACTATGGAATGTGTATTAGACCAGCTTGTCAAACAATATGTGATATGAGAAACAATCATAGAGTGAAAATATACCTTTGCAGCCTCATTTGATAAAGAATTTGTAATAAATCTAAAATTAACCAAAACGATTAAAAAAAAATTATGTGGGTTTTAAAACCAAGACAGCAGTCCAGATGTACCCTGAGGTTGTTATATTCTGAAACAACTTCCAATCTCTCTCCCAAAATAAAAAGATCCTGCTATACATCAGCACTGTGTCCTTTTAAAAAGAACATACAAACTGTTTTTGACACATTTAATTTCAGATAACTCTGATTGAGCCAGGATGTAACTTTTGCCATAACATCTGTCAACTTTTTTGCAACCTCTTCTGTGTTTTTACCATGTGTGAAAAATGACTATTTTCATCATACATTAGGATATTACATTGTTGACACACCATGGGTAAATCATTAATACACACGCCAAAGAGAATTGGGCCCAGTATGGACCCTTGTGGAACACCAGTTGATAGACATAATGAACTAGATTTAAAATGATAAATTTTTACTAATTGGGAACGCAAAGAAAGGTACGATTTGATTACATTTACAAAATCTATCTAAAAAATTGGGTAATTTATGCAAAAGGTTATTATGGTTTACAGTATCAAATGCTTTCAGTAAATCAAGAAATAAAGCCCCTACCACTCCACCTTTATCCATTTTCTGTAAAGTAACACATAGCCGTTTCTGTTGAGTGATTGACTGCATTGGATGTAATTGGAAAGAATTATTATTAAGATGATCAATAATTTGTTTGGCCACCAGTTTTCCAAAAACCTTTGATATTGTAGGTAGGACACTAATGGGCCTATAATTGCAAGTTAAATGAGCATCTTTCCATCTTTCCCTTGAAATGTAATCTTGGTGTGTTTGTGTTTGTTTGACATTGTCAGTGGAAGATTTTGTCATTTAAATGGATATACTTGTGTAAGTTTGTGTTTCTGCACATACTGTACCTGTAAAGATCATTATGAATGTGTGTGAAAAAAGACTGAATGTCTGTTTCTTCTATTTTCTTCACACACTGCACCACTTTGTCTGCACTGGGACCACAAATTCTGTGTGTGTGTGCCTAGAAAAAATGTATTATTCAGGTTTCTTATAGGTTAGGATATTTTAATAGCAGATTTGCTTAAAATAATTGCTTTTTTGTATGCCTCATTTGTAAGTCACTTTGGATAAAAGTGTCAGCTAAATGAATAAATGTAAATATAGACAAGGCGGTGTGAGAAACGATATACAGTACCATTCAAAACGTTCTGGTCAATACGATTTTTTTATGTTTCTGGAAAGAATGCTCACCAAGGCTGCATTTATTTACTAAAAAATACATAAAACCAATAGTTTTGTCAAATACTATTATAATTTTACAATTTTGTATTTTAATATATTTTAAAATGTAATTTATTCCTGTGATAGCAAAGCTGAATTTTCAGCATCATTACTATAGTCTTCAGTGTCACATGATCCTTCAGAAATCATTCTAATATTCTTGAAAATAGTTAGTACTAATAGTGCTACTTATTATTATTCTTTTTTTTAATTTTATTATTATTATTATTACTTCAGGATTATTTGATGTATAGAAAGTGCAAAAGAACAGCATTTATGTGAAATCTTCTGAATGGTAGTGTAGGACTGTAATGAGTGAAATTTTGGATGTTAAAGAAATATATATGCACAGTGAAGGAGAGTTAACTGGGCGAAAGGAAAGTAAATTCCTCCTTTAAAAACGAAACAGAAATTTTAACGGCCGTAAAGAGACCACGCTGTTGTGCTATTTTCTATTTTACTGGTTTCTTCTGCCATCTTGGCATTCAGATATTGTCAAAACACATGTGCACACATGCACACAAAATTTTCCAGAGAACAGAACAAAGGCAGAAGCATGTGAAGTGACAGCTGTTATTTACATTTGTTTTTATTAGCTAACTTTTAAATATCATTGACACTGCATTTCCATCCAGTTGTATTGACACACATGCATCAACTTGACAGTGTTTGTTTGTTTTTTTTGACAGAGAAGTTGTGTTCGTCTCCTGGTTCCTGCACTCCATTTCCCCTTCATTCCTCAAGCGCTGCTGCCGTCAGGCTCTCGGCCATGCTTAGAGGCACCACTAAGGTCAGACGCCACACACCGCTGCTCCTACAAATCAGTTTGTTCAGTATGCCAGATCTACAGACACTCAGCTGTTACATTTTTCATCCAAATCCCATCTCCTCCCTTCATTTAGTGCCTTTATCTTTTGATTGATCTCTGTGAAAGTCTTGGGGAAAGTCTTTATTTGATCTCACATATTGTAGCCTGAACTTTAGGCCACAACTCTTTTACTGCCACAAAGTCTTTAGTTGATTTACGAGACATCAGGCTTTGCGTTTAAATTCTTAGACCCAGTGATAAAAGAACCATGACTTTGAGTTTGACTATATTAAAGGGATAGTTCACCCCAAAATGAAAAATCTGTCATAATTTGCTTAACTGCATGATTTCTTCTGTTCAAGACAAAACGTATATTTTGAGAAATATCAGTTTTTTTTGTGCATACAATGAAAGTCATGTGATGTTTTTTTTTCCAACAACATGAGGGTGAGTAAATTATGACAGTTTTTTCATTTTTGTGTGAACTACCTCTTTAATTTACTATATTGCCATTGTCCTATTACATTGAAATATGTTTGTTTTCTCTTCTGATGTAGGACAATGACCTCAATATGAAGTACACTGTTACAGGTGTCACAGAGGACAGTTCTAGGACAGATAGTGGTGTATGGCGAATGTCAGATACAGGGGTCTTATCACCAGGGACAATAGATATGCCTTCAGCTATCAAAGATGATGAAGGGCAGAGAGGACGGCATCCCGGCTCTCGTTCTTTTTCTCCCACCTCTCCAGCGGGACTAATGCTGGATAGACTCATGCGTGCCACACGACCTGCTGAACAGACCTATAACAGCTCAAGCTCACCTACAGAGTCATGTGATCTAAGGTAAGCATACTAACATTGTTTCGGTGTGTCTGTCAATTAATTCAGGGGGTGTTTAAAAAATGTGACACTTTACACTTTATACACTACCCTTTAAAATGTTGCGGTTGGTAAGATTTTTTTATGTTTTTGAAAGAACACATTTATTTGATTTAATAATACAGTAAAAACTGTCTTTTGTAGCATTATAAATGTCACTTTTGATCAATTCAATGCATCCTTGCTGAATAAAAGTATTAATTCCTTTTTAAAAAAGATTGTACCAACCCCAAAACTTATAAATGGTAGTTTACATCCTCACTTTATACTTCCTAGTGGTTTGAAGTAGCTAAATCAGTCAGATGCCAACATGGACTAAATTAAATGCAGGTTCACTAACAGCGAGAATTAACATGATAACAATGAATTATTGGCTGCTAGAAGCATAAACCTGATAGATCTTGAGAGTGGGCTTGCCTTGAGATATGAGAGTAGCTGGAGTATGTGTGCCATACACAAAATGTATGTACTATTCACAATGTGTAAGTGATGCTAGTCTTACTTATAGTGGTTGTTGAGAATTTTTAGAAGTCCAATCCTCTCTCTAAGCCCGAGTCTGGTGGCCTTGGAAATGGACAGTGAGGAGGATGATGATGACGACATTTTAATGAAGAAGCCCCTCCCTCAGCCACAGCCTGAGCTCAAAAACAGCGCAGATGAGCAGATTATGTTTAGCCCCGCCCCTGTTCTCACCTGCACGCGTTCTCACTCTGCCTCTTCTGCCTGTAGCCCCACTCCTGCAAAGGTACCCTACCTATTTTCCCTTACTTGCAGTGGGACAGACCATATACATGATGATCATTAAATTTTTGAGCACTGTGAGATCAGCTGTGTGCAAACTGAGTGAAAATATTCATTATTTCTTTTCTCAGGATATTGAGCAGGGCATCCGTCTGCGTTCATATTCCTACACTTCCCCTAAAATCAGCTTGCTGCCTCCACGATTCAGTAGGGATGCCCACCCTCCACCCACCGACCTCAACCAGGGTCAGATCCTTTAACATCTCACCTTCCACCTCTCACATTACCTGCATTAGTTCTATGTTTTTTTCCAATGTTAGCATTTCTCAGGGACAGATGACAGGAAGTCAATTCAAATGAAAAGAAAAATCAGGATGCATGGGTAGATTGTCGTTTATTTTTTTACCTAAAGTTTATAGTAGATAGTCACAGAGCATAAACAAAAGTCTGGTTATACTGAGATGTTTCTATCACATATCAAGTTTTTGGAAGCATCATCTGTTTCTTCTCATTGCTGGAAATGAATGAGCACAGAGGTCATAACATATCTTGTATTTCCTGTCTAGTCTGTTTGAAGCATGATGAGCTTTTTAGGGGTGATGAGATTTGTAACTCATTTAAAATATGATTTCTTTTTTTTTCTTTTTTTTTTGAAGCAAGATCGGAACACTTGTTTATATAGGACCTGTTTGATACTGCAAGTGTATGCAGTGCATATTTATGTCAGCACCACAGATTAAAGCATTCACACTGTGCATTGTGGAGATTGAAGTGGTTTATAGCTACACTTCAGAGTTTGTGTTCTGTTCTGTGTAGATTAATTACCGTTTGGATGTAAATGCCCTCAAAGTTAATTATATTTATTTCATGATGATTAAGATTGTATTTTTTCAGAATTGCACACACACTCCCGATAACCATTTTAGAATTTAGTTAAAAGCAACACTCAATGCAGCAACCAAGAAATTACTTTATTTTCTTTATAGAGCCACAGCTCTGTAAAAAAGCACAACACAGTGCTGTTACAGTAGCGCTTCTGCTTCGATTGTGCACTGCTTATATATGCAGTGTGAAACAGACCTACTTTCTTGGTGTGTTTCATGGAAACTAAGCTACAACATACAGTATCTATCTTATGATCTCCTTGGATCAATTGTTTTATCTCTTTAAAAGGGTGCAACTACAAAATACAGCTTGTGTCTAATGCCCTATGATGAGTCAGAGATTCTCCCAGTAACTACCAGTTTCTGTAGAAGTTAATGCCCCTGAATGTCATTTGGTAGCTTCATCAAGCCTGCTCTATTCCATTCATCTAAACTAATTTAGTAGATTATTAATGTTTATAGGAAATTTCTGATTTTTCCTTTCTGAATATGCCTTCTGGTTATTAAATCACCATTGGACATCAACATAATAGATGAATGTACTGTAATAGACGTATAAATGTAATACACTTGATCATGTGTTGCTAGAAGCATGTTTGGTAGTCACTAACAAAACTGTAGTGAACAGACACACACTACTAACAAATATACTCAAAACCAAGTTAGCTGGCCAATTTTTTTTCATCATCCCTGCTGGAAAAAACTATTCAAGATTGTAACTTTTTTTTTTATGTAGAACATGGTAGCTGGTATAAATGGTTCATAAGCTGGTAAACCATCTTGGATCAGTAATCTACTACCAGCTTCAGATGGTCAAGTTGGATTTTGGAACATTGTGGTTGGTTGTAAGGCCAATGATGAGCTTGTAACAGCTAATGATCAACTTAGACCAGCTAGAAAACACTTACCATGTTCGAAACATTTAGCCGCCAGCTTAAGTTGAATTTTCTAGCAGGCATGTTTGAACATTTGGTTTTGAGACACAGCTAAAATGTGCTGCTGTTAGATATTACATACATCATGAACAGAGGATAAAAGCACCAGTTTTTGGCCGTTTCAGCCATAACATTGCATAACCCTTCCATTCAAAACTAGCACACTATGTATGTGTAGAGTAGTGGCGGGCTGTAGTGAGTGTCGTGTCCGCTGTGTCCTGTAGATGGCGCCCTCTCCAGCAGCAGTGGCAGCAGGTCTCTCCTACACGCCCTGTCTCTGTCTAAATCTCTGTCTCTGCTCAACCCTGTTAGTAAGTACAGCCTCGCCTGCCCGCCTGCTAGTTACGCCTGCTCGCCACACGCACTAACTCCATAGCATAACACTTCTGCTGCTGAAAGCGCTCTGTGTCTTTATGTGGGAGAACATGAATAACTGAAAAAAAGTGTGTATAATGTCTCTGGGTGTGTCTGAGTGTTCAATTATTATATTATGTATATAATATGTAAATTTTAATCAGCTTTGTTTTTTTTCAGTTTTCGTTTTAATTTTAGTTTAAGTTTTAGTCATTTTATTTGTTTTTTGCCATTTTGTTTTAGTTTTTAAAAATATTTCTATTTAGCTTTTAATTTTTTTGTTTTGTTTTAGTAACTTTACTACCTCATCTTATACAAAAAAAAAACTTATTTTAGTCTAATTTTTTTTTTTTTTTTTTTTTTTTAAATCTGATATTTACATTAGCTTTATTTCAATTACTGAAAATAATAGTTATAGTTTTAGTTAACAATAATAACACTGTTCTGGGTGTGTGTACAGTATGCGTGAGCTTTCCATGGCTTGGCTTTGCTCGCTAGTTGTTGGAAGCCTAATGGCAGTGTGTCTGTCTGTCTTCACCCTTAAGGGGTTTCATCATTATTTGATAAGATGTTGCTGGAAAGGAAGGATGATGTCATCAATCTTCAAATGAATGTGTTTATGGAATCAGAGGAGAGGAGGAGGCCTTTTTTAAGAACCAGTATATTCATATCAACATCCATGTTTTCTTTTTCACAGAACACCGTGCCTGCAGCACATCAGAGCAGCCTCAAGAGAAAAGGTAGATTACCTCTAACAACCTGTCATCTGCCCTGATTCCTCTATTAGGTATTATATATTGTCACTAATCAACACTCCAGTGTCCATGACTACAAGGTTGCCAGGAGACAGAGGGCTTCCTGTTGATTTGAATGTTGTTGCGCCTGTTCAAAACCTTTTCAAATAAATGGCTGTAGTTAGAGTTGTTTTTATATAAATGGATACAAAAAGTGTATGTTGGTGAGTGAGGTACACTTTCTGCGTTAAGTGCCCCTTGTCTATGGTGTGGGATCTCATATATCCTGATCATCCATATCTGTCAGGTTATTTCCGTGTGGTATTTTAAATTCCCTATGTCGTTCTCACTATTTTTTTTACAGCAAAGCACAATAGCGCCCTCCAGGGACAGTATGTGTCTGTGCAGACATTAAAATGGAAATGCATGTATCTGCTATGTGTATAAACACTCAGAGTGCTGTACTGTACCTCTATAGGGAGTTAAGGTTTCGTAGGCGTGCTCAGTCGGCTGATGATGAGACCAGTGCAGAGTTGGCAGACTCCCTCCAACACCTCACGCTCTCCGAATTCCTCAAAGAGTATGTCAATACAGAGTCCCCTAGCCCCAAAACACCAAGTGCACCCTTGACATGATACTTTTAATAACCTAACCAGAATGCACAATCACCCACTGGCATGAAATCACGTCTTAATGCTTCTTAATGTTTGTGAGATGATGCTGTCACTTCACTGTGTCGACACTAAAATATGTAATAACACTTCTTGTTTGTGAACCTAACCTAACCTCTTCCTCGTCTCACAACTCGCCTCCCACCAAGCAAAGATTTCTAATAAGGAATGTGTAAAATGCAGAGAATGTCCGCACTGCTCAGGTGGTATGTCCTACTTTTGGCACAGAGGGTGATGATGACTAATTATTAATTTTCCTGTAGCCTGGAAAAGAATGAATGACTTGGCCTGAAACAAATGCATTAATTAAACTACCCAGCCATTACATCATAGTCTGAAGAGTAAAATGTGTTATTTGTGATTTTATAATGCGCTTCATGTGATTTAATGGACATGGGCTTGTGTGTTCCAGGATTGAGGAAGAGGAATGGGACAAATATATCATCCCTTCCAAAACAGAGTCAGAAAAATACAAAGTCAGCCGCACTTTCAGCTTCATAAAGAGCCGAATGTATAGCACTCGCAACAAGAACAAGGTAAACATACAAACATACATACATACATACATACATACATACAGGTAAACATGCATACCCATTTAAAAGGTACACCTTTGTACCGTGCATATTAGTAACTTAAAGGTACATATTAGAACATAAATGGTAAATATTAACCTATCTCAGTGACCGCTTTTGTACCTTTTTTTTGAGAGTGTACACTACGATTCAAAAGTATGTGTTCAGTGAGATTGAATATTTCAATAAGAAATTAATACTTCTATTTAGCATGGATGCATTCAGTTTATCAAAAGTAAGATATTTGTAATGTTACAAAAGATTTTTGTTTCAAATAAATGAATGCTCTTATTTTGAACTTTCTATTTATCAAAGGATATATATATAAAACAAGCATTACAGTTTCCACAAAAATATTAGGCAGCACTGTTTTCAACAACTTTTTTTTACATCGATAATAAAACAATTCCATTTTAGAATATTAAAATAGGAGTTATTTTAAATTGTAATAATATTTCACAATATTACTGTTTTACTGTATTTTTGTTCAAATAAATGTAGCCTTTGTGAGCATGTTTCAGAAATAATCTTTTGAAGGGTAAACAAGGACAGTACATTTTTAATATCTTGCATGTTTTCATAATTCCTATATATTTGCATTTTTTCAATATGTGCAATTTATAATATATACAAATGTATATATAAGCATTAGTCATCTCAAACATCTCTTGACAAATAATGTTAAAGGTCACAGAGAAATATTAATATTATTCATCAATCAATATTATAAGACTTTAAAAAAAAAAACAATTACCATCTATGTTCAAATCTTAAACTTGATTTTCTACAATATTACTTCATACAGTGTTGTTTTTGTTTGGAAACTGAACTATTTGAGCCTGGTTTTTGCACAAAATGTCCCTTTAATAGCCATTAAGGAAGAATGAAAAAGAGAAGGGGGTAAAGACTGATTAAGCCCAAAAACAACCAGATGAGTCTCTTTTAATCATTAAACTTTCTTTTGGCTGTAACTGTTTTACCAGTGGCAAACTCTCCCATGGCCTTTCTTTAGCCACACAAGCATGTCACACTTAAACTAACTTCACAAGCAGAATGGTGTAGAGATGAGTTTAATGTGCAGTCATGGCAGATGGTGATGAGGACTTTGAGTGATCTGGTTTTTTAAGGGGAAAGGAAAAGAGAGAGAGGCCAAAGACAAACAGGTCAATGGACACCAGTTCACAGCAGGATCTGTCCTGGGGTCCACACTTTGTGAGATCTGCGGTAAGCCAGCTTCTGGGAAAGAGGTCTTCCACTGCACATGTGAGTTCATTTAAGTAGAAACACATATTTGAAATAACCAAACTGCCATTTTCATTCATCTTAAAGTATTTATTGTGTTTCTGGCAATAGCACACAATACATTGTAATGAATCATGAAGTTTTTGTGAAAATGTATTGGAAATGTGCCAATTGATTCAGTAGATGTTTTTTAATATATAGTTATATATATATATATATATATATATATATAGAATATAATATAATATAATTTATTTATTGTTTGTTATTTTGCTCTTTCACCCTAGACTGTGCAGTGAGTGTCCATAAGGGCTGTAAGGACTCATCGACGCCATGCCTAAAGGTGGATTGTGCTTGTATTTGCACATTGTTTTTTTCTGTTGAACTACATCCAAGTCTGATAGATTGCCTGAGTTTAATATTTAAACCATGAGACACATTTGCCTATGTTTGGTCAGACACAAAGTGCAGAGAATCTGTGATGAGCCCCATTATTACAATACAGAATACTGCCAATCAGTGTAACATAAGAGGAAGTAATGTTAAGTAGAAAATAAATAAAATAAAAGTATATTATTAATAATAATAATAATAATAGTAATAAAAGTATATTAACTGTCTTTTGCAGAAACCTCAAGACAAATATTCTGTGATGACAGTAAAAAGCAGGACAGCCTCCCTCCCTCAAAGTGAGTTTTACCAGCTTTATAAAGTAAAAGATTATAATATCACTCCCACTATCAACTTATTTAACTCCAAAGTAGTTTTTTTACCCATTTACACTTCTGTCTTTTTTCTGCTCACCTTTTTTTCTGTCACATTTAGATTTTATAGTGCGTGAAAGTTCCTCCTCGTCCTCTCAGATACCCACCTCTGCCTCTCTTCCTTTGATGACATCACGAGACTCTACTCCTCTTCCTTGCCCTCTGTCCAGAAGTGTGCCTGCAGTCACAGAAAGGTCCGAAACTCTTACTCGTGTATTATTCAACCAAAAACGAGCTAGATAAATGAATCGTGAATGTTAATGACCCATATGCTGTGCTGTGCTCGCTTATATATACTACAAACCAACTCTGGAAATAAGTTTTTTTCATTTGGATGGGACATTTGTTCTTTTTAAAAAATATTCAAATATTAACACGTAAAAGGTGCATTTTGTCCAAAAATAAATGCAAAATCCTAATTTCAGACATAATATGGAAGTGTGTGTTGTTGCAACACGCTACAAAAGAATTGAAGTTGACAAATTTTACTTTTATCATCCTTTTCCTCTGTAAATGGTGCATAATTGCTACTTCTTGACTTCAGTTGTTCATATATTCAATGTTTGGATGAGCCAAGACAGCATAAGTGCCCAGAGTGTTCAAGGCTCCTTAGTGTCATAAAAAACATTCATGACATTTTTCCATCAGGCTTAGTGAGAGCCCAGAAGCAGATAGTGACTCTTCCCCGTGGCGGAACAACATCCAACCAGAGGAGCTCCTCCAAACCATGGAGTCCTCAACATCCACTGATTCATCTCTTATTGAAGGTAAAACAGCTGGACATTTGATGAAATAACTGGTATTTCATGTTCCTACTCCAAGCTTAAAAGATGGTTAAGAGACCTTTTAAAATCCTCCTATCTACCCCTTTATTTTTTTTACACTACCGGTTAGATGTTTGGAATAATTCATATTTTTTAAATGTTGTTGAAATGAGGCACTAAGGCTGCATTTATCTGATCAAAAATACAGTAAAACAGTAATATTGTGAAATGTTATTACAATTTAAAAGAACTGTTTTTAATAAATTATAAAATGTAATTTATTCCTGTGATGGCAAAGCTGAATTTTCAGCAGCCATTGTTATTCCATATAGAAAAATCCAGCAAAGAGATTAAAAACTAAAAGTAACTTTTAATAATTTTGCCTTAACAGCTAAACATTAAGTAAACATTTTGTGTATCCCACCTAAGACACTGTAGATGCCCCCCTTCAAAATGAGCTGGTAATGAATGCTGTGGATTTAGAGGCGGAGTCATGGAGCCTAGCGGTGGAGCCCCAGTTCTGTAAGATGCAAGAAAAACGCATCATCAAGAGACAGGATGTCATTTACGGTCAGCTGACACAGTCTTCCTCATTAAATCATTTTGTGCAGTGGTGTTCTGCTTATAGCTGTTCATCATTTGAAAGTGTTTTTGTGCTCTTGGTCTTACTCAGAGTTCATGCAGACCGAGCTCCATCACGTTCAGACGCTCATGGTAATGGCGGAGGTCTTCAGGAGGGGAATGCGGGAGGAAGTCGGGCTGGATGCAGACACTATTGGTCGGATTTTCCCTTGCTTAGATGAGCTGCTCCTCCTCCACCGTGACTTTCTGTCAGCGATGAGGGAACGGCGGCAATGCTGCATCCAGCCAAACAGCAACAAGAACTACCTCATCCACCGTGTGGGTGACATTTTTCTGCAACAGGTATATAAATTATAGTAGTCTTCTATGTATTTCTGTGAGTACACAATTCAAATTCAAAGTGTCCTGATCAGTTTAACTGGTAACACTCTACAAAAAGGTCCCATTAGTTAATGTTAGTTAACACATTAACTAACATTTACTAACAATGAACCAATACTTTTGTTAACATTAGTTAATAATAATATAAGTGTTCATTGTTAGTTCGTGTTAGCTCTGGTCCATTAAAAAAATGAATAGATACAACTTTTGATTTTAATAATGTAATGTTAACTAAGATTAATAAATGCATTTAAATTATTTTTATTGATAGTTCATGATAACTAATGTAGTTAACAAATGTTAACAAATTGAGCCTTATTGTAAAGTATTACCATTTAATCAGTTGATCAATGACCAAGCAGTTCGCCCATTAGGGGCGGAGTTAGGCCTCCTTGGCACATTTCATGAGAGAAGCAGCAATGTCATTTTAATGAACGAATCCTTGTTTTGAGTCAAATATTTTCAGTTAAGACAGTTCACAAAACGGGTATGGAGTGTGTTTGTCGTACAACGACATAACTTGCTGCTTAACTACCAGAATACAAAACATTGTTGGAGTAACTAACTAGCTAGTCACGACTGTGTCCCGAAACCATAGTAATTTTGAAGCACATCCATTAATAACGCACATTGCATTAATGACTTCACGTAGGTTGTGGAGTAATAACTTCTACTAATTAATTGGTTTAAGATCAAGTTTTAATGTCAGATTGCTGTAAATAACAAACATGGCTTCAGATGACTGTCACAATTTTTTGTTGTATTGCTTTATTTCTAGATGTGTGATTCAGTCACAGTTTTCCTTTACATCATACTCACCCAGGGTACTAGTGCATATTCTCACATGACTTTTTTTTTTTTTTTTGAAAAATTAAAAGACATAGAATGCAACTTGCATTTATATTGAATGACAGATATAGATTGCACTGCATGTTAGCTTGCTTATTTTGCTCAAGAGCAAATATATATAATAAATGGTACTCAATATGTGAAGTACTACATCATGGGAAACATCATAGGTGTGTGTTTGTGTTCATCTTAGTTCTCCCAGGAGAATGCAGAGAAGATGAAGCAGGTGTATGGTGATTTTTGCAGTCATCACACAGAAGCGGTCAGCTACTTCAAAGAGCTTCAGCAGCAGAACAAGAGATTTCAGCTCTTCATCAAAGTGAGAGCCAAATCACACAATGACTAAATCATTCGCATATTGATGTATTATGGATGCTTTCGGCAGCACTGAATTTCAGTTAATCACTCTAATCTTTTTGGTTCCACAGCAACAGAGTAGCAACTCATTGGTAAAGAGGCGAGAAATCCCAGAATGCATTTTGTTAGTAACTCAGCGAATTACGAAATACCCTGTCCTCCTGGAGAGAATACTGCAGTACACAGAGGGTATTTTTCCTCTCCTACACACACACAAAATCACAACCAAACATTTGTTTAGACTCAGTTTCTTTTGTTCTTTATTTCAGAGCGCACAGAAGAGCATGCTGACCTGTCTTATGCACTAGTCCTGATCCGAGAGCTGATCTCCGCTGTGGATCAGCGAGTGAGTCAGTACGAGCAGAACCAGAAGCTGAGTGAGGTCCTGGGCCGCATGGAGAACAAGTGCGCGACCAAACTGAAGAGCGGTTACACCTTCCGCAAACAAGACATCACCAGCGGCAGGGCTCTGCTGCACCAGGGCCCCCTGCTCTGGAAGACGGCCACAGGAAGACTGAAAGGTAGGTCAAATAATTGTCCAATGAAACGGTCACAACACATCACACAGTAGACAATATGAACAGCCATTTGTACTTAATTCTGGCTAAGTAGATGAAAGATCTGATCCACAGACATTGTTTGATCTTCCACAGATGTTCTGGCATTTTTGCTGTCTGATTCATTGGTGTTCCTTCAGGAGAAAGATCAGAAATACATCTTTGCTGCTGTGGTTGGTTTCTGATATTTATCTAATATTCTGATATATGTGTTTTCATCTCTGTAAAGCAAATACTACTATTCAAAATGATCCTTCAGAAACTATTGTAATATGCTGATTTGCTGCCCCAGAAACATTTAATATTATTATCAATGATTAAAATAATTGTGCTGCTTAATATTTTTGTGGAAACCATGGTATGTTTTTTTCAGGATTCTTTGTTAAATAGAAAGTAAAAAACAAAACAAATACTGTATGTTGTATGTAACATTGTAAACATCTTTACTGTTACTTTTGATCTATTTAACACATCTTTGCTGAATAAAAGTATTAATTTCTTTTAAGAAAAATTTAAATGACCCAAACTTTTGAGCAGTAGTATAACTATTTATATTCAGGGAATATAGTTGATTTAGTCTTCTATTAAGTGTGGATTGAATGACAGTTTGCTTTTGTGTAACTCTGATCGTCTGTTTGATGTAACTGTGTGTGTAAAGTTAGATATGTTATCCTACTCACTCGCTCTGTTTCTCAGGACCAGAAGCCTCCAGTGATCTCTCTGCAGAAGCTGATCGTGCGTGAGGTGGCCAACGAGGAGAGAGGCATGTTTCTGATCAGTGCATCTTCAGCTGGGCCTGAGATGTATGAGGTGCATGCTGCTTCTAAAGATGAACGCAATGCCTGGATGAGACTCATCAGAGAGGCTGTGGAGAGGTGTGTATTGATGAGGAGTGCTGTTCCAATTAACACCGTAAGAGGAAACATGTCATACTTGTGGAGAAGAATCAATATACACAAAGACAGCTGAAAGGAAAAAAATTATCTCTAACTTTTGTCGTAGTGTGTGATTGTACTAATTAGGGCCCGAGCACCGATGGTGTGAGGACCCTATTGGAATTGCTCTGTTTATCTTGATTTGCTAATTATATTTGTTATTATTTGTTTTGCTAAGTTGCCCTGAAGAGGAGGATGAGACTACAAGTGAATCAGAAGAGGAAAAGAGAGTTACAGAAGCAAAGGTCCAAAAGATTCACAGGCTTCAAGGTAATACAAGCAACCAGCTATGCTGATGAATCTAAAAAGGGTTTATAATAGCTGAAATGTATAATTTGTAATACCTAGATATATCTATCCATTAGCATCGCCATTCATCTTAATTTACGCTCGACTGGTGCAGGCTATTACTCTGGATTTGCAGGAAAATTATGATCTGACAAATGCTGATTGGCTTATGGCACCTAAAGAATGCACACAATCCCTAATTCTTACTGACCTATACTGTCAGCGCATGCATTTATAAGTCCGTTTCATGCTTTGAGAGCGCTCCAAAACTAATCTGTTACTGGTAAAAGTTTTTTTTTTTTTTTTTTTTTTAGCTGCTTGCAAAAAAACTATTATTTCTCCAGAATACACAGTTTCTTTCGAATAGTAGTCAGTGAGTGGGGTAGTTACATTTGTGTCAGCTAAAGATTTTTTTTTTTGAACAGAGTCTCTGTGCGGCCACGATCATCTCATCTGTGCCAATCTGGAGGAAAAGCTACACATCTACGCCGAGCTGTCAGTCATGGCAGGACAACGTGAGGCAGGTCCAGATCCCAGGCTGCTGGTACGGCCCAGCACTGAAGACGTCCCCCAGGCTGGAGTACTGCTCAGTGCTGCTCTTAAAGAGGGTGGGAGTCTGCTGAGAGACACACACATCAATATATACACTACCATTCAAAAACAGTGTTGTGCTGTTCAAAACAGTGCGGTCAGTTTAATAAAAATAAAAAAGAAAGAAAGAAAGAAAGAAAAGAAAGAAAAAAGCAGCATTAAACTGATCAAAAGCTGTTCTTAGATAGATAAATGCTGTTCTTTTGGACTTTTATTCATCAGAATCCTTTTATTCATAAAGAATCCTACAGAAATGTATTACAATTTCTACAAAAATATTACTCATCAGTGTTTTCAACATTGATGATAATAAGAAATGTTTTTGAGCATCAAATCACCATATGATTAGAATAATTTCTGAAGGATCATGTGACTTTGAAGACTGGAGTAATGATGCTGAAAGTTTTAGCATCACGGGAATAAATTACATTTAAAATATATTAAATAAAAAAACAGTCATTTTAAATTGTAATAATATTTCAAAATATTACTGTTTTACTGTATGTTTGATCAAATAAATGCTTTGGTGAGCATAAGAGACTTCTTTCAAAAACCAAAAAATTTTCTTACCAACCCATATTTTTTTAATTTATTTATTGTACATGCACATGCACATATACCCACACTGGTAAGACTTTACTATAAGGTTTCATCAGTTAACATTAGTTAACTATATGTTAATTTTAACATTTACTAATACATTATTAAAATCAAAAGTTGTATTTGTTAACATTAGTTAAAGGTGGGGTAAGTGCTTTCTGGTAACCGATGTTGATATTTCAAATCACCAAAACAAACACGCCCCTACCCCAAAAGGGTCTCGCCCTTATTTTGATAGCTCCGCCCCACACATACGTACGCAACCCAGGCAACGACTATTGCAGAATCTGCTGTGCCAGCCGGCCGAGGCGATGATGTTATCAATAAGTGAAAACAATGTGTGTTACTATGGTAATCCAGGTCGAATGTTCAATGAAAAAGTCATCCCTTACATCCCAAAAACACAAACACAGTTCTCATTAACTCCTCGATAGCACGAGCACGACAGTCCAACTAACGAACACATCACAATTATGACACGATTAGAGGGTTATATCGATCACTAAAAGGAACCAAAGGAAACAAACATATATTAGGAGTTTATTGTCTTACTTTTCGGACACACTGCGAGCTGACGCTTGAAACAGCCAGTGGTTTATAGGATGTGGAAATGAATGGGTCTTTATCATCGCTGAAGTGAACGACAATACGATTGCAAATGGACAAAACGGCGAACATGACACACGAGCATATTCAAGCAAAAGCTAGCATATATTAGTTCTGTGAAACAAAACAAAACCAATGTTACTCGCCTATCGAGAAGAAATAAAGCAACCTCTGCGTCTGATTGCAGGCCTTAGCACTCCTTGAGTTCTCTCCTGCGCTGAAAAGCTGATAATTCTTGCCTGATCGTAAGCTTTCTTTTGTTCCATAGACATTTTCCACGTGTTTTTTATCTGCCATCTTTCTCTTTCTGTCATCGCTCGGCTAATGTCCGTCCTGTGTGATGTGTCTTTTGAATAATGACGTGCACTGAGCGCTCTCTTCTCACCATCATTAGTAGACACGCCCCTTACTGCTGATTGGCTACAAGTTTGTTTTGGTACTCGGCTGAGACACTTTTATAAAGCATTTTTGAAATACCACTTACCCCACCTTTAATGCACTGTGAATTAACATGAACAAACAATGAACAGCTGGATTTTTGTTTACTAACAAAGATTAGTAAATACTTAACATGTATTGCTCATGGTTAGTTCAGTTTAGTTAATACTTTAACTGATGTTAACAAATGAAACCTTATTGTTAAGTGTTACCCTCACACCCATAGATTTATAAACGCAATTTGCTTCGCTCTTTTAATACTTTTTAACAATACTACAAGGTTTTTTTCATGTTATTGAACCACAATACAAACAACTGCATGCATTGTAATCTTGACAGTTATTAATATTGCTCTGTCGCACTCTCTGTTTATTAGCGGAGAACCTGAGAGCAGCTCTCTCCTCTCACTGTGCTTCTGCTGCCATCCTGTCTGGTCCAGAAGAGCAGACTCAATCTGAGCCCTACGATCCCTCCTCGCCTCTGCCTCCTGAGAACCAGAGCCCATTGACGGACACCCACCAGAGTGAGGAGGAGGAGGAGTGGAGAGGAGAGGAAGGCTTAAAAACACAGGCCTTTAATCACAGCTCAGACACTGATCAGAACATGCACCTAAAGGTAAATGTGAACTGGATCCTGCTTGTAAACACCACTTAAACACACTTAAACAGCCATTACTTGCACAAGGGTTTACTACTAGAAGATGGATTGTGGTAGTATAATGTCACAGCATGATTATTAATAGAAATATACTTATATGGGTAAGAAATATTTCATATTTTCCAGTATTAGTGATTTAAACTACAGCCATGTTCAGCATAAGAGGTACAGTCGCCCCGCATAAATAATTCACGTTCTTCTTCCACTCTCACATCTCATTCTTTATGTTACTAAGTATTAATGAGCTTGAAATAAGAGGAGTCCATTTTACTGCCTCCAGGGTCCCGTTTCATTAAAAATAAAAGCGAAGAATTAGACTTTAATTTTCTTGGATCTCTTTTCTGCTGTCGCTGCCATCTTGTGGTGCACTGCACAGTATGTCATGCTGATAAGGGTTTTCTGTGCTGCTGACATGGGCACAAGCTCATGAAAGAAGATTATCAATATTTAAAAGGTATTTACATTTTATTGTTAAAAAAGCAAGGGATTCTTGTGTTTTACTGGATTTAAAATTTGTTTTTATTTTGTACATTTAATTTAGGTTTATATTATTAGGTTTAATTTAGGTTTATAAGCTTTATATTGCCATTTGTATTCAGTTCAGTTATCATAGATCTTTGAAAAATCTGTCCTGTCGCACATAAGCATTCCTAGAACAGCAGCAAACAAAACATAGTTGTGTGTCCACCAGGTGGTGCTATAAACTTAATATTGACATAGACAGGGCATAAATCTTGCCTTAAGACATCTAACATCCAGATGTGTAGATTGTGCAAAAGTGCACAAATAATATGATTTATCCCTCACAAAAAATAGATTTCAGCCCAATGTTTAATGAACCAAGGAAACTACTGCCCAACTTAAGATAAGGTCAATACAGGGGCATAACAACCATTTTAACTCCCATTAAGGAATTTGTTCATCCTCTCACTTTTTGGGAGGTAACCAATACCGATGCCTTAATGCGTCCCCCCCACATTACTCAAACATCCTCGAGTGAATGCTTTGCCTTGCTCATTTATAAACCTACTTGGCTAGGAGGCTGTTTTCTTTAACTCAGGTCACCGCTGTGTGTTTCCTGTGCCGTCTGTTGACTTTGTAGATAAAGAACCAAATGGTGTGTGAGTCAACAGTTGCTGAAGTTTTTGAATCATCCTCAGAAACTTGCTGAAGTAAACACTTCAATAAATGTTCAATAAATGTGCTACAGGAAGCAGATGTCTGCCAAAAAAATATATAAATGAAATGTATTGCACTGTTGTTTGCAATAGAATGAAACATATTGCTATACTGCACACAGCTATGCTGTTATCTTTCCAGGAAGAAGAGACATTAGCTGGAGTAGTAGACTCCATATTTAACTTAGTTTTGATTTTACTTTATTTGACTTTACTTTTTCTTGCTCATTGTTTGTTTGTTGTCTTAATGCAGGTGAGTCAAAGTGTGCAGAGCTTGACTCAGCTGCTGTACAGTCTACAGGTGAGCTCATGTCACACAACCACATACCAACTGAAAGAATAATTATAGTGGACAGGCCTTACGTCAGACACCCATAAACATGCGACGTGACTCACATGTAATAGCTCTGTCCAAGCCTGAACTTGTTTGACCAATATAACTCGAGGTGGTTTGGATGTAGGTGTTGTAGTGCAGGTGATGCTGGATGTAGACATAAGTGACACACCTGCGAAAGGCTCTTAAACCAGATTGGCCTTCCTATATCACTGTCAAAGGGATACATTTGGATGTATTTTTATTGTTTGTTTGCGAGTAGGCAAACATAATAGAGTTGCTCAGTCATGATGTCAATTTGTAGGCCAACCTGGAAGGCTAATTCACAATGGGTTCCCTCTGGAATATCTAATGGGTTTCTAGAATAACTGTGTTTGATTCATGAGAGAAATATAACTTTCACATTTTGTTCTACAGCATAATGTACACGCATAGTCATACCTCAAATGTGAATTTGTGTGCTTTAAAAACAGTTCATGGCAAATTGCTACACAAGGACTGCAGCTACTACTTTTCAAATGTTTGGGGTCAGTAAGGTTTTTTATTAAGCAAAATTGACAGTAAAGACATTTTATAATGTTACAGTAAATATAAATGCTGTTCTTTTGAACTTTCTATTCATCAAAGAACCCTGAATAAATGTATTAAGTTTCTACAAAAAATATTGGTCCCACTTTATATTAGGTGGCATTAACTACTATGTACTTGCATAAAAAAAAAAAAAGTACAATGTACTTATTGTGTTCATATTGTATTGTAAAACACTTATGCTGATATTGAGGTGGGATACGGGTAAAGTGACAGGACAGGTGTGGTGGTATGGGTAGGGTAGGGTTGGGAAGTGTCAACAGTGTAATTATAAATGTAATTACAGATGTAATTACATTCAGGTATTTTTTAAAAATGTAAGTACAATGTAAAAACATGTATGTACACAATAAGTGCATTTAGGGATGTCACAAGAAGTAGGCCTACCGGTACTTCGGTACCAAGACGGTACTGAAATTTAAAAAAAATGTGACTATACCAGCATTTCTGTAGTACCGGTAGTACAGAGTATATTCGGTAGCCGAATATATACATGTGTCTGTGAATTTTAAACTGCAAAATACTATTTAAATATTAATCCTGCATGCTCTGCATTTTATGGTATAGGTACCAACTACTGGAATTAAGGCCACCTAATATAAAGTTGATCCAAAACATTAAGCAGCAATCAGCTTTGCCGTCACAGGAATAGATTACGTTTTACATAAAATATATTAAAATAGGAAAAAGTTAAATTTTAATCATCTTTCACAATATTATTGCTTTTACTGTATTTTTGATTACATAAATGCAGCCTGGCTGAGCATAAGAGACTTAAAAATCTTATTGACCTCAATATTTTGAAAAGTAGTGTACCGTATGCTTGACAAATCAACCAACCATTCTTCTCTACAAAGGCCAAACCGTTAACTATGTTTTTTCACAGTCTGTTTTCTTTGATCATGAATCTGAACCATATCATAGACTTATATTTGTAGCAACATGCATTTGAGTTATGACCGTAATTTGTGTTGTAGAACAAAACGAGGAGGTAATTCTTCAACATCTTAAGGTATTGTAAACCACAGACCTTATTTTACTCATGAATTGAAAACTGCTGTGCTAAAAACCCATTAGATATACCAGAGGGAACCAGTGTCTCAAAAATGCAAAATTTCCTCAGGTTTTAAGGACTAAAAACAGCTCTATTTAACAAGTCACTAGAGACAACCCGAGAGAAGAATTCAAAAACATAAATCTCAGATGCAATTTCATGGGGCCATTCAAAAGTTTGTGCAATGTAAGATTTTTTTATGTTTTTAAAAAAAGTGTCTAATGCTCACCAAGGCTGAATTTATTTGATAAAAAATACAGTAAAAATACAGTCGTTACTCTAGTCTTCAGTGTCACATGATCCTTCAGAAATCATTCTAATATGCAGATTTGGTGCTTAAGAAACATTTCTTCTTCTTATCAATGTTGAAAATAGTTGTGCTGCTTAATATGTTTGGGAAACTGATAATTTTTGTTCTATTAATAATATTATTCTGATAACATTGTTTTCCTTAAAATGAATCTTACTGAACCCAAACTTTTGAATGCTAGTGCACTCGTAGCTTAAGGAGGCAAAAAAAAGGACTTTAAATTTTGATGATACAGGTCGGATTAATTGAGGGTACTTTCCTCGTGATGGTTTAGCCAAGACACTACAAATTGGTGTTAGCTAATTCTAGACAATAGAGCCATTGTTAGCTGTGATAAAAGGTATCTCACCTTTGATCTCCTTTATATTAAATACTCTTTTTGTGAATAGGCTGCAGTCACCATCCAAGACAGTTGCTATGAAGTCCAGAGGCTCCTCCTCCTCCTGTTATCAAACCCCTCCTCTCACCCACACTCCCGCCCACTGCCCATCGCTCGCAGCAACCAGGCCCTGCAGGAGCAGGAGCGCCAGCGGGAGGCGGAGCGGCGTCGGGAGGAGCTGGCGGACGTGGCCCGTCTACGGGGTACCTTGGTACGAGAGCGGCAGCAGTGGGAACGAGAGTGCCAGGTGCGGCAGCTTCAGCATTCGGAGCTTGAGACATCACTGGAGCAGAGGGAGCTGTTGTGCCACCTAGAGGAGCGGAGGCTGCAGAGCGAACGACAGGAACTCCATGAGCAGCTGCAGGAGTACCAGCAAAGCCTGGAGAGGCTGCGGGAAGGCCAGAGGAGTGTAGAAAAGGAGAAAGAGAAGCTGGACACTCAGCGGAGGCTGCTGGAGAGTTTTAGGCTTGGCTGCCAGCAGAACCTGCCGGCCATGGTCATACCACTAGATGGACAGCAGACACAGGTAGGATCAGTGAGTGGATGGGAATGTGTCGGATTCAGTGGTGGTCTGTGTGATGTGTAAATTAAAAGACCTTCTATGGAATATTGTAGTGTTTATTATAAATGATTTGTCCTTGTCATTATTATTGTGTTTTTTAAAAACATGTGACTTCGTAATCTTTAATAATAAACACCGGTGCGGGGGCGGGACAGTAAGGTTGTCCAATGGCCAGACGAATTTCAGTCCTTCCCCTCCTGCAACCTGTCAAACACATGAAACTAGGGCTGTGCAAAATGAACAAATCAATATTGCGATTTCAATTTTAATTGTTAAACAATAAACAATATTTTAAACAATATTTCCTTACACATACTTGTCTGTATTTTTTGGAAGCCTGCTGTATTGACGGTATCTGCAGGCACATGCATAAATGATACGTCACTGCGTCGGTTTTACTTTATTATTGCCTGCATGTAACAATCACATCATTTAGCAAATGACCAATGATCCAATCAATTCCCATTGGACAAAATTAAGTCCCGTCATACAGAAGTTGTTTTATGTCACAGTAGAGAAGACAAGATGATTGCAATTTCCATTTCATGCTGACTTTAATATTACTCAAACCTGCTCACCTTACAAAGTAACAATAAACGTTTGTAGGATATTTCTTTTTTGCTGATGATCGCCATCTGGGATTGAAATATAAAATTGCACATTACTTGCTGTTGAACATTTTTACATCAGTAAATGAATCTGATGGTTTGTGTTTACCCTTGTTTACCTGTAAAAATGCAAGATGGAATGACAGATTTCCCATTAAACCTGACAGCTCTGAATATCAATCAATTTTGTAGGCTGTAGTGACTTCGAGGTAAGACAAGAACTTCGTTTTGAACACAGATTTTTGTATGTACTGGCTGAATAACAGTATTTAGTTTCTAGCTAAAAATGAAACAATAATTCCTTTGTAGTGTACTGTTAACGGTGATCATTCTTTGCCATCTATAGGTTTAAGAAACTGCCACTAATTAATGCACTTGATTATGATTGCAAATTTTAGTTCTTCTTTTGCCTTTTTAGCTATGTTTTTGAAAGAAACGTGTTGTCATTCATAGTCTGGTTGGTCAATTTCACATACACGTTGGCTTTTGTACAACAATTTGAATTTGTACCACATATGAAAGGAGAATCTACTTCAAAATACATCTTTATGCATTTATGTTATGCACATTAACTGACTGAAAGTAGTTGAATTAGTTTATTTAGAATAATTTGTGAGGAGACTGAAGCTTTGTGCCACTAAGGCTGCTTTTGTTTTGCTTTAGGGTCTTTGTAGTTTCTGCGGGTTTGTTCATATGCGTGTATATGCATGCTCTTCATGTCTGTTTGTGTATTTTTGAAATATTCCTAAAAGCTGTAGTTGTGAGCTGAGGGAATGTCATAAAAGCCTTTGTGCACACTGCGAGTCTGGAGACACAGCTGTCTTCTAAACGCTGACATATTTCTTTGCTCCTCTGCTCTTTCTTCATCCCTCCTTTACTCTGTTGCCAAAACACCCAGGTAGTGAAGATTCAAGATTTAACTGTTCTTGAAAGAAGTCTCATATGCTGACTACAGCTGTATGTATTTAATCAAAATACAGTAAAAACAGTAATATTGTGAAATATTTGCACCATTTAAAATTTCTTTATGAATCTCTGACGAATAAAAAAGTTCAAAAGAGCAACATTATTAATGTCTTTACTGTCACTTTTGATGTATATGTGTATGTTTCCTAAATTTTACAAATATAAAAATTACCTATACCCATATTTACCTATTTTATTCTATCAGTTGACAAACATGTTCTGTTTACTTCAAGTTATCGATATTTATATTAATATTGGCAATGCTGACCTTCATCGTAACTATTATTGGATTAAAATGAAAATAAGTGGTAATGCCCTTCCCCATTTCTTGTAGGGTGATGTCGTCTTGTTTCTATATGCGTGGTGTTTTTCTCGCTCTTTCTCTTTTCTTGTTTTTGAAATGAACAGTATTTCGGATGATTGGATTAAACCCACTGACCAGTCCTCCCAAACACGCCTTGACAAATAAATAAGACTATGGCAAAAACCCAAACACAACGGATTTTATAAGGTCCAAAGCCAATGTTGCCTTTTCAGGCAGAGTCAAATCAGGTGTGGCAGTCTACTAAGGAAGAAAACATTTCATTCCTCGACCTCTTGTACACCGGGAGGATTCAGTTGTGGTCAAGTGTCTGTTTCTCACACACAGCTAAGCCTCTGATTCATTACCTGCAATAATCAGAGCAATTCATGGCTCATCAGTCTTAGGCCGTGTGAGGTGGTCTAAGCTTCAACCTCTTGACTGTGTGCTAATAAACAAGCTATGATTAATTATAATTGAAAAGCCCCTACCAAGGCAAACTAATTAAAAACATCTCTGTACTTCATTCTGCAGGTCAGGGAAGTGATGTTTCATATGGGTGTGTGGTTTGTAAAGGACAAGGGCGAGAGGACAATGGTGTCCATCTGCTGATCTGTAGAGTATTCACTACATACAGACACAGTGTTGGGGAGTAAATAAAACTACTTGACTACATTGTTCAGTATGTGACAGTAGTTCAGCTGTCTTTAAAACACTGTAGTTTTTACAGTAACAAGTTACTTTTTCAACAAGTAGCAGTGTAGTGCAACAAAATTACTTGGCCGTAATATTGTTGCACAACTGATAAAGTCTGATGAAGGTTTTGATTCATCACTGACAAAGTTTGGCTAAGTGTTTTATCAGTTGTATTTACTGTAAGACATCAATACGCCCATAGATTAATTCTTGTAAGAAAAGAAATTGCGTTTAGGGAATTGATTTATGAACAAATATTTTACAGTTTGGGTCAGTAATATTTATTTATTTTTTTTAAGAAATTGATACTTTTCAGAAAGGATGCATTAAAATGATCAAATGTGTAAGTAAAGACCTTTATAGTGTCAAAAAAGATTTTATTTCAAATAAATGCTTTTGAAGTTTCCATTCATCACAGTATCCTGAAAAAACAACACGGTTTCTACAAAAATGTTAAGCAGCACAACCGTTTTCAACATTGATAATAATTAGCACCAAATCAGCATATTAGAATGATTTCTGAAGAATCATGCCATGTGACACTGAAGCGTTCAGCTTTGCCATCACAGGAATACATTACATGCGAAAATATATATTAAAACAGAATATTTTCAATTAAAACAATATTTCACAATATTACTGTATTTTTGAGTGACTTCTATCAAAAACATTGATATCAAAAATATCAAAAACAAATCTTTCCCCAAACTTTTGACGTACGTCCCCAAAACGTATGTCACCTGTGAGAAACCAGTTGAATCATGATGCTTTAATTTGCATTTAAACTTCACATTACCAGATAACCGTACTGTTTGGAGTCCAGTTGTAAAAGAATAGAAAAAACTCCAGCTTTTAGAAATCTTATGAATAGAGCCAGAATATGAGAGGTAAAATCCTTCAAAGCCTCTTATTGTTATTGCTGTTGCGTGGATTCCTCCTCAGAATGAAATTGTGACTTGAATAGCATGCGAGTGTTAATCCTCCACCATCTAAGCTTTGACCTTTTGGGGAATATTTTTCTGTAAGACTCTCCTACACAAACTACACACAGTAGATCCACTTCAGGCCCAAGTTATTTGTGGTATTGTTTGTGGGGGATGATGCGCACAGAACAGTGATTTTGAGCTTGTGGGTCAATGATTCAGTCTGGCCTATAATATATATGTATCCAACTGAATGAATGAGTAAAAGCTCAGGAAGAGAGGTGAAGAGATGGATATGATGTCTGATGGCAAAACATTATCATACTATAGGCTCTATTGTCAGTTTTCTGAAGTAAAGCAGCAATTTATAAATGTGATAAAAATGAAGTAGTAGTACACAAGAAAACTTTGAAAAAAAGAAAAGGCCTTTGGATGACAGATGATGTTATGTGGAGGTAATTAAAAATAATATAGTTGATGCTAATAAGGGTTGCACTTATGTACTTACCTAAGAAAGCACTGGTTAATATAAGGTAACTACATGGGTTAGGTTTAGGGGTAGGTTCATGGTTAGTACATACACTGAACAAAATTATAAACGCAACTTTTGTTTTTGCCCCCATTTTTCATGAGCTGAACTCAAAGATCTAAGACTTTTTCTACGTACACAAAAGCAGTCAGTATCTGGTGTGACCACCATTTGCCTCACGCAGTTACACACATCTCCTTCACATAGAGTTGATCAGGTTGTTGATTGTGGCCTGTGGAATGTGGAATGGTCCACTCCTCTTCAATTGCTATGTGAAGTTGCTGGATATTAGCAGGAACTGGAACACGCTGTCGTATATGCCGATCCAGAGCATCCCAAACATGCTCAATGGGTGACATGTCGGGTGAGTATGCTGGCCATGCAAGAACTGGGATGTTTTCAGCTTCCAGGAATTGTGTACAGATCCTTACAACATAGGGCCGTGCATTATCATGCTGCAACATGAGGTGATGGTCGTGGAGAAATGGCACAACAATGGGCCTCAGGATCTCTTCACGTTATCTCTGTGCATTCAAAATGCCATCAATAAAATGCACCTGTGTTCGTTGTCCGTAACATATGCCTGCCCATACCATAACCCCACCGCCACCATGGGCCACTCGTAGACATCAGCAAACCGCTCACCCACACGACGCCATACATGCTGTCTGCCATCTGCCCTGTACAGTGAAAACTGGGGTTCATCTGTGAAGAGAACATCTCTCCAAAGTGTCAGGCGCCTTCGAATGTGAGCATTTGCCCACTCAAGTCAGATATGACGACGAACTGCAGTCAGGTCGAGACCCCGATGAGGATGACGAGCATGCAGATGAGCTTCCCTGAGACGGTTTCTGACAGTTTGTGCATAAATTCTTTGGTTATGCAAACCGATTGTTGCAGCAGCTGTCCGAGTGTAAAGATATTTTTGTAAGGAGCATTTGTTCTGTGTGATAAAATTGCACATTTTAGAGTGGCCTTTTATTGTGGCCAGCCCAAGGCACACCTGTGCAATAATCATGCTGTTTAATCAGCATCTTGATATGCCACTCCTGTGAGGTGGATGGATTATATCGGCAAAGGAGAAGTGCTCACTAACACAGATTTAGACAAATTTGTGAACAATATTTGAGAGAAATAGGCCTTTTGTGTACATAGAAAAAATGCCTTAGATCTTTGAGTTCAGCTCATGAAAAATGGGGGCAAAAACAAAAGTGTATCGTTTATAATTTTGTTCAGTGTAGTTATTACCCAGTTATTGTAATAACTATAATAAGTACATAGTATGTACATGGGGAACATGACTGTACAATAAAGTGCTACCAAAGTAAGCTGGAAATTAAAACTTAATTTAATATCATGGCTCACCTCTTACTTTTATTTTTCTTTAATGTTTACTGTTTACACTAATTTAATTATAGTCCAAGATTTCTTCTCTTTGACATCATTTATCTTGTATTGTTTTCCACATTCTCAAAAACAATATAAGTGTTATTGTGTGTTATTACACGTGTACTACACACACCCTTGTCTTCCATGTGGGCATTTATTTCATTAAATAATTGTAAGGTGCAGGCATATGTACTATGTTGGTGTTGTTTCTAGATAGATGTATTGTGAAGATATTGTAGTAATAATGTGAGTGATGCGCATCTTTGTCTTGCAGGACGCTGGTCACCATCAGGACGAACATGGATCCATTTTTGTGAATGAGGCAGCGTTTATGTCTCCCTCTCTAAACAACAGGCACATCCACCTTCAACATCATCCACACCATCATCATCAGACTGTCCACCTGCACTCAGGATCTATCGGATTCTCTGATTCTCCCAGTACTCAGAACAGTCTCAATTCACTCCTGGCAAGATCCAACCACAGACAGAGCTCTGCTGGAGTGTCCGATGAGAATTGGACTGGAGGAACAATGTACTCAACCCCTCTGAGAAGTCTAACAGAGGGCCCAAATAATGGTAATGTTTTACTGCAATCTCTTCTTAATTAGTTGTGTTGACCCCCCCTTTGGAGTGTGTTCTAGTTTTCTGATTTAAAACCATGTCACGGATATGCTGCAATATAAATGGTATTGCAGAATATCGAATGATTGGCACATTTCTTCCGACCTGCCCATTATACTAGTTAACAAAGTCAAGCTTTGTTTTTATTTTATTTCATTTTTGTACGTTTGCCGTTTAACTAAGACGCAGATGCAAAAGAAAGAATTTATTTCATCACATCCACTTGCGGATCATGTGTTGCAGCAGCGAAGGTCGATTCGCTTTCTTTATGCTGTTAATCTGTGTTTAATAACAAAGATTCATCCTCACTCTATCACACCCAGGTACAAACACACACAGATACACATCTGTCTCAGCGATCAATTGCACCTCTGTCTATTGACTGTCGGGATGACAGTGGCGTGTGAATCAAGGGCCGCCAGCTACGGGAGACTGATTGGAACATTGATCTAAAAAATCTTTACCAAACTCATTACTGAGTGACCTGTCATCTTAGAGGAGAGGGACAGAAACTTATTCATCTGATATTTACACATGAGCTGTCCGAGTTGTCTGTTTAACATTATGAATCGTCCCTCTAGCACACACATACACTTCATCTCTGTAATGTCTAAAGGTACTTCTTCAACATTTTAACACTTGGATACTACAGTAAATAAATCTTACGTACTTGCTTTAAAGGTTGTATCCTGTGTGTGTATTGACTTCCTCATTAACCCTCTCTCATTATTGTCAGAGTGTTAACAAGGGTGCATGTTTAGCTAGATTAGGCTCCCACTTCCTAGCCTTATCTACTATAGTTTTTTCAACATAAATATCCATAATGTATATTTACCACATTTGTTTACTCAGAATCAGCTGCTTTCTACAAGAAAACTCCATCTGTGTGCCTGCAATTACCACGTGACCTACTGTCACATCGCTTCAATTCTATTCACAAATCGTCTCCCGTGGAACACACATGTATTAAGCAGCACAACCGTTTTCAACATTGATAATAATAAGAAATGTTTCTTGAGCAGCAAATCAGCATATTAAAGGATCATGTGACACTGGAGTAATGATACTGAAAATTTAGTTTTCAGTATTTTTTATCAAATAAATGCATCCTTCGTGAGCATAAGAGACTTTCAAACATTAAAAATTCCTGTACTGGACCCATCTGAACAAATGCTCCTTACAAAAATATCCTTACACTCTACCTTCAAAATTGAACATTTGTTTTTTAATTGAAGCGGTTAAATATAAACGTTACCTGTCCTTCACATTATCTGTCTATATGTGAAGGCCTTGATTGAAGTGCTTGTTAAATCAACATGAATATAACACTGCTTTGTTTAACTGTTTATTCGGAGGTCAAGACCACAGCCTTACAATAGTCACTGTTTGACCTTTACTCTTCAAACAGTGCTTAGCTAACAACATTACCTTCATTCAGACTGTAGGATATGTGTGTGTATGTGAGGTAATGAAACTGGGTCATAGTTCCTGTTGAGAAGCAGGTAATTAGATGTGAGGGATTCATCAGTTTCATTCACAACATCACATGAATGTCAATTACGTGATAGCCCTTGAGCTGTACCCCATGTGTGGGTTAGATATATTAGAATTTTTTGTTTGTTTTTTTTTTTTTTTTTTTTATGCATGTGAACATACTTTTGCTCACAATAGGTTTGCTCACTTCCAACCCCATATTATTTTCTTTGGTTAGAGGGTACATAACACAGTTTCTGCCAGTCTCATTTTAATCTTGAGTACTTATTGATTAGTATTGCATCCTTCATATCTCTGAATTTATAAAAGATGTACGCTGTACGATTCTTTCTTGAAAACAGCCAAACTCATGCAGGCGTGCAGTGGGCGGAGCTAAACAGTCACGACACACACACACACACACATCCCTGAATAACTTTCGATTCACTATACGTTCGTGTTGCTTACAGTATATGCACTTACGCGGCAATTGCCAACAAAACACAGACATTTGATGCAGTTTCACTCACCGCCTGCGGTTAATTCGACTCATGACCGGGAACAAACAAACACACTTGCAGAGCTCCATTGCTGCTCTGGAAAAACAAACTGCATCCACTGTTTCCTTAACGCTGGGTTCTTTGGGAAAATTAACAATGTTATCTTTCCCTCACAACCAGAAACATACTTCTTTAGTGCCATTGTTGATTTTGTGGTATAAAAACAAAATGACAGCCCTGCCGACAACTTCCGTAACTCGAACAAAGCTCGTTGATCGGCATGCTCTTGCTCTCGCTCTGATTGATGTGTGTACGCACTCATCCGGGAGAAGTGCCCATACAAGCAATTTCGCCCTTTATGAAGTTATACAGGGCCATACTCGAAAAAAACTTTCATAAACATATTCGAATCCTGAAGGAGTGTATTCAGAAATACGGCGTCATATGTCCAACTCGTTTTTTTGAGATTTTGGTCATGTTAAGCATGAGAATCCAAATGTGATATTGCTTTTATACTTCAAGTTCATATTGAGTCATTTACATTATTTTAGACACATTAATATTGAAATGTTATTGTATGTTCGCTATTGACATATGACGCATTCAAGCCAGAAACAATATTGTTTCACTTTATCACTTTAACAGTGTAAATAATTCAGAATGCATGAAATAGCATTAGATTTGCATTATAAAATGTCATCTACCATCCAAACTCGATAATTGTATGCAAAACATTCTGCCTCAGATCTACTTTTGTGTTTCACTGAGGAAATAATATTAGGATAGAACATGATATTGATATTGATGACAAATTTACCTATGGTGACTATCTTCTATGATCTATGGTGACATCTGTGATCTTGTCTTCACAGATGTGGGTCAGCTCAGCCATGTCCAAGAATCTTGGTTAGCCGGAGGAACAGGGGTGGGGCTTCCTCAAGCCGACGTCCTGCTTGTCAGCCAGCCCTTTGTTACCATGGAGACAGAGAACAGAGATACTGATGGAGAGGAGAACATTGTGTATCTCTGAAATGAACAAAACAAGCTTTAGTTGGTTTTGAAACAAAACATTTGGACTTGGATTTGCAATTTGGACCAGGATCTGATCCCACTCTTTATTTGTGCTTTTTTTTATTCTTTCATTAATCTTAGCACACTTTTGGCCTTCTGTGACATTCTCCAGACTTCATAGCACTTACTTTGGTCCGTGTGTGAGATGGCGCTTGTCGAGTGACTGTATTTTGCTTTATAGCCTGGAGCCTGCAATGACTGAATCAGGTTAGGCACTTTCAGCACATGTTTAGTCACACACACAAAAGTCTCCCAGCCACAATGCTGCACAATGTAGTTTTCACCAACTGTCCATTTCAGCTTCCATCAGGACACAAAATACTGACCCTTTCGTTCAGTAGATGGAAGATGACTTGTTTTATAAAAGCATTCTCTGCCTATTATACGAGTCAGGGTTGTGTGTGTGTGTGTGTGTGTGTGTTAGCGTAAGGAATCATATCATCACCTCTTTCAAATTCAATTTCTCACATTTGGAAACTGGTTTCACATGCATGTATGGAGGAGAATGTGTAAAATGTGTCTTTGCCATACTCTTCTGAAACAGTTCAGATTCTTTAGTGCTCATGAGACATTGCCTATAATGTCACACATGCAGTAAACATCTAAAAAAAAGTCACATCATCATTCAGATTACACACTGGCATTCACATTTATCTCTTGATACTTTAGGACAGTATGTTGCCATATCAGCCTGGAGGCTTTGTTAACATGCATGTTGTCAGTTACATTATTCATTGTTTGTTTTATGTGGATCAACATTTTCATCACGTTTTGGTCATACGTAGGCTATATTTTTGCAAATAGCATAAATTCAGGCCTGCTGTCATTTCAATCACACTAAAAAATTCCTATTCAAATTCAAGCCATGATTGTTATAAAAAAAATACAGACCATTACTAGGGGTTAATATGTTCTTGTGTTAAACTGACAAGAATTTAGTGTGTATTTGCCTTTTTCAATGACTTATCACTGATTGAAAAGCAGATGTTTCACTGTGCATGAGAACATTTGCTATTTTTGTGTTTTGTTTCTTTTCATTCATAGACCCTATTTATTGTTGATATTTTTAAGGAATAATTGTATGTACATAGAGCATGTTTTGTATAATTGTTGTATGTAGGCAGGTGTAACAGATGTTATAAGTAGTAAATGTTCATACATCAGCCTGTTTGTTTTTATTGTTTTAAATCATTTTCATCCATTTTATTAGCATCCTGAAATCTAATATTTACAAAGATGTGTTTATGCACCCAACTGCTAGAATAAATCGATATTTTAAATTCATTGTCAGTACGTGGACATGAATGCAGGTTAAATACGTCAATTTTGATTTCATGTTTACTTTAAATAACATAAGTAATTGAATTGGAACTTCTCATTATAGTCAAATTTCCCTTTCAAGTAAGAATGCATTACAGAAACTAAAGCGTGATTCTCAATTTATCAGACTTAATTGTACATTTCAAAATTATTTGTTAATTCCTCTTTTCATTACTGCATTTAGCTGAAAAAATAACGGTGAATAAATCATAAACCAAACCATAACTTAAGAACCAACTAATTAATAATCCACAGTACAGTTTTTCAGTAGTCTGTAAAATATTTATCAGTACAAGACAATACACATGCTGCACAGCAAAAAAATAAAATGTCATGCCAATGTGTTTGTTTTAGTCTTTAAAAAGTTTGCTTTTGATAAGAACAACTGACCAAAATAAGGAAAAGGCCTCACTGCAGATACTGCTGCATACAAGACTGATATTAAATCATAATCTCTGGTGTGTTATATATTTAGGGTGACGCAAGCAAAACCTCGATTCTCCCTCCCCCTATTATTTAGGGACCTCTAAGGTTATTTGCACACACTAACAAAGTCAATATATAGCACTGCTGAGTAATGCGTCTGTGGGTGGGGACAGTAGCCAACCGTACAAAACACCTCCCCATGGCACCGTAATGACTTTAGGAGTAGTTCCACTGTAAACCTGTCATCCCAGTAAATAAATAACAGCCATTAACTAGCATCCCACCTATGGCACTTTTAAAGAAGTACCCCCTTTCCTGTGCATACTCTACATATTACTCTGACGGGTGTGTTAATCTAGAGACAGGAAAGGACACAAACATAATGAATATAAAAAATGGCTACCAGGCGGCCCAAGTTTTGTCTTTGATTTTGGAGGCCTAGATATGGAACCAAAAAGTTATCTGTTTCAAAACTTAAGTTTTTTTTTGTATTTTACTGTTATTTTTTGCACTGCTTTGTTTTTCTTTGTAAACATGCACCTTTTACCCATATACCTTTTGTATAGATATCTTTGAGCATTTTTCTCTTCTTTTGCAATGTCTTGCTCATAACTGCTGCATTGTTAGAACACCTTAGAACCTAACAATGCACCTTGAGACCCCTTCTGGGGTTTTTTCTTACTGCCCTGCTTTATAAGTTTTTATTTATAAGTTGGAAATATTTTAATTAGTAAGCCAGCAAAATCGTATATTTAAAAGTTGCCAAATTGTGACATTTGAAGATGCGTGTCAATTTATAACATGCCGAAAACACTGATCCATAATATAGATGACGTCATATCATCTAACTATGATCTATAGTACTTGCACGGTTTGCTTTATGTAATAAAACATTTATCTTTGATACCATTCATAAATACGTGATAGAAATTAATATTTTGATCATTTTGGGTTTATTGTTCACAATATAATTTTTAACTTTTATAACTTTTTTGTGTAGGCTACTTACATGTTATGTTTCTGGCTTGAATGCGTCATATGTCAATAGCGAACATACAATAAAATTTAAATATTAATGTGTCTAAAATTATTTAAATTACTCAATATGAACTTGAAGTATAAAAGCAATATCACATTGCTTTTATACAATATTAATATCAATATGGCTGTGAATACGCAGATAGATAATCAAACAATGTTGCTTCTGTGATATTGCTCAACTGTTGTCACAGGGGAAAACAAAACAAAAACAAATGATTAAGGAAGTAGAATGGGATGCTTTTCCTTAGCGTCTGTTTCTATGGTGAATCATCGATTCGTCGCTCTGTTGAGAATGTCTTGTGTGTTAACCGGGAACATACTTTTTGTCTTAACTTACTCACGGATGCGTTTTTGGATAGTAAGATCAGACATCGCAGAGTTCCCGGTTTGGGTTAATCAACCAAGAGTTCAAGGTATATGTGACGATAAGTTAACCTTGCTTTCTGGAATACCCCCCAGGGCTTCAGAAAGGGTTTGGAGAAGTAGATATACAGCACAGCCTATAATTTATTTATTTTTTGTCATGTAACTTTTGGTAACCTGTGTGGGTATCATTGAATCACACACTGACACACATCTGCACACAAAGCTCCCTTCAGCTACAAAGGAAAGCCGCATCCCTGTTTACTAAACACGCAGTAATTACATACGCACATTACTGAGCTTTGATGATGGGCAGAGGCCCGCAGCCATCACGCACAATCAAGTGTTTAGTGCTCTCGCACTCTTTCATTTCTTACTAATCCCTCCATTTCTCCATTCCCTCTTCCTCAAGGAGTGCCAATGCTGTCTTTCATCACTTGACAGAATAATACAAGTACTTCCCAATTTGTCCTTCTTTAAGCCTTCACGAACATACAGACTCACAAGCACATATGTTATCACCTCATGAGCTCCAGTAATTAGAGGATTCAGGTTTGACTGAAGGCCAGTAACTTTAGTCTGTGTATGGCTGATAGAGCAACATTTTGAAGCCTTTTGTCCCATGTGAACCATGAAGTGTCTCGGTAATTCTGCTGCGGGTGTCAAAACTTGTCACCGTGTCTTTGTAGTATACAGTAATAAAGTAAAGCTGTGAAAGGTGCTTAGGGAGTGGGTTTTAACATGGGTCAGCGGAGCACTTATGCACACACACAGATCTTCAGCTGTACGCCATGCTGAAGTAGGTATCTTAAAGAGTGTCACTTGAGTTAAATCCTCCAATCCCTAAAGCCTCTAAGTCAACAAGACACTTATTCACTGTATCAATTTGAAGGCCTGTATCCGTCAAAACTGTAACAGCGATGGTCCACACACACACACACACGCAGCCTTCAAAGAGAAGCCTCCATTCTGAAGCCGTCAGCAGAAATATATACACACATATGGAGGTGTGTGTGTGCATGTACTTTTCTTCAAAAACATTTAATGTATTAATATAATTCTGAGGGGATGTCAGTCAAAGAAATACCAGGGAATGTCAGAAAGAGATTAGAGAGAGAGAAGGAAAGAGAAATGGGGCAGTGTACCTGTCAGATAAGAACTTTTAAATGAGTCTTTAGTGTTGAAGGGTGCGTGCAGCACTTTGAAGTGTTTCTGAATTACAGTCTTTCTCTCTCAGTTTAACAAAGGGATTCTCCCAAAATGTTATTTTAATAGATCAACAGAACATTTACCACACAAATGGGAAACAGAAACAATATAATTTAAAACCATAATTTGGTTTATTTGACTTAGTCAGTAGGAAAGGATTACAAAATGCCAATGTTTATGAAATCACTTACAAGAAATAAGTATGCTTCAAGTATACTTAAGTTAGTACTCAAGTATACTTAAGTATACTTTATGTACTAATTATACTTAAATCAATGTACTAGACGTATACATAAGTGTACTAAAAGTAGTGTAATTTTAAATATATTTCTGAAAAGTACATAAAAAGTAGATGAATGAATAGAAAGTTCAAAAGAACAGCATTTATTTTAAATAGAAATCGTTTGTACCATTATAGAACAAAGACATTGTCTTTACTGTCACTCTTCGATTCTTGCTGAATAAAGCTATACATTTTTAAATAAATAAATCTTACTGACCTCAAACATTTAAACTGTAGTGTAAATACTGTACTAACAGAACATAACCTTTTTAATATTTATTGTGTGAATTTCAAATTCAAAAAGAAATACAGCTGTTGCACATTTGTGGCATAATTTCCACCAGACCAAACAATTTTGTCCCTAATTGAGTTGTGACAGATAGATAGATAGATATACAGACAGACAGATAGATATATAGATAGACAGATTAGATAGATAGATAGACAGACAGATAGATAGACAGACAGACAGACATACAGATCAGATAGATAGATAGCACTGCTGTGGTTGTAGTCACTTGTTTAATTTTGCCCTTCGCAAAACCTGCTATGCACACAGTGTCTGTAATTGATACCGGTTGGTCTTTGCGGCTTGTGTGGGTGAATACACTCACATATATTCAACCTTTCAACATGTCACCACCGTGGACAATAACAAACACACGCACACCTGTCGTCACTTTGTGTGTGACTAATGGCTCACTACACTCACACTCGGCTGTTCCAGAGAGAGATAAAAGCACAGAGTAATAAAGGCTCTGTATGATAGTGTGTGTGTTAATCTACAGGAGCAGTGTGACCTCAAAGTCTACAGAGTTTGAGAGTGTGATTGTGTGGGAGGGGGTCCTTCACAAAGTGAGTCTGTGTCAGGGGTAAATGTGTTTATGTGTGTGTGTTAGAGAAAGCCTTGTTGAAAGGATGTTTTAATAATGTCTGTGGTGTGGTTGTGCATGGACCAGCAGGGCAGCATTATGAAGTCTGCATGATAGAAGATGAAGGTTCATTCTGCAGTTCGGCTGACTACAGTTATTACCATCCCAGTCGACCCACCTGCTCTCTCAGCGGTGAGCTTCTGAAGGCGTCTTTGTTCCCTGAAATTACCCCACCGTGCATGTTTGTGTGCGTCTGCGTGTTGACACCCATCTTATATCACCTATTGTGAACAAGTGCCTTGTAAGGATGTGCATGCGACTTGTGCTTTGTCTTATAATAAAAGGTTCTTATTTTATTCAGGAAGTCACAAGGGCAGCAGCTAATAGCTGTTCTGATTGGCCTGTCATCAGGACCCATCCCAGCTTATTAAAACCCACACTCCTCCATCTGTCTTCATTAGGACCAGCACCTCTCTCTGCCCTGAATTTCCTCATAAAGATATCCTCATACATCCAAATAATGATACCACATTTCATACTTTACCATTGTGTCCTTGCTCTGCAGTGAATAGCACTAGAGTTGTTGTGGATCAGCCTTAAAATGTTATTTCACACACTATGTATAATGTTAACTAGTGAAACTTACATTCCCAAGTATGTCTGAATCTCGCTAGCATGATTAGAATACAAACAAGATAAGAGTAGTAGTACCCTGTAAACATCCAAAGATTTAGTTTTTTGTCTTCACAAATATACAATCACCGACCAATTTATTAGGTGCACCTTGCTAGTACTGGGTTGGACCCGCGTTTGCCTTCAGAACTTCCTTTTAATTTTCGTGCCATAGATTCAACAAGGTGCTGGAAACATTCCTCAGAGATTTTGGTCCATATTGACATGATATTATCATGCAGTTGCTGCAGATTTGCATATCGCCCGTTCTACCACATCCCAAAGGTGCTCGATTGGATTGAGATCTGGTGCCTGTTGATGTCATTTTAGTATAGTGAACTCATTGTCATGTTATAAAAAACAGTTTGAGATTATTTGAGCTTTGTGACATGGCACATCATCCTACTGGAAGTAACCATCAGAAGATGGGTATACTATGGTCATAAAGGGATGGATGTGGTTAGCAACAATAGTCAGGTACTCTGTGGCATTTAAACGATGCTCAATTGGTCCCAAGGGGCCCAAAGTGTGCCAGGAAAATATTCCCCACACCATTACACCACCAGGAGCAGCCTGAACCATTGAGACAAGGCAGGACAAATCCATGCTTTAATGTTGTTTACGCCAAATTCTGACCCTACCATCTGAATGTTGCAGCAGAATCAACACTCATCAGACCAGGCAATGTTTTTCCATCTTCTATTTTCCAATTTTGTGGAGCTTCTGCTGCTGTAGCCCATCTGCTTTAAAGTTTAAAGTGTTCAGAAGTGTTGTGTGTTCAGAAATGCTCTTCTGTTGCCTTTCTATCAGTAAATAAGTTTGGGATCAAATAAAAAAAAAAAAACCTTTTATTCAGCAAGGCAGCAAAGATATATTACAAAAGTTTATTTCAAATAATTACTGTTCTGAAGGATCATGTGACACTGAAGTCTGGAGTAATATGACATTACACTATAAATGCCCTATGATATTATACTATAAATATGCTAATTTTATTTATGATGTCATTATTATATTAGATTGTGGAGTTCATGATAAATGTGTATCTGTAAGTGTGTGTAGAAATCAAAAAGATTAAAAAAAGATCACCCGAGCATTAAAGGGGCTGTAGAATTCAGAAACCCTGGTTATTAGCAACATTGGTGGCCATTAAGTGAACTGCACTCGTGCACACGTAATGTACAAAGAGATATTTTTTTTTTGCTTAGAAGTAAAAAGAAGTAAATACCTTTGCAGCGATATTCTGTAAAAGAACATCCAGACGCCATCCACGCTGCTGAGAGCGACGGCTAGACGATGAATAAGTGCAACAAAAAAACCCAAAAATGACAGTGGTGAGAAAACTGTAGTTAAGAAAGCATCTGATCATGGCAATGTGGATATGTTTGCACAAGCTTTGCAATTCACCGGTATCATGTTGACAGATGAGGCAATTAAAATTACACTGTTATGAAAGATTGATTATAAAGTACACTCACCTAAAGGATTATTAGGAACACCTGTTCAATTTCTCATTAATGCAATTATCTAATCAACCAATCACATGGCAATTGCTTCAATGCATTTAGGGGTGTGGTCCTGGTCAAGACAATCTCCTGAACTCCAAACTGAATGTCAGAATGGGAAAGAAAGGTGATTTAAGCAATTTTGAGCGTGGCATGGTTGTTGGTGCCAGACGGGCCGGTCTGAGTATTTCACAATCTGCTCAGTTACTGGGATTTTCACGCACAACCATTTCTAGAGTTTACAAAGAATGGTGTGAAAAGGGAAAAACATCCAGTATGCGGCAGTCCTGTGGGCGAAAATGCCTTGTTGATGCTAGAGAGCAGAGGAGAATGGGCCGACTGATTCAAGCTGATAGAAGAGCAACTTTGACTGAAATAACCACTCGTTACAACCGAGGTATGCAGCAAAGCCACAACACGCACAACCTTGAGGCGGATGGGCTACAACAGCAGAAGACCCCACCGGGTACCACTCATCTCCACTACAAATAGGAAAAAGAGGCTACAATTTGCACGAGCTCACCAAAATTGGACAGTTGAAGACTGGAAAAATGTTGCCTGGTCTGATGAGTCTCGATTTCTGTTGAGACATTCAGATGGTAGAGTCAGAATTTGGCGTAAACAGAATGAGAACATGGATCCATCATGCCTTGTTACCACTGTGAAGGCTGGTGGTGGTGGTGTAATGGTGTGGAGGATGTTTTCTTGGCACACTTTAGGTCCCTTAGTGCCAATTGGGCATCGTTTAAATGCCACGGCCTACCTGAGCATTGTTTCTGACCATGTCCATCCCTTTATGACCACCATGTACCCATCCTCTGATGGCTACTTCCAGCAGGATAATGCACCATGTCACAAAGCTCGAATCATTTCAAATTGGTTTCTTGAACATGACAATGAGTTCACTGTACTAAAATGGCCCCCACAGTCACCAGATCTCAACCCAATAGAGCATCTTTGGGATGTGGTGGAACGGGAGCTTCGTGCCCTGGATGTGCATCCCACAAATCTCCATCAACTGCAAGATGCTATCCTATCAATATGGGCCAACATTTCTAAAGAATGCATTCAGCACCTTGTTGAATCAATGCCACGTAGAATTAAGGCAGTTCTGAAGGCGAAAGGGGGTCAAACACAGTATTAGTATGGTGTTCCTAATAATCCTTTAGGTGAGTGTATATTTGAGACTATAGACTATATGTATCTGGCAATGTGAGACTATAGTTTGAATTAATCCATTTCTTTTGCATGACAAATTGACATTGCAGTACAGAATAGCTCTTTTGGCATTAACCTGAACATTGCATAAGCATTCATTTCATGTGTCATAACGGAAAAGAGGCTCTCAGGAGAGCACATAAAGGTCACATCCTTTTGATTGTCCCGGCAAAAACCTTCACATAAAAATCAGTCTACAAGCTTTCATAGATAACCTAGGAAGTTGGAGGAAGTTTTGTTACAAGCTGTTCACACATTGGCAATGAAAAGCAATTAATATATGAAAATTCTTGCATACAGCACCTTTAACATAGCGGAGACTTACTTAAGATCTCTGTTGCATAAAGGCAGCCTGTTTTGATTCTTTAACCATGACCTCCTCATAACTCATAAGAGGACGACCAGAGCTGGATAACATGAACAAAGAGCACCTACAGACCTGTTCGCTGGAGAAGAAACTATTCCTACTGCTACAAATGTTGAGAATATAAAAAAAACAACCAAAGAAAGGCCAAAACTATATATTACAAAACGTTATATATTTGAGCTAAACCAACTCATCACTTTTGAACATGTCTTTGTGGATACACACATTCTGTCATTATTGTCATGAGTCAGAGAGACTAGCAGCTTTTAAACTAAGTGCCAGTCATTAACACCCCGCTGTGTGTGACCTCCAAGCAAACGCTTAATATCTCATGAACTCAGTGATCCACAAAGATTGCAGCTGTAATAAAACATTACAGCTCCCCAGCTAACCCACACACCACATCAGAGCAGTGTGTAATCCAGGAACTGCAGTTGGCTGTCAATAAATTCTCTAGATGATGAGAATGCTTAATGATGACATGATAATTGTTGCAGACAATTTGATATACATTTCACGTATTAATACTGACTGATTAAATCAATAAAACAGATACATCTTAATAGTAAAATTTTCAGTGCTATTTGTACAGAAGTGCATGAGATGCTCTTTGGACTGTCTTTGGAAAACTCACTCACTCAAAGTGGGTTTCCATTTTATACAACAATTCTGGACCTCAAATCTGATTGATCTGGACCTCAAATCTGACTGAGTAACGTTACAAGAGTGCTTATAGTTATAATTATTGGTGGGGATTTTAGTGACTCTTTCTGCAGGTTATATTGTTACACCAGTAGATATTAAATCATTCATTGAAACGATTAATTCAAAAACACAGATTAAAAAAATTAACAATTAAACCAAAGATTTCAGTGTGAGATGCCTTTTACATTTTTAAAATCGTATATACATATTTTTGTGCCAATATTTTATGAATAGGCCTTCACTCTGCAAAACGTGTGCAAAAAAACTACAAATACAGAGCCTTTGTTACTCCTTTGGCGATAATGAGGGCGTAACAGAATCTATTAAAACTGGATAAGTTCTGTTCCTGCATATGCCAACTGAAGCACACTTCCAGCACTCTAAATTAAAGCCCACTGTTGGTCAAGGCTAGAACAGAATAGTAGACAAACCACTACAAGGGAGGTGTACTTTAGATAACGAACTCAGCATGATCAGATATGCAGCTCAGATTTGATTCAAGATCATGCTGAGCACAGCAGGTCTGGAGGCTTCTTAATGGAAAGTGGTAAATTAAGTCTCCCTGTAAGACACTGAAGACATACACAAGCACTGTGATCTAAGATTACATGCATACAAAATAATTTGCATGCTGTAGCATCTCTCTGAATGTTTTGCAAGCGGTAACAGTCTTCACATATAAACTTCAATTTTAAAATGCCCCTGACAAATGAACACATACATATGCACACATACGCACTCACAAACAGTTTATAACGCATGATCTGTATGCTAAGGCTAACAGATTAATACCAAATCAATGCATGAAGGGCATGTAACATAATTCACATTAATTCACACCAAACCTTGACTAATGAACAACCCATGAGGTACCATAAATCAGCAAGGCAGATCAATAGGCCTATGTTATAATACATCCATTTCTCTTTCTCTTATTTTCAATTTCAGCATGATTAATTGGCATGGCAAATGATGGCACATTTGTATTGCTAAGGCAGTAGCCGGTTCAGCAAAATACTGAACTCTATCTTTTTCTCTTCTATCTTTTTCTCCCACACACAGGTAGGAGAGGAGAGTGCGAGTGAGAGATGCGGAATAGTAAACATGAAAAACTAATTTTAGTAAACTCATTGATTTCTTTACAAAAACCCAAGGCCCAGTAACATAGTAGCATAACTCAAATATAAGTTATAGCCAAGTGCTTTTGCAAATTTAAACGTACCCATCTCCCATGCCGGACCAGTTACATTTGGTGTCGTGACCTGGATGGGAGTGATGTTTAGGGGGGTGAGTGTAACGGACGCAGGCCAGTAAGATCTGTGTGTGTAAACCTCACTCTCCTGGCCTCAAGAGGCATGCTAGCGGCTGCGGTCTTTAGCATCCTTGTTAGCGTGTCTGCCTCCCATGCCGGAGACCCCGGTTCGAATCCCACTCAGAGCGGGTTGAGTAGGACTGGTTACACAAACAATGCTTTATGAAAAGTAATCACCTACCTTGTATACCTATACAATACTGAGTTTCACAAGTCTGAGTACCTACTGTACATTCGAGTCCCTTAAACTCACCAAGGCTGCATTTATTTGATCAAAAATACAGTAAAAACAGTAATATTGTAAAATATTATTACAATTTAAGATAACTATTTTAAAATGTAATTTATTCCTACGAAGCAGAGTTTTCAGCGTCATTACTCCAGTCTTCAGTGTCACATGATCCTTTGAAATCATTCTAATGTGATTTGATGCGCAAGAAACATATATTATATATAGGTTTCATATATAAAGATGTTAGCAGCAGGTCCTTTAAGTCCTGTAAGTTGCGAGGTGGGGCCTCCATGGATTGGACTTGTTTGTTCAGCACATCCCACAGATGCTCGATTGGATTGAGATCTGGGAATTTGGAGGCCAAGTCAACACCTCAAACTCGTTGTTGTGCTCCTCAAACCATTCCTGAACCATTTTTGCTTTGTGGCAGGGCATTATCCTGCTGAAAGAGGCCACAGCCACCTCCATGAAAGGGTGTACATGGTCTGCAACAATGCTTAGGTAGGTGATACGTGTCAAAGTAACATCCACATGGATGGCAGGACCCAAGTTTTCCCAGCAGAACATTGCCCAAAGCATCACACTGCCTCCGCCGGCTTGCCTTCTTCCCATAGTGCATCCTGGTGCCATGTGTTCCCCAGCGATGCACACGCACCCGGCCATCCACGTGATGTAAAAGAAAACGTGATTCATCAGACCAGGCCACCTTCTTCCATTGCTCCGTGGTCCAGTTTTGATGCTCACGTGCCCACTGTTGAAGCTTTTGGCGGTGGACAGGGGTCAGCATGGGCGCTCTGACTGTTCTATGGCTACACAGCCCCATACGCAACAAACTGCAGTGCATGTGACAGTGTGTATTCTGACACCTTTCTATCAGAACCAGCATTAACTTCTTGAGCAATTTGAGCTACAGTAGCTCGTCTGTTTGATTGAACACACGGGCCAGCCTTTGCTCCCCACGTGCATCAATGAGCCTTGGCTGCCCATGACCCTGTCGCGGGTTCATCACTGTTCCTTTCTTGGACCACTTTTGATAGATACTGACCACTGCAGACCGGGAACACCCAAAAAGAGCTGCAGTTTTGGAGATGCTCTGACAGTCGTCTAGCCATCACAATTTGACCCTTGTCACCACTAGGGGTTCTATAGCACCTAAATGTAATCTATAACAGTCTCGTATTTTTTTAAACACAAAACTAGTTGTACACTAACAGGTGCCGTGATGAAGAGATAATCAGTGTTATTCACTTCACCTGTCAGTGGTCATAGTGTTATGCCTGATCGGTGTATATATATATACACACTCACCTAAAGGATTATTAGGAACACCATACTAATACTGTGTTTGACCCCCTTTCGCCTTCAGAACTGCCTTAATTCTACGTGGCATTGATTCAACAAGGTGCTGAAAGCATTCTTTAGAAATGTTGGCCCATATTGATAGGATAGCATCTTGCAGTTGATGGAGATTTGTGGGATGCACATCCAGGGCACGAAGCTCCCGTTCCACCACATCCCAAAGATGCTCTATTGGGTTGAGATCTGGTGACTGTGGGGGCCATTTTAGTACAGTGAACTCATTGTCATGTTCAAGAAACCAATTTGAAATGATTCGAGCTTTGTGACATGGTGCATTATCCTGCTGGAAGTAGCCATCAGAGGATGGGTACATGGTGGTCATAAAGGGATGGACATGGTCAGAAACAATGCTCAGGTAGGCCGTGGCATTTAAACGATGCCCAATTGGCACTAAAGTGTGCCAAGAAAACATCCCCCACACCATTACACCACCACCACCAGCCTGCACAGTGGTAACAAGGCATGATGGATCCATGTTCTCATTCTGTTTACGCCAAATTCTGACTCTACCATCTGAATGTCTCAACAGAAATCGAGACTCATCAGACCAGGCAACATTTTTCCAGTCTTCAACTGTCCAATTTTGGTGAGCTCGTGCAAATTGTAGCCTCTTTTTCCTATTTGTAGTGGAGATGAGTGGTACCCGGTGGGGTCTTCTGCTGTTGTAGCCCATCCGCCTCAAGGTTGTGCGTGTTGTGGCTTCACAAATGCTTTGCTGCATACCTCGGTTGTAACGAGTGGTTATTTCAGTCAAAGTTGCTCTTCTATCAGCTTGAATCAGTCGGCCCATTCTCCTCTGACCTCTAGCATCAACAAGGCATTTTCGCCCACAGGACTGCCGCATACTGGATGTTTTTCCCTTTTCACACCATTCTTTGTAAACTCTAGAAATGGTTGTGCGTGAAAATCCCAGTAACTGAGCAGATTGTGAAATACTCAGACTGGCCCGTCTGGCACCAACAACCATGCCACGCTCAAAATTGCTTAAAATCACCTTTCTTTCCCATTCTGACATTCAGTTTGGAGTTCAGGAGATTGTCTTGACCAGGACCACACCCCTAAATGCATTGAAGCAACTGCCATGTGATTGGTTGATTAGATAATTGCATTAATGAGAAATTGAACAGGTGCTCCTAATAATCCTTTAGGTGAGTATATATATATATATATATATATATATATATATATATATATATATATCAAATTATACACATCATTAGAAAACATATTATGCATGCACTCAATCTGAAGTGTAGGTAATAATGACCTATAGTGCATAATCGCAAATATTTATTACTCCTTTTATGTCATAAGTTTCTTTATTTTAGTGGACTCAGACCTTTGGTCCCCAGTGTATTGTGTTAAATTTTGTAGATAGAAATCAAGAGATGCTTTGAACGTTATAGGCTACATGCATATCTCTGCCAACATGATGTTTTACAGCAATACAGGGAGAGAACGCAACGAGAAGCGTAGCCTCAGGCTTCCCCGCTAGCATTCTGAAGTTGTACATTTGGGTAAACTGCTGAGATAAGTGAGTTACTTCTAAACATCCCTGAGGAGTCACACAGCGTGATCACAAACAGCCACAACGCGAAACACTGGAGGAATGATAGACGGAACTGGTGCAGCAACAACTGAAAATAAACACCCTGATCCAAATACAGCATCTGCTCAACGTTATAGTGCCAACTTTAAATAAACGAAGGCCTGTCCTTGAATGTATAAATATCATACTAATGTCAGCCTGCTCAGTGAAGAGTTAAAATGTGTTCCAGTTGAAGTTACATAATAATATTATCATAATAACCATTGCAACACTTGCAACCTATATGCATTCATGTGAAAGCTTTATACTATACAAGTTATAGTAATTAACTGTTATCAAATGTTTATTTGTCTGACTTGGCATGCAATGCAGTCATTACTTTCACAGATGTTATGTTTAATTAGAACTTTATACTGTATGTAGGCTTTGACACGTCAGGCGATCAAAATGAGTGAGGACAGAAAAATGAATTTGATGCTTTTCATCTGTAGAATAGAAAGATTATTAACAGCCTCCTTCAGTGGACAAAGAAAAGGAACAACTAGAATTGTCAACATGAACTTTGTTAGCACTTGTCTTTTTTCATGCCTGCTCATCTGGTCTGATCCAGTGACGCTGAGCGTCAAATTCTGAACCCTAATGCCAACACTCAGAGTCTAGTGCAAGTATTAATTAAAGCAAGTGGCCACAAAACAGAAGTCTTTGTCAAGTGCCTGCCATCTGTCATGTATGTGTGTGTGTTTTACTGTGGAAAGAGCTCAGACGTGTTAAAAGCTCCATAACATTTCTTTATTGCATGAGTCATTGCTTGTGAAGCAAAAACACTTTAAGAGGGAAACTTTGGAAAACACTCACTCTACACACTTTTATCTGCTGTGTAAACACTTTTTTAGCCTTGTTCTTGAGGGTTTCCTACACACACTTAGCTACCAGGGAGTTTTCCACCAGCATGGTGCCGAATCGTTTGGCAACATGTTTTGTGTTATAGATCATTAAAATTCTAGTAGGAAATGCTGACAATGAATGCTGAGTTGATTTTGCATAATGATAAGCCAAGCGTAGCATTTAGCTTGGGGATTCACATGCTGTGTTTTTAAGAGTCTGTATTTTAAATTAAATGCTAATGAGAAATGTTGCTTTGATCAATAATGCGTTTTTGGGTTTTCAAATACTGATTAGTATTTGAATGACTAAGGATGAATATTTGTACCTAAAAAAAAAGTGTATGAATGAATACATTTGTGTTTGCATAGCAAGTGCCTCTCCTTAACTGATTTTAGCTTTAAAAAAAATATTTTCTAACCCTAACATTTTGCCACAAATACTGTTGATTAAGCTTAACTTATACTGAACTCAGAATATTCACATGCTATCGGAATTATCGTAAATACGCCTTTTTCCTAGTTAAAAATTGGACATGAACGCCCTCTCAAGTCGTTTTTACCACTGGGAAACTCAGGGATAATTTTGATACCCAAGTTCCCGAGTTGGGCATACCATAAGTTTTAAACATACGGGGGGAGAACAATTGCTGCTGTGCCTGGTATTCATTATTCGTTTTTTTCACAACAGCTATTGTTTTATACACAGCGAAAAAAGCCTGCATTTGAGCGAAATTCCAGAATTGTCAACAAGCTGATTATCTAGATTTATATGGTTGTCAATGAATGGCATGCTAAATATCATTTTGGCTTAAATAAGATTTCCCCAATAAACAGGCAAGAATAAACCTGGTGTCCTCCATGACTCCTGTTCTTTCCGACAACAAAGCACTTGAATGCGACGAGCTCGAGATCACGACTTCAGAAGTGGAAGGTAGGACATTTCTGAAAGCACATGAAAGGAGCATTAGTTTATTTAAAAATACATTGCAATATCAATTCATGCAGCCACACTACACGTCGGAGTGCTGCCTACATCCAAAAAATGAATATAATCTTTTATTATTAATTTCTATATAAATATATTTTAACAAAACTATTTCACTATTTATTCATATTTGAAAAACCTTTGTTCAATTTCAGTTGGTCACGTTCGATGTTACGTCGGAACTGAACCGACAAATTTGGGATCCCCAATTTGTCAGTTCCTTCAGGGAACGAGGGTTATAGGTAACCAAGACATTTGCCAAATCAATTAAATGTAGTGTGATTTCTCAAAAAACAAAAGTTTATGAATTATTCATTTATAGTATTTGTAAAACAAAATAATTTTTGCTTTGATAATATATATTAAAAAAAAAACAATAATGAAAAAAGTTCACAGACATGTATTCAATAAAGTGATCTTTATTCGTTTCTTTACTTTGGATTTGTCATTGACTCTTAAACCATCAAAGGTGTAATTTGGGCAAATGATCATGAAAACAATTGGTGACGGGCAAAGCCCAGTGTAGCATTATGAAAATGAATACCCTCTGTCTCTTTTATCTCACTGGTTTTTCACATCTTTCGTCATTATATGGCTCATGGGTGAAGAGAGCATGACAGGTTTGCGCGTCTAATCACCTCTCCTCCCCTCTTGCTATAACAATGTTCCTTCGTCCACCAATCACTACATGCAGCATTACACCTGTCTATTTTGGACCTTTGCTTTTATGAAGAAAAGACAGAGAGACAGAGAGAGAAAGTGTCCTCTGCAATTAGAGGGGCCTGTGGCGGCCTGACGGTCACCTACTCACACACAACAGCACTAATGAAGGAGTGCTCTTGTGTATTGTTTTCCGAGGGCATTTTGAGTTCAGTACTCTGTCAGCCTGATATGTCATTTGCACTTGAAAATGAACTATAAATTTAAAAACAGACTTGTTCCTTTTTAAGGTTTCCCTAACTTTTTTTCTAGAACTTCTTGTCATTGACAAACACCATTTCTCTCTCTGTCTCCTCCATCTCTCTCTTCAGGTAGCGGGGGGGGGGCTGAGGGTCCTTTTATGACTCTATAAATCTCCAGGCACCATGGGCCAGGCAGCCCAGAGCAGTAGATCACCGCCAACCTGTCACACACACGCGCTTAATGAGCGAATCTCAGCCTGCAGGGAGCACAGGGTGGCACAGGGCCGTTTAGTCAGAGGACTGTCAATCACACATACACATACACACACAAAGGGACAGGGACAATTATGAGTCCCAGGACAAAGTGAGGACTCTGAAGGTTGGATTTAGGAGGACACACTGGCTTTGACTAGCAATGGATGGTGTGTAATGTACACCAGAGATTGGAAGGCAATATTTTCCCTGTGTATTTGGCGGCTCTTCATGCGGTGGCTTATTTCATCAGCAGGAAAAACTGATATCAGCCAATAGCAAGACACTACATTAGTCTTGACAATTCATGCTATTATATGAAATCTTTTTGCATGGACTAACTGATGGTTTTGTGGAGAGGAGGTAATTGTATGATAGACACACACACAAAACTTGTTGACATCTTTCCGAAATTAAATCAAAAAGAGAAAAAATATTAGCTGTACTTTTTTTCTTGACTGTTTTAATATAATATTTAATATCATTCTTGGGTCAAAGAACACAGACTTCTTAAAATTAAATTATTGAATGAATAATGACTTCTAGCTGTTGTCCTGTTCAATAGACTCTGCAAGTGTCAGGCCATTTAACTTTTCATTTCTACTCTTTTAAAAGTTTCTACGGTTTCAACTTGACTTTATTAACCATCAATTAACTTCAAAGTGGTCATAAAACTGCAATGAACTTTCACTGCAGGATGTAACTTTTATTTTTCTTCAAAATTTAAGGCAGCAATTAAAATTAAGTTTTCAATTTCAGTAGGTTGACATTTTTTATAGTGCAAAGAGGTCCATAAAAAGTGTCATGCTGGCTCAGAAACTACCAGAAATACAGGATTTGAAATCTATTATCTTTGCTCATGATTTTTTTTAGCTTTAAATGGCTATACTAAACTAATCTCTCTGAAGCTGCAGACTTTACATCATGACAATGGATGATGGCACAACAAGAACAACCCCAAACCCTTGAGTAGCAAGTAGCAACTATCATGAGCTGTAGCATGAGGGAGGGAAATATTCATGCTCTGGTAGTATAGTGAAATATTAGTGATATATACTGTATGTTGCTTGCAAAAAAATACACAGCTAATTTTCAATGCCACTTTTTGTGGTCATAAACCTGGACCCCTTACAACAGGCTAATCAGTTGCTACTAAACTAGTTTCACATGCTAAAGAAAATGAATCTCGACAGAAATACCCGTTCATGGTGAAACTACAACACACACTCGCATACAAAAACAGTACTAGACGTCCTCATTTTTATTCTCTCTGTTTTGTTCCCACTGACCTTTCCTTATTTTTAACATCTGTCCATCTCCTCCCCCCTTTTGTGTATTTTCATGACCATCTCCAATTCATGAGTTCATTCTCACATTGTTTTGTTGTGGCAGGATAATTCTATCAGTCTTATACAATATGCGCTCTCTGCCTTTACCTTCATGCTCCACTGACTGTTCCATTAGTCAGGGAGGGTGTTGTCTTTCTCTCGGTCTGTCTCTCTCTCTCTCTCTCTTCCTCTGAGGTTTCCTCACCTCCTTTTGTATTTGAGCTTATTTCAAACAGCATTCTCATCCGCACCACACAAAGCTGCATATTTGGGTTTTTTGTTTGATTATCTTACGTGAAAGTTTGCCTGCAGTCAGATGTGGAGAGAATACAGAAAGCAGAGGGATTGTCTTAATGTTTTTACCGATCAGACAGCAAATCATACACTCACCTAAAGGATTATTAGGAACACCATACTAATACTGCGTTTGACCCCCTTTCGCCTTCAGAACTGCCTTAATTCTACGTGGCATTGATTCAACAAGGTGCTGAATGTGCTTAAATCACCTTTCTTTCCCATTCTGACATTCAGTTTGGAGTTCAGGAGATTGTCTTGACCAGGACCACACCCCTAAATGCATTGAAGCAACTGCCATGTGATTGGTTGATTAGATAATTGCATTAATGAGAAATTGAACAGGTGTTCCTAATAATCCTTTAGGTGAGTGTATAATGTATCGACATTCATTAAATTACTATATTGAAGAGCCTACTTGTTTCTAAGCCTGAATTTAATATTTTATGAGATGAGCAGCAGGTTTTTTCATCTGATAGGCCTACACTTTTAGCATATAGCTTTTCCTTGGACTAAACTGTCTTTAGGCATGTGGGATAAATATAATTCAGTCTAACAACAGCAATAGTTACTCTATATATCATTGAGGAAATACACACTATACTATTTAAAAGTTTGCAGTAGTAAGATTTTGTCTCTTATACTCATTATTTATTTGATCTGCATTTCTTTAATCAAACATGCAGTAAAAGTAGTAATATTGTGAAATATTAGTACAATTTTAAATAGCTGTTTTCTATTTTAATCTATTTTGAAATGTAATTTCAAAATGATCCTTCAGAAATCATTCTAATATGCTGATTTGGTATTCAGGAAACATTTATTATTATGATCAATGTTGTGCTATTTTTTTAGGATTCTTTGATAAATATAAAGTTTAAAAGAACAACCTTTATTTGGAATATTAATCTTTTGTAACTTTAGAAATGTCTATACTGTCACTTTTGATCAATTTATCAACAGACTTGTACCAGATCTATATGAGCTCAACTGAACCAAGATGCTGTGAGCTCACCCCTTTAGCCCTGTCTGGTCAGAGAGATACAATCATAAATTCACGCTATGAGATTACATTGACACAGCTGCTCTACATCTCACACTTAAAAGGTAGGGTAGGCAATTTCAGAGAGGCTAGCAAGCTAGCATTGAAAGCACATAACATTATAATAATGAACCTAAACTCGCTAGTTCAGACTTAAGCGCCCCGCTTGCGTTCTGCAAGTGAACTGTAAAAGGCAGCTGCTGTTTGTTTGTGGTACTCAATGTGGTACACGGACCAAATTCAATGAGTGGACGAGCATTTTTTGGTCCTGAGAATTCCACAGAAGATATATCTATTATAAATTGCTATCAGGATGTGAAGAGAGCTTGAACCAGTATAACAAAAAGTATTTGTGAAAAACATTTCCTACCCCTTTAAATACAATATATCACTGTCATGTTGTCTAAGTGGTACATATATGAAACTCAGTTCTCCTATTTGCAGAGTATAATCATGTTTACACGTCTGGATTAGAGAACATACTATGTGTACTGTATTCTTTTAGTGTGTGAGTGTGTGTGTGGTTCAGGTATTCCCCACATTGACGGGTCCCATTCTTGGTCCCAATGTGGAAAGCAGTGTATAAATCATTTTTTAAAAGCTTTCTGTGATGGGTAGGTTTAGGGGATAAAATATACAGTTTGTACAGTAAAAATCATTGTCTATGGAATTAGAAACTCAATGTGTGTGTGTGTGTGTGAGTGTGTGAGAGAGAGAGAGAGAGAGAGAGAGAGAGAGAGAGAGAGAGAGTGTGTGGGCATGAGTGATGTGAGACAGAAACATTTTCAAAGGATGAGTCAGCTGAGATATATGAGCCTCTGATTTTAAGATAAATCTTTTTTATTTGCTGGGCCGTTTCTGCTTTTCATTTAAACGTTATCGCACCTCTCCACTCACTCGCGTTTACACACACTTATCAGAAGAACCATATCAAAAGACGAGACATATCAGTGAAAAATCTGATAGCATTCAGCTTCTCTGTCCTTAGTCAACCTTGACTTTCAGAAGCTAAATGTGTATGTTTGTGTGAACCTTATCATCATTCTGTTTTGTCCTATTTTAAGATCTTGCTATCCTGTTGAGTAAATAACTTTTATTTTGCTTGATTTCTGTCATCATATGTTTGCAGGTGTGTATGTACGAGTATAAGAAAGAGCTCAATGTGTGTAGAAAATGAGTAATATATATATATATATATATATATATATATATATATATATATATATATATATATATATATATATACACACACACACACACACACACACACACACAGGTGCTGGTCATATAATTAGAATATCATCAAAAACTTGATTTATTTCACTAATTCCATTCAAAAAGTGAAACTATTATATTCATTCATTACACACAGACTGATATATTTCAAATGTTTATTTCTTTTAATTTTGATGATTATAACTGACAACTAAGGAAAATCCCAAATTCAGTATCTCAGAAAATTAGAATATTGTGAAAAGGTTCAATATTGAAGACACCTGGTGCCACACTCTAATCAGCTAATTAACTCAAAACACCTGCAAAGGCCTTTAAATGGTATCTTAGTCTAGTTATGTAGGCTACACAATTATGGGGAAGACTGCTGACTTGACAGTTGTCCAAAAGACGACCATTGACACCTTGCACAAGGAAGGCAAGACACAAAAGGGCATTGCAAAAGAGGCTGGCTGTTCACAGAGCTCTGTGTCCAAGCACATTAATAGAGAGGCGAAGGGAAGGAAAAGATGTGGTAGAAAAAAGTGTACAAGCAATAGGGATAACTGCACCCTGGAGAGGATTGTGAAACAAAACCCATTCAAAAATGTGGGGGAGATTCACAAAGAGTGGACTGCAGCTGGAGTCAGTGCTTCAAGAACCACTACGCACAGACGTATGCAAGACATTGGTTTTAGCTGTCGCATTCCTTGTGTCAAGCCACTCTTGAACAACACACAGCGTCAGAAGCGTCTCGCCAGGGCTGGACTGCTGCTGAGTGGTCCAAAGTTATGTTCTCTGATGAAAGTAAATTTTGCATTTCCTTAGGAAATCAGGGTCCCAGAGTCTGGAGGAAGAGAGGAGAGGCACACAATCAACGTTGCTTGAGGTCCAGTGTAAAGTTTCCACAGTCAGTGATGGTTTGGGGTGCCATGTCATCTGCTGGTGTTGGTCCACTGTGTTTTCTGAGGTCCAAGGTCAACGCAGCCGTATACCAGGAAGTTTTAGAGCACTTCATGCTTCCTGCTGCTGACCAACTTTATGGAGATGCAGATTTCATTTTCCAACAGGACTTGGCACCTGCACACAGTGCCAAAGCAACCAGTACCTGGTTTAAGGACCATGGTATCCCTATTCTTAATTGGCCAGCAAACTCACCTGACCTTAACCCCATAGAAAATCTATGGGGTATTGTGAAGAGGAAGATGCGATATGCCAGACCCAACAATGCAGAAGAGCTGAAGGCCACTATCAGAGCAACCTGGGCTCTCATAACACCTGAGCAGTGCCACAGACTGATCGACTCCATGCCACGCCGCATTGTTGCAGTTATTCAGTCAAAAGGAGCCCCAACTAAGTATTGAGTGCTGTACATGCTCATACTTTTCATGTTCATACTTTTCGGCTGGCCAAGATTTCTAAAAATCCTTTCTTTGTATTGGTGTTAAGTAATATTCTAATTTTCTGAGATACTGAATTTGGGATTTTCCTTAGTTGTCAGTTATAATCATTAAAATTAAAAGAAATAAACATTTTAAATATATCAGTCTGTGTGTAATGAATGAATATAATATACAAGTTTCACTTTTTGAATGGAATTAGTGAAATAAATCAACTTTTTGATGATATTCTAATTATATGACCAGCACCTGTATATATACCATTTTTAACTTCTTTTTTTTAAGGTCACACTGAAACAAAGTTTCCTCTTCCCATAATAAACACCTCCTGATGAGATCAGTGAGCACAAATCTGATAAGTTAAGCCTATTGTCCCTTCTAGGAAAATAAAGAAGCTTCATGTTTAGAGGAAAGAAACCACTACTCACTTCTTCTCAGCACTTAACATTTTTATGTACACCTAACAAGATCGAATAAACAAAAATCATGTTTCATTTTTCTCTTCAGACCACACTGTGAGTCTAATGCACACCATAAACGTTGATAATTTTATACAATTCCAATCTAAACGTGATACTATTTGAGGTCAATCACTGCCCTGCATGGCCTTTAATAAAGCACCTGCAAATGCACTGGTAACTGCAGAGACCATCCTGTCAGCACACTTTCTATTAATAATAATAAGACTACCAGGCCCAACACTACCTTACTCATATCTGTCATTGCTGATATTATTATTACATGAGTAATAGCCACAAATTAAAATATCAAGTCTCCTCCATATATGTGTTGATGCCAGAACAAGCTTGTTTTTACATATAAATATTTGTATTTGTAACGCTTGTTTGCATTAGATAATGATTGGTAACACTGTAGTATGGGGAACACACATTTTAACTATGACTTTTGCCTCAATAAACTCCTAATTTACTGCTTATTAATAGTTAGTAAGGTAGTTTTTGTAGCGTTTAAATTTAGGTATTGGTAAGGATTAAGGGATGTAGAATAAGGTCATGCAGAATAAGGCATTACTATGTGCTTTATAAGGAGGGTACAACGGGGCTAAAGGCACACCTTAAGAAAAATGTGCTTTTCACTACTCCTATAATGTATGATATACAGAAAAATACATCTGTTTGTGTTGAACATTTATGGAGCAACAGATTTTGTGTGAAAATAAATCATAAAAGTGGTTTGTTTTATTTAAAAATCGTAAAAATGTATGGGGTGTCGAGGGGGGCATTTTACGCACACAGTATTGATACAAATACTTTTGCTAAAATAATGTTTTTAATAATGTCTAAGTTAATACTTTAACAAAGTTTGAACTCTTTTCTGTTTATTTTGATAAATAAAATAATTCATTTTTTATCAATAAATATGCTGTCATTAAAATATGTTAATATAGAAATATATCTGAAAAATATAGAAACAAAATCATTTTAAAAAGTAAAGATTCTGAAAGCATTGAAGGAGATCCCATAATAATTTAATATAGATTTACAGTAGTAACAATAAATAATATTTTATTATATGATATGATTAATAGGTTTCATTATAATTATGGTGATTATCTCTAAGGTAGACACCCAACTTAATATATGATACTTACAATCTGAATCTAACCATGTCATGTCAACAAATTGAAAAGTCAGCCAGCTGTTAAATTATCATGTTAAATATGGTGCCTTTTGCCCCAACAGCAGGGGTGCCTTTTACCCCAAATACCATACTTTTACATATTCTTCCCTTATTGAAAAACTGTTGCTTGACAAACATTGCTTTAGCGATTCTTATTTGCTACTTAAAGGTGGGGTAAGTGCTTTCTGGTAACCGATGTCGATATTTCAAATCACCAAAACAAACACGCCCCTATTTTGATAGCTCCGCCCCATACATACCCAGGCAACGACTATGGCAGAATCTGTGTGTTACTATGGTAATCCAGGTTGAATGTTCAATGAAAAAGTCATCCCTTCCATGCCAAAAACACAAACAGTTCCCATGAACAACTGGATAGCACAAGCACGACAGTCCAACTAACGAACATATTATAATTATGACAAGATTAGTGTCGGACACACTTTGGGAGTTGACGCTTGAAACAGACAGTGAGTAGGTTTATGGAGCTAGAAATATGACATAATGATCTTAATTTGAATTGTGTAAATCTGAATTATTGACAAGTGTAATCTAACAAAATTTAATATTATGTTGAATTTTACATAGTTCTGAAATTGTATAAACATGTATTTTCAAACAGCAGATATTTTGTTCTGAATGAATAGACTGGAAATATTCAGTTTTTGAAAATACAGATTCAAGATTTCAGATGAAGAAGAAATTCGGAGCATCAAATTCAAATTCATCAAATTTTCTTTACAATACGCTCAGTTTTGGACAAGGGGTGGTCATTGCAAATACTGTCATGCAAATCGGCTGAGGGTGGGTACCGATGGTGGTGAATGTTTTACTGTAACTCATATCCGCGAGCAAGATGATTGACAGGACGATAGCGGAGGCTAGCGCAACTTTTGTTAATAAAAAATATATATTTCTTTGTTTAATATAAGAGTTTGTCTTTATTTTATTGTTGTTGTTGTTTTCAATCAAATAATAGTGAACACAAACTGAGGATTCGTTTTAAATGTTCCAAATGTATTTTATTTATTTGTTATAATGCAGGTAGGCTATTTTATGTCATCCGTCTTAACCTATTCGTTTTAATAAAAATGTAATATACATATAAATGTAATATTTTTTATTGAACTATTTTATTGTTGTATTTTCATAAAAACAATAAACATTCGTTTGAAAGTAATTAAAGAGGAAATTCATCGTCTTTCATTTATTTGTTAACACGGGTATCATCCGTCTTATTCGTTTTGGTAATAACGAATAATGTTGTTAATTTTTGTTCAAAGAGTGGAGGAAGATGCTGTCAAACACGACCAAAATAAGCGCTATACAGATGCTAAACGTCATGGCCAGGTTTCCACCATTTTGTAAAAATGGTTCAGCGCAAATGTTTACCGATGTAGGCGCACTAAATCTATTATATTCATATTATTAAATTGTATATTAAACTGTTTTATTAAGACATATACATCATTCATCCTTATTTTTTAAATTTATTTTTATTTATTTATTTATTTTACAATAATAAAACTTCAGAATAATGAGAAAAATATTTTATAAATACAATTGATTAATATGTAAAATAATTTTTATCTCAAACAAATAAAAAAATAAAAATAAAGTCGGTTGAATCCAAAAAGCTCTCAAAGAAATTTAGAATTGTTAAGACTGCATCAGTTAAGCAGTCTAAAAAAGTTAAATATAGGCTACACAAATAAAACGTTTAGGTTACAGCTGCATCCGTCTCTGAGATAAAAAAAAATGTATCAGAGATTTTATGTTTTTGATCAATTTGATGTTATTGAACTCTGAAGCCAGAACAAATAACTTTGTTTGGTTTGAATGATCTGACATGCGTTCTCGGCCACGTCAAACCGTGACTGGCTGCATGTTCTTTTTTTATGGATAGTAAAATGTTGCATACAGGACAATTGAGCTGCTCTGTGTGCACGCCCATGAGCTTCGTCATAAAGGCAGTTACATGCAGTCCTGTCAGACAAATTGTCACACTTGTGATCTTCTGATTAATATTACCTAATTTAGTAATACTAAAAAAAAAAAGGGCCTACATTTCAATCTTCTAATTACTCTCTGCATTTTACAAATATTTGGGACACAAAAGATAGCCTACGATATAATTTGTGATACGTGAAAGTATGTATGGAAACTAGGCCTACTTTTTTTAGCGATTCAACAAAACGTATGCGACAATGGTTTTTTAGGGATGACATCATTACGCACACCATTTTATCGGCAAAAGGCCAATTGGATGAATACAGGATATTCATATTGTCGATAACAAAACAGTGGAAAAGGTGGATGGAAACTTGGCTAATGACTAATATATCTTTTCTTGATAAATGTAGCCTACATAATTAATGGATAACACTGTGTCAATTGTCACAAGTTAATTAATCAGTGGGAAAATTTCCTCATCAGCACATCCCTATTCTTAATGTTGGCTACATGTTACTGAGGTTTTTGTAAGAAAAATGTTGTGAGCAAACTATACAATGTAGGCTATAATAATGCAATGGGGGAATATACACTCACCTAAAGGATTATTAGGAACACCATACTAATACTGTGTTTGACCCCCTTTCGCCTTCAGAGCTGACTTAATTCTACGTGGCATTGATTCAACAAGGTGCTGAAAGCATTCTTTAGAAATGTTGGCCCATATTGATAGGATAGCAGCTTGCATTTAATGGAGATTTGTGGGATGCACATCCAGGGCACGAAGCTCCCGTTCCACCACATCCCAAAGATTCTCTATTGGGTTGAGATTTGGTGACTGTGGGGGCCATTTTAGTACAGTGAACTCATTGTCATGTTCAAGAAACCAATTTGAAATGATTCGAGCTTTGTGACATGGTGCATTATCCTGCTGGAAGTAGCCATCAGAGGATGGGTACATGGTGGTCATAAAGGGATGGACATGGTCAGAAACAATGCTCAGGTAGGCCGTGGCATTTAAACAATGCCCAATTGGCACTAAGGGGCCTAAAGTGTGCCAAGAAAACATCCCCCACACCATTACACCACCACCACCAGCCTGCACAGTGGTAACAAGGCATGATGGATCCATGTTCTCATTCTGTTTACGCCAAATTCTGACTCTACCATCTGAATGTCTCAACAGAAATCGAGACTCATCAGACCAGGCAACATTTTTCCGGTCTTCAACTGTCCAATTTTGGTGAGCTCGTGCAAATTGTAGCCTCTTTTTCCTATTTGTAGTGGAGATGAGTGGTACCCGGTGGGGTCTTCTGCTGTTGTAGCCCATCCGCCTCAAGGTTGTGCGTGTTGTGGCTTCACAAATGCTTTGCTGCATACCTCGGTTGTAACGAGTGGTTATTTCAGTCAAAGTTGCTCTTCTATCAGCTTGAATCAGTCTGCCCATTCTCCTCTGACCTCTAGCATCAACAAGGCATTTTTGCCCACAGGACTGCTGCATACTGGATGTTTTTCCCTTTTCACACCATTCTTTGTAAACTGTAACTGAGCAGATTGTGAAATACTCAGACCGGCCGGTCTGGCACCAACAACCATGCCACGCTCAAAATTGCTTAAATCACCTTTCTTTCCCATTCTGACATTCAGTTTGGAGTTCAGGAGATTGTCTTGACCAGGACCACACCCCTAAATGCATTGAAGCAACTGCCATGTGATTGGTTGATTAGATAATTGCATTAATGAGAAATTGAACAGGTGTTACTAATAATCCTTTAGGTGAGTGTATGTGGGTCCTGTTAATACAAAACTTACTTGTAAAAAGTGACCATAGCTATAGTAAGTGACAGAGTGCAAGCATATTGGTCTAAAATAATTCTGTATTTTCAGCTTCAGAATCATGAATATTTTTATTCTGGTTTCACCATTGTCCTGTCCATTGTGTTACCAGCACCAAGTCCACGCCTATTAATTTCGACCCCCAATGTAATATCAACTTTAGCATTTTAATCAACACAACGTTTTTTTGTTAACCTTTTACCATGCTTTGGACTATCGCAATAATATCGTATTGTGAGTCAGTATCGTGATATGTATCGAATCGTGACACCCCTATAGTAACATTCATGTTTGACATCATTATCTGCAAGGGACACTGCATCCGAAATCGTTAAAACAGTAGGCCTACGTTCCATTTTTAATGAAAATACAACAACAATAAAATAGTATAATAAAATAAACTCGCGTATATTAAACTTTTATTAAAACGAATAGGTTAAGACGGATGACATAAAATAGCCTACCTGCATTATAACAAATAAATAAAATACATTTGGAACATTTAAAACGAATCCTCAGTTTGTGTTCACTATTATTTGATTGAAAACAACAACAACAATAAAACAAAGACAAACTCTTATATTAAACAAAGAAATATATATTTTTTATTAACAAAAGTTGCGCTAGCCTCCGCTATCGTCCTGTCAATCATCTTGCTCGCGGATATGAGTTACAGTAAAACATTCACCACCATCGGTACCCACCCTCAGCCGATTTGCATGACAGTATTTGCAATGACCACCCCTTGTCCAAAACTGAGCGTATTGTAAAGAGAAGTTATGACTGCTGCTTATTTACACTTGACCGAACATTGGTCTGTGCTTCACACCCGCATCACCACACAGATTTAACTCCGCACAGTTAAATAAAACAGGCTGGGTGCTGATTAATATTTCATATTTCTGATATAATTTTTTTCTGTGAAGCGCGTTAAGTTGCACAGAAGAAAGCCCGATCTAGGACCTGCCCTTTACAGTTTAAGAAGCGGTAGCCTACTACTGCTATAGAGGACAATTTTTTTGTTGAACAGACCTGGGGAACGACAGATGACGTCACATGCTCAGATTTGCTTGACCAATCGGCGATTTGTAAACCACAAACGAAAAAAATGAGAAATCTAGCCGAAATCTCATTTTCCGTGCATTAATCTAAACAAAAAAAAAACGAATGAATTATCTTTTCTCGTTATTCCATTCCAAATAGGAAACGAAATGATCACAAAATGCTCCGTTCGACTTTTCTGACACCCTTTACTCTTCCCTGATAATGACCTCTGACCTACTTCCTGTAAGATCTGAATTTCTGCGGTTTGAATTTTAGAATATTGAATTTGATGCTCCGAATTTCTTCTTCATCTGAAATCTTGAATCTGTATTTTCAAAAACTGAATATTTCCAGTCTATTCATTCAGAACAAAATATCTGCTGTTTGAAAATACATGTCTATACAATTTCGACATAAAAACATTTCAGATGTGTTAAATTTCAAATTTTCTATATTCAAGATTTAAAAATTTAAATTCAGAACTATGTAAAATTCAGCATAATATTAAATTTTGTTAGATTACAAATTCAGATTTACACAATTCAAATTCAGATCATTATGTCATATTTCTAGCTCCATAGTGGTTTAGACGCTTATATGGTGTGGAAATGAATGGGTCTTTATCATCGCTGGAGTGAACGACAATACGATCGCAAATGGACAAGCAAGCGAACATGACACACGAGCATATTCAAGCAAAAGCTAGCATAAATTAGTTCTGTGAAACAAAACAAAACAAAACCAGTGTTACTCGCCTATCGAGAAGAAATAAAGCAACCTCGGCCTTCGCTCCTTGAGTTCTCTCCAGCGCTGGAACGCTGATCCGATATTTACACGGGTCCTACTTCTTGCCTGATCATAAGCCTTCTTTTGTTCCACAGACATTTTCCACATTTGTTTTTTATCTGCCATCTCTCTCTTTCTGTCATCGCTCGGCTAATGTCCGTACTTTGTGTCCTGTCTTTTGAATAATAACGTGCACTGGCGCGCTCTCTTCTCCCTAGTAGACACGCCCCTTACTGCTGATTGGCTATACGTTTGTTATTGTACTCGACCTAGTCACATTTCTAAAGCAGTTTTAAAAATAACACTTACCCCACATTTAAATCTGCAACATTTTTAAAAACATCAAATATTAGATCAAATGAGCGCAGAATCAACTTTGCTGCTGCCTGTAATCATGTCAAAGATCAGACAAATTTCCACGTGCATCTTGAAAAGCTGATGTTTTGGAAAGTGCTGAGGCAAGTTTTTGTGCCATCTAGTTGTTTAGAGGAAAATAAAATCAAAGGAGCCTTTTACCCCGTTGAGCCTTTAGCCCTGTTGTACCCTACTAATAAACAGCCAATGTCCTAGTAATATGCATGCTAATAAGCAACTAGTTAATAGCGAGAATTGAACCCTAAAATAAATTACTTACTTATAAGTAAACTGAATTGAATTACCATTGAACTGAACTGAACTGAAGTTAACTGAGCTGAATAATGACACTATTGTCTTCTGTTGAGCTGCTTATAGCTGAATTGAACGCATTTCATAATTGATGAACCTTACACAGTTATTAAACTGAACTGAATCAACACTGAACTGACTGAATAGTGTTTGATTTTGATTTTGGTTTTGCAAATCCTAAATCAGTAGCACAGGAATTCTTGTTTTAGCTCAAAACAATCTAAGCTCTCTGCTTAGACACACACACAGTGTCTTCTCATTAGCGCTTTGTGTTTTAATCAGTGTACTAAACCTAATTAACAGGTACGCAGAATGAGAAAAGGTTGAAGGTCAAGATAATAGCAGGCACAGGCTAACAAACACACATTATGTCTGTTCTTGATGTCCACCCTTTTCAATGGCTTCAACACACACACAGATGCCAAGTTTAAATGTCAAGAAACAAGTGTGTATGTGGGTGCGTGTATGCTGATAGCCAGACTATTAGCAAATGTTTCAGTGAGTTAGCTCTAATTCAAGCCGTTAGCATGTTTTAATAAAGAGTGCAGGGGAACGATTGCCATTCATCGATAGTGACAACGCCACAGTTTACACAGCAACATATTAGTGTTTAAGGGAAAGACCTTGTTCTCATGGGAAGAAACACAAAACCAAGGCTCTAATAAGATCCAAAATGGCCTCATAAAACACAGACACACACTCGCACACCCTCTAATTCCAACAACTTTAATGTCTCGGGCCTTCTACAGTGCCCTTGTGGTGTAGTAAAAACATTCTAGAGTTTCCTAAATGTAATGACCTGCTCTGAATCAGGAGCTTTATACAGATCTCCCGGCCAGCTCTAAAGTTTAGAAGCCAGAGGTGTTGAAAATGTCTGCTAGGCACTTCATAGCTCCTGGCTTTTCTTGTTTTTATCTTTCACCTATAAAGAAAATGGTATGAGTAGACACTATAGAGGTTTTGTGGAAGTGTGGGTATGCTTATATCTTACATTGAAATCACAACAACACATTTGTGGAGAAAAAACAAACAAACAAAGAGAACAAAAGAAAACACATTATTGCTGTTCAGGTTCAATCCCAATCACATCCTTGTATTACCTGCTGGTGCTAGCATGCCGAGGGTTAGCTAACAGATGAAGTATGTGCCCTTAAGGCTATCAGGACCGGAATGCACCAGCAAGCTGTAACTAAATCACATAAGAGCCATCCTTGTTTTGTGACATAAACTATGCACGCTATGAAGCCGTTAACAGACCAGCATTAGATAAAAGGAAACCTGACTTTAAAGAATGTTAAGAACCATGTAGGATGCTATTTGCACTATTTTAGTTTTGACAGCTTTGATAATGAGAATTAATACAATAATTTACTGACAGGACGAGAAGCACACCCTTTTTTGTGGTCATATCTTTCACTTGCTTCATGGGAACAAGATACCATGCTGACAGTTCCTCATTCTTGCTAATTGGGAAATTATGTTTATCTCAAACCTTTCATTCATCCAAGTTCACTTTCAAGTCAGATTTGACAAGGAAATATCAAAATACAGAAAACTGTGCAGTTTTATACTGCAAGTATACTTATAAGTTTTCTTTAAGTGAACATAACGTCATACTTATAGACCTGGTTTCATAGACAGGACTTAGATTAAGCCAGGATTAGGCCTTAGTTCAATTAGGACATTTAAGTAGCTTTTATAAACGTGCCTTAGAAAAAAACAGTACTGGTGTGCGTCTTGAGACAATAGCACTGACATTTTAAAAGATGTGAGAGCAAGTTGCTCTCAGTTAAAACAGCTCAAACATGCATTTTAGACTAGGACTTAAGCCTTGTCTGTGAAACCGGGGGATAGTTTACTATTTATATATTATTTTTGCACTTTAAGTATACTACTTTAAGGCCCGCCCAATTGTCCCAACGGCGGTTTCCGATAAGCGGGTAAAGGTCTCTGCGCGTTCTGTCTTTTCAGCGTGGTAAAGTAATTTAATTCCAATTTACTTTTATCCGACTCCATTTTATCATGACCTCGAATTTAGGTTAGAATGCCGATTTGGTCATTTTGTATAATAGTTGAGGACCCACCCACCACAGTAAGCAAACTATCTCTAAACTCTTGAAACCTTTATACCTTTTGGTTTAATGTGAACAATTATCATACAATATTATACATGTTTGGTATCATTTGAAATGTCTCTAAAGCCTTTCTTCTGTCGCACTGAGACATTTCAAATGATACCAAACATGTATAATGTTGTTTGATAATTGTTCACATTAAACCATGTAGATTTTGGGTGAATTTCAGGTCATCACAATATGTGGAGAGGAGAGATGGGGGAAGAGGCAATGAAGGGAAAGAAATGTAAACTAAGGCAATACTTGGGTGATCAAGTGTGATTTCATCTTGGATGGGGATGCTACTTTTGCAAGAGAGAGATCAAATGTTAATTTCCTTTGTTTTCTTAGAGAGCCATCTCTTACAGTTTCTCCAGTCTTACACTACTATGTTCCTATTTATGAATTATTTTGTATACCTGAAATATACCTTTAACTGTATACTTTAACTTTACTTTTACTGTACATAACTCTTTCCATTTTAAAAACATTTTATTCTAGCTTCATGCATCCTTTTTTTGTCAACACTTGAATGTGGGTATGCTTTAAAAAACAACAACAACATTTTAAACAAAAAGCTGAGAAAATCGCATTTTTGTCAAAGACTTCGATTCAGAACGATGATCAAAACACTGATGGAGTAGATCGAGTCCATCAACACCCGCTAAGCTTCAAAGTCGTTTCCTCTTCATGGTTCATTTCATTCAGTAACGTTAGGCAGTTTTGATTTATTTGCTGTTTAATGTTTGATGAACGCATTGTTTTACATTTGCGTAAGCAATGATTCTATCACTTGTGTTTTGACCCAGAGATTCTGTACTCTTTCAGAAGATGCGTAATAGCGCCCCCTACCATATAACAGTGAAAACATGGATAGATGGAAAATTCAGTTAATGGCGGGGAAAGAGTAAAGTAGATTTGAAATAAATTCCTATGTAAACTACACAAAATTCAGATACTCAGAATTAGGAATATATCTGTTTTCTTTATAAATCAGTATTTTCAAACAATGTAAGTGTTTAAGACTGTATGTAAAATTATGTGAAAAAAGTATTTAATAGGCTACTCAATCACAACTACAAATATAGCCTACTTAGAATACTTAATTATAATTTTAAGTATATCTCGATCAAACGATTGAGTACAATTATAGGCCAAATATACTTTTCTGTCAGTTTAAGTCAAGTAGGACTATACTGTGCAATCTTAAGTATATTTCTGAGAAGTATACATAAAGTATATTTCTGAGAAGTACATAAAAAGTAGACTGAAAATTTTTTTTGTTTAAAAGAAGTATACTAATAGCACACTTGAATAAACTTCTTTTTCCATAAGGGTTACCAGCAGAACAATGGGAGAATCAGTATCTGTACAGCTGAAGAAGCACAAAAAGTCTGAATCCAGAAGACAGAAAGACCATCAAAGTCAAGCGTAAACATAAATATAGCAAATATTTGGATGATGGAGAGAATCCTGAGTAGTGTTCTGTAAGTTGCTTCTATTTTGTTGGACAGATAAGGAAATTCATTATTGTGTAGACCGCTCTTTCAAAAGTATCACTGTAATTTACATAAAATATAGAGATGCTTATGCTGATCCATGTTAACAGATGGCAGTCTAGCACCACTGTCTTATCATGAAGAACAGCGATGCTCAAGGCCACACCACACCACACCACACCAAGACGATGGTCAGCCTTTGGGCCAACGTTGGGCCCTCGGTAAGCGTCTGCCAGCTCAGTTTTTGCACAAGTCAGTGGCTTTTTGGCTGATATTGAATTGGCGTTAAACAGTCGGTGAGACAGATCACTCTGATTGGCTGTTCAGCTTAGAGAACAAGTGCACGAGCTAAAGAACTAGCTAGAGAACTACCGAATGCCCCTTAAACCAATGTTAATTTACACAACTTGAATTGCTAAAACATGTAAAACTTAAGATTAATAAATGCTGCAAAAGTTAATTGTTAGTTCATGATAATGCATAAGCCAATTGAAAATAGTTATTGTAAAGAGTTACCATTTTTTCCCCCTCACAATTATTTGACCACTTAACTGAATGGCTTTTGTAAGTCCATCTGAATTTTGTAGAATCACTTCATTAATGGCGTTTTGTGAAGCACACTGGTCAAATTGCACCCAGCTGCTGTTGCCATGGTTTCATATCTTCAATCTCTGGTTTTTACTGTTTGTCTCTAATACCCATGCTGCTGAATGTTAAAAAGACAAAAGGTCCCCACTCAATGAGCACAGGCACCGCTGTAAATTCAAATGAGATGGGCCTTATATCAAACCACCCACACACAAACATACTGTTTTAAACAAAGTTAGAACAATACGTTGCATGTGTGGGAGTTGAGCTCAGGGAAATGAGACGCAGAATGTCTGATGTATTATTCTACAAAGAAATACATGCACATGTGCTCCATATGAAATATTAATGAAACTCTACACACATCCATTTTTTTTTTTCACAGGATACATTTTTTTATTTCCTCCCCAAATTATTAATGCAATGGATACCAGATTATGTGTGTGCATTAGTTGATAACAGGCCTTTGAAACACTATCTTCTTGTGTTATCACGTTATGATAGCTAAGATTTTGTCTTTAAAAAAACATTTGATCGATTCTAATGATACTCTTTTATTTAGCACGGCACATGCGATGGTTGCAACATACATGTTCATACTCATTCTCATCATCATGTGCTCAGTTTATCTCGCCTTCCATTAGGCCCACATTGCCTTAGTGTGATTTTAGGCACATTTTATCATCTGTTGTTCAATGTCAACTGCTTCATGAGCGGAAAAATTTTATGTTGCCAGGTTTCAAGTTGCTATAGCAACACATGACAGGAAACACATGATACCTGAAATAGAAAAGCTCCTCTTCACAGGGATTCAGACATTCCTCTTCATTGAAAGGACTGAGATGAGCCTGACTGTAGGTGTGTGATTGTTTACCTTACCTTGTAAATTTGATTTCCCACTAGCAGTAAAACGCTCTTAACGACCAGCACAGTACAAGGCATCCCACTGTAATGGGTTTTGGGAAATAGCACTGTAACTTTTATCACTACTGCATACTGCATCCAAGAGAGAAGGCAGGAAATACAGCGGCATGTCCATTATGTTTCTCTCGTTATCTTAAGATGGTACACTAAGTGTACTTTGTAAGCAGTATTTAAGCAAAGCATATAAATTTTTTGCGACTAAAAACGCAGAGATAGCTACTGCAGAAGAATGGAAAAGAATGCAGGGTATTGTAGCACATTTGTTAAGAGTTAAACTTCATTTAACCTTATAAAGCCAGACATCTCTCTCTCTCTCTATTCCTTATACAACTTTCATAAATGAAATTTTTTTTTGAACCATTAGACAAAATAAAAAATGAAAAACAAAAAAGTTTGTTATATTCTCTGGCTCTGTAGGCATCTTATAACAGTTCCCACACGAGTGATTATCATAACAGTACATGCTAATCAATGTCTTGAGGATAGTTAACTCCACATCAGCTACATCAATTCATCAACTAACCATTCAGAAACGTCCTGTCGCATTCTGCATGTTGTCACTTCTTAGTGAGTCTCTCCATCATTGTCCGATTCCGGTTTGAACATAAAAGGCTGAATGGTTTCGGACATTTTCAGTGCGTGTCTGCATCAGGTAATCAAGCTGCTAACACGAGCTCTTAAAGCTCCGCCTTCTTCTTGAAAGGGGTCCGTGAGCAGTAGCTCATTTGCATTTAAAACGGTTTGTTTTTGCTCACCCTCAGAAAGTGACAATTTTAACATGCTATGAAAATGATCTGTATTTTGAGCTAAAACTTCACATACACACTCTGGGGACATCCGAGACTTATTTTACATCTTGTAAAAAGTGGCATTATAGGACTCCTTTAAGACTCATATACTATGATATATGAGAATATGGAGCTCATACTCCAGGAGGAGGAAAACACCTCAGAATTGTATATGGCAAAAAAGTAAGATTTAATAAATAATTATAATAGATAATTTTGATACCTGTAGCTTGTAATGTAAATAAATGAGAACATTATAACAGTATAGCAGACTATTACATAAAAAGACTATTTCTCCCAATAATGTCTTGTAAGATGATATTGAAATGCTTAGTTTTATGGTCACAGCTCTAGTTTTTATTGTGAGGGGCAACACAATGCAATACAATGATGATTGAGAGATGTACAAATAAACATTCCTCAAAAGACTGATGTATCATATTTTCACATTTTAACATGTTTTTCTAATAAAATAAAAAAATGATGTGTGGATAATCAGGTAAACTTAAAGGGATAGTTCACTCAAAAATGAAAATGATCCCGTAATTTACTCACCCTCAAGCCATCCTAGGTGTATATGACATTCTTCTTTCAGACGAATACAATCGGAGTTAAATTATAATGGCAGTGAATGGCTGCCCAAAATCTGAAGCCCAAAAAAATGCATCCATCCATTATAAAAGTAATCTACATGGGGTCGATGGGTTTTTGTAAGAAAAATATCCATATTTAACACGTTATAAAGTCGCAGCAGTTACTTTATAAAAATCAGTAATTTCACAGCAAAAGACACATTTTTAGAATGATACTAAAAGCCCCTTGCTTATTTACTTAAAAGGTATGAACTATCAGCTATAGGGCAGAAGGCATGTAAAAAATTGTGGTCAGGTTTTCAGTAAAGTTTTGCTGGTAATTTAGGGGGCTTATAAATTAAAGTATCAAATATGATAAAGTAGGCTTATAAGGTTAACATGGCATGATAAAAAAGTGGTGCTTTATGAGCAAGCTGAGAAAGCAGTGAAAAGATTTTTTGTTAATTTTTTTTTAGCTTTTACGTGGATAACGTAAGGTACAAACAAGCACAGAATTCTTGTGTGTGACAGCTATTATCTATTTTTCTATGCATTATGTATTAATCTCCAGGAGATAATGATTGTATGATGGCATGTTGAAAATGCATTCTTTTCATGTTAAGCAAGATCACAGCAAATAACATGACATGACAGCATCATAGAGGATTAGTGCAAATCATAATTCCTAGTCAATATGTAAAAAGAAATTCCACTGAGATCAACAAATTTCTTTTATACATGAACTGTCAGCTGTCTTGTAAATCTTTTATGTCTAGCTTGATCTTCAACATTTTGTTTGGTTTAAAGCCAGTCAAAACAAGTTGATGAGAGTTTCATTTAATATAAAGCACATTTGCTCAAGTCAGTCTTCTATTATTACAACCTGTCATGGATTTGTTTCTGTCACTGTCAGACTTCTGCTTTTGTATAATGTCATAAAAGAAAGAGAGAGGGGAGAAAGAGAAAACTTTAAAAGAAATCACAAATGTCACACACACACACACACACAATGGTAATAATGGTATGCCAGATATCGTCAATGACAATAACTGACCTGTGGCTCAGCTGATTTTAGCTGAACATCAATATACAAGACCTGGCAGACAGGGCCCTGAAATTTTCACGAAAATAAGGGAGGAGTTCAAGAAGTGTAATTTTGGCTTGCAGTCAAGCATTTTCTAAAAACAGTAATTTCAGTCAAGTGACAAAGATCATCCAAGTTTTGCCCTGGTTGCCAAGGAAACATGACATCATGGTCAAGAGAGAGAGAGAGTTGGCCTTGAGGTCTTTCTCCATGTGTTTCAATTTGTCTCTGGTTGGATTAAGCAACATCATCCAATCAATCCGTTTTTTTATTTCATTATCAGTATTTTTTGTTACTTTGTGGTCTGTTATAAGAATATAAAACTCAACAATGGTAATACATATAATAATATGTGCAGCAATAATGCAGATACAAATGTAAACATTCAACCATATGAACTCTTCCCTAAACCGTTTCACATGTTTCTGTTTTCTTAGCGAGTAATCATATCTAACTCACTTTTAAGCAGTTTAAATTAGTTTAAATAAGTTTACCATTAGGTATAATAAACTATAATAATGAACAGCATAACCTCGAAAGTCAGTAATATATATATATATATATATATATACACACACACACGTTTCAGTATTGCGTTAATTCATAAAAAGGTAACTAATTGCATTACTTACTTTTTAAGAAGAGTAATGCATTACATTACTTGTGTTACTTTTTCTCACATGGGCTGGGCTTGCTTGTTTGTTTTTTAATAACAAAAATATAATCAATTACCCTCGCACACCTGCAGGTAATGGATATGTGCGTAGGAGAAAGAACCAAAAAAAGTCAAAAAAAAAAAAAAAGAAAGTCCCGCACACTATCTACTTACAAAAGTATCAAAAATTGCTCTATTTGCTATCAGGCATATACACACTATTCAAAACACAGACACATTTAAAAACAACTCATGACCAATCACTGAGAAGATCCATCAATTATCAATCACAATCACTGATTTCATACATCATCATATAAAAGGGGATATTGAGAATTCATCATTCATGTCAAAAGGTGATAACGTTAAAAGCATTAAAAAAAAAAAAGTAACAATAGCATCACAAAGGATAATGTTTCATTCATAACAAAAGATCAAATCTAAAGTAAACAAATATATTGAAAAAGTTGTATCACTCTGTAGCATCACAAAAATAAATGGGAACACAAAGTAACTTGCGTACATACTTGCGTAACTCAGCTATTTTGTTGTAAATTTAAAAGTAATGTGTTACTTTACTAGACACATGAAAAAGTAATCTGATTATCGCTTGCTGCACCTTTAATTCATGTTCATAATATAGTGTATTCACTAATGTGAATTTATAAGTGAAATATTAAAAATGATATGTAGTAATTAATTTTTATCTAGATTAAAGATAATAGAAATGCTGTAAAAATTGTTCATTGTTAGTTTATGTCAGTAATAGCTAAAGTCAATGTATAGAACCTTACTCTGAATTGTTATCCGTGTTAAACAATTCTAAATGGTTAATGCTGTATTTTGTTTTATTTTTGTGATTTGTGGCAGTTTATTGGCTCCACACTCTTTGAGGTTGTTTTTTTGGTTTAACAGAAGCTTTTACTCTCCAATTAAATGTCAAAACTGAATTTGTAACTATAGTTGAATGTAATCAAAGCTAATTAAACATTCATCAATCATAGTCATATCTGTAATCTAGACTAATTAACATTCCCCACTGAGCTGTGGTGTTTCCTCTCACTCCCCCTTTTTCTCTGGGATTTCAAACCTGTCAACATTTCCAGCAGTGTTAAATATCCACAGCAAGTCAGTTCTAACTTGGGTCTTCATAACACCTTCACCAACACCCTGATGTTGTTTTCATGAGCACTCATTCATTAAAATCCTCCCTGACTTCACTCTCTTCAACCAATCACCTCAAGCAATCATGAAGTCATACAGGTGGTATGTTTATTTAAAATATAATTTATTTCAACTTGGTCTCATTTTAATCAAGGCCACACAGGGTGAGATGGAGTTACCAGAGCCTTCATGAGTGTGTGTGTTTGAGAGCCTCACAGCATGATGGATTACGCCTGGCCAGGTGACAGAGCTCAAGGAAATCTGTTTCTCTCTGAGAGATGCTTGGAATAGTAATATGTGTTTTTAAGTTTTAAAACACAAACAAAAAGACAAAGTCTTACTGAATGTAAAGAGAATCTTCCACACCAATCGCAAATCTGTATTATGAGAGAAATGTATTATGAGAAGTGCCCTAACCAACTATATTAGATTTCCATGCTTCACAGTATGCTGCTGAACACACTCACACGAAAATGCGTATCAATAATACGAGTGTGCAATGTTGTGGAATCTATACGCCAAAATGAGTTTTGGTGTGCATATGATACGCACTTTATGGCGTATTATACGCACAAACCCCCCACCCCCATCCTACCCAAGAGCGTGTCATATACACGCCATAAAGTGCGTATCATATGCACGCGAAAAACTGCGTACCATATGAATACATTGCACACTATACTAATACTAATGATATTGATACGCATTATCTTGCGATCGTGTTGTGCATGGGCATGTGTGTGTTGTTGTTGACACATCTGACAAAGCCTCATCCTGGAGACATTCAGGGATGTCCTGAATGAAACGATGTTTAAAAATACAAAAACTAATAAAGAATAAAACTTTTTTTTTTTTACAGCATTTATTAATCCATGCAATTAAAGTACTATTGTTCATTGATAATTCTTGTTTGTTCCTAATACATTAAATGCAATTTGAAATGCTAAAAGCGTAGAAATTTACATTTATAAATGCACACGTACTGTCCATTGTTGTTTCATGTTATATTAACAAATTTTAATAAACTGAACCTTATTGTAAAGTGTTACCAAAACAATAATAACATCAACAGAAGTCTGTGGTGACACTCCTGACTTCTTCTCCTGCCTCCCGATCTCAGAGTGTGTTCTCCAGTACCCTGTAAGAAAGAAACATCTCCTTAATTCAAGTTACTCAGCGACTTACTGGTGTTAGTGTGCGTGTGGTGCAACGTACCTGTATTGGACAGCTTCATCTTCTTCTTCATCTGCTTGGTCGTGTCTACCTGAAAATACTTTCCTTGCCAGTCACCTGTTCAAATAAACTTGTGTTGTTGTTACTATTCCATGTCTGTGTTTCCTGACATGGCAAGCCCTAATTCACAAATATAGATTGCAGTTCATTCTCCACTAAACTGCTCTGCACTGTCCTTACTTTGTCTTGTTCTGTGCTGTTGTATCTGTACGGTACTAAGCTGTTTGCACTCATTTGCACACATGCACCCTTTTGTAGTTCTGTGTTAGTAATGAATTTTTTTCTAATTTAATTTGTCTTCTTCTTGTCTTGTCATTTGCTGTTGTTTTTATATAGCACCGTGGTCCCGGAGGAATATTGTTTTGTTTCAATGCGTACAAGCTGTATATTGTTGAAATAAAAATAGAGCCAATCTGACTGGCTCTGACTCAGCGCGTGTCTGTGTGTGCGCTGCAATAGGCTAATGTGTGTGACTTCACTGATCTGCTTTGAAGCTGTTTTCAACTCATTAGCACATATGGTAAATACATATGCACACGCTGCATACGCCTTTGTGGCTTTGTGTGTTTCACATCTGTTGTGGATGAATGTATAGTATTAAACATGAGCTTCCCTTTTGATGAAACACCTTTAAAACTATTCAACAATAAACACATTTAGTCGAGACTAACTTTTTGGCCTTGAGCAGCAAACTGGTCTGTTTAAACAGTAATGGGTTTCACACACACCTTACAAAGCAGTCCATTGATAAACAGTCACCCTTTTCTTAATGTGAGTGTGTGTACGTGTACTCTGCTCTACCTGTGTGAAAGGCTGTTGTCAGGGGAATACAACTCGGAAAGTTGTCCCAGACCCTAAGCTGGGCCCACTAAGGCCCTATAGTATGATATAACATACTCATTGGGCTCGGGGGAAAGCAGGCCCACCCAACATGGAACTATATATTAGTAAATGTCATACTTTTGTGCATGTGTGCACAAAAGTTTGTGTATGTGCATTATAGCTATTTTCCTGAAAGTTTGTTCTTCCCAAAAACACGAACATAATTGTGTGCGCTGTTTTTTTCATTGGCTCTTTAAATCATGAAAGGGTGTTAAATGTATCCATTAAAATAATCCACCCACTTTTACACACTCTCATTTGGTTAAGTCTAAAACCATCTCCAGCAACCCGACCAAAACATGTGAGTAAACATCCTCTCAAACACACACACAATCTGCAAATCGTTTGAGACGCTTCAGAACGTTGATATTGATCGTGCGCTGCACATCTGGATACTCTTTCCATAAAGTTTTAAACACTGGGGTTGTGAAGAGGTGACTCAGTAGCTCAGATAATAGATGCGGAGGATACAGTAGCTGCAAAAGACATTCACATGCTTCACCAGCTTTAATAATGGATTCCTGTTCTGGTGGGTGTTGTAATGGCATCTAATTTTCAGTATTTGTTGCTTCAATGCTACATATGTTTTCACAGTATCTGAAATATCAATATACAACAAATCGTCTTACACTCATTACAATATGTTTTGTCTTGTTGGCACAGAAACTCTTGCAACTGTAGCTTCAGGGCTTTGATTTCTGGAAGAGGCTCGACAGAAAAACGCATTGACACACTTCTCACATACCCACCATATTTTCCAGGCTAAATCTGGCTAGAATAAAAATTAATCTGCACTGAGACTTTGAATTTCACATGTCCAGTTGAAATTGTGGCAAGCACTTAAAGGGATAGTTCACCCAAAAATTCATAATTTTCTCACCCTCATGTCATTTCAAACCGGTATGACTTTTTCTTCATATGCATAGCACATAAAGGTATTTTTTATATCTATTTAATTAAAGTCAATGGACCCATTTGACTTCATTGTATGGACAAAACAGGTCTTCAAGTTACATTCGGTCATAATATTCTTCAAATATCATTTTTGTGTGAAATCTCCCTTTAATATATGTTTGTTTGCATTTACTTTCAGACCCACATGCGTAATAACATACATTGATCTTTTTGATGACAGACCGCTTCACTTCATGCACCCTCTGTCATTACACACACGTCATGCATGCGCATAAACACAAATTTACAAAGAACAGATATGACATTCACACTCCCCTGTAAAAACCAGGGCGTATCCCTATGACTAAATTAACCCTATCATGCTGGTCCTGTGGGTCAGTGATGTATAGCTATGGTCAGAGCAGAATGTACCACTCTGGCTTTTGTTTGAACTATCACTATGGCTACAGTACAGTTATTTGGGGCCATGTGCCATGTGTTACATTTCCTTCTCTGACCACAGCCTGTGCACGATAACAGGCCCGAACATAATGGCATTAGTCCCTCTTTACCTTGCAAATGACAAATGTGCTAAATACTGTACCAATAGAGTAGACGGGTATTTATAACCTCTATGAGAAGATTCACATCAGAAAGTGATCAGAAACACAGATTCCACTTCATAAAATAGGCATTGCGAACTTAGCAACTGATATAAGCTATATACATCATACATATCAGCAAGGAGTGAAACTCTTACGCCCTCGACATCTGCTTTCTAGTCGCCTCAGCAAGAAAAACCTTGCCGTTATCGAACAGCATACAGAAAGCTTTAAAGCATCCGTTTGTTTGTGTTACTCGCCATGGAGATTACGGTTTTATGAGCCAATCTGCTGCTCAGTAATACGATTCTTCCTTGCCATCTCTGGAGAGGATAATTTACGGTTTACGGTGCCCTCAGAAGGGAAAACATAACATAATAAATAACATTATGTAGCTTAAATAACATTAAGTTGCTTAAAGGCACTTCAATGACATTGAAATCTAGTGCAATTAATCAACAACTTGGCAAATAACACAAAGCTGTAGAAGAATCGTTCTGTGTAGGTGACTGGTTGTGTCTGAGTTTGCAGTTTTGCACTATTTTTCCTGAATTGCAGTGAGCTTTTAGTATCAAGTTACAAATCTGTCTAATATGTTCTGAAAACAGTTGCAACTGACTTGATCTTGATAAAAGAAGCTTTAACAGTATAGTTCACCCAAAAATGTACATTCTGTCATCATTTACTCCTAATATCGTTCCAAACCTTTCATTCTTTAATATAAAAAATAATATATTTTTGCTTATGGCTAAAAGGCTATACATGGCTAATCAAACTAAGCTGTTAATGTTATCAATAGCCTATATGATAAGGTTTTCAAATTAAAGGGTTAGTTCACCCAAAAATGAAAATTCTGTCATTAGTTACTCACCCTCATGTCGTTCCAAACCCGTACGACTTTCGTTCATCTTCGAAACACAAATTAAGATATTTTTGATGAAATCTGAGAGCTCTCTGACCTCTCCATAGACAGCAATTTAATTAACACTTTCAATGCCCAGAAAGGAAGTAAAAACATCTTTAAAATAGTCCATGTGACTCCAGTGGTTCGACCTTAATTTTACGAAGCAAAAAGAATCATTTTTGTGTGCAAAAACAAACAAAAACAACGACTTTATTCACAATTTTGTTCTAGCCTGTATCAGTCTCCTACGCAGTGCATCGCTTTCGAGTTCTGCGTAGTTAAATTTGTAAACTATTTTTTAATTTAGTCTCAGTCTTAGTCCTGTCCTGATCAAATGTGCTTTTTAGTTTTTTATCATATTTAGTCAACCTTGTCCAGTTTTTGTTTAGTCAAGTTTTTGTCAAGATTGATAATCCCGATTATTTTGCTCAAAATTATAATCTCAACGATTGGATTGTTGTCATTTGAGAAATGTATTTTTACATTTCATCAGAATTGTTGCACTTTCACATATAAGCACAAATCACAAGAGTGTCGACCCATATGCATGGTTTATTTTACCTCATCTAGCTTTATTTTTTATTATAGGCTATTCTTCATATAGCCTATAGGCCTAATAGAAAAATAAGAAACTGCAAAAATTACCACTTTCAAGGTCCAAAAAGGTAGTAAAAACATTGCAAAAATAGTCCACGTGACTCCAGTGGTTCAACCTCAATTTAATGAAGCGACGAGAATACTTTTTGTGCGCAAAAACAAACAAAAATAATAACTTTATTCAACAATTAGGTTGCAGCTCCCACGCATGCGTTGTGGTGCTCACGTGAACAGCATTGGCTGCCTTAGATCTCGAGAGCACTGCACTATTTACAACGGAAACTGCGTAGGAGACTCGCAGAGGTCAAGCTACACTCTTAAAAATAAAGGTTCTTTGGCGGGGTGTATGATTCCATGAAGAACCTTTAATATCCAAAGAACCTTTCCATTGCACAAAGGGTTCTTTGTAGTGCAGAAAGGTTCTTTAGACAATAAAATGGTTAGAAAAGAATGGTTCTTTAAAGAACCTTTCACAAAATGGTTCTTCAGGGAACCAAAAATGGTTCTTCTATGGCATCGCCATGAAAACCCCTTTTTGGTTCTTCCTGGCATCTTTATTTTTAAGGGTGTAGACCGAAATTGTTGAATAAAGTCGTTATTTTTTTGTTTGTTTTTGCGCACAAAAAGTATTCTCGTCACTTCATAAAATTAAGGCTTAACCACTGTAGTCACATGGACTATTTTAACGATGTCTTTACCACCTTTCTGGGCCTTGAAAGTGGTCATTAAAATGCTGTCTAAAATGCTGGGGTCAGAGAGCTCTCGGATTTCATCAAGAATATCTTAATTTGTGTTCCGAAGATGAACGAAGGTCTTATGGGTTTGGAGGGTGAGTAATTAATGACAGAATTTTCATTTTTGGGTGAACTAACCCTTTAACAGCCGTCAAGGATCACTAGTGATGAGTAAGCACTTTGTGAGAAACTGAAGAATCTTTTAATTATCAATGAATAATTTAACGTTTCAAGAAAAGCATGCAGCCGTTTGTTGTTCTAACAGCTGCAAAGTAGACAGTTTCGAGGCCGTGCATATAAACCACCTCAATCACACCAGATATAAAGAGGACCCAGTAGAACCATAAAAGGACAGTTCACCCAAACATGAACATTCTGTCATCATTTACTCAACCTTATGTCATTCAAAACATATATAACTTCATTCATGATTTTGGTTACCATTGGCTTCCATTGTATGGACCAACAAAAAAAACTTAGACAATTCTCAAATTTCTTCCTTTGTGTTCTGCAGAATAGAGAAACAACATGATGAACTCCAAGATGTCCAAACAACAAAAACAGCAGACATTTTGTTTTCCTTTATTTTGTTCAAATAAATTCAACACTGTATGTACCTCCTTGTCATTCTTTTTCTCACTGCATTTCATTCTCATTCCTTTTTTCTCTATTTGTTCTGACACCCAGCTTGTTGTGGGTGGTTCTGAACATCTGTGTGTTGGAACAAAACAAGAGGCAATTTCTGGGTGGATGGTATTTTCCACAGTCATTTTTGTGAGGTCATCGTGCAGTAAGACTCGCACCATTAGATTATCTGGAAGAACACATGCAATATCTCTCCACAGTTCATACACATGCTAGATATACAGTATGGCAATAAATCAAACGATAATTTAATGAATTATTAAGTCATTACTTCTGTGACTAGTGAATGATTCCACATCCTATATAAATATTAATAATATAAACATTAACATAATAAAAATTAGATTAGTGTATCGAAATGATGGAACACGCACAGCCTAACAGGTCATTGCATTATAAAATGATTCTGTTAATATTGTGCAAGCACAGCCCTATTAAGAATAATTATGGCATCATAAAAATACTGTTCATTTATTTCTGCCACTTCATTTTACATTAAAAAAACTTCTAAAGAAAACAGAGAAATATTAGTTTCAAAATTAGACTATGGCTGTATTGACTCCACAGTTCACACAGTTCAATGCAAAACATGCATAAATGCTTTTGTTAAATTTCCAATGATTGCGTGAGCATTCATCACAAACAAAACTCAAGGGACATGTGCTGTATCTGAACTTAATTAGCAAGGCAAAATGAAACTGATGACTGTTGATTTATAACAGCGTTTGTGTATATGACAAAACTGAAGATCATCTGGACAGAGACAGAAGAAAAAGTTTCTCATCTATTCTTCAAGACATTTGAACCCAAACATTTATAGAAAGAGTGTTCAAGACAAAGGGAAGCTGGAAATGAGGCCTATAGCAGGTTCTTTTGTCTTACATATAAGAAGTCAGTGGAGTCAGGAGAGGTTTCATCAGTAGAGCAGTTAGTTTAGCTTAATGCATGTGTTTGCTTGAATGCTCTTTGAAGTCATCCCTAATGTGCTTTTGATATGTCAGGCATTATGGGTAATTATAGTATACTTCGCTACTCGTTGAGAGAGAAATAAAGAGGGAGGGATAGTGAGAGAAACAGAAAAAGAGAAATAGACATTCCCTGAGGTGTATTATTATCCTGCTTTCATCGTCTAATTTCTGCAAAACAGCTTTTGTATCATTTGTTAGAACAAAGGCAACAGAGAGAGACAGAGCAACTGAGAGAGAAAGAGAATATTAAAATTTTATTAAAATGAATAAGGGTCTTGATGGCCTAAAGCTCATAAGATATTGGAACAATATAATTATACATTATTAAACTTGCCTCTGCCAGTAATGCGGAATAAGCTGCAAGAGTTTAAGACCATTATCTCATAGGCCTCAAAAATAATTTTGTATCCATAAAAAATCCATAAATCCAGTGCAACCATTTGTTCAGCATCATGCAGAGTTACTGGGAATCCAGCACGTAAGATTTTCCCTCCAAAAAACATAATTAAGGGTTTCAATCAGAATTATTAAATTATTCTGAATTGTTAACAAATGTAGAGGCTGAAAAAAGTCACACAAGAGAGTGCAATCTGTGACTGTTTCTTTCCATTTCCAGAGACTCCAGGGGTATGTGGGAGATTCCAGTCTCTGTGAGGCTGAACATGTTTAATCTCTACAGTTCTCTCTTACTCATGCACTGCTGGGGGATTTCTTCAGAAGCTTCTCTTCAAGCACACATTTTCCAGGAAGATGAAATGACAACATAAATACAGCAAATACTTTCCTTCCAGAGGATTCTTTCCTCATTTGTTCAGAGATGTTCTTCACTACATGAGCATATCAACTGAATTTAATGTGACAACAACCTTTACTGACAGCTCTGTCCTTTTCAACTATGTACCAGTTTAAGTCAGAATGGACAATGACCAAATGCATCAGAATCCAGTGAAGGGATTCAGCTCCATTAATGGCAATGTGATATTGTCTGTTAATGAAATGACTATGAGTGCACTTATCTTGTCCTATTCAATAGAGTAATCTGATGATGTGTGGTGTGCAAATCTGATATTGCTCATTTCTTACAGTATTTAATGTAAAAAAAAATAAAAAAATAGCATAACTCTACTGAAATTGTGAGCAGCATTTAAATGACCAGCAAACCAATGTATTACACAAATGGCAAATTTCTCTTTATTTCAAATTAATTCTGTTTAATCTGCACTATGGATGTTTAGTGGTTTTTAATAAACTGCAATTTGAATAGATGAAAATGTAATGAATCTGTAAATGCAAGCATTACATAATGTTATATTATTTATGCATGCATTTTTTTTCTTTTCACAATAACAATTATAAAGCAATCAGGGAAACTTATTTAGACATTTACTCCTGTGAATATTTCTCAAGGTAAGTTTACAGGGTTTTCTGAATAGACACAAAAATTAATTGTTTTTAAAACCATTATTTATCAGGAGAAAAGATACCGTTAATTAAACTCTGACCTTTTAGCGAGACATGTCATCACACTATGTGAGTTAAGTTGTCACAATGGGCATGTGCAATAAAATAGACTTATTATTTAAATGTCTTTTCAGCCAAAAAAATAAAAATAAAATTTCAGCGAGTTTGACAAGGGCCAAATTGTATGGCTAGACGACTGGGTCAGAGCATCTCCAAAACTGTAGCTCTTGTGGGGTGTTCCTGCAGTGGTTCAGTATCTATCAAAAGTGGTCCAAGGAAGGAACAGTGGTGAACCGGCGACAGGGTCATGAGCGGCCAAGCCTCATTGATGCACGTGGGGAGAGAAGGCTGGCCCGTGTGGTCCAATCAAACAGACAAGCTACTGTAGCTAATGCTGGTTAAAATTAATGCTGGTTCTGACAGAAAGGTGTCAGAATACACAGTGCATCGTAGTTTGTTGCGTATGGGGCTGCATAGCCACAGACCAGTTAGGGTGCCCATGCTGATCCCTGTCCACTGCCGAAAGTGCCAACAGTGGGCATGTGAGCATCAGAACTGAACCACGCGCAATGGAAGAAGGTGGCCTGGTCTGATGAATCACGTTTTCTTTTACGTCACGTGGATGGCTGGGTGCATGTGTGTTGCTTTCCTGGGGAACACATGGCACCATTATGTATTATGGGAAGAAAGCAAGCCGGCAGAGGCAGTGTGATGCTTTGGGCAATGTGATGCTTTGGGCAATGTTCTGCTGGGAAACCTTGGGTCCTACCACCTGTGTGGATGTTACTTTGACACGTACCTAAGCATTGTTGCAGACCATGTACACCCTTTCATGGAAACTGTATTCCCTGGTGGCTGTGTCCTCTTTCTCTTTAAATATAAATTATATATATAAAATGAAAAATATTAAACTAATGTACAATGTAGAAGCATTCTGTGATTACTCAAAAACACTTTTAGGGTACAGTGCTTTTAGGAAACACTCCATAAATATAAAATCATTTATATACTTATTTTTAGGATCTATTTAGGATATCAATCTGAGGAATTACATAATTAAAAAATAATCTGACAAAACCTAAAAGATCTTCAAAACAGTAGAGCTCCAGGTTGCTCTTCTATTCTTTTCTCCTTTGACTTAAAGATTTTCAGCAACCCTCATCACACAGAATGAGAGAGAAAAACCCCAGAACCTTCTGAGGATTCCTGCCTCCCTTTGTTCTTCTTTTGGATACCAAAGCAAGAAGAAAGTGAGGATGTAATCCCTGAAACACGCTGGTGCTTGACATCAACAAACACACTGTCAGCTTTTCAAAGCCGGGTGTGTGCACTCATGATTTTCCATGCATAGAGATTAGAGATAAGAGTGGAAATGTGGTGGATACGTTATAGGGTGCAAGCCAAGCACACAAACAAACATGTATTTTGACAACGACACACTTTTTCACTTGCAGTCATGGCCTTGACGTGCTCATACACCAGTGAATGTCAGACTGCTTCAGTTGTGCACAATCACACATACACACATTTAAGAAATGCAGGCTGTATAACATCAACAGTCTAGATGTAGATCTTGTCATGTCACTGCCTGCAACATCAGGTGCATTCCTCAATCATAACGTTGCCAGAGTGCACATGAAAACACAATCAAACCACCCAAGATAAGAAGTTCCCAGAAGGTGAATGGCTTAAGCACCATATTGACGTGTGTGTGTGTGACTATGCGATCACACATATCGAATGGGGGAAAGAGAATTCTAAGATGGCCAAAACTGTACAATCTAGTACAATTAACCAGACAGTTGGTTTAGGCAAGCTTCCAAGGTGGAATCAAGAAAAAAAAAATGTTAAACTAAACCAAATTAAAATTCTAAACAAAAAAAAGCCACATCAAATCAAGAACTGAAGTCATGTTTCTCAAATCCCTCAATGCCTATATATATATATAATTCCAGTTTAGGTTAATAAGTAAACGTTTAAAAACAAGCAACTTTGTCATAATTACAGCAGAAATACTAAAAATATCTTAGCCTCCCCTATCTTAAAAATAAAGGTTCCAAAAGGGTTTTTGACAGCAATGTCATCTTGGGTTCCCCAAATAACCTTTTAGTGAAAATAATCTTCTTCTTTTTTTAGTGAAGAACCTTTTGTGCAATGGAAAGTTTCCATGGATTTTAAGGGTTCTTCATGAAACCATAGATGCCAGTAAATAAACTGTTTTTTGCCAATAAAGGACATTTTTATAAGTGTATATGGGGGCCTTTAACTTAAATAGAGGGACATCCCAGCTAATATGAACAAACATTCTTCCAGTAACATTCATAGAACGTTTGTTCAAAGTTATCAGGTCTTCAATAATGGGTAACACTTTAGAATACTGATCCATCATTAATGAATAACTACACAGGAACAAATGAGTAACACAATAGTAACACTCAAGTAACTACTATTAACTAACAAGAAACTTTGATTAACAAATTAGTAAGTAATAGTGCTCAGTTGAATATGGTAGTTCACTATTAGCTAATCAATAATTTTTTCATAATTCCCAGAGGACTACTAAGAAGTGCTACAGGTTCATAATTAACATGAATAATGCATAATGTATAATTAATTCTAAAGTGAAGGTCATAGTAACCTACTAGTAATGACTTAAGTGTTACTACATCCTTCTAAAGGAACTACTAATTATTTGGATCAGTATTCTAAAGTAAAAAACATTATAACTCTGTAGTAATTATTGAAATCATTTGTAAGCTTTTGAGGTTTTTGTAAGGTCTTGGATAGTAACACTTAAGTAATTACTAGTGGGTTACCATGATCTTTAGTAGCACTTGAGTCATCACTAGTGGGTTACCATGATCTTCATTTTATAATTAATTATACATTATGCAATATTCACATTAATTATGAACCTGTATATCGTTCTTAGTAGTACTCTGTGAGGTATGAAAAAAATAGTAGTTATTGATTAGCTAATAGTGAACTACCTCATTCGGCTAAGCACGATTACTAACTCATTTATTAATCAGAGTTTTCTACAGAGAAAATGGTAGTCAGGCAACAGACATGTGTCAAATCCTGAGTGGTGACGTCACTACACGCATTCTACCAGCACGGTTCCGGGTCGAAAATGGTTTGTAATCGTGCCGTGCTGTACCAGGCTCAAGTGGAAACACAACTGGAACCGTTCCTTACCATTGTAAGAACCTTTCGGCCCGACAGTGGAAAAGCGGCTTTTGTTCCTTAATTACGTTGACCAACCGATGACCTCATAGTCAAAGATCACACAGTGTGACTTCACTGCTGACTAATCAGCTCTCAGTTTGTATCCTGTCTCTGTATTAGCATGATATCATGCTAACAGATTCACCCAGGCTTAAAAGCAACCACTTAGCATAAGTGTTCAAATGCAGTAAGTGCTCAGATAGATTTAGCAAAACATGCCACTACTTAAACCTTTGCCAAAAGCTTATTTCCACAGTATGGCTTCACCTCTACTTGACAGAATACTAAAACCTTCAAAGCAGTTGATGAAGGAACATTAATCAATCATCATTCACTATGACAGTCATTGCAGAGGGCCTTAAGGTACAAACACATTAGACTGGGGCAACAGTTCATTCAATGGATGCAAATGAACACGGCTTCCACAGCGGACAGAAGCGCTTCTGTGGGATAGTATAATTATTTGTCATAAAAATCCATCATCGGATTACGGCAAGGCAGCGTGCATTTTGTCGCATGTGGAGGTGCGCGGGTACATTTAGACGTGATTTATTCTGCACAGGCCATGAAGAACGAACCTCTGCAGATGTTCATTTAAGAATTGTAAATTAATCTCCTTATTAGCCCAGTTTTACTGCGCTATCTCTCGGCAGCTGCTGACACCTTCACTGAAATGCTTTAACTAGCTTTCATGGCTTGTTACCTTCCCTCAGCTTGCTTGTTAATGACTTAACCCTATTGCACATCCAATTTATTCAGAAGTCGAGGTCAGAAGTGTTGTTTGTGGACTGCAGCAAATTTGAATTTACACACATTAAGCCATTATGCAAAAATAACATTTATTTTCAGATTGAAGTGTATCTTTCATTTTGATTTTCAGATTAGTGCATGATGGATTGCTTGAACTCGATGTCTTGGTCAAAGGTGGGGAATGGTCAGTGTACGTATTTTCCATCACATTTTCCATTGCATGAGTCATCCAAAGGTTCATAAATATTTAGACAGCATGGAGACGTTCACAGGGTCACAGGAAATGAATCTGCAAGATCACCTTTGACAAGCACTTGAAATCACAAAGCCGTTGGCACTTACAACTAGAAGGAAAAATGCATTTGTTAAGAATATATATGAGATCGTAAGTTACTCGTAAGAAGAGTAAAGAAGCAATATGGATGTGTGCATCTTTATTTGTGTAGTATTTAATATTCACTGAGCATTTTGCGATACTCTGTAAGAAACTCTTTGTGTTCGTGCAGGTGTCAGCATTTGTGTGTGAATGAATTTGTTTACCATGTGATCTCATGTGTGCCCACTTCACGTATGCATGAATGTATGCGTGTGCATGTATGTGAATGTAGCCCATCAGTCTTCACCAGGGCTCTTAAACACTGCTCTTATGTCCTTGCTCTGAATAGGTCATTTCTCCAAGATCCTGACAGCTGCTCTGGAGGGGAGGAGCAGGAACAAGAGGCCCACCCTAAACTGACCCTTCTTGGGCAGACAGCTGGGCAAGACCCTGGCCCTGGCCTACAACACTAGAGCCTTGTGTGCTGCTCAACATCTCTCTCTGAGTAGCTTCAGCAAAGACTGACCGACCAATACTACCAAACTGCATATGACACGGTATATACTGTAGCATGATATTTTAAAAATATTTAAAATATCTCCATTAACCGCAGAATGCAATTACTTAATTTGCATATGACCTCACTTTGTGCATGGTTACATAGTAAGCAAGAAGCATCCATTTTTGATTTTGGAAACTAATACCATCATTTTCAAAATCCAATTTTGTGTAAATACAGCAGATTAATTTTTGGTGGTTCGATAATGAGAAACTAAGTTAATATTTAAAATCGCAGTTGATATTGCTTCCAGTTAATTTGTCGCAATCGAAATAGAAGGTCAAGTCATTATAGACTGCAATGCGGTCTGGTTTTACACTGCACATTTTGCCAAATGGAGTTGATCATGCATAAAGAAAATGTGCATAATGGGTAGTATGGCATTCTGAACATGTCTTGAGAGAGTTTCTATCCTTCTGTCCATTTTGGCCAATCCATTCTGGAATCTTTTAACGTGTTATTATTGCTTGGTTTTGCAATTTTAATAAGAAACCAGGCAGCATATTTTTGTCTATGTGTAAGTGTGTCCGTGAGCAGGAGGGTAAGTCACAGCAGGAAGTAAAAATTCCCTATTTCTGTAACTTGGTACAGATTAGACTAGTCTGGTGTGAAATCCAGGATAAGTATTTAAGAAAAGAAGAGGATATTCACCCAGACCAAAGCTTAGCCATTACCAAACATTCATCCATGCACTGGAACTGGAACAGTGCTCAGCAGGAGCCCTGCACAAATATATTCATTCCCAGCAACTGCCTTCTCTGAAATTCAGCCATCTTGGAGCTCTTTCAACGGTGAAAACAAGTTCAATAAACAGAAAGGATGAAAAAAATTATATACAGGAAATAATGTTTCCAATAAAGCCATTTAATAAATGAATTAATAGCACGAGTGTTTAATCAAATTAAATGTTCTAGCTAGTTTTCACAAAAAGGTAAACAAGACAAAAATACTGATGAAAGGTGGCTGACCCCTTCAAGTCAAAAAGATAATGTTTAATTAACAAAGTTCGGGAGGAGCACGTTCAAATTATCAATCCAATCAACTCGTCATCAGCAATTATCACGTCTATCCTATCAGCATAAGAGGAAGCATATATATGCATACATATACATACATACACACACAGCCGACTCACCTAGATTTTCGTTTTTCAGCATCCCTCCACCACCCCGACTCCTCCCTCTTGACTTGTTCCTACCACAGCCAAGAATATGGGGGGAGTACTCTGGGTTCGGGCCAAATACCAAGCTCAGAGCCCTCTCCTACACCAATTACGCATATAATTTTCTATCTGACTTATTTGTAAGTATTAACTCGTGAAATTTTGTAAGCAAGAACATAATTGTTTTATTCATACACACACTTATATACAGGGAGTGCAGAATTATTAGGCAAATGAGTATTTTGACCACATCATCCTCGTTATGCATGTTGTCTTACTCCAAGCTGTATAGGCTGGAAAGCCTACTACCAATTAAGCATATTAGGTGATGTGCATCTCTGTAATGAGAAGGGGTGTGGTCTAATGACATCAACACCCTATATCAGGTGTGCATAATTATTAGGCAACTTCCTTTCCTTTGGCAAAATGGGTCAAAAGAAGGACTTGACAGGCTCAGAAAAGTCAAAAATAGTGAGATATATTGCAGAGGGATGCAGCAGTCTTAAAATAGCCAAGCTTCTGAAGCGTGATCATCGAACAATCAAGCGTTTCATTCAAAATAGTCAACAGGGTCGCAAGAAGCGTGTGGAAAAACCAAGGCGCAAAATAACTGCCCGTGAACTGAGAAAAGTCAAGCGTGCAGCTGCCAAGATGCCACTTGCCACCAGTTTGGCCATATTTCAGAGCTGCAACATCACTGGAGTGCCCAAAAGCACAAGGTGTGCAATACTCAGAGACATGGCCAAGGTAAGAAAGGCAGAAAGTCGACCACCACTGAACAAGACACACAAGCTGAAACGTCAAGACTGGGCCAAGAAATATCTCAAGACTGATTTTTCTAAGGTTTTATGGACTGATGAAATGAGAGTGAGTCTTGATGGGCCAGATGGATGGGCCCGTGGCTGGATTGGTAAAGGGCAGAGAGCTCCAGTCCGACTCAGACGCCAGCAAGGTGGAGGTGGAGTACTGGTTTGGGCTGGTATCATCAAAGATGAGCTTGTGGGGCCTTTTCGGGTTGAGGATGGAGTCAAGCTCAACTCCCAGTCCTACTGCCAGTTTCTGGAAGACACCTTCTTCAGGCAGTGGTACAGGAAGAAGTCTGCATCCTTCAAGAAAAACATGATTTTCATGCAGGACAATGCTCCATCACACGCGTCCAAGTACTCCAAAGCGTGGCTGGCAAGAAAGGGTATAAAAGAAGAAAATCTAATGATATGGCCTCCTTGTTCACCTGATCTGAACGCCATTGAGAACCTGTGGTCCATCATCAAATGTGCGATTTACAAGGAGGGAAAACAGTACACCTCTCTGAACAGTGTCTGGGAGGCTGTGGTTGCTGCTGCACGCAATGTTGATGGTGAACAGATCAAAACACTGACAGAATCCATGGATGGCAGGCTTTTGAGTGTCCTTGCAAAGAAAGGTGGCTATATTGGTCACTGATTTGTTTTTGTTTGGTTTTTGAATGTCAGAAATGTATATTTGTGAATGTTGAGATGTTATATTGGTTTCACTGGTAAAAATAAATAATTGAAATGGGTATAAATTTGTTTTTTGTTAAGTTGCCTAATAATTATGCACAGTAATAGTCACCTGCACACACAGATATCCCCCTAAAATAGCTAAAACTAAAAACTACTTAAAATATTGATACAAAAATATTCAGCTTTGATATTAATGAGTTTTTTGTGTTCATTGAGAACATGGTTGTTGTTCAATAATAAAATTAATCCTCAAAAATACAACTTGCCTAATAATTCTGCACTCCCTGTATACTGTATATATATACAATAATGTCCAAGCATTATTACTGACATTATTATAAAAGAGTTCTCAAATGATCTTCAATAACAAACACTGAAGTGTGAGGTAGAAAAAACATTACATACACTCACCTAAAGGATTATTAGGAACACCTGTTCAATTTCTCATCAATGTAATTATCTAATCAACCAATCACATGGCAGTTGCTTCAATGCATTTAGGGGTGTGGTCCTGGTCAAGACAATCTCCTGAACTCCAAACTGAATGTCAGAATGGGAAAGAAAGGTGATTTAAGCAATTTTGAGCGTAGCTTGGTGCCAGATGGGCCGGTCTGAGTATTTCACAATCTGCTCAGTTACTGGGATTTTCACGCACAACCATTTCTAGAGTTTACAAAGAATGGTGTGAAAAGGGAAAAACATCCAGTATGCGGCAGTCCTGTGGGCGAAAATGCCTTGTTGATGCTAGAGGTCAGAGGAGAATGGGCCGACTGATTCAAGCTGATAGAACTTTGACTGAAATAACCACTCGTTACAACCAAGGTATGCAGCAAAGCATTTGTGAAGCCACAACACGCACAACCTTGAGGCGGATGGGCTACAACAGCAGAAGACCCCACCGGGTACCACTCATCTCCACTACAAATAGGAAAAAGAGGCTACAATTTGCACGAGCTCACCAAAATTGGACAGTTGAAGACTGGAAAAATGTTGCCTGGTCTGATGAGTCTCGATTTCTGTTGAGACATTCAGATGGTAGAGTCAGAATTTGGCGTAAACAGAATGAGAACATGGATCCATCATGCCTTGTTACCACTGTGCAGGCTGGTGGTGGTGGTGTTAATGGTGTGGGGGATGTTTTCTTGGCACACTTTAGGCCTCTTAGTGCCAATTGGGCATCGTTTAAATGCCACGCCCTACCTGAGCATTGTTTCTGGCCATGTCCATCCCTTTATGACCACCATGTACCCATCCTCTGATGGCTACTTCCAGCAGGATAATGCACCATGTCACAAAGCTCGAATCATTTCAAATTGGTTTCTTGAACATGACAATGAGTTCACTGTACTAAAATGGCCCCCACAGTCACCAGATCTCAACCCAATAGAGCATCTTTGGGATGTGGTGGAACGGGAGCTTTGTGCCCTGGATGTGCATCCCACAAATCTCCATCAACTGCAAGATGCTATCCTATCAATATGGGCCAACATTTCAAAAGAATGCTTTCAGCACCTTGTTGAATCAATGCCACGTAGAATTAAGGCAGTTCTGAAGATGAAAGGGGGTCAAACACAGTATTAGTATGGTGTTCCTAATAATCCTTTAGGTGAGTGTGTGTATATATATATATATATATATATATATATATATATATACACACTCACCTAAAGGATTATTAGGAACATCTGTTCAATTTCTCATTAATGCAATTATCTAATCAACCAATCACATGGCAGTTGCTTCAATGCATTTAGGGGTGTGGTCCTGGTCAAGACAATCTCCTGAACTCCAAACTGAATGTCAGAATGGGAAAGAAAGGTGATTTAAGCAATTTTGAGCGTGGCATGGTTGTTGGTGCCAGACGGGCCGGTCTGAGTATTTCACAATCTGCTCAGTTACTGGGATTTTCATGCACAACCATTTCTAGAGTTTACAAAGAATGGTGTGAAAAGGGAAAAACATCCAGTATGCGGCAGTCCTGTGGGCGAAAATGCCTTTGTTGATGCTAGAGGTCAGAAGAGAATGGGCCGACTGATTCAAGCTGATAGAAGAGCAACTTTGACTGAAATAACCACTCGTTACAACCGAGGTATGCAGCAAAGCATTTGTGAAGCCACAACACGCACAACTTTGAGGCGGATGGGCTACAACAGCAGAAGACCCCACCGGGTACCACTCATCTCCACTACAAATAGGAAAAAGAGGCTACAATTTGCACGAGCTCACCAAAATTGGACAGTTGAAGACTGGAAAAATGTTGCCTGGTCTGATGAGTCTCGATTTCTGTTGAGACATTCAGATGGTACAGTCAGAATTTGGCGTAAACAGAATGAGAATATGGATCCATCATGCCTTGTTACCACTGTGCAGGCTGGTGGTGGTGGTGTAATGGTGTGGGGGATGTTTTCTTGGCACACTTTAGGCCCCTTAGTGCCAATTGGGCATCGTTTAAATGCCACGGCCTACCTGAGCATTGTTTCTGACCATGTCCATCCCTTTATGACCACCATGTACCCATCCTCTGATGGCTACTTCCAGTAGGATGTCACAAAGCTCGAATCATTTCAAATTGGTTTCTTGAACATGACAATGAGTTCACTGTACTAAAATGGCCCCCACAGTCACCAGATCTCAACCCAATAGAGCATCTTTGGGATGTGGTGGAACGGGAGCTTCGTGCCCTGGATGTGCATCCCACAAATCTCCATCAACTGCAAGATGCTATCCTATCAATATAGGCCAACATTTCTAAAGAATGCTTTCAGCACCTTGTTGAATCAATGCCACGTAGAATTAAGGCAGTTCTGAAGGCGAAAGGGGGTCAAACACAGTATTAGTATGGTGTTCCTAATAATCCTTTAGGTGAGTGTATATACACATATATATATACACATATATATATACACACACAGTATATATCTCAATAGAAAACATTTTTTATACTGTATATAATGTAATATTTTTTCACAATAGTATTGTTTTGACGTAAAGCATAAGTGACGTCTTTCAAAAGTATTTAAAAAAATCTTACCAACTCAAAACTTTTGAACGTTAAAGTACATATTTCCTGCTCTAAATAACTTGAAAGACCTACCTGCCATATAAAACACACAATGGCATAAACAAATGATAATGATAACTCATGCAAGGCATGCATGTCACTGCAGATAACTGCACCTCTGTTTCTCCAGAAATAGTGTAGAAAACACACACAAACACAATAACAAACATCCAGTCCATTCCTCTCTGCAGCACACTTCAACAACACAAGCACATGATAAACCTGCACACATACAAATATTGCAAAACAACACTTTTGGCTACCCAGGGGCCCTACAGAGCTCTCACACACACAGAGACACACATTCTTTATGTGCCACCCTGCGTTCCCCATTCCATTCCAGGGTGTAGTTCTGCTCCATCCAACAGTGCAGTACGTTAGTGTTTAAAAAGGCACAGCGCATTTATTTCCTTGACCGAGAAAACACTGATCTATTTTCATTTTTCTCTTGAAGCAGCTCTATGTCACACCTGTTAGTGAGGAATGCAAATTGAGGTTTGGTGTGTGTTTGTGGGTGTGTTGAGGCAAAGAGAAAGTTAAAAAATGTCCCTCTCTTCCGCCTAACATGCAAATCAAATTAAATTCACATGGCATAAGCTAACGATTATCTCAACTGATTTGATAAAACGCATATGGAACCTAGGAGAAAAACAGAAAGATCAGGGAACAGTGTCATTGCTCAAAATAATGCTGAAAAAGAGGCACTTTCCACGAATGCGGTACACTTTGGTGTTTTATCACTTTACGCAATAGAGGCTTAAACCACGTCTTTTTTGTGTGAAAACTATGGTCAATAAACTGTTATCTAACAACTAACCTACCCTGATAAGTAGCTTATTTTAAACATTTAAACAGGAATTTTGGCCTGTCCCACTTCAGAGGTCTTGACCTTCTTGACTATCCAACAATTAAATTCAGACAACTAGATTGACAAACATCAACATCATAATTTTACATAATCGGATATAAACAGATATTCAATTAATCATAGTAAAATTATTTGTAATGATTCATATTTAGTTATAAAACAAAAACAATATTTAGCAAGTTGTTCATGCTGAAACTTTGGTGAAATCTTATGGTTTCTGATCAATCATTTTCTAAAGGTTAAGCATCTGCTTTTACTGACTTTTTTACCCTATAATGTGTATCCTGTTCAAAGAAAGTTCCAAAATAACTAGAGCCTAAAGACATTTTTCTTAATTTATAGACCTTTCCTTTAACGGAGGAACAGTTGAGAATGTGGACAGACAGATAGGAGGAATGGGACAGAGAAATGCTGCAGGACAGATTCAGACCTGTGTCCCTGTGAGCATTACAGCTCTTATAAATCATGAACTTGCAATTCCCGCTGTGCCACGGCTCCAACCAAGGCCATTATTTCTGACACCTATATGGGAAGATAAAGAGATTTAAAAAAAATAGTAGAATGAGAAGATTGTAGGTTCGTTATACAAACAGAGAAAAACTAAGAAAAGCCACAAACAACTAAGATGAGAAATAACCATCATACATTGCTGCTCACAGCACATTTGAATGTGTGTGGGTGTGAGAAGAGAGACTCTGTTGTGCCAGCCATCTAATTTAAATATCAACAGTGTGTGCAAATACTCTCATATGCACACAAATGCACACTTATGAGCATCTGCTCTGTGTTTGTTCATTTAAAGCAGGTGGATACAAGTGAATTCTTCCTGTTGACCTACTTCCAGGGTAGGTCAAACAGTAAAACGAAGCTAACCAGGGCATTTACACACCCATAAACAAAGACTAGATTAAAAACATATTAACACCTGCCTGTTGTTTGTTTGCATTTAATGAACTAAAACCAGTACATCCTCCAAATTTCCCCGCATCCTCGCCCGTGGTGTTTATTCAGGGCTAATATAATGAAGTACACCTGCTGTTGGATTAAACATGTTACAGCTGTATGTGTGAAAATGACTGATGCGCTCACTAGCTTTGTCAGTAGGCCTATGCATTTTAGTGTTGCATCTCCTCCTATGCATGTCCATAAAAAAGGCATGAGAGTTGCCTGACTAAAATTAAGACAGCTTTTCTTTTCTATTTCCAAAAAATTTATTGTATATCTGTAGCTACTACACGTAGCATTGTTTAGCTAGCAAATATTTCATTTTAAAATGACTGATGTGCTGCCAATGTGTAATATGATACAGCAGTTTAGATGGCTTTAATCTTCGTCTAACTGCTTTATTTGATGTGCCAATATAGTTGATTTCCACTTGATCTAATATCAGTGGGCTGACAGGATGCCTTTTTGTCCTGTGGGGGTACACACAGAGAGTGCAGGAATGAAGGAGAAGAAAAGACGAGAGAGGTCTGGAGTGTTTGCTCTGTTTCCTGTGGGGCAAAGTGGGGTAATATCACTCCCAAGCCCCTTGATACACAACAAGAGGTCCATTGTGTGTGTGTGTGTGTGTGTGTGAGTGTGTGTGAGTGTGTGTGTGAGAGAGAGAGAGAGAGAGAGAGTGAGAGAGAGAGAGTGAGAGAGAGAGTGAGAGAGAGAGTGAGTAAGGGATGGGGTTACTCAGCTGTTAAAAGAATAAATCCCTCTCTTCAAAACTCAATTATATGAACCTGAGTTTTTTTCTGTGTCTTATACTCTTTCAAGCCACTGAAGACAGGGCAAATGCATATTACATCACTAAATCCTAAACTAAGATTTTGGCAGTGCTGTTTCTCCACACGCATACAGTATTTATAATGACTGTTTTTATAATAACACAAATGGAGTCAAATGGAGTCAAGGCTGTCAAATTAATTTGCAGTTTTACTATATATATATATATATATATATATATATATATATATATATATATATATATACATAGGGGAGGTCAGGCTGTGTTGTATAAAGTTGTGAACAGTAACTCTTTGTTCCTCTCAATAATTTACACAGCATATAGGGATAAGCAGTAGATCAAGACTATGTCTGTATCTGTATCTAAAGAATATTGTAGCAAAGTTTGAGACACAAAAGCACAGAGCTACAGTTATATCAGGATTTGAGCCTGGACCCTTTTGCATGCTAAAAGAAAGCCACACTAGACTAACACATCCTAAATTTCTATCATGATAACTCTCTGGAATATTTTTTGCATGGTAATAGATATGACAATGTTAATGTATTTGTTCTTGCCGGAATAGATCTGCTACGCTGCTGCTGAATTGCTGCTGCTGTTGTTGTAGATTATGGCTGCTGCTATTATTATTGCTGCTGATGCAGTACAGTAACTTGCTTCTGCCAATACATACACGACACACTGCTGTGAGCATGTAAGATATGCTGCTGCTGCACAAATAGCATATATTTATTACCAGGGCTTGACATTAACTTTTTTTACTCACCAGCCACTGTGGCTAGTGGTTCCCTTTCAGTCGGTCACGTTCGACATACGTCGGACATCACCGACGAATTGGGATCACTTCTGGGAGCCCCTATCAGCTTCGAGTGTATACAAAACGGGCCAATGGCCATTGACATGCGAGATTTGCATTTCAAGCTCCGGCCCGCAGTACGGGTATAAATAGGAAGCAAATGCAGCGCACATTTGTCATTGACTTCGAAGCCGATTGTGTGTTGCTGAAGAGTGTTCCTCTATTGAACAGAATGAGAGAGGAGAAGTTCTGAGTGTTGGTGTGAAGGCACAACAGCGAGGACCGCAAGCTCACTGAGAGCAAAACTGCTGTTATTACAGCAACTCTGTTCGGTGGGCGTTCCATTACTGTGAGTGCTAAACACAGGCTGCACTATTCCCTGTGTTTATGCCGCGGCTATCTCCCTGTGTGATTCAGCATGTTAAAGAACTCAAGATGTCATTCCACCCGTAAGTTTCTGGATGCGTTTTTTTCCTGTCCTTATTTGATGGCCACGATCTCTCTCACATAAGCATGTTGAGATTGCATGTGTGGGTGATCCATGTTCTCTCAGGAGAACGGGATTACGTCGGTGCGCTGTTCGTCTCACTCTTCCTCGTAAGGGCTTGAGTGTTCAGCGCGCCGTGTGCCGTCTGACGGCCACGCTCACTGTCTCACATGCCTGCTGGTAGCTTACAGATGGGATTGCTGGACCTTAAAAAAAAGGGTGACTGTCGGTGACTATGCTAGAGACAGCAGTCCTCCACAGTTCAAAAGCAGGCTGAGGTAGCTGTTCCCCGACATGACTAGTGTCACTCGTGGGCTGCCCCTCAGTCTGCTCGTCGCCATGGGCATCGGTCCCACGATGCCAACCGTCTCAGCTGACCACCCGGACTTGGTCAGAGCTGCTCTTCCCCGGAGGAGGGCCGGATAGAGAATCATTTGTAAATTCTGTTCTGCCATTGGTGTTACAGCCAGTGGTACCCAAATTCTTAATAAGAGCAATTCCAATACCTCTGGGTCTCAGGAGCTCAGGAATGGCAGCGTGTGACGCTATGAAGCTTCGCCGCTCTCGTTCCCCTCCCCACAAGAGGGCGAGAATGACAGTGTGCGACGCCGGGGAGCCTCGCCACTCTCGCTCCCCTCTTTTCAGTGGTACGAGGACGACAGTGCGCGACGCTACACCTCGCTGCTCTTGTTCCCTGCTGAGGTAGGAGGTGAGGAAGACAGTGTGTGACGCCACAAAGCCTCGCCGTTCTCAGCCTCTCCTTCAGTCGCCAGCAGCGTACGGCTCGAGAACGCTACCATGCCTTCTCTCGTACCCTCTGTCTAACCGTGGGGGCAGGTAGGTGCTGCTTTGCGCACTCAGACCCCAATTCAGGACGCTATGCTTCTTGGGTTGGGTCCCTGCCCTCCACTTCGCTTCCCTACTGGGGTACGTCTGTGGTACGGGTGGGTTCATTGGTATGGTTTTTAGAAGCCTAGCTAGCGCTTCCAAGACAGTCCCGCTGGCTCACCTGCACCATCAGGTTTGGCTACGCAATTCAGTTCGCACGGCATCCTCCCAAGTTCAGGGGCATCCACTTCACTTCTGTGCGGAACTGCGATGCCCCTGTCTTGCGGAAAGAGATCGAAGTCCTACTGGTGAAGGACGCGATTGAGCCGGTCCCTCCAGCTGATATGAAGATGGGGTTCTACAGCCCCTACTTCATTGTGCCCAAGAAAAGTGGTGGGTTATGACCAATCTTGGACCTGCGAGTTCTAAAGCAGGCCCTTTACATGTAGACGCAGAAGCGCATTTTCGAATGCATCCGTCGCCAAGATTGGTTTGCAGCGATCGACTTGAAGGTCCTTCCCTTCGGGCTGTCCCTGTCGCCTCGCGTCTTTACGAAGGTCGCGGAGGCAGCCATTGTTCCGCTCAGAGAATCCGGCATTTGCATTCACAACTATCTCGATGACTGGCTCAGTCTTGGGATCAGTTGTGTGAACACAGAGACATGGTGCTTAGTCACCTCATCCTGTTGGGACTTCGGGTCAACTGAGACCAGAGCAACTCTGCCCCGTGCAGAGGATCTCTTATCTCGGTATGGAGTTGGATTCGGTCAACCAGACTGCGCACCTCACAGAGGAGCCCGTCTGGTCAGTGTTAAACTGCTAGAATTAGTTCAATGGCAGGACGGCGGTCCCACTGAAATTATTTCAACTGCCTCAAGTTGTTTGTGGTATATCTTGCGTCGCATGTTGCAACTCGGCCACCATCTCCTCCTTTGGAGTCAGAAGCATCTGAGGTCGCTTTGGGCCATTCACATCCCTGGTGCGCTCAATTGTTCAGCCGACGAGCTCTCACGACAGCTGACACTCCGGGAGAGTGGCAACTCCATCCCCAGGTGGTCCAGCTGATCTGGAGATGATTCGGGACCGCATAGATAGATCTGTTTGCCACCCTGGACACGTCCCACTGCTAGCTGTTTTATTCCCTGACCGAGGGAACCCTCGGCTCGGATGCACACAGCTGGCCCCGGGGTCTACGCAAGTATGCGTTTCCCCCAGTGAGCCTTCTTGCACAGACACTGTGCAAAGTCAGGGAGGACGAGGAGCAGGTATTGTTAGTTGCGCCGTATTGGCCCAACCGGACCTGGTTCCCGGAACTAGTGCTCCTCGCGGCAGCACCTCCTTGGCCCATTCCTCTGAGGAAGAACCTTCTTACTCAGAGACTGGGCACCCTGTGGCACCCGCGTCCAGACCTCTGGAAACTCTGTCTGGTCCCTGGATGGGACGCGGAGGTTCTAGGTGGCCTACCACAGGCTGTGGTAGACACCATCACTTCGGCTAGAGCTCCCTCTACAAGGCGCCCTTTATGCTTTCAAGTGGAACCTGTTCGTCGTTTGGTGCTCTTCTCGACGAGAAGACCCCCAAAGATGTTCGATCAGTTCTGTGCTTTCCTTCCTGCAAGATGGGTTGGAACTAAGGCTGTCTCCCTCCACCCTCAAAGTGTATGTTGCCGCCATTGCAGCACATCATGATGTAGTTGAAGGTAAGTCTGTGGGGAAGCACGATCAGTCAGGTTCCTGAGGGGGCCGAGGGGACTAAATCCGCCTTGCTCTCACTCTATACCCTCTTGGGACTTATCTCTGGTGCTAACTGTACTACAGAGAGTGCCCCTTCAACCTTTGCAGTCAGCGGAGTTAAAAGTCAGTGGTCTTGGAAGACAGTACTCCTGCATTGGCTTTCATCAAGAGGGTAGGGGACCTGCAGGCATTTTCGGTCGACGAATCGTGCCCGGATATGTGTCCAAGGTTCCCACCACTCCCTTTTGGGACCAGGTGGTGAACCTGCAAGCGCTGCCCTCTGTTCCGTCAGAGCTTTGCGGGCTTACGTGGACGGAACACAAAGCTTCAGAACCTCAGATCAGCTCTTCATCTGTTACGGAGGCCAGCAGAAGGGAAAGGCTGTCTCCAAGCAGAGGGTGGCCCACTGATAGTGAATGCCACTGATAGTGAATGCCAAGGCGTGCCTTGCCCACTCGAGTTGAGGGCCCGCAACCCGAGGCAGTCCAACGTGGCTGAGCGTCCAACACCAGGTCTAACACTCGTATGCACTGGTGGAACCTGTGTTAGGCTGGGTATCCATATGTTGTGACCCCTACAGCGGTCCCATATGTGCATTCTTCCACGGTACGGCTCCCTACGGTGAGCCCGTGTCTTTCTCTTGGCAGAGCTCGCTTTGCCGTCTCTGTGCGGTGTAGTCACTTTACAAATCACTTTATGATGAATGAATTGATTATGTACATCTCATACATCTGAACGCCTCTGATTATTAGACATTGCATTCATAAGCTCAAAAAAATCGCAAGTGATTGTTTATAATGCGCAACGCGATTATAACATATGCCTTTTGAGAAGACTACAATAAAATTCAACCCGCCAAAGTGGCTAGTGGGAGTGACTGTGTTACAAGCCACAGCTGAAATCCACCCGCAAATGGCAGGTTGGCGGGTGTTAATGTCAAGCCTTGTTTATTACCCATAGCAGATCTATACAGGTGGAGCTGGGGAAGGTGGAGGGTTTTAGACGAACTCTGAAAGCATGCTGCAAACTGCTATAGAGAATGGTAACCAGCCATTTAAATGCTGAGCAGCAAGCTTAATGGCTGCAGATGCAACTTATTCGATTTATAACCACGGCTGTTTAAAGGAACGGCCGCGTTGTGTTGCACTCAATCGTTATTGCTGGCTTTTAGCACTGGTAGTGAGTCATAGTTTCGTTTTGATTGGAGCCATTGACAGGCTTTTGCCTTGATTCTTTGTGCTAATTATAAGGGTGGACTGAACATATATAAGCTGAAATCATTCGAGTAAAGACATTCGACTCTACCTGCACGCGACTCCACCGAGTAAGGACACCGATAAGGCACTTAAGTATCTCCTTTTCCTGTCCTCTTTCGCCTTCCTTCCTCCCTCTAACCATGTGCTTCCAGTACATTCCTATTATCACACAAACACGCACCTCCACTACACGCAGAAGGCAGCGCAACGCTTCCAATCTGCGCCCTATTCCCTCCTCCGCTAATACTCCTCCCTCTTTCTCTGTGGGTCTATGGAATTGCCAGTCAGCTGTCAACAAAGCTGACTTCATTCCAGCCTTAGCCACTCATTCCACTCTCAATATCTTGGCCTTAACTATGACCTGGATCCGTCCAGAAGACTCAGCAACCCCTGCTGCTCTCTCCAACAACTTCTCCTTCTCCCACACCCCTCGCCACACTGGGAGGGGAGGAGGCACAGGTCTTCTCATTACTAACAATTGGAAATACGCAACCCACACCTCTCTATGCAATAACAAAGCATTTGAATACCAGTTACAACTCCTGTTAAAATCCATCTTGTAGTCATTTACCGCCCACCAGGTCAATTGGCCACCTTTGTTGAGGAGCTGGATGTGCTGCTGTCCTCTTTCCCAGAGGATGACACCCCACTTGTAATCCTTGGCGATTTCAACATTCACCTGGACAAACCTTATGCTACAGATTTCCACTCCCTCCTAACCTCATTTGATCTCAAACGCCTCATCACCTCACACACCCACAAATCTGGCAACCAACTTGACCTCATCTACACACGCAACTGCACTACGGACAACATTTTGGTGAAACCTTTACACACCTCAGATCATTACTTCATCACATTTAATCTACAACTTACTACTCGTGCACCTCCAGTCCCTCTACCAGTTACTTTCAGACGAAACCTGCGCTCTCTTTCTCCCTCTCATCTCTCCTCTGTTGTGTCATCCTCCCTTCCCTCACCCACACAATTCTCATCTATGGATGTCAACACTGCAACAGACACCTTATGTTCTACCTTAACTTCCTGTCTCGATAGTATCTGCCCTGTATCTTCTAGGCCAGCACGCCCTACTCCCTCTAACCCTTGGTTATCTGACATTCTTCACGAACACCGGACCAAACTCAGGGCAGCAGAGAGAAAATGGCAAAAATCAAACCACCCATCTGACCTGGGTAAGTACCAATCTCTGCTCTCATCCTTCTCAGATGATGTCCATGCAGCTAAATCCTCATTTTTCCGCAACAAAATCAATAGCACCTCAAACACACGCACACTTTTCAGAACATTCAACTCTCTCCTCTGTCCCCCTCCACCACCTCCCACCACCTCTTTATCTGCTGAACGTTTTTGCCCATTTCTTTACTGATAAAACAACAATTGTCAGTTCTCACCTCCACACACACAGGATCTTAGATCAGCCACATCCACAGACAAACATCTTCTCTCCTTCTTCTCACTCACTGAGACGGAAGTATCAAAACTTCTCCTTTCCAGCCATCCTACTACCTGCCCCCTAGATCCCATCCCCTCACACCTCCTACAAGCCATCTCTCCCGTACTCCTACCAGCACTCACACACATCATCAACACATCTCTCTGCACCGGTATCTTCCCTACCACATTCAAGCAGGCTCGAGTAACTCCACTGCTTAAAAAACCCACACTCAACACATCACTTGTAGATAACTACAGACCTGTTTCTCTCCTACCATACATAGCGAAAACACTTGAACAAATTGTTTTCAACCAGGTTTCATCTTTCCTCTTACAGTCTAATCAACTGGACGTAAACCAATCAGGTTTCAAAAAGGGCCACTCAACAGAGACTGCATTACTGTCGGTCACTGAAGCCCTGCGGATTGCAAAAGCTGATTCCAAATCATCAGTCCTCATCCTCCTCGATCTATCTGCTGCGTTTGACACTGTGAATCATCAGATTCTTCTATCCACCCTCTCATCACTGGGCATCACAGGGATTCCACTCCACTGGTTTGAGTCCTATCTCACAGGTAGGTCTTTCAAGGTTGCCTGGAGAGGGGAGGTATCCAAAGCACATCAACTAACCACGGGGGTTCCCCAGGGCTCAGTGCTTGGACCTCTCCTCTTCTCCATATACACTACATCACTGGGACCCATCATACAATCACATGGCTTTTCATACCATTGCTATGCTGATGACACACAGCTCTACCTCTCATTTCAACCAGATGATCCCACAGTAGCTGCACGAATCTCACGCTGTCTAGCTGACATCTCGTCATGGATGAAACAACATCACCTGCAGCTCAACCTGGCAAAGACTGAGCTTCTCGTCTTCCCTGCTAACCCAACTCTACAACACAATTTCACCATCGAGCTAGGTTCATCTTTGATTGCCCCTTCAGAGTCGGTCAGAAATCTCGGAGTAATCTGTGATGACCAGCTGTACTTCAAAAACCACATTTCAAAGACAGCTCGGTCTTGCAGGTTTGCCCTGCACAACATCAGAAAGATCAGACCGTTCCTTACAGAGCATGCAACACAGCTTCTTGTCCAAGCCCTGGTCATTTCTAGGCTTGAATACTGCAATGCGCTTCTGGCTGGACTTCCATCGTGTGCAATCAAAACACTTCAATTGATTCAGAACGCAGCGGCACGTCTTGTCTTCAACGAGCCCAAAAGGGGCCATGTCGCACCTCTCCATCTCTCTGCACTGGCTACCACTCGCTGCCCGCATTAAGTTCAAGGCTTTGACGCTTACTTATGGATCCACCACAAGCTCAGCACCCACATACTTCGACTCGATCCTACGAGTCTACACCCCTACCAGAAACCTCCGCTCAGCTAAAGAGCGGCGGCTGGTGTTACCATCCCAGAGAGGCATGAAATCCCTCTCTAGAACTTTTTCATTCACTGTTCCTGGCTGGTGGAACGATCTTCCCACCTCCATCCGGATGGCAGAATCACTAATATTTTCCAAAAAAAAGCTAAAAACCCATCTCTTCTGCGAGCACTTAATCTCATCATAATAATAAAAAGAAAGATTTTTTTTAATTTTTATTTAAGGCACTTCTTGCATTTCTACGCCTCTTCATAACGGATCGCTTCCTGTACTCCTCAGTTGTAAGTCGCTTTGGATAAAAGTGTCTGCTAAATGCATAAATGTAAATGCAACATGGACCAATCAGCTTGTGCCAAGTAATTAACTTTGTAGATAACATCAGCTAGCTTTAAGGACCCATCAGCCTGCAACTAGAGTTCCATGACAGAACTAGGCATTTACACACAGAACGAACTACTAAGTTGCTGTGAACTACTAAGTGTTTTTTTATGTTTTTGTCATAGGTAGTACACTACCATTCAAAAGTTTTTTTTAAAGAAATGAATACAGCAAGAATACATTAAATTGATCAAAAGTGACATAAAAAAGATGCATCAATAAACACCAAATTATTTTCATTATACCTGCTAAGTGGTATTCTAATATTCTGTTAAATAAAAAAATAAAAAAATAATAATGCTTCTAGTGAATTTAGGCATCAAAAAAGTATAATGTTCAGCATGAAAAAGCCATTCATTTTAAGATTTGCTAAAGCTTATATTTAACAATGTTATCAAATTACAGGGGGAAAAATAGAATATTAGCCTATAACTGATATGGTAATGATATACCATGCAAGGTGTACGTTCCTGAGTCAGTTTCTGTTTCCCTAATAACAAAACAGAAGAATAATTCCCTAGCATAGTTTTGCCCTGGATTGTTAATCATGAAATACCTCAGGGAAAACTTCTTTCATTCCAAGAACTGTGTTATGTCTGCATTTGTGTGCGTGTGTGTGTGCGTGTGCATGCATTCAATTTGTTTTAAAACATGGCACAGTGAAATTGAGAGTGTGTTTGTATGTGGGGGGAAAATAAAGCACACAGGTGAACTCAGACAGAACGTACAGACAATATATATATGAGTATGTGGACGGCAGGGGGGTGCAGGGCGGGGGTTCTGACAGGTGGCTGGATAACCAAAAGCTGCTGAGAGAACTACTTGTCTGAGATTAAAAGTTAGGATAACAGTGGTAATGAGAGAGCTGAGGGAGAATGAGAAGACAAAGGAAGGGAGAACATGCGCAAAAGCAAAATTCATGTTTGAGCGGCACACTCTCAGAAACTAAATCACTTTTTAACACAATCAGGGGTTAACACCCATGTCCTTTATTTTCATTTTATTTTTATTACTATTTCTGGCACCTTATTTTAATGTGATTTGTTAAATAATTAATACCATTGTATTGTTTTCTTTCTTTCATTTACTGCTTGTTGTGTGTATTGATGTTTTAATCATATTGTATCTATTACAATCACAGCAATAAAGTACTGAAACTAAATTTACTAATGAAAAAGGGAGGGGAAGTCACAACTAAAATGTTACTAATAAATCAGAGCATCAACAATTTACAATTGAAAAGAGAACACAAACAGAAAAGAGAAGAAAGGCAGCAAAATACAGAACAAATAAAAGAGAAATACACAGCTTGGACAATCAAAATACTTAAGTTAAATGGTTAAGTTAAACTCTTGTAGCATGAAAAAAAAGATTTCCTGCATCCTCATAACTGTGGTCTAATCCAAGGCCAAGGCTGAGTTCTGTACTGGGTAAATGAGACTCAAAACAGACACAAACGCTCCATTTGGTGTTGTAAGTGACTGATTCCAAATGATACGTGAAACATCCTCCCTAGTAATAAACCTCCCGCTGTGATACACACACACACACACACACTTTGATCTTCAAAGCTTTGTCTCATCCTGCAGAAAATGACGACAGGCGCATGAGCAGGGTTGCGTGGGTAATTGAATGTACTGCACTCAAAATACATTGACGGATACAATCCTATTAACGAAATTCACCACTTTCTTTCTCTCTTTTCCTTTAACGGTTTCTCCAATTCTCAATAGCTTAAACAGAAACCATGGCCGTTTCATCCCGTTTCTAATTTTTATGGTACATTTTCAGTCCCCAGCTTTTGTCTCAAGCACAAAATGATTTGCTGAAGGTAAGTGTGCCAGAGCTGAATGGCCCAGATTTTGCACTAGAGAGTAAGGCATTAGCTGGTTAGCATGAATACTTTAGCTCCTGCTGCTAGATTTTTTAACTACACTATTATGTAAGGGATAATGTACACCCAGCCGGTTGTTATCGCAGAATAAACCCCGACAGAGTGATCAGAGTGTTCTTGCGTCACTCTGAAGGGGTTTATTCTGCGATAACAACCGGCTGGGTGTACATTATCCCGCTTATTACACGGCTACTTGTCTCAAGTAAATTAGACACAAAATATTGTCTTGAGTTTAAATATTTTATTAGCTCTTACGCAAAGAAAAACAGTTCCAAACTGCTTTAAGCCTTTATCTATTGCTGAAAAGATTTTACCATATATGCAGAAATTAATGCTGAAAGAGATGGCTCACCCAAAAATGAAAATAAGCCCATGATTTACTCACCTTCAAGTCATCCTAGGTGTATATGACATTCTTCTTTCAGACGAATAAAATAGGAGTTATATTAAACAAGTCCTGGATAATCCAAGCTTTATAATAGCAGTAGTTGTAGCTCTGTTTTTGAAGTCCATAAAAAATGCACCTTTCCATCAAATAACGTGCTCCACACGGCTCTGGGGGGTTAATAAAGGCCTTCTGAAGCGAAGCGGTGCATTTGTGTAAGAAAAATATCCATATTTAAAACTTTATAAAGTAAAGTTCCGGCCGATCGCCTTCCGTGGAAAAAGTGTTGAAAGTGCCTCTCGTAATTAAAAATGCGTACGCCAAGTCTGACGACCGTAGCTGGTAGCGTAAGCATTTGAACTGCAGAGGCACTTTCAACACTTTTCCCATAAATTGAATACGGAAGGCGATCGGCCGAAACTTTACTTTATAAAGTTTTAAATATGGATGTTTTTCTTACACAAACGCATCGATTCGCTTCAGAATGCCTTTATTAACCCCCCAGAGCCGTGTGGAGCACGTTATTTGACAGACAGATGCATTTTTATGGCTTTTTTAACAGAACAACAATCGCTGCCCTTATAAAGATGACTTCAGGGTGAGTAAATTATGGGCTAATTTTCATTTTTGGGTGAACTAACCCTTAAAGTCTTCCATCAGTCAATGACAGCGGAGTGACACTTTAAGCATATAAGTAGTACTGGTCAAGATAACTCCTAGTACCCCGATGAGCGGTGTGTTATTCACTTTGGCGCGGTTGTTATCTGGGAATAGCATACCGCTGGAATGCGCGATTGACCAATCAGAATCAAGTAATCCACAGAGCCGTGTAATAAACTGACATAACCCACTGAAAAAAAAAACATGACTAGCCTTTCAAGATCCTAACCCTTGTGAAAAAGTACGCTTTAGCATACATTAAAAAATAATACTTATTATATTGGTTTTTAAAAGAAAATACTTAAGTGTAACCTCAATGCTAACAGACACTTAAAGGTGCAGTAAGCGATTTCTGGTAAACCATTGATACTGTTGATATTTGAAATCACCAAAACAAACACACCCCTACCCAAAAGGATCACACACCCTTAATGCTTCTGCTCCTACATTCACCTACGCTATGCAACACAGGCAATGACTATGGTGGAATCGAGGATATGATGTCATCAATAAGTGAAAGCAATTTGTGCTACTGTGATAATTCAGGTTGAATATCTAATTGTTATTTAGCTCCTCTACTCCTTCAATGGCAAAGTCATCCCTTCCACCCCCCCAAAAAACAAACACCCATTTTCATGAACAGCTTCCTACATGATAGTCCCAAGTAACTAATAAGCAGTGTTGGGCAGTAGCGAGCTACAAGTACTGACACTACTAGCTTAACTACATTTTTCAGTAGCTTGTCAGTAGCTCAGTTACTTTTAAAACAGTGTAGCTTTTCCAGTAGCTAACTACTTTATCCAGCAAGTAGTGGTGTAGCGCAACTAAAAGCTACATTACGTTTTGGGTTCTCAACTCGCTCAACTCAATAATCCACTCTATGAAGGCGCGCTCCACTCAATCACTCACGGCACAAGCGAACGCTCCATTCATGAATCGCTCACCGGCAGCGTTCGCTCAAATCCCGCTCAGACATAAAATTGAACTGTAGCCTACTATACTTGTTGTAGCCATTAAACAATGTATTTTGTTTCATATTTATGTTTATATATTATAATGTTATTTTTAAATAACATCTAGGCTATATTGATTATGGAAAGTGCAGAGATGCGTACTATATGTCAAAGACAGAGTGGGTCAGAAATGATTTTGACCACTTCATTAAGTTTTGTTTTATAGAAAGCCTTTTCTAGAAAGTCACTTCTTTAAAGTGAATTTCGTTTTGTATAAATTGTATCTTAATTTTAATCAAGGTTTCATCAGTAAATTGCCTGGATTTAATAAATAAGAAGCAAATAGACTATAGCAGACAATAATTGTGACATGAAGGCGCCGAAGCGATCACTTGCATTGCACATGAACTGGAGCGCGTCTCATAAATGAACCAAAACTCAGCAGGCTACTCGCCTCACAGACATGAGAAATATGTGTATAGAAAGCTTGAAATGTCCACTTTTAAACTAAACAATTCGACGGTTAGTTTGAGATAGGCTATATTTGAGTATTGTGTGTATCGGAGAGTTCACAAAATCAAATGATTCTGACAGTTTTTGCCATTGAAATAACTGGGGAAAAAAGTGTCCCAATCAACCTGAACTCACCCCATACTCTTTAAAATTATAATTACATTGCATTATGTTGCTTGAAACCCCAAATATTATAACATGCTTCATTAACAATTATTCAGTTATTTGTTACAATGTCATTGTAAAAAAAAAAAGAAAGAAATTTTTTTTTTTTTCAATGTAGCTAGCTACTTTTTGATAGTAATTTGTAGTGTAGCTAACTACTTTTTCAAAAGGGTAGCTTGAATATAACTTAACTACTTTACTTACAAGTAGCTTGTAGCTTGTAAAGCTACAGTTTCAGAGTAGCTTGCCCAACACTGCTAATAAGCCTATATTACAAATGTGACCAGATTAAAGGCCGTGATATACTTAAAGCGAAATCAAAGGACGAACTGATGTGATTTCATTTCGGCCTGATTTTGTTCGAAATGACGTTCGTTTTAGGAGTTTGAAACAGCTTACCAAAGCGAACTTCCTAGAAAAGTTTGCTACGGCTGGTAAACACCTTTGTACTACCATTGGTACGTGGCAATTGCGTAACAGGTAGGTGTGTGTGGAGGCTCCGCCTTCTTTCACGTGGAAGTGTTTTCCTGTTTATTTCTCCTGTTCAGTCTGTCGAGGTCAGACGTCCACGAGTGAAAACATGAACACACTGGAGAGCTGCTTTATAGTAGAAAATGAAGTTGTACTTACACTGTTTTTCATGTTTAATATGGTAAATCTGCTTGATTTTAAGCAATATATTGTATAAAGTGCTATATAAATAAGCTAATTTATTAGAGTGCCAAATTGCAAAGCTTGTGCAAACATATACACATTGCTTTGATCAGATGCTTTTCTTAAAATGCTTTATTAAAATGCATTCATGAATTGAACTGAATTAAAATGCTTTATTAAAATGCTTGCTGTTTTCTCAATTTTGTTGTGTTTATTTTGTTATTGAGAGGAAAGCGCAGCACATATTTAGATATTCATCTAAACGACGCTCTCAGCTGTGTGGACGGCGTTGGATGTTCACTAACAGTATATCGACGTATTTTCAACTTCATTTTACCCTTATTCTTCTTTTTAAGCGTTTAAGCCTTTAGGAGTTATAGCGATCAAATGGGAAAGAACCAAAAGAAAAAACATATTTTAGGAGTGTGTTATCTCACTTTTCTACAATTCATTGCTATTTCTACTGAATCCTGTATGTCATGTATTTAAATATATTTGGAAATCACAAACTTGTAATGATGAAGTTGCAATTTAGTACATTTAAAAATATTAACTCTACATGTAATATCGAATAGCACAGTAGTTAAATTATAATCAAGTACTTTGTATGTGCTTTAATATGTTAGTCAACATAAGTAAAAAAAAAAAAAAAAAAAAATTTAAAATGTACATTTTTAAAGCAAACTAAAAGATTATTAAAAAATAATGATTTAAAATGTGCTTTAAAGTAACATTTTTAATTTAACTTTTTTCAATGTGAAGGCCTACTTAAGAGTGTTAGGAAACAGTCATGAAAGTGTACTGTAAGTACACTTAAGTGACATTTTCTTTCATTTATATTATATTATCTTCAAGGACATTGTTTCAATATACTTTTAAGATTTTCAGTAGACTACAAGAGCAGATTCCATACAACCAAGCGCACTTCTGGTCTTTTCATAAGGACTTGCAAGTTGCTAGCCTTAGAAACTAACTGCAATGCTGTATATGTAATGTACTCAGCCATTATAGAAATTCATTAGCATAACATAAATATGATACTTCCTTAACAAAAAACATTCATGCAAATAGCCTGTCTTACTGAGAGACAAACCTCACAAGTCAACATACATGAATTCATGATTCTACACACCTCTTCTCCTCTGTGGAAAACGATCCCCATCTCAATATCCTGACAGAGCCGAGAGTCAGAGCTTAGGGTCAGATGTAATGCAGTGCATCAAGAGGTTAAACACATTACAACATAGGTGGGATAAGCTGGATAGTATCAGCTGACATGTGCACCACTAGAGCTCAAACCACTGATCAGATCGGTGCTGGGCCATTTCTCTAACTGCCAGACTAATGCTGCATTAGCATGGAATGAGCCGGTCCATCTGCAGTCCACTGATCCCAGGCTAACAGTTTTCCCTGTCATTACACTGTCAGGTCATTTGTGTCAGTGGCGCTAACAAATCCAGGCACTCAGCCATGATTTTAGCATGATGTACTGTAAAATGACACACCAATGGAGCATGTGGATGCTGCGGATGTTGGGAAGTGTGCATAGATGTATTATGTGTAATAAGTTTGGTTGGTTACATTCAGTGTAAAGCATTTATGAAATGCAGTTGTATGCTCATCAACCTATTAAGGCATTTTCACACCATGTCTGAATTTCTGGTAAGAAAAACATTCATGGAGAGATCTGAAAACTAAATAAAGCATCTTTATCAACTCCTTTACACTAAGACCAACATATCACATTTCAATAATCTGGGTTTTTTCATGGATATATGAATCAAGTTCACACAGGTGTCCTATGACCACCGGTGTAGTTCATCATATTGACAATAAACATTCAAGTTTGACAACCAGTTCAAGACTTTTTACATTCATTACATTCAATAGATTTATTGCTTCATATTCTGAAACCTAACAAATTCCATTTTGTGAAATGTTCTGATTGAAAAGTGTGTTTGTGCTAAAATAAGTCAAGTCAAGTCAACTTTATTTATATAGCGCTTTTTACAATGCCGATTGTTTCAAAGCAGCTTCACAGTGTTAGGAAAATAATGAACAGAATTTGATTCGGCTGTACAGCCGCTCTGGAGAAAACTGGTCAGTCATCTAGCTCATTTCAATTGTCATATAGCGACAATATGGGCAGATCAGTCATTTAGTTGATATAGTTAATTTAGTTTAGTAATTACATTTATTTGGATATTTATTTGAAAATGTAGTGTCCCCAACTGAACAAGCCAAGCCAAAGGAACCAAAACTCTATCAGGTGGCATAATGGAGAAAAATAAACCTTGGGAGAAACCAGGCTCAGTCGGGAGCCAGTTCTCCTCTGGTCAATTAACAAACAGTGTAAGATTATTATTTGGCAACCTTACAGGTCAGAAGTCATATTAGATTGGAATATTCAAAAGATCGGAGGCATCACGCCGGAGATGGGTTGATTGATGACGTGTCGATTAAACAATTATTAAATAGGAATATTCGAAAGATCGGAGTCATCACAGCGGAGACAGATCCATTGAGGATGCCATGTCGATGAGGCAATTTCAGAGGGGAGACTAATTAACATGCTCTCTGCAGACACTTCAGGGATGCGTTGGTCCTGTCTGGGTGCAGGTCCACCATCTGATCTGGATACGGCCCGGATCCGGCTGACTGCAGAAAACCTTGGGATAAACAGAGAGACTAACATTAGCATAGATGCCATTCTTTTTATGATGTAACGAGTACATCAGGTGTTATGGGAAGTGTTAAAATAAGTGCCACTGGTTTTTTTATTTTGCAATTACAAATATTTTTATTGTGGCTTAAGTGTCCAAACACTTCGAGGGGCAATTTTGTATAGACAAATTTATGAATGCAGTTAGGTATTTGAGATGTGATGAGATTAATATTAATAATAATATTGATATTGATAATAATAATATAATGTGGCAGAAACTCAGTTTATAAGAGCATACAGAAACAGCATGGTTTAGTTATTGCTGTTCAACCGAACATCAGACTGGCTAAAAAATGTGACTTCGGCAGTGGAATGATCGTTGGTGCCAGATGGAATAGTTTGTATATCTCAGATCCCGCTGTGTAGAGCTTTTGATTGGGCAGAACATCTGATAAGAAGTTTAAGTGCAGTGTAATGTCATCAAAATCATTGATCCATATTGGTGGAAGTGAGAGACTAAGTTTTGAATGCTTATATCTTCTAAATGTGAAATTTGTCATTGTTTTAGAGCACACTAGTTTATAGGTAACCTTAAGACTAACATATTCATACAAAAAGCCAAAAGCATACATTTTGATTTCATGGGGACTTTAAATGAAAGTGTCATTCAGCCAGTGTGTTCTGTCACGAGCTGCTTGTAATGTCTGCTGCGACTAAATCTTGATCAAACATAAATCTCTCGATTTGTGATTGTGTTTGCAGAATAACTGCACTCGCGCAACCTCTGTGTGACATTACAAAGTCTTTTTGCAGTTTTTTTTTTATAGAAAAACATTAATGTAATTTGGAATTATTGGATTAATTTCACTTTAAGTTTAAATTTTTTTTAAAGAAGTAATTTACGTATATGATAAATAGTCTACCATGTGTTTGGGTTGACATTCTCTTGATTTGTGCTTATAGGTGAAAGTGCAATAATTCTGATGAAATGTAAAAATAAACAAATCGTGACTATAATTTTATCGGTTTAATCATTATGCAGCATCCAAAATTTTGCAGCACGCAATTGGCCGTCAGTCCTCTTAGCAGCATGAAAAACAATTGTTTTATTCAATGGATTATATAAACTGAAGCCTCTAAAGCGAGCCTAGACCGATTTCTTTACAATCACTAAAACTCTGTTGCTTTGTTAAGTTCTGTTATAATCAATGAAGCTGCCAACAATGCACAATAAATCTCTTACTTGCATCATTTCTAGGTTGCATAACTCAGCACTGAATAAAACTCACCATTTTGAGAGGTAGGTGGATTCTGACTAACTTAAACACCTCTAATTGGTCATTGCATTCAAGAGATCAACAACTATGTCTGTGATTGGCTACACGCTGCAAAAACACGTTGTAAATAGATACATTTGATGTTCTCCAGAACGAAAACACAAATATGCACTAGAGCGTTTGCCAAATCTGTTTGGCCAATATATGTGGCCCTGGACCATAAAACCAGTCATAAGTCACATTGGTATATTTGTGGCAAAAGCCAACAATACATTTTATGGGTCAAAATGATCAATTTTTCTTTTATGCCAAAAAACATTAGGATATTAAGTAAAGATCATTTTCCATGAATATATTTAGTAAATTTCCTATCGTAAATATATAAAAAAAAATATTAGTAGTAGTAATATGCATTGCTAAGGTCTTCATTTGGACAACTTTAAAGGCGATTTTTTTGCACCCTCAGATTCCAGATTATTAAAATAGTTGTATCTCGGCCAAATATTGTCCTATCCTAACAAACCATACATCAATGGAAAGCCTATTTATTCAGCTTTCATGTGATATATAACATTTCCTTTTTCCCAAAACCCCTATGACTGGTTTTGTGGTCCAGGGTCACATATTATTACAGTGTCAACTGAGGGTGCTCTTTCTTGTGTTTGAGGGTGCTAAGCACCCCTGCAGAACCGAGCCTGACTAAAAGTAGTCTCAGACATTTAGTTGACTAAAACTTGACTAAACAGTTCATGCTGTGGTGTAATGGTGGGGGAAATATGGTCTTCTCACACATTATTTAGAACTATCAATTCCAATTTAGCATCATTTAAATGCCGCCGCCTACCTGATTATTATTGCTGACCATGTGCCCTTTATGACCACATTCTGTCATATTCTAATGGATTCTAATAGGGATATTTTATCCTGACAACTTATTACTTTATCTCATCTCAACAAAACAACAGTGGTTTTCTCAAGATCTTGATGTAATATTTTTTATTTCATGGTCTGTGGTTTTTGTCCATACAATTAAGACATTTTGGCATCCAATGTTTATACCTTTCAAAATACGTTTTTTTGTGTTTTGCAGAAGACAGAAAGTTACACATTTTTAGTTTTAGGTGAACTGTCCCTTTCAAGTTGTTTTAGTGCTAAATATTTTCATCGGACTGCAGCCAAGCAAAATTAAACTCTTACAGTGTAATGATTATTGTACGATCATGTATTGCTTTCATTAATAATTCGTCATACTGTTGTAGCGAATTAGCTCAAAGGGTAAATATTAATAATTATTCATAACTCATGATTTTTCATTATGATTAATTATGAATATTTGAATCAGTTAATGAGATTACTTGATGTAGCTACATTAACATTACAATCAATCAATCAGTTCATCCTGTGAACACTCAGTATTGATTATTAATTAATTCTAAGAAAGGGGTATTTTTCATTGCCACAGAAAAATAATTCTTCCTTTGCATTAACAAGATCGATCATTTAAGTGACAATTTGTTTGCAGGCAGGGAGTCAGAACCAAATATATATTATGCACAAATTTTATTAGCTAAATCATGAACACGACTAAACTAACATAAACGCATACATTCAAATCACACATACATGGGTAAGATGGGAAGTGACAGAATGAAGAATCGGATCAGAAACTATGGAAACACCTGGGAGAACCATCAGTGACTACAAAGGGGTTTGTCTGAACAAAGGGGTTTACAGTTTTTACTAACTACACGGCGATTTTGTATATATTGTACGTTACTTGCATTTGCCTGAGCTGTTGAAGTGTGTCCGATGTACAATCATCGAGAAAGTCTTGATAGCTCTTTTGGGGGAAGGTCGGTTACTAAGCATAAAGCATTTAAAGCATATTTGTTAAATGTAACAAGTGATTATGTGTCTGATTTGTCTCAGTCGTTACACTGTATGTGTGTACTGCAGATGATGTTCTCTGTAACTAACCCTCAAGAGACCCTGATGTTTATTTTATCAGATGATGTTAATCATCTTCCTGCTGTTCATGGGACAATGAACTCTGTGTAAACAGTATTGTACTAGGCATTGTGCGTCAGTGAATTTGTATTTGGACAGTACATCACTGCTTTCTCTGCAATTTCTATTTGTACTGCTAACTTAACCATAATAGAGAGGAAAAAACTGGCATGGAGAGCACATCTTCTTTCTCTATGTGTCTTTGCTCTCTCACTTCTTATCTCTCTCTGTCATTTGAGAGCCCAGAAACTGTCTTTTCATGCCCGTTCTTTTGCTTTAATTAAAAAAAATGTGCAGTGGATCTATTGACAAGAACTTGCACTCAGGTGATTTCACTTATTGTTAGCAGTCAAGCGGGTTTTCCAGATCACGTGAATCACACTGAGGGTGTGTTGGTGTGAACCACAGAAGAGTAATTAAAATTCATTCATTCTTTCACACATTCCTGTGTACATCTTTTTACCCCCACAAAAGCAAGCATATCCCTTTATCTCATTAACTTCCCCTGAAACTCACACACACAGGTGAACAGGTGAGTCATTAACATTACGCCTGTAAAAACATAAAAAGGTAATTGTTTTGCTGTAAGCCTCAGGCTGTTCTTTACCACGGCTGTCAGACCAGTATGAGAGAGTCCGGAGAAAAGGTCTGCATACCAGATGACAGAGCTTTTTACTTAGAAGTCAACAGAACGGTAAAGCCTGCATACCGCACATAGCAGCTTGATGACATACAGTCACATGTAGGTCAACTCATGTGAACCCTTGTGAAATGTATCTATTAATTAGCATTGGCATAATGTCAGAGAAAGGGCAGAAATCGCTTCTCGTCTGGCAGAATGTCTTGTTGCTGTATGAAAATGCTGCAATCATGCCTGTTTTTTTTAGCTAATTATATACCTTTTGATCCTTTTCTTGGTAGTTTTAGGATTATTACATTTTTATGTGACTGATTAATATTGAATTACCATGGTGGAGGTTAGGAAGTGTTTTTCTGAAGTGGGCTGTGTCTGTGTATTTAAGACTATGAGTCACACAACAGCCCGATTTCAACCGACACAACCAGGTCAAGAGGAACTGAGTTACACTGAGCTACCCAGCATCTTGGATGGATGTCAAAGCCAGGCTTTTTTTTTCCCAGTATTAAACATCTTTTCATTAGTCCTGCAGTATATTTTCTAAAATACACATTCCCTTCCTTCCTGCACTTTCCTCATTTCTGTCTAGATAGCCTTCTGTATTGTCATTTTGTACAGAAGTCTTAAAGGCACAATATGTACGATTTTTTGATTAAGATATCCAAAAAGCATTAGAACAATGTTATATATTTTGTTGACTTGTGTACTTACATTGTCTCAAATGTTTCCAAGAATGTTTAAATCCAGAGAAATAAGCAATTTTAACCAGGACACAGACCCTGTCAGTGCGTCGCCTATCAATGACATCATACCCGCGTTAACCTCAAATTCCGTTTTATTTTGTAGAAACCATGGAAACACCAAAGACGCATTAATATATTATGTGTTTTATTAGACAGGTGAACAACTGTTTGGATACATTCATCAACAGAAAACTAATCATTGTTATATACACTCACCTAAAGGATTATTAGGAACACCATACTAATACTGTGTTTGACCCCCTTTCGCCTTCAGAACTGCCTTAATTCTACGTGGCATTGATTCAACAAGGTGCTGAAAGCATTCTTTAGAAATGTTGGCCCATATTGATAGGATAGCAGCTTGCAGTTGATGGAGATTTGTGGGATGCACATCCAGGGCACGAAGCTCCCGTTCCACCACATCCCAAAGATGCTCTATTGGGTTGAGATCTGGTGACTGTGGGGGCCATTTTAGTACAGTGAACTCATTGTCATGTTCAAGAAACCAATTTGAAATGATTCGAGCTTTGTGACATGGTGCATTATCCTGCTGGAAGTAGCTATCAGAGGATGGGAACATGGTGGTCATAAAGGGATGGACATGGTCAGAAACAATGCTCAGGTAGGCCGTGGCATTTAAACGATGCCCAATTGGCACTAAGGGGCCTAAAGTGTGCCAAGAAAACATCCCCCACACCATTACACCACCACCACCAGCCTGCACAGTGGTAACAAGGCATGATGGATCCATGTTCTCATTCTGTTTACGCCAAATTCTGACTCTACCATCTGAATGTCTCAACAGAAATTGAGACAATTTTGGTGAGCTCGTGCAAATTGTAGCCTCTTTTTCCTATTTGTAGTGGAGATGAGTGGTACCCGGTGGGGTCTTCTGCTGTTGTAGCCCATCCGCCTCAAGGTTGTGCATGTTGTGGCTTCACAAATGCTTTGCTGCATACCTCGGTTGTAACGAGTGGTTATTTCAGCCAAAGTTGCTCTTCTATCAGCTTGAATCAGTCGGCCCATTCTCCTCTGACCTCTAGCATCAACAAGGCATTTTCGCCCACAGGACTGCCGCATACTGGATGTTTTTCCCTTTTCACACCATTCTTTGTAAACTCTAGAAATGGTTGTGCGTGAAAATCCCAGTAACTGAGCAGATTGTGAAATACTCAGACCGGCCCGTCTGGCACCAACAACCATGCCATGCTCAAAATTGCTTAAATCACCTTTCTTTCCCATTCTGACATTCAGTTTGGAGTTCAGGAGATTGTCTTGACCAGGACCACACCCCTAAATGCATTGAAGCAACTGCCATGTGATTGGTTGATTAGATAATTGCATTAATGAGAAATTGTACAGGTGTTCCTAATAATCCTTTAGGTGAGTGTAGCTCAACACAGTTAGTCTTATTGTTTAAATCTTGTTTTCTTGATTTACCGTGAGTACCATGTTTTACCATGCCTAATATCAAATGGCTCACTGCAGTGTGCAACAAGTGTCTCATAGTAGCCGTCGAGTGAATGCACAGAGTAGCATTATAACACAACTTTCAACACACTCAAATGTATCTAATATGATAAAACAGAGCTGCGTTACCCCACATACGTATGACTGGAAGAAGCGGAAGCAGTCGTCTGTGGCATAATAAAAGCTCCACTGCTCTCGAGCCGTGTGTCGCGCTTGTCTCTCATTAGCATTCGCTCCAGCAGCCTCATTCAGCTCCACCCTACTACAGTAATGTTAATTAATCTTTAATACATTAGCTCATCTATAAATATGATTTCTGAGTCCCATCAGATTAGAGACTTGCGCGGGACAGATTTTTCCCGCAGGATTCTGTCCCGCTCCCGTCCGCTAAATCTTGCATAAAAGTATAAATCGATTTTTTCTGTATGTCCATAAAACAGTTTCAAGTAATTTAACGTAAAAGCAAGTGCGTGCATCGTTTGGGGTGGCAGAATGCGCACAAAGTGGGCTCCCTTAATAATTCCTAAAAAGCTATCATCGATCTCACAAAGCTCTGTTATCAATGAAAATGACTGCATAATGAATCTTCCATAATGTCTACACTTTCTTTGTTATAATCAGAGGATTTTCCAGCATGCAAAATTCAGCACTGAACAAAAACTCAGAAGTTTTGAGCGGTTAGTGGATTCTATCTTAAATGCATCTGATTGGCCATTGCGTTCTAGAAATCAAAACATATTTCCGTGATTGGCTACATTGCACAATGCAGCAAAAACGTTATAAACAGAAACGTCTCAGTTACGTATGTAACCCTCGTTCCCTGAAGGGGGTTTTGCTTAGGATCCTATCACGTTCGAGTTCTACAAAACGAGCCAATGGCAAAACAATGCCATGGGTCTGCAGAATTTGCATTACCCATTTGCATTATTGGTCAGCACTACCCTCGTGCATGCTTCTGAGCATCTTTGCCTGATGGACCTGCAAGATGGCCATAGCATGCAGGGCAGACACTGCCTGGATTGCAGCTCTGTAGGTCTCTCCGAGAACCTACAGGCCTTGGACGGGTGCTTTAGGTCACCACGCCAGGTGGAGGCGCTCTGAGGGCATAACTGTATCGCTACAGAGTGTTCCACTGGGGGGACCCCAGTGTACCCTTTGGCCGCGATTGCGAAAAGTTAACGGGAACTTCCACGATTTTGTGACCTCCTCATGCACTTCTGGGAAGAACGGAACTGGAGGCGGGTGCTGAAGGGTGTCAGCACGGGCCGCCCCCAAGAACCAATCATCCAGCCTTGAGTGCCCGGGACATGGCGTTGGGTCCCTGCAGGTTTCTACATTACATTATTTTCCACCGACTGTAGAGGTGAAGACAACAACCATGATTCTGCAAAATCAAGGCGTCATCAAGCTACGCCTATGTTTTGAATAAGTGATGTCTAACGGTGAAAATTACATATTGTGCCTTTAAGAGACCATGCATTTTTTTCTGTCTTGTTTTCTTGTGATCTCAACATAACAAAAGTTGTCACAAGAAAGCCCTCACAATTTCTCTGGTTGGCCACAAACTATTGAATTGGCATCTGTCATACATTATTCAATCATGCAGACTGTTTAAAGGAATCTCTGGCCCCAGAGACAGTTTGTTAATCATCAACCATCATGAAGATATTTTAAACTTTTTTATTTCTTTGTGATATGTAAACAATCTGTAATACATTTAAAAAAAGATTAATAATGCTGTTGTTATGGTTACCACCTCAGTTGTATGCATCTTCTACTAGCACTGGTAAAAAAAAATTATATATATATATATATATATATATATATATATATATTGACTTTCTTTAGAAAAATCTTACTGACTCCAAACTTTTGAACAGTAGTTTATATAAGTATTGTGATCAAGAAACAACACAAGGCAGAAATAAAATAGTGTATGTCCTCCAAAGATTTCTGTAGTTTTGACAAATAAATACAATAGTTTTAAAGCATTTCTATGGAATGACAGATATACTTCCTCTCTCTTTTCTGCCTCAAAACAATTTTCTACATCCAAAGATAATTTAATATAGGGCTACTTTTGTCACAGTTGGTTTACCCGTAGTGCTCTAGATGTCTGTTTCTCTCTTTCCATCTTTTTCCTTACTATACTTCTCAGAAAAAAGAGTGATATAACACCGAATAAATTGAACAACATAAACAGTTTGTTTTCAGAAATGTGTTGAAATAGCTACTTGTTATTGGGCAGGGGCACTGTTTCCAAAATGACACAGGGCAGATTTAACTAAATAACTAGTAATTAAACGTCCTTATAGAAGAAACAGCTGTGATGCCTACATGCATCTTTTGTTCATAATAATCATAATCCCATCTCTGCAATGCTAATCTCTGTCTATTGTTCATCTTTCTCTTTTTCCATACAGCCAATTTCTATCGTATATTGTGGGCGCTAATTGTGGTTTGTGTTAGGATAATCAAAAAGTTTGAGATGTGCAGTTTTGTTTTGGTTATTATTGTTGTTTACACCTATAGCCAGGGAAGATTCAGTGACTGTAATGAATCTCTCATGGAAGTTGTATTTTATAGGCAACAAACACACTAAATGTTCTAAGGATGAGTTGACAAAAAAAACACACGAATGAGCACACACACACCGCAGATAAGAGTTTTATGTATCACACTGCCAAGGACTGCTCAAGATTGGGCCCATAAATCAAACAGACTCCCTTTACACACAAAGACACACACATACGAAAGCACACACACACCTACACACACCCTCTGCCACTGCGTCCTTGACATTAAATGGATTTTTTCTCTACCCTTCCCGGCAGTTTCTTCATTACTGAAGTTATGGAGCTATGATTTATGTAGCTACGGCCATCACCGCTGCACGATTTTCAGCCAAACAACTGCACATCCCATAAAAAAAAGAGAAGAGGAAGATGTCCCTTTTTTATCTTCTCTCTCCTTAATTCTCTCTCACTCGCTCTCCCACCCTTCCTCTGGCACAAACCGCTATGCAGGGGGTAATATAAATTGACAATGTTATGTGCGCCTCTCTATTTGGTGAGACGATTTCACACACGGTTGCTGAATATAGACTGTACATTTGAAAAGAAATGTGCTGAAAGCAATCTCTCATGGTAAACTTCAAGATAATAAATAATTCACTTCCCAAAAGGAAAATATCAACACACCTTGAGATAGAAATAATGCTTTGAGTGATTTATTGTTTGGCAGCCTCTGCTCAAAAGGTACAGGCTCCAGATAACTCCTTGATCTCACACCTTGGCTTTTATCCTGTTCTGAGACTGGTAATCATTTTATACACACATACTCACACAGAAATACAGTGACACCTCAGCACAAATTTCACAGAAATGGCTCAGAGGTCAGCATTTTCTCAAATTTTACAAGTGTTTATAAATTCCGTTTGAGAACTATACAGATTTTAGACATGTTTATGTGCTTTAACAGCTGCTTTATAGCTGCATTTAATTTGTTGGATAATTGATGAACTGAACTTTGCAACATTGACTTTGTTATTGAACTGGATTGAATCAACACTGAACTGACTTAAGGCTGAATAATGACACTATTGTCTTCAGTTGGACTGCTCTAAAGATGAAGTTGTAGTTGTTTCATAATTGATGAATTTTGCAACATTAACTGTTATTTTGCTGTTTATTACAGTGAAGGGGCTTTGAAACAATCTGTATTGTATAAAGCACACTATATAAATAAATATGACGACTTGACTGGACACGTTTGGATAATGAAAGAATGAATTAATCACAAATACTAAGATAAGTGCAAATTTCAGAGTCAGACATAGGATGATATTTATTTGTAGAGACCACTTTCATTTTAACAGATGGCCTAGTATTGGTAGTATCTGACTTAGTATTTGGTATTTTCTCAAATGACAGCAGCATTTATGCTGCACTTCAAAAGTGTATGCAAAATACCAATACTAATAAGACAATCTTATTTTACAGCTGATATTAAAACTCTATACTACTGTATGTTGTCTAAATAATTTTGAAAAAAAAAAAATGGTCTGTCAAACGATTAGTCACGATTAATCTCATCCAAAATAAAAGTTTGTGTTTACATAATATATGTGTGTGTCCTGTGTATATTTATTATGTATATTTAAATACACACACATACACAATTATACGCATTACACACACATGTATTATGTAAACACAAACTTTCATTTTGGATGCGATTAATCACGATTATTCGTTTGACAGCACTAATGTATACATATACATATATTTCTTTTTAAAGTTGTAAATGCTTAAAATGCTACAAGTGAACATTATAATACATTATAACGTAAAAATAGAAATTAACATGCACAATTAAATATCCAATATCAGTCAATACATGAAAAATATCTAATATAATCTGAAAACTGATATTGCACTGCTTGTGCATCCGTTCTGACATGTGCTCAAGGTCACAAATATTTGATGATTACTGATCTAGAAATAGTAACAGAATCTTACATTTCTTATTCATTTTCGCTAATGTTTACATTTATGTTTAATTCCATTCAATTTTAAAAAGACATTTGGACCCAACTGTATGTCACTTACGTAACTGAGGTGAACTCTGATATGCTATGTGTGTGTGTATGTGTGTGTGTGTGTGTGAAAAAGAGAAAAAGACAATATTTAGACACTGAAGTGGAGAGCTAGAGCACATCTGCCTTGATGTAATCTGACAAGCGTCCTGTGTGTGTGGAAATGAGTCAGTGTATGAGTCTGTCTGTAGAGAGACAGTCAGTCTATACACGTAAGAGTTCCTTCATGTGTGTGTCTTCATCATGGATGTATTAAAAGACATTTGGTATGTGACAGTTTTACCTCATCGGATTAACTTCTCCACCCTGACTCTGCCACATATATCTCCACCTAGCTCTCTCATCTTTCGACAGTCCTCTCTTTCTGTCTCTCCATAGACAGCCTCAGTGGAAAAATACATTTTGTTCTGCTTTTTAACAGAATTGTGAGATATTCATCTCTGCAGCTGCACAGATGTTTGTGTGTGTGTTAGGTGTAACTCTATCTGAACCTGGGTGTATAGCGCAGCCTACACATTTTTACTTGTTCTGATTATATTGTAGTCATCATTCAGTGAATATGAGAGAAAAGGCAGAGGGAGTGAAATGTTATTATGGATAATTCATTATTCATGAGTTCACATTCATAACCTTGAGTCAAATGAAGTTAGACTGATTTGGCTAGCTGTCCGTAATGGAGGCCATGACTTAATTAAGTCAATAATATTTAATACATAATAAATGAACAGAAATAAATCGACACCTACAAATTCAAAGGCATCTTCTTATGTCTGTCTGTCTGTTCTGCTCAGTATATTATTAAACGATACAGCACTACCATGTAAACACTATGCATTTATTACAGCTCGCTGGAATACTTAATTCAGTCAAATATTTGTACTAATTTGTACTTTATATATATATATATACTGTATATTGTATTGATAACTCATCAATTAAATATTTACCATCTTATATTCTGCATAATTGGATTGGATTGCATGTTTTTAAATAAAGACTGACAAAACGATACAAGTTTTAGCGCAGGACAATATGACATTATATATAACATTGACATAAGTGATCACCCGGTTTGGATTTAAATTTATATAAAGCGTTCACAGGCAAATTTTATTTATGCATTTCCCCGGCGTCGGAATCAGACAAAAAGAAAACATCCAGTAAGCGGCAGTTGATACCAGACTGGTTTGAGCTGATAGAAAGGCAACAGTAACTCAAATAACCTCTCGTTACAACCGAAGTCTGCAGAAGAGCATCTCTGAATGAACAACACATCGAACCTTGAAGCAGATGGGCTACAGCAGCAGAAGAACACACCTAGTGCCACTCCTGACAGCAAAGAACAGGAAACTGAAGATGAAAACGTTGAAACGTTGCCTGGTGTGATGAGTGTTGATTCTGCTGCAACATTCAGATGGTAGGGTCAGAATTTAACATAACACGAAAACATGGATCCATCCTGCCTTGTCAGAACGGTTCAGACTGCTCCTGGTGGTGTAATGGTGTGGAGAATATTTTCTTGACACACTTTGGGCCCCTTAGTACCAATTGAGCATAATTTTTGAACATCATTTAAACCCTGTCTGGGTTTATTTTGTGATAATGACTGACTGACTTTAAATTATCCAAATACATGCAAAATAGTAAGTGTATATGGATGATAGTAAGTGTATATGGATTCATTTTGCATGTATTTGGAGCATTAAATATTATGCATTTCTAAACTCCTCAAATGAACTTCAGATCCCAGGCCAATATTTCATCAGTGATCTATAGAAGTAATTAAAGAATTAACAGATTAAATAGATGCCAGTTTCTCTCCTCTGCTTCTCTTCCTATTCAACTCATCTCTGATACTCGCTCTTGCATTCTCATCTGCACATTTCATTCGCTCTTCTTGGGAATGTCTCATTATCAAGACTGAATGGATGAATAGCTAAATAATCCTCAAATCAACTTTCATTATTATTACAGAGCAAGTCAGAGATTTCTCTCACTCATAGTAGCAACCGTCTATAGCGCTTCTCACTCTGATGTGGTTTCCATGGAGTCACTGCAGACGTAGTTAAAGAATATGAAAATGTGTAAAAATATGAATATGGAAATACGTGAACCATACAAATGATGGGGTGATGTTAAATTCAACCTCTTACATCCTAGTATTTATTATGTGTTTGACAAACTTAACCTTGGAGCTACATCATTAAGTTGATGCGTCTTTACATGTTCAGTTACTGTTTGAGAATGCATGTCAACCACACATGAAAGTCTGCCACACAAACACACTCACGTCTGGTTTACTATCTTTGTGGTGACTCTTCATAGACGTAATGGTTTTTATACTGTACACACTGTATATTCTATCCCCTTACACTAACCCTACCCCTAAACCTACCCATCACTCAAAACTTTCTGCATTTTTACATTTTCAAAAAAAAAACATTCTGTATGATTTATAAGCTTGTTTCCTCATTAGGACCCCAATTTAGGTCCCCACGAGTCCCCATGAGTCAGTGTGCATTTAGGTTGAAGTCCCCATTGGGATAAAAAAACATGTACAAACACACAAACTGTATATATCTCCCTCAAACACACACACATACACATACAAATGTAGCAAATTAATCTTCTCATATATTTCCTCACTGTTGCTATAAAATAACAGCCTTAAGTCAGCCATGGCACCTGCCAAAAAGTATTCATGCCTTTTTCTCCAGGTTATACAATAAATAATTTCTCTTCTATGCGATGTGATGACAAAACTGAGCTGAAATATCTTACAGTCTCTAAGTTTGCAAACACTTAACAACAGACAAAGCCTCAGGGCCAATCATTCACCTGATACACATACAAACTCTCTGTTCTTTTGCCAGAACTCAGCTGCATTTCAGGTGTTCAGTTTTTACCGCAGTGTCTGTCCAGCATATTGCATAAGCTCTGATATCATTCACTATTCTTCTTTGGCATAAGTTTAGCAATATCACCTCCCTAATTCTGTTGTATAGAGACATGGGGATGATGAATATGAAGATCTACCAGCAGTGCCTTTGTAAATGTGGTTTACATATGTATACCTCGCTATGTGTATGTAAACTGTATGCATGTTAAAAAAAAAAGTTCAAAAGTTCGAGGTCAATAACAATAAGTAATACTTTTATTCACCAAGGATGCATTAAACTGATCAAAAGTAAAGTAACAGTAAAGAGATTTTACATTTTACAAAAGTTTTCTTTTTTAAATAAATGCTGTTTTCTATATAAATGCTCTATTCTATTCATCAAAGAATCCTGAAAAAAATGATCATGCATTCCATAAAAATATTAAACAGCACACTGTTTTCATAATAAGTAAATAAAAAGAATTGTTTCTTGAGCACCAAATCAGCATAAAACCTGAATATATGTGTTTTGGCTACATGTTTAAATGCAGGACTGATCCTATTACAGTCACTCTCAATGACAGACTGATGTGAGGTCAGTTTACATCTGAGTGGCTGTTACACTCTGCTGGAATCCTCACTGACCCTGAGAAAGCTTCATGTCTGGGACAGGATTTGATGCTGTTTTCACAAGTTTCAGGAGGGGGTTTACACGAACAAAAAAGATGACTTCCAGACACAATCTCTTGAAGACACGATTATTTCGTTTTAAACAGAGGACATGCAGAGTTAAATGTACACAAATAGACAGACAGAACCACTAATGCTTGAAGAAAGCTTTCTATTTATATTTTGGTCAAAGCTAGGCCAATTCTTGTTGATGTAAATGGGAAAATCAACAGAAGAGGCTGTGACTTTGCTATCATTTCAAGAGATATGCATGTTTGCCAAAGTGATGTTGACAACGGAAGCTGATCGCTGCTTATGGACTGTTGTGCTGAGTACATTAGCGTCTGATAGAGGAGACACATTACACTTCCAAACGTTTTTTTTTCTGCAAAAATACACAGACTCATTACACACATGCGCACATGAACACAAACCCATATACACAATGACCAAAGAAACTGACGATTTCAAATACGATACAGCTACTGTAGGTACCTGTACTGCAAAACTGGTAACACTTTACAATAAGGTTTTAATTTTTTAACATTAGTTAACTACATAAGTTAACATAAACAACGAGCAATACTTATTGATCTTAGTTAATGTTAATCTCAACATTTGCTAATACATTATTAAAATCAAAATTTGTATGTTAACGTTAGTTAATGCACTGTGAACTAACATGAACATTTTTATTAACTAACATTAACAAAGGTTAATAAATGCTGTAAAATGTATTGCTCATTGTCAGTTCGTTAATGCACTTAACTAATGTTAATAAATGAGACCTTATTGTAAAGTGCTACCGCAATAGTAAAATAAAATAAAAATAAAATAATGAATACTTAATGATTTTTGGTCCCACTTTATATTAGGTGGCTTTAAAAATAAAGTACAATGTACTTATTGTGTTTATATTGTTTATATTGTATTGCTGATATTGAGGTGGGATACAGGTAAAGTTAGGGACAGGTGTGGTGGTATGGGTAAGTTTAAGGGTAGGGTTAGGTGTAAGGGAAGTGTCAACAGTGTAATTATAAATGTAACTACAGAAATTAATTACAGATGTAATTACATGCAGGCCACCTAATATAAAGTTGGTCTAGATTTTTTTTCTTAAATATACGGTCACACTTTAGATTAGGGTCCAATTCTCAGTATTAACTAACTATTAACTATGACTTTTGCCTCAATAAACTCCTAATTACTGCTTAGTAGTTAGTAAGGTAGTTGTTAAATTTAGGTATTGGGTAGGATTAAGGAATGTAGAATATGGTCATGCAGAATAAGGCATTAATATGTGCTTTATAAGTACTAATAAACAGCCAATACCCTAGTAATATGCATGCTAATAAGAAACTAGTTAATAGCAAGAATTGGACCCTAAACATAAGTGTGTCACAGGGTGTTTTTGGTTATGTTTCATGTGTTTAGTTTGCCATGTTCACTGTCATGTCTTGCCATGCACTTCTTGGTTTTTGTCATGTGATTCCCATGCCCTCATGTGTTGTCATGTCATTGGTTCATTGTCTTGTCAGTGTTCACAGGTGTCACTTGTCTTGTCATTAGTCTCAGTGTATTTAAGCCCTCATGTTTGCCATGTGTCCTTGTCTTGTATTGAATGTGGTAACCCGTTGTTTGGTGAGTTCTATGTTTTGCCATGCCATGCCATGCCATGCCATGCCATGCCATCTCAAGTTTTGTTTCTAGTTCATGTTAAGCCAAGTCTTTGTTTTATGTTTTGGATTTAAGTTTAATAAAGACTGCACTTGAGTTCTTCAAAACTTCCACCTCTAAAGGAAATTTTTTGTTTTGGGCTCAATGAGCCCTTACGTTCCCAGCTTCCAGGGGGTAAAATAGATTGGTCCCTGAAGGGGTATATAGACCACGTCTCCTGTCCATGTCCAGAGCCAAGCCACGTCACCTGTCTACGTCCAGAGCCAAGCCACGTCTCCTGTCCATGTCCAGAGCCAAGCCACGTCTCCTGTCCCTGTCCACGTCCAGAGCCAAGCCACGTCTCCTGTCCCTGTCCACGTCCAGAGCCAAGCCATGTCTCCTGTCCAGGTCCAGAGCCAAGTGACTTCTCATGTCCACGTCCAGAGCCAAGTGACGTCTCATGTCCGCGTCCAGAGCCAGGCCATGTCTCCTGTCCACGTCCAGAGTCATGCCCGTGACCAGAGTCCAGAGAGGGCTCCAGCCCGTGACCAGAGTCCAGAGAGGGCTCCAGCCCGTGACCAGAGTCCAGAGAGGGCTCCAGGCCATGACCCCATAGTCCTGGGGTGGGGGCAGGGGTTACCCTGAGAAGGCCTGGAAGGCCGCGCTCCAGGATCCAGGTTCGCCAATGCTTCATGATCCAGGTCCACCAATGCTTCACGACCCAGGTCCGCCAATGCTTCACGATCCAGGTCTGCCAATGCTTCACGATCCAGGTCCGCCAATGCTTCACGATCCAATTCCGACCAATGCTTCACGATCCAGGTCCGCCAATGGTTCACGATCCTGATCCACCCACGCTTTATGGTCCAGGTCCTCCCACGCTCCATGGTCCAGGTCCTCTCACTCTCCATGGTCTAGGTCCTCCCACGCTCCATGGTCCAGGTCCTCCCACGCTCCATGGTCCAGGTCCGCCCACGCCCTATGGTCCAGGTCTGCCCACGCCCCATGGTCCAGGTCCGCCCACACCTCAAGGTCCAGGTCCGCCCACGGCCCATGGTCCAGGTCCGCCCACGGCCCATGGTCCAGGTCCGCCTACGCCTCAGGGTCCAGGTCCGCCCACACTCCCAGGCCCGTCTAAGCCATGCCAGGGTCCGTGTCTGGTGCCTCTGCATGGGCCTGGCCCACTGTCCCTCCCCCATGACCGCCCCCCTAGACTTCTGTTGGGGTTTTGGTTTTGTTTGGGCGTCTGGGGCCGCCCATAAAGGGGGGGAACTGTCACAGGGTGTTTTTGGTTATGTTTCATATGTTTAGTTTGCCATGTTCACTGTCATGTCTTGCCATGCACTTCCTGGTTTTTGTCATGTGATTCCCATGCCCTCATGATTTGTCATGTCATTGGTTCATTGTCTCATTATTGTTCACAGGTGTCCTCCTTGTCTTGTCATTAGTCTCAGTGTATTTAAGCCCTCGTGTTTGCTATGTGTCCTGGTCTTGTATTGAATGTGGTAACCCGTTGTTTGGTGAGTTCTATGGTTTGCCATGTCAAGTTTTGTTTCTAGTTCATGTTAAGCCAAGTCTTTGTTTTATGTTTTGGATTTAAGTTTAATAAAGACTGCACTTGGGTTCTTCAAAACTTGCCTCTCAGTGGACTAAACGTTACAAAGTGTTACCAAATATTGTTATATTTTATTAATCTTGAATTGATTTATTCTGAATTTATTTATTGATGTATAACCTCATTGGCAAACTGTTTGTTTTCCTTAAAGACCTCAGAACATTTAGTTAAATATATGCTTAAAACAAGAAATAAACAATTTCTTGTTCAATCTTGCTGTGATTTTTGAAACATTTTTTGTAGAACAAGATAATAATGATTAAGAAAATTATTTTATGCAGTGTGCAAACAGCATGTGAAAAAAAAAATGAAAATGCCTTGATATTAATTTTGATGATATGCTTGGGAAACATTGTTATATCTACCATGCAAAAGGGGCTTAAGCCCAGCAAACAATAAACAGAGCAGCTAATGCTCAAACTTAAGCCAGAGAGGCAACCAAGGCTTACTAATGCTGCCTTTAGTATTTCACACTGACTGCTCCCTGACAAAAGGATTAAGATCCCTTCTCTCTCTCTCTCTCTCTCTCTCTCTCTCTCTTTCTGTTCCTGCTCCTATCATTATTTGTCATTTTCAAACCTTTCCGTTTTGGCAGCCATTTGGCCTGTGTTTTTAAATGGGAGAGACTGTAGTTTCCAGCTGTCCAGAAGAGTCAACACACGCCTCTGAGGAATGCGACCTTGCCTTTTCTTTTTTTTGTTCAGACAAACTACAGTGAATGTTCAAAACCAACTCAGAACAGTGGGTTATTCTTACAATAAGCAGACGTGAGCAGACCATTGTAGAACATCAGTCTGGCCAGCTTCTAGCTCTCTGCAAACCATCTTCTCACTTGATTAATTAATTCATAACAAATCAGGATCTTATGAAATGGTAAATGTTCTCAGGATTTTTTCCCCCGATGGTTTAATGTATGTGTTGTCATCTGGAAAATGTCATATTTAGAGTGTTTGCTTAACTGGAAAACATCACTGAAGTGGTTTCTGCCTCAAAAAAGTGAATTGTGATCTATTTAAACCATAGCTATTTCTTGTAAATGCAACTATACATCTCCTAACTGTAACTTTATATCTCAGAATCGCAATGTTATATATCATATTGTTTCTATATAACTCAATTACCTTTTTATTTACCTTATTTTATTACTTGAGGAAGAAACAGGTTTCCATACTAAAGGTTCACACCAAGAATAAAACAAAACAAATATTTGAAATGCATATTAGCTGGTCTGAACCCAAGCAGGCTCAATTCTGTTAGTCTTTCATCTTCCTAAACTTAGAGACATAGAGAAAGCCAAGTTTACAAAAGGATGAAGGACAAGCAAGAACATTCTCTATCCAAAGATTTGCAAAATGATCAAAATTAAATAGATATGACATTTAAAGGTGCTGTATGTAATTTTTTGACTGTACTAAAGCATAAAAATACCATAAAATGTTTAGGTAACATGCAAAGTTCACATACTTGTTTCTCTGAAAAACAATGCTACAGCCAGTTATATTATTATATATTTGAAATCTGCGTTCCGTGTTGGAATGTCTGTTTTTGTTTTGGTCTGTGTGATTCCACCCACTGCCAATTTACCCAATAGTATTTGCCATTTGGCGGAAAACTCAGCGTATTGCAGCCATGGAAGTCTCCTCACATTCCATTTTCAATTGTGCTCGTTCCAGTTGCGTGTCTTCAATCTGGCAACCCACGTGAGCATCAAGTCTAAGGAGGAGGGAGCGGGAGAAACAACTCTCTCTCCAATATTTTGAATTTGAACTGCAGTACCCATTTCAACCACTAGCTGTCAATATTACATACTGCACCTTTAAATAATATATCTTATTAAGTCAGTTTTTTAATAACAGGATAAAGAAAAAAACAGGATAAAAATTTTGTTGTACAGGATAAAAAAAATTTTTTGGTTGTGAATAGGTTCATAAGAAATTTCAAAGTCTTTTCATGGACTTCTCACCTGGATGCTTTTGCATTTTTCTGCACTTTTTAAGATGTGAGTCTGATATTTGTAGACAAACATGATGTTTCAAATACAGTGCTGTCTTTTCCAATGTGACTGAATCTATGGCAAGATCTGTGAGATATTACTTTGCAAAGGTTATCAGAAGATTACTATTATTAAGCAGTTAGCTGCTTACTCAACAAACAATGAATGTTTTCTATCTTAGTGTTTTTCATTTTCACTAGTCCTGTTTTTTTCCCTCAAGCCTATCACTCATTGTTATTGCTCTGTTTATTTTCCCTCTCACTTCTGCTTGGCTAACACAGCTCTCATTGCGGCTGGACAAATGTGTTTTTGAAGGACCCTGAGAATTGTAATCTTATCATCTGTCAAAACAAGACCCCCATCTTAGCGGGAACCCAATCCCGGATCAGGACGTTAGCATCGAGCCCGGCTCAGACTGGACCGTGTCGTATGGGGCGAGTGTTTTTGACACATAACATAGCGCTGAGCACTAAGCTTAGTGGACCCTGCTTGTTGTATTCCACTGACCCCAATTTCTAGTGACGCCAAGATGAAGAGTAAGAAGGTAAACATGTAAAAAGCCTAACTGTAAGAGAGATTAGAGTTTTTCTGGTTAATTAGTGTGGCTGCTGAACAGGCTTAGAGTGTTTAAGAGAAACGTGCTGAGTTAAAGAGACTGTAGAGACCACCCACTACCGTTTGGTAGGTACCGTATCCCACGACACACTGACCTCGATGTTCATTCATCTCTCACACACTCAAATATATACACAAACACTCTTCCCCTTTAATTTATAGCTCAAATACTACTCCTCCACATGTGCAGATCAATAGAACACACATACAAATTACATAATCCCACAAAAAATGGATATATATATATTATTTTGATCTATTATTTTCATGTTAAATGCAAATCTAAACTTCATTTGCATGATGATGCTGTGCCAGGCAGTGAAAATCTGCTGCACAAAAGTCAACAGCTGCTACGTACGTGCTGCTTTTTCTTTGGCGTCACTGTTAAATTTTCAAAAGCAAAGAGTTAAATGGGTGAGAGAGCAAAGTCTGGTGGGAGAAAACAGTGCATACTGTCCTTACTTACTAAGGATAACTGTGTCTAATTTCAAGAAATGTGCATTAAGGCACTCATGTGTGGTTTGACTACATAACATGGAAGGTTTTACATCAAATATATCCCATCATATTTCCATGTGAGTGTGCATACATAAGTATATATGCATACACAAAATCTTGTTTATACTGTGGGAACTTCCCTGCCACACACTGTGCTAATAGATTAACCACACTTGATGTAACTCGACAAGGTTCCAGTGACAGGTAATTTGACTGTCCACATTTAATGTTGAAATGGAAGGGATACCTTTTATTACGTCACATTGTGTCGCTGACACTGTTCAATCAGAGGCTCGTTCCAACACAAAGAGAGCTAGAGACACATGAGTGACTCAGTCTACATATTCAAATTCCCGCTCTCTTGCTCTACTAAATAGGACATTTCCATCTGACACAAACAAGTTAAAGAATGTGTAGCTCTGTGTGTCTCAGTTAGCAATTGAGTGTAGAGGCTATTTGAGTAAGGCCATGTACCAGTAAAGCACAAATAACACAAAATATAAAAGGTACACAAACAGCAAAATATATGAAGTTATAATCTATAAAAATCTAATCAAAGGAATGATCCTTCCAGAAATTGTGCTTTATTTGGTGTAAAAGTAAAATTTTTAATCAAATATTCAAGTTTAGATAATTAATATTCAAATATTTATTAAATTCAAATAATAAAATGCACTAATAAGTGGCATCATCATATTTTCAGGTTGTTCAAAGAAACATAATTATTAGTTTCTCATTTATCAGGTCAAATAGCACATACTACAGCAGTTACCATTCTAATGTGTTGCAATATTCAGTTTACTCAACAAGTATAGCTGGAAACTAGTGATTGTAGTTAAACTGATTGTTGCTGGTGGTGCCGGTTTGTGCTTTATCTTGAATAAATTGAACAATAGACTGAACATTAGAGAAGTATCTGTTTGTTTCATGTGTGTGTGTCAGAAAACAAGTCTCTCAGTGTGGATCAGCTAGCGGCTTCATAGGATAAAAGAAATGGGGGTTAAATGTGCCCTCTGACCTTTCCTATTAGCAGTATAATGGCAGAGGACGCTTGCCATTCATTTCTACCTCTGCCTAAAAGTATAACTTCCAACCGAGAGGCCTTCAGGCACGCACCCCACTGAATTTAATAATGAGAATCACCGCCCCCACTCCCGCTCTGCCAAGCAATCCCTGCAAATCACTAACTGCCCCCTCTAGAGCCAAACCGATCACTTCAGACCCCTAGGCAACCTTCAAAACATCAACTTAAGCAACCTCAACCGACCCCAATAAAAAAAAAATCCACTGATACTTCACAGTTCATTAAAGTTTAGGTGACCAGTCCATCAATAGCTCAACTCAAAAAAGCACCCAGAGATGCTTTAATAAAAAAACTCACAAACAAACACAAGCTCCAAAATCAACTTCCAAAAAAGACTGCAGCAGATTGAAAAGCCCTAATTCTAATAGGCACTGTTTTCAGATAATAATAAGTGGTCAGATGAGGTTTTGTGACTATATGCACAGCTCTGTGTAAACAACTGCTGTTGAAGCAACAACAACAAAAAAGGTTTACACTACAGTTCAAAAAGCTCTTTATTTGTTCAACCATTTTCTATTTCAATAGATTTTAAAATGTAATATTCCTGTAATGGCAATGCTGAATTTTGCAGTCTTCAGTGTCACATGATCTTTCAGAAATGATTTGATTCAGAGACGATTTGGTGCTAAAAAAAAAAAAAAGTGTTCTTATTATTATCAAAGTTGAAAGCTGTACTGCTTACTGACCCCACATTTTTGATCATTCTAACCACACATTTCCAGCTAATTTTAAACTTTCGTTTGTTTTGTTTGGTTGATTGACAACTGAAAAGTTGGGCTTTTCCTGTTGTGGAGGATGTTGGATGTTCGGATCACAATGGCCTGGTTTCAGAGACGGGGCTTAGATTATGCCAGGAGTATATGCCTTAGTTAAATTAGGACATTTAAGTGGCTTTTATAACGTGCCTTAAGCCAAGTTCACACTGTATGATTTTGGCCATCTGAGACAATTTTTTTCGAATCCTAAAAGATTAATCTGATCCTAGGCCAAAATCTTAAGCACTTGATTACTATGTTCGCCAACAGCTAATTAATGACCACTGTGATAAAATTTTACCTGAAGTTTTGAGGCACAGTCCTACAGTGTGACAACAACAGTCAAACGCAGCTTACAGTCACCGAACGCGTCACGGCTTGATGAAAAACTCTGGACGAGTCTTCTTGCATGCGTCCGTTTATAACACACCTTGAGTGCTGTACAGTCTGACATTAATAACAACTGAGATCCTACAGTGTGGCATGGCTTACAGCGGGGATCATGTTCGTACAGTCTTGACAAGCAACCGTCGTAGCCATCCTTTCAGAAGTGAGGGGGAGAGAAATGTTTGTAATACCAGTTTTTATCTGACCTTTGTCTAATTGACAGATTTTATTTTTTATCTCATCTCATTGCTTATTTCTCATATTGCTCAAATCTCATAGCTTTTAATTCGGTAAGAAATCAAATAAACTGCTGAACAATAACGACTAATATCTATATTTTTTATATTTTATTATATTTTTTATGATTGGTTTATGTACTACAAACACATGTGCAAGTTCTCATGGTTTTTCTATTTAAAGAAATTAGATACTTAAAGGAGTAAAAGGGATTTAAGGGAATAACAATGGAATAAGAACAGTAAAAAAATTCTAGGTCTAATTATAGCCTATATAGTAAAGTAATCCATTTAAACTCTTTGCAAATAATATTTAATAATATGCACATATTTACTCTTGTTAGTTTCACGAGTTCACACTTACATATAATTTATAGAGAGTCAATTTAAATGCGTATTTGGCATGCTGTCCAGGGGGAGGGCTTTGAGCTCAGAATTTGGCCCGAACCCAGAGTAACCACCCCCAATTATTATATACACTCACCTAAAGGATTATTAGGAACACCTGTTCAATTTCTCATTAATGCAATTATCTAATCAACCAATCACATGGCAGTTGCTTCAATGCATTTAGGGGTGTGGTCCTGGTCAAGACAATCTCCTGAACTCCAAACTGAATGTCAGAATGGGAAAGAAAGGTGATTTAAGCAATTTTGAGCGTGGCATGGTTGTTGGTGCCAGACGGGCCGGTCTGAGTATTTCACAATATGCTCAGTTACTGGGATTTTCACGCACAACCATTTCTAGAGTTTACAAAGAATGGTGTGAAAAGGGAAAAACATCCAGTATGCGGCAGTCCTGTGGGCGAAAATGCCTTGTTGATGCTAGAGGTCAGAGGAGAATGGGCCGACTGATTCAAGCTGATAGAAGAGCAACTTTGACTGAAATAACCACTCGTTACAACCGAGGTATGCAGCAAAGCATTTGTGAAGCCACAACACGCACAACCTTGAGGCGGGTGGGCTGCAACAGCAGAAGACCCCACCGGGTACCACTCATCTCCACTACAAATAGGAAAAAGAGGCTACAATTTGCACGAGCTCACCAAAATTGGACAGTTGAAGACTGGAAAAATGTTGCCTGGTCTGATGAGTCTCGATTTCTGTTGAGACATTCAGATGGTAGAGTCAGAATTTGGCGTAAACAGAATGAGAACATGGATCCATCATGCCTTGTTACCACTGTGCAGGCTGCTGGTGGTGGTGTAATGGTGTGGGGGATGTTTTCTTGGCACACTTTAGGCCCCTTAGTGCCAATTGGGCATCGTTTAAATGCCACGGCCTACCTGAGCATTGATTCTGACCATGTCCATCCCTTTATGACCACCATGTACCCATCCTCTGATGGCTACTTCCAGCAGGATAATGCACCATGTCACAAAGCTCGAATCATTTCAAATTGGTTTCTTGAACATGACAATGAGTTCACTGTACTAAAATGGCCCCCACAGTCACCAGATCTCAACCCAATACAGCATCTTTGGGATGTGGTGGAACGGGAGCTTCGTGCCCTGGATGTGCATCCCACAAATCTCCATCAACTGCAAGATGCTATCTTATCAATATGGGCCAACATTTCTAAAGAATGCTTTCAGCACCTTGTTGAATCAATGCCACGTAGAATTAAGGCAGTTCTGAAGGTGAAAGGGGGTCAAACACAGTATTAGTATGGTGTTCCTAATAATCTTTAGGTGATTGTATATAGGCATAACATTATGAAGTTAAGTGAATAACAGTGGTTATCTCTCCACTACTGGGTCAGAGCATCTCCAAAACTGCAGCTCTTGTGGGGTGTTCCCGGTCTGCAGTGGTCAGTATCTATCAAAAGTGGTCCAAGGAAGGAACAGTGATGAACCGGCGACAGGGTCATGGGTGGCCATGGCTCATTGATGCACGTGGGTAGTGAAGGCTGGCATGTGTGGTCCGATCAAACAGACGAGCTACTGTAGCTCAAATTGCTCAAGAAGTTCTGATAGAGAGGTGTCAGAATACACAGTGCATCGTAGTTTGTTGTGTATGGGGCTGCATAGCCGCAGACCAGTCAGGGTGCCCATGCTGATCCCTGTCCACTGCCGAAAGCACCAACAGTGGGCACGTGAGCATTAGAACTGGACCACGGAGCAATGGAAGAAGGTGGCGTGGTCTGATGAATCATGTTTTCTTTTACATCACATGGATGGCCAGGTGCGTGTACATCGCTTACTTGGGGAACACATGGCACCAGGATGCCCTGCTGGGAAACCTTGGGTCCTGCCATCCATGTGGATGTTACTTTGATACGTACCGATAACCTAAGCATTGTTGCAGACCATGTACACCCTTTCATGGAAATGGTATCCCCTGGTGGCTGTGTCCTCTTTCAGCAGGATAATGAGCCCTGCCACAAAGCATAAATGATTCAGGAATGGTTTGAGGAGCACAACGAGTTTGAGGTGTTGACTTGGCCTCCAAATTCCCCAGATCTCCATCCAATCGAGCATCTGTGGGATGTGCTGAACAAACAAGTCTAATCCATGGAGGCACCACCTCGCAACTTACATAACTTAAAGGATCTGCTGCTAGCATCTTGGTGCCAGATACCACACCACATCACACCTTCAGGGGTCTAGTGGAGTCCATGCCTTAATGGGTCAGGGCTGTTTTAGCAGCAAAAGGGGGACCAACACAATATTAGGAAGTTGGTCATAATGTTATGCCTCATATATGTGTGTGTGTGTGTGTGTGTGTGTGTGTGTGTGTGTGTGTGTGTGTGTGTGTGTGTGTGTGTGTGTGTGTGTGTGTGTGTGTGTGTGTGTGTGTGTGTGTGTGTGTGTGTGTGTGTGTGTGTGTGTGTGTGTGTGTGTGTGTGTGTGTGTGAGAATAATAGAAAACAGCTGCGGTCTTTAGCGTCCTTGCTAGTGTGCCCACCTCCCACACCAGAGACGCAAGTTCTAACCTCGTTTGAAGCTGGTTACGTAGGACCGATTACACGTGAAGAAAATTTGTGCGGGGGACACGTCCGTGTATTCTACACCCATGCGTAAAAGACTAAATTGTACTTTTAAAAAAATGCAAGTGCAAGATGTTAAGACAGCTCAAACAGGGCATAAGTGCAGGACCCCGTTTACACCTTTATATAATATTTTCCATTTAAAAGTTGACTCACTGGTTCTGTTTGTGGTGAACTTACTGTATGGTTTGTCCACTAATTCCCAAAGAACCAGTTTCCTGGAGTTGACTTATACCCAGTCCGGCAATGTGTGGTGATTGCTCACTGTAAGTTCAGTGTTCCTGGATTAAGATGATGTTGAGCACATGAAGCTCCTGCAGAGTATCAGTCTGACCCAGCGTATGTACAGTATCATGATTCACAGAGTTCAAACACAGTCTGGTCTGGAGGTCTTCTGTATGTGAGGGTTTTTATGGAATCAGCTGTTGTCACATCAGAAGGATGCTGGGTTAAAGGTTTCCAGTCTATGGTCGATGACTCTCTGAAGCTGGTTTGTCTGGGTGCCTTTAAAATGTCTGGCCTGGGGCCCTTTTCCAAAACACATGTTAGTGATTTAAAGTGGAAAAGGGGGGTGCGAATGAATGGGTGGATAAATTAGCATCTTTGTGTGAACGTGAACACATTAGCTGTGGATTCATTAAAAAAAGGTGCTTAGAAACAAATGACAGAACTTTTATTTATACTGTACATTTATGAAAAACCCTATCACATTTTAAATGAATGCACAGCCAGTGTGTTCACATTCAAACAAACATACAAATTTACACACCCATAATAGCAAATATAAGTACAATTACTTTAAGCATTTAATCAGATGTGCAATTCATCTTCATCCACAATTTCTCTTTCCTTCATCACTACATCATCACACTCATCTATCAGCCTCTCAGCCAGACAGACCTGGCAAACATCAGGTTATGACATGAATAATAAAAAAAAGTAGAGACAGACAGACAAAAATAAGGTATGAGAGGGAGAGATCTGGACAACATTCAAACCTTTAATAAACATTGTTCTCAAAAGTATGTAAACTAAATCAATAGTTTGGTTGATTCATTGTCTTTTAATAGCACAGGGAAGGTGGGGATATAAACACAGTTGAGAATAACCCTGCTGTTAAATGGTAATTTGTAATCGTCAGATGGATGGCAACACATTCCTACTACTGTTTCAGGTTAATAAATAATAAGTAACCCTGCTTAGTAAATATACTACTACTACTACTACTACGCAATGTTTCGACACGTCTCATTTGCATGTGAAAAAAAAAAAACTGTTACTCTATCTCATAAAAATCTGAGAATCTGTTTTGGTCATTTACATATTAAATTTGCTGGAATACAAATACCCAAACAAAACGTGGCATAATGAAATACAATTAGCAATCCAAAATCCATATGGTCACATGGAAAGCCATTAAAGGACACAAGATAGCAGTGGAGGTTATAAAGGCCCTTGTTTTAACCTCTGACTTTTGACCTCTGTACTGAGAGTGCTACAAGTTAAACAAATGGACGGTTGTAGTAGAACAAGGACTGATACACACTAAAATTACAAGAGTCATGAGTGCTAACACACATGATCCTCCTGCGGCTCCAGGAAATGTGGAGATGAAGAGCTGCCCTTTGGATAACCTTCCTGATATTGGGCCAGAGAGACTAAACCTTAACTCCCAGTAGGAACATCTAAGATGCAGAGTGAGAGAGAGAAAATGTATGACAGAGGTACACAACAACAACAGAATAGGTGAAAAAACAAGACTGGGACAGAAAGAAGGAGGGATAAACAAAGTGACGATGAGTCTGATTTGACTGTCTGAGGATGAGTAATCTGTGTGGCAGGGGAGAAGCTTCGGGCTAACAGATAAAGCAGCTTCCCCACAGACATCTGACTAGACCTGATCAGGAGGAATTCCTCAGAGGAAGAACCTTATCTGGGCCCCATGTCTGGTAATCGGCTAGGAAATGATAAATATGTGTGGAAGGGTCAAAAGCAGCTTCAGTAATACGACTAAGGCAAGACGCAAGATTTTGTGTTTGTGTGCGAGTCAGTGTTTATGACTTTCTGCCCTCATTCTCTATAAATGAAGCAAATAGCGTTTCAAACACAAACAAAACAAAAACATTTAACAGCCATTAAAATATGAGACTAAAAAACCTCCACATCATGAAGATCCTTTTTTGCTGTTGTAGTTTGACAAAAATGAATGGAAAATCAATTATGATATTTAAAATATGTTTAAATATATATAAAAATCAGACAATGCAAGAAGTCTGTGTTGACATGACACTTTAAATCATCAGGCATTTCTCCAGTCTAAACGGCAAAATATAAACAGACGTGCACACTGAATAAGCTGACAACAGCAGTCATGCTTATACACACAATGACATTTGACTAATAGGCCAAAATGTAGGTTTTTGACCTTTACCAGATAAAAGAACACTGTTTCAGGATGTCATGATGTGGAGGATCTTTATAGCACTTTTAACGCATGGTTCTTTATGGAACCTTGTAAAAAGTGTTCTAGCACCAAAAAGGAGCCCAATAACCCTCACCTGGTACTGTAAAGAAACACAGTTCTTAAAAGTGTATTTATTTTATTTACATACATTAGTGTGGATATATTCAATTAAGATAATATAAATATGTCTTAACAGCAGGTATGTGAACTCCAGCTCGAGAGAGGACTTGAGACAAAAGCTCCGTTTAGGTCCACTGCTCCAGCTGCAATTGGACCATTTGAAAGAGTAAATGGATTTAATTGGCTCTGTGACACAAGGCATCATTTTCCATCTTGCTCTCTCTCTCTCTCTCTCTCTCTCTCTCTCTCTCTCTAGCATGCTTAATTAACTCAGTTCAATGTCTGTTTTTCCACTCAGATCACTTTGGTTATAAATGTCAAAAGCCATAAAATTAGTGTTCCAGAGACTGGATAAAGCTAAAATTACCATATAAAAATATCAGCACTGGAATAATAGATGTTCACGCCATTGACCTTTAGGGACACAGTTAAGAAAGTAAAGTAAGCAAGAAAAAGAGATTTTGATCCATACATTTTTATAATGGAAGTATAATAAAAAGTAAAACAGTATTCAAACCATAGACCGTAAAAAAATATGGACGACGCATCTTCACTACCTTCCACTGAAGAAAAGTGAAACCGTCAAAGTCCAAATATGGTGCTGACAGTTTTGGGACTGAGTCTGCGCAGTAGTGACCTCAGGACCGGAGTCTGCGCAGTAGAGAGCAGGAAGCAGAGCCGCGATATCAAAAGCCCGCCCACACTCTCGCAGATGCGGAACAATTCATTATGTTGGTGTAAAATAAACAGTTATGGAAATGTAGAAATTACAGTTAAAGCTCCAATCTCCTCCCGAAAATCCTGAAAAAAGTCAGTTAGTGCCTCAGTGACAACTTCACTCAGAGAAGCCGTCGATCTCAGCTGTCAATCATGACATCACACCCCGTTTTTATAGTATCAAATAACTAAATAAAACCAAACTTATTTAAAAAACGAACACTTGAAATTACATCAGCGTGATAAAAACTGCATAAAATGACAGAAGCCATCTTTAGGGAAAAAATATTTGAAGTGTAATTTGATTGTTTAGCTTGTCTCGCGTCCATTCGAATACATGGGGGGCAGGGGTTATGAGCCATACTGGGACCAGCCACCTGGGGGCAATCGAGGCGCTTTGGCTTCAGTTTTTAACACGGGTGCGGCAGGCTTGATTGAAACCCATGCACTGCTATCGGTCACCGACACCGTTTCCATCAGTATACACTGATACCTGCTGTTGCTGTTTATGATGAGACTAATAAATAAACTGTACTTTTTGTTTACACCTTTCATAAGTTTTGACATTACTAGTACAAAGCAGTTAAAAACAGTTAACAGATACAACTCATAAAACAGTCTGCAGCTGATAACCGAAAAGTTAACGTTTATTCAATATCATATTATTGAAGCACACAGTGTTTGTGTGTGTGAGAGAGTAAATGGGAGGAAGTGAGGTGTGGGAGGACACTCACAGCGACACTCTCATCACTCAAACTACACAATAATGTAGAATCATCACATCCATTTCAGACTTGAGTCATTTCTGTGATAGATTCACATCAGTCTGGAAAGTAAACAAACATAATCAATTATATTACATCTGAGAAACTCCTCATTTATTATATCACTACTTGAAAAAAGAGAAACTCATAAACTGCAAACTGAAAAAGAGAGTTGACAAAGAGTCACTTGTAACTTAAAAGGAATTAGATGAGAAATGAGAAGCATGTTTGGGGGTCAATAAAAAAAAAAAAAAGAAAGAGAAAGAAAGAAAGAAAAAATAAATACTTTATTCAGCAGGGATGCATTAAAATGAAAAGTGACTAAAGACTTTTACATTAAAACAAAACTTTCTACTTTGAACTTTCTATTCATCAACTGTTTTCAACATTGATATTGATAAATGTTTCTTGAGATGTGTTCTTGTTACAAACAGGCTTGACACGGAGAACAGATGGTAAGTGATCAGAGTCTTTTATTGAACAACCAGGAATGAGCGGGTCAGGTAAGTGAAAGGAAGATGTTAGCAGATGAATGTAGCAGATAACTGGATGATACTGTACTCTTGTGTGCAGATGGCGCTGGAAACTCAACCGGAGGAGACACAGAGGGAACAGCAGACACAGACACGGAGACTTGGAGACAGGACACAGAGAACACTGGAGACTTGGAGGAACGAGGAGAATGCAGGTAGGTATTACAGGGAGGTAAGCATAAGCTGTGCTATGTGCGAACGAGACCGGACAGTGACTGAGTGAATGCATGGGGCTTAAGTGCTGGTGGTGATTACAGGTGATGATGACGTGCAGGTGTGTGTGCTCAATATTCTGGTGATGCAGTGCGCTGTGGTTGGGAGAGGGTGGAGCCTGGCGTGCTTGTAACAGTTCTGGAGTAATAATGCTGAAAATTCAGCTTTGCATTACAGGGAAAAAATACTTTTTTATTTTTAAATATTTAAACATATTGCAATAAAAAACTTTATTTAAAATTATAATATTATTTCCCAATACTGTTTTACTTTATTTTGCCTTGGTGAACAGAAGACACTTTAAAAAAATATTACAATCTTACCGACACAAAACTTAACGTATCAATTTTCAGATTTTCTTTTGTACACTATAATCAAATGTCAGTTTTAAAGTTTCCCTTAAGTTTGCAGCTTTTCAGTCATTTGCATTACATAGCAACAATTATGTATGTACAATTATGAGCGGTGGTGCAAAATTAAATATAAATAATTATTTTTCATTGATTAAACTTGCAAATACTACATAAAATAGTACAGTTTGAAGGAAGAGAGAGTACAAACACACACGCACAAAATCTTCTTCCTATTCCCTCCTTCCTTCCCCACATCTTGTGTCCAAACACATTTCACACACGCGTCAGAAGCGTTGACCTACATCAAGCTGCTTGCTAAGCTAATATCGGAACACAAAGGGATTAGCCTAAGATTAGGATAAAACCATCTGTGGAGTAATTGTTTTCTGCCAATTACAATCTAACATAAACACAATCACCTCAACAACTCAACCATGCTACATAGATCCTTTCAATCAGTTCATCCATTAACTGAGAAAACGCATTTGCTTGGTTTCTAGTTTGTCCATAGTGTGGCACTTCAGTGTTTTAATGTTTTCCAAGAGTGTGGCCTGTTTTACATGGCGTCCTGACAGTCCAGAAAGTGTCAGATTGGAGCGCGTGTGTGCTGTCGGTACACTTTGTTTTTCGTCTCGTCTCAAATGATGTGACTCATCCAGCAGACATTTGTTTGTGTAAACACACATCATCGTTAACCCTTGTTAAATAACCCTGGTGTTTACTAAACAAATAAGTCAGTGATGTCCATCCAGCATCCATGCAGAGACGTGTTGTTCTTTTGCAGCTGTCTACCTATTTGTCAAGTTGTGTTAGTAAACTTTGAGATCTTCAGGTCCTTAAATGGAAAGCATTGTCAGTGTGTCCACAGTGTGTCCATCCAGAAACACACACACACACACGCGCACATTGGGTTTTCATGTTTTATGTGGACATTCCATAGACATATGATATAATGATTTTTATACTGTACAAACTGTATATTCTATCCCCTAACCCTAACCCTACTCCTAGACCTACCCATCACAGAAAACTTTCTGCATTTTCACATTTTCAAAAAAGCATCACTTAGTATGATAAGCTGTTTTCCTCATGGGGACCAAAAAATGTCCCCACAAGGACAAGGATTTTGGATATTGTCATCTTTGTGGGGACATTTTGTCCCCATAATGTAGGGTATGTCTGGACCACACACACACACACACACACACACATATTTGTTTCACTATATTAGTGAGGGCACTACATAGACTTCCATTGATTTTGTATCAGGTTAATGATAATTTCTTTCACCTAATGCTGGTTACACACGAAAAAGATAATAGGGGCGATTTTTGGCCAATTTCTCCCCTTCTGACAATCCTAGGTAAAGTCCCGATTATCTTGATGGTTCTACAGATTATCTTATCAGATTTTCCTGTGGTGTGAGGTTTGTTAAGAGTGACTGAATCTGCTCGGAAGAAACGAGATCATCCCTGGAAGCTTGACCTATTTGGTGCAGAGAAGACGGCTGGCGAAATTCACAAGTTCACGAAAGGATGGTATCTCGTGAACACCTTTAAACAATCACACATTAAAAAGTGCTATAAAAAATATTTTATATTCTGAATACAATGCTGTCAGTGTGTTAATGTTGGAGTCCCGACCCTACCCTTAGCAAACAAGCGATTGTACCGCTTTTAGAAAGTTAACTAGTCACAGGTTTGCGGTAAAATGCAGTTAGGTTGTCGAGGTCAAAACACTATATGTAGCTGCTGATGAGTATTAAAAAAGTATTTTCCACGACTGAAAAAGGCACGAGTTGAGGATGAGGACCAGCCTGAACCGGCGGTATCAGTCTGAAACAGAGCTGAACAGTCCGACCAGTGTAACTAGTTATGTTATTAATTAATATTTCCAGGCTTCAACCAGTGCTGCTCAAGCAGAAAGACAGGGTCAGGGAGAGAAAGAGATAGATTCGTTAGGCATTGAAGAAAGAGTAGGAGAGGAGGACAGCATCCAACATGTTGCTGTGAGAGAGCCAGCTGAAGCAACAGGTGAGGTGGACAAACAGATGTAGAAACAGGCAGGTAAGAAAGCAGGTCTCAGGACAAGGGAACTCATTTCTATTCTTCTGTTTCTGGCAGATAGGACTTTGGCAACATCCAAAAGCACCAAACACAGGGGCACTGGATTCAACCCTGAGTGGTTGAACATGCCTCAATTCAAATCATGGTTGTACCACACACAGCATGGTAAACTTAATGTCTGCATAATATGCTATCCTTTACAAATAATCAGAAATATTTTTTTTATTGATTCTTCTTTTCATATCTTTAGCATTTATGTAATAAATTTAATATGATTAAAAAAAAACAAAGTGTGACTGTGGAATGTTTGGCTATTTAGCTAATTTGATTCATTATCAATGTACTTTTAAAGGGATGTTTTGTAGACTGTGCAGGCAGCACAAGCCTGCGCCTAAGAAAGGTGCCACAAAGAGGGCTTTTGTTGAGGTCGGGGTCATTACCTATAGAAAAGACTATTTGGAGCGGCACATCACCACAGAGCACCACCAGGAGAGCATCAGATGCCAGGCATATACATAATAAAGTTCTGTGTAATGAATTATTAACGAAGGAATTATTTTAAACCACCCCCGGTCCAGGATTTCCAGCCCAAAAGCTCACCAAAACCTGCCCACACCATTAAAAAAACGCCCAAAATTGTAACTGCCAAAATAATGTGATAGAATTTTATTGCTGTACCAATCAAGGTTGATAAGTACCATTTTTATCTCCTTAAAACATAATGTTGATGATAAAATAAAAAAAAACGGATCAAAATTAGCAGCCATTTCACACACGTTAATGCACACGCCACTGCCCAAATGCCTAGCCTAATTCATTGATAGGCTACTGTATGATAATCCGCCAACAAAAAAAAACAACAAAAACTATGTGCTTACCTTTGTGTTGCGCTTTGACAGAACTACAGTTCACCTTTCGTGAAGTACATAGAACATAACGCACTTAGCACAAATTAATCAAAACTGATTCAAACCTCTTTCAGCAGCTGTCAGGGATGAGTAGAGCGCAGTCTAGACGGTTTAAAAGTTGCAGATGTCCTGTGTGTTTACATGACGATGGACAGGATTGTCCCATATTCTATTTCGATTCAAGTGATTCAAGAGTCTTCAAGTCATCATCTCCCACCACAGATGTAATCCACGTTGGGTCCCTCTCCCACCCTGTGCTGTAGATACAGCTTACTGTATGTATCATGCCACTTTGGCATAGCGATCACTTGAATATACAGCTACAAGTTATCGAGCTAAAAACCTGTCAGTCATGAATGCGCACGTCTGCCTGCTGATCGCTGATTGGCTGGAAGTGCGTGCTCGACTGCGACGTCAACACCAATGCCAGCTGACTCTGCGGGGGCCTGTGTGTGTCATGAAGACTCCATTTTATGAAGTTCATGCACACTTTAGTTTTGTTTATTAACCAATTATACTATAACATTTAGACTTTTGAAAACCGCTGAACTGACCTCAAACAAAACCAAATTTTCTCTCTCTCTCTCTGTCTCTCTCTCTCTATCTCTCCCACACACACACATGCTCTGAGAGAAATCGTTTCCATCATTCGGTTCAGTTTATCAACATGGTCTATATGCTGCATAAAAGAGGCTCATGCACTCTGTAAACAACCCCAAAATGGACGATGAGTGGTTTCCAGAGTTACCCAAAGACAGCAGGCTACTACTTTACCGCTTGTGTACTGATTCTTTACTTATGAATTTTATAGTTATGTTTTTTTCACTTTAATGCATTAAACATTTGTTTACTTTCTACATTTTTTTTAGGCATATTCTTTAAAAGTAGGCTACTGTTATGTTTAAGGTTCTTTTTGTTATATTATAAAAATACTACAATCCTGTAAAGCCTGAAATAATTAAATAATAGTCAGGAAATCTTTTTCTTTTTACCTTTAGACACAATATAAAAGAAAAAAATCTGCATGTGATTATGTTTTGTCATATATTTGATTCATCAGGCTTTCATGGCACATATGATATGGGGAGAATATGGGGAATATTTTTATTCAGAGGCCCAAACTGAAAAAAAAAAAAAAAAAAATAGTAATTTGCTGCTAAAAATGTAAATCAATGAGATCTTTATAACAGTATGGCAGACTACTTGCATAAATGCATATAAATATCATTTGTCACTATATATCTCCCAGTAATATGTCTTAAGATGATATTTGAATGCTTTGTTTTATGATGAAACTAAAAGTTTATAATAATTAAATATTGAGACTGAGTTGTCTATAATTTTTTATTGTGGGGGGGAAACATAATGCAATGCAATAGACCTACAATGATGATTGAGAGATGAACAAATACATGTTCCTCAAAAGCCTGTTGTATCATTGATACATAATATATACAAAATGTATTTATACCTTTAAAATATACAAAATGTTCTAAAGGGGAAGCATGCCCCCAGACAACCATGCCATAGTTTCACAAAATCCTGCGGGAAACACTGCAATATAACATTTTATTGATTTTTTGTTTGTTTGTTTTACTTGGTTACATTTGAAATAAAATGTTGAAATGATGAATATGAATATGAAAAACTGTAAATGGCCTTGGCAGTTAACTGAAATAAGTCTAAGTTCAAGTAAAGAAATACAAATAAAACTGAAATCAAAATAAAATCAAATGTAAAAACTTTTTAGAAATGTAAAAACAAAAAAGTCAAAATAAATTATAAAAGTCAAAAGCACACATAAAAAAAACAAAAAACAAAAACTTAATTCAAAATATGAATTTCCTTCTGAGGAACACAAAAGATATTTTGAAATGTTTTTGTCCATTCAGAAAGTCAATGTTGTATGGGTGGACCCCGTAAGTACTTAGAAATATCTTTCGTGTTCCACAGAAAAAATAATGTAATTGGAATGATGACATTATTTTTGGGTGAAAAATCCCTTTAACTCTCAGTCCATAGAAATGTCTCCAGCAGGTGTGTTTACACGTGCATGTACACAAGAAACTAATGCAGACATGGCTGTTTAAGAGTGTGCCAATTATGTTGTATGTTTGCCATATGACTTTTGTCATTTGTACAGTATTTTTGTGTGGTCTCTAACAAAAAAAAAGAAAAAAAGATCAAGCAAATTTGTTCAGAACATAGTTTTTCACTCCAAATTTATGTTCTTATAAATTCCTGTATTTTACAACTTGCAAGGCAGGCTTGGTCGTTGTAAAAAAAAAGAAAAAGAAAAAAAAAGATTCTGGATCTTATTTAGCCACACAGTGAGACCAGGCAGGAAAGATGAAGTGAGAGAAGAAACCTTGATACCTTGAAAGAGATGGGGGAAATGGAGAAACAAACTGAAAGAGAGAAGGGAAGAATCCAAAGAAACATTCACTGGAGAGTCTTGGCAGGCCGTCTCCACAGCCTACAGTTAATAAGCCACCGTGGGAGATACAGGTCTCATGCACTCACTCACACACACATACATACTCACATACACAACAATCAAGAGGACAAAACATAATAAAAAAGATCCCCAGTAGTGTGTCTTGAGCACTGTGGAGAAGAATAGAAAGTGTGCTGTATAGAAAAGCTACAAGGTAAAGTGTCACAGAGAGGAATTGTTCAAAAAAAGTTACAATTCCAAACAACTATTGGATACGATAACTTTACTAATTACAAACTCTCCCGGTTCCTCCTCTCACTCGAACACACGCTCGCACACACTCCATCTGCTCGCGTGCTGTCTAATTAGGGAGCAGCTCATTTAACTGATGAAAGGGAAGGCGGCCCCCAAACGTCAGACCGCAATCCCAGTGAAGAATCCAATGCCTCTGGTGTTTCACCCTATTAACAACACAAACTGGTGCCTCAGAGGCTGCTTTTTGGTTTTTGTGTGCTTTTATGCTGCCTCGTTAATGGTGGCTATCCTAACTTCATACGTCATTAACCGATTCGACCCCTTATGATTAAGGACACTGTCTCTTATTAGTGTTTTTTTTACTGAGGGGTGTTGAAAGAAACTGTTGATTTGGTCTCTTTCTCTGTTCATCCTACACATACTGCGCACATACACACACACATACTGTACATGCTCTCTCTCTCTCTCACACACACAAACTCTTAATGACATGAAAATGTTAACTTTTAGTGAACCTCATCCAGTATGCCTATATGCAAAGAGCATTATTTTCTTTGCCAAACATAATGTAAAATTAAAATGGCCAATTAGTGTTTTCTTAGAGACATTATATATTTCCTCTGTTCTATATAGTGCAACACAATAACTATTTCACAAATTCACTGGTTCATATTATCCAAGCATGAGACATGGTAAACAAATTTGCCGTTGAGTTCTAAAATTCCCCCTTGGACTAAAGAAAAAAAATACAAATAGATAAAATAATAATAATAATTAAAGCTGCAAGCAGCGTTGAAAGGACCCTCGTACCCGGGTGTGTACGAGGCCTTCAGGTCAGGATTATTATCAAACTTGTGAAGTTTGGGGCAGATCGGACATTGTATGCCTGAGATACAACAACTTCCTGTTTCCTGGCGTAAATTGCATACATTAGCACTTAGCCAAATGTTGCATGATTTAACATGTTTCTAGCATGTTTGGTACTTCGTGGCATATTTAAATGTGTTTCTGAGAATGAATTACAGTGTAAAGATGTGTTCAGGCCAGGACTGAAGTTGTTTGGGGCAGGCCGGACATTGTATGTCCGAGTTACAACAACTTCCTGTTTCATGGTTAAACATCGAATTTTGTCAGGACGCTACAGACACGCCCTTCAGTGAAAACTCAAGATCTTTGCAATTTAACATCGCCAAGGCCTTTAGATTAGACTGACCAAATATGATGTTGATCTGATTAAAGCTGATAACTCCTCTAGGAGGAGTTTGTTAAAGTACAACGTCTGGAAATGGCAAAAACTGCAAAATATTTGCAGAGAAAATTCTAAATATCTCACTTCCTGTTGGGTTTTCAGATTTTGCTCCCAGTGACTTTTTTGCAGGTATTGGGCTGTTACATGTGTGTACTGAATTTCATACTCGTACATAGCGCAAACTGCGCTTAATTTAAATTTTGTAGGTGGCGCTGTCAAGCCATTTTGCCACACCTACTTCTGAAACCCATATCAGACATATATTGTCACCACTTCTGTGCAAAGTTTCATGAGTTTTCGAGCATGTTTAGGCCCTCAAAAATGCCATTCATTTTGGAGAATAATAATAATAGACTGAGCAATTACAATAGGGTCCTCACACCATCTAATAATAATAATTTATATACAAACATGATTTTTTTCAAGAAAATTTATACATTTATCAAATGTAAAGATTTCTGACTTTTTTTTAAAGAATCCTGTATTTTTTTGCTTTACTGTATTTTTATCTTTTTCTTCATAAATTCTTTACGGCAAAAACTGATCAGAGTGAAAATGAAAGGTTTTGATTAAAAATGTAAAAAGTAGATAAAAATCAATGACTTTTGCACATAGAAGTCATAAATGAACACTTTTACCAGATTATGTCATGTAAAGTACACAGCCCTTTCTTAATTAAGCATTAGGCAAGTATTTAATGTTAAATGAATCAAAGCAACAGAGCAAACAGTCAATATATGTCCGGGTCAGGGCAGGCTGATATTGACAACATCCCTCCCTCAGTAATTACTTTTCCAGTTCGTTAAAGACGAGCATCTTTAACGAGAATGGCAGAGACTGATAAGAGTGAAGCCACTCGCGGTAGCTGAAGCATGAGCATTCTGTCCTTTAATTAAAGGTCAATAAACCTGATATATTTCTCTTTTCTTTATTTTCAGAGTGGAGATTTACTAGTCCATGCTGCTGCAGGGTGTCCATCACTGATTCAGACTGATCTGTGAAGCAAACTCCTCAAGTCTGTTGTTTTAAATGAGGTTTCCTGTTATGACAGACCGTCTGTCTCAGAGGTTCTCTAGCATTTTCAACAGCTCTGGGATTAATGAGAGAAGACGGGTTTAGAGAGACTGCACTAACTACCCCCCACCCACCCACAATTTTTTTTTAGAGATTAACAGCTTCTTTGGCACTGAAAAACAGCATCAAATGTGTGTGTCACTGTGGTTTTGGGTCTGACTGTGTTTTCAAAGCTGATGAATAGCAAAACTGTACCCAAGTATGAAATAATGACAATAATGACATTTAAACAACGTTTTACCACCATTTATTGCAATCAAAGAATCACAGGCGACCTTTATCATGCAGGTGCTGGAGTTAATGGAGAGGGTGACAGTGTATTTTGATATGTAATGAGCTGTTTCTAGTTCATGATAGAGGTTAAAATGAGATGACAATAACAGGGTGTAAAAAGAAAAATTAGTTTAATTCCAGAAGCTAGGTAATTATACAATGATATTATAGAATTAAAATTTAATTTAAATTAAATTGCATCCAAATTGGAAGTGCTAGCTACATCACTCAATAACGCTTTCAAAATTCATCCCAACAGTAAAAAAAAAAAATACAATTGGGTCGCAGGATAATATTGAGAGCGGCTGATAGGTAATCTTTAACAAATGATGGAGATATGCAAAAGAGAGGGAGAAAAAGCTATTGAGAGGTTATTCAACTCTGCCAGGCCTCGTAATACTGATCCAAAGAGCTCTTTAGTGAAAGAGTGCAGCCAGGATCTGGAGGAAAAAAGGAGAGAAGGAACAGGCTTGGACGATTCCAGTCTTTTGTGTGTGGTCTCAATCACAAGCCTCTTGAGACCCACCCCTCCTCTGCTGCCTTCTCTCTCCATTTATCGCACTGTTTACACAGTCACTTTCTCTTCCCTCTCTTCCTCTTCTTATTTAATGTGCTACAGATGGGCCTGATCACAAAACAGGCACTACTGAGAGCAGCTAACCTTCTTTGAGGTCAATATAGGGGCCATTATGTGTGTGTATATTTTTGTATGTGGTCTCAGAGTTTATGTTGGTCATTTGGGAATAGATTTTGCTTTTAACCCTATGACTAAAACCAAAAACATGATGGACAAGATGTCACATCATAGGAACTTTTGATTTTGGTACTGAACCTGAATTGATTCGTTGACCCAACAATGAAAGTCACGTACTATCTTGTTTTTGAAACATGTAGGCTATGATGTGTTTATTTTCAGTGTTGGGAAAAGTTACTTTTAAAAGTAATGCATTACAATATTGCGTTACTCCCTAAAAACTACTTTTTTAATGGAAAGTAATGCGTTATTTTTTTAAATAACAAAACAAAAGTTATATTTTTCACACCAAAAGTGAAATGAATAAGTCTCAGGCTGAAGGAAATGCAAATTCACACCTGTAAAGTAGAGGGCACAGCTCAAACAAACCTTTCAGCTCTCCCATTCTAGATTGCAGAAGAATAGGATGCAGGAGAATAAAGTTCAACACTCTTCAGCAAAAAAAACACACTTAGTGTGGCTGAATTGGAACATCAAAGTTCAACAGCAAAGACTTTGGCTAATAAAGTGAGATCAAATAAAGTATATTTGTGAAATTTACCATAATAATTAGTGCATGTTGCGTATGCGTAATATTCTGAGTTTGCATTTCACTGTTTATTCATGTTGAGAATTACTGAATCTGCAGAAGAGCAACAATGCAATTACGGAGGTGCTTGTCGGGTAATAAAATGTTACGGAGGTAACAGGGGGTATCTGCTTTTGTGCAAGTGAGATGAGTCACACAGTGCACAATGCCTCTGCACCTTTACTAACAATTTCTCTCAACATGGGGACAGGAGAGGTGTCATTCAATAAGCGTGAAAACAAAGTAACATGTTACTTTTTTAAAAAGTAACTGAGCTATTTTGTTATAAATTTAAAAGCATGGTAATTTAAATTAAGTTATTTGAAAAAAGAAAAAAAAAAAACATGTTACTTTACTTGTTACACTACCCCAACACTTTATTTTACCGGTTTCACTCACGACTCACAAGGCAGAATGAACTCTGACAGAATTTTAATTCTTACAACAGTTTTATACTTAAGGAAAATGGTCAATTATTAGCACTGTAGCTAACACATGGATATATTATAAACAGTGACCTTACCAACCGCATTATGACAAGACTTCAACAAAAATCTTCTGTAACTACCGAACGCGATCATGGAGCGTGATGACACAATCAACCAAAGACAGCCAATCAGAACAGTTCTCTGTCACAGCACACTGCAGCAGTGTAAAACTGAAAACACATAGGCCTACCTTATATCTTCATGCTTTCCGTGATTCTTTAGGTTACTGGACATTATGTTTTGTATGACGGTCGTTGTGTAACTTGAGAGATTACTCTTATGGCGAGTAACTGCCCGATTTTGACTCGCCGACAGGTTTTGCGAAATCGCTGACAAATGCCTGAAATCATAGGCAAATCGGTGCTCGTGCACGTGAGTGACAATCACGCAGTGTGAATTATCAAAGACGCGATCAGAGACTCGCCGACGCCCGTGAGATATTTGGCATGCTAAATATCTGGACCTGTCGGCGATTCATAATCATGCTGTGTGAATATGTGTTCTGACGGAAAATGACATCGGCGATGACCGACAGCCAATGAGAGATACAGGCCCGCGGGAAGTTCAGGGAGGATATCTAATACAGGGAGGATACTGACCAGAATATCAGTATTTTAGTAGATATATTTATCAAACAGAAACAAAGCACAAACATTTGCTTGACCAGCCGCAACAGCAGCACATTGCAAAATTTATTTACCTCAAACTCTCCTTGCAGAATCCTTGCTCCCTGTGTCTCCCCAACCATTTCCTCCTCCATAATTTTTTTTCTTTTTCACCTTTTCGCTGCAAATCAGCGCACAGACAATTTGGATCGCAAACTTTCTGCAGTTTATCATTTTAATAACAATTCCAGTCTCGCGGGAGAACTCCGGTCTGACGCACGCGTGATCTCACGTTGTTTACTTGTCACATCTCTCGTGTGTTTAGTTGTGAAACGTAGTTTGCGCACCGGAGAGAGTTGTCGGTGACTCTTCCTATTGTAAAGTCATGCAGTGTGAAACCTCCTGTCGCCGATCCATTGTGCAGTGTGAACACAGCAGTGACTGAATGCTGGCCCAGATAGTCATGCAGTGTGAAAAGAGCAGTGATCCGACGAGTTTGAAAATCGTGCAGTCTGCACACTGCCCGATATTGACTCGCCGACAGGTTGTGCGAAATCACTGACAAATGCCCGAAATCATAGGCAAATCGGTGCTCGTGCACGTGAGTGACAATCACGCAGTGTGCATGCTCAAAGACGTGATCAGAGAGAATCGCAGATGAGTCGCTGACGCCGTGAGATATTTGGCATGCTAAATATCTGGACCTGTCAGTGAATCAAAACCTGCTGTGTGAAATGAGTTCTGACTGAAAAATACATCGGCGAAGACCTACAGCCGCAGCGGGAAGTTCGGGGAGGAGTTATAGACCAGAATATCAGTATTTTAATAGATCATATTTACAATTATATAAAACAGAAACAATGCACAAATATTTGCTTGACCAGCCGCAACAGGAGCACATTGCAAAATTATTTATTTACCTCCAACTCAATTTGCAGAACACAATTGGTCCCTATGTCTCCCCAACCATTTCCTCCTCCATAATCTTTTTTCTTTTTCTCCTTTTCGCTGCAAATCGGCGCACAGACAATTTGGATCCCATGCTTTCTGCAGTCTATATTTTTAATAACAATTTCAGTCTCGCGTGAGAACTCCAGTCTGACGCACGTGTGATCAGAGCTGTCGGCGATTCTTCCTCTTAACAGTCATGCAGTGTGAAACCCCCTGTCGCGGGTCCATCGTGCAGTGTGAACACAGCAGCAACTGAATGCTGGCCCAGATAGTCATGCAGTGTGAAAAGAGCAGTGATCCGACGAGTTTGAAAATCGTGCAGTCTGAGATTCTAAACTTCCCGAATCCACAGACAATAGGCTTGTTCAGCTTAAAGCAACGCTGCACAGACTGATCGGTGTATGATATCAAAATACCGCGAGAGCGATTGGAGAGCAGACGGCTCCGTATGCTTTTGAATCGCTCTCGCGGTACTTTGATATACACCGATCGTTCTGGGTTGTGGCCATAGACTGTAAAAAAATATGGATGTAGTGTCCGTGACGTCACCCACAGGATTCTGAAGAGCAGTTTTGAAGTTTAAAGTAGGGTCGAGCTGGCCGTTGCCATCTTAGCAGCGCGTCACTCCCGGATAACAGAAAATGGGCAAAGAAGCGGGACGTGGGTGGAGCTGAGGTGACGCGATGACTAACAGACAGCAGATAAATGGCTATCCACCTTTCACTCAAAGTGGCCATGCCCTTAATTATGCAGAACTTTAAGGATTTATATAATGAAAATGAATGAGCTATAAAAAAATTCACCCCCCTCACAGTTGTCATGAAGGACAAAATTAGCTATATAGAACAAAACCACAATTTGTACCAGTCTGTAAACATGTTTTTTTCTGCTGTAAAGTTTTTAACATTTTAACATGGGCCTCAATGAGATTCTGCTCCCTTCTGGAGCCTGTCTCTAGCGGCTAGTCGATGAATTGCAGTTTAAGTCACTTCTGTATTGGCTTCAAGAGAAACTGGGGGAGGTTGTCGCTTGGTTGTGGCTAGAAGGGGCAACAGCCGGAAGTGAGGCAAAATCTCACAATAAAATATCAATAAAGAAATTTGCTACTTACCAGATTGCGTTTTATTAACATCTACACCTACCCCAACCTTAAACCTACCCTTACACTAATGCAAATACAGTAATTAAATGACGTAATATTGATGTGCGCATGCCCAGTGGCCGTAGCTGTATCCCTTCTAGTCTTTACCATTGGTCTGTACTTCAAGTCGAACAAGCCTTCTATCTGCCCGTATATGTTTGATGTTTATTGTATTTACGTAAGAAGGGGCGTTTCTGTCCAATTAAGTTTCGGTGTGGGCAGGGCTACCTGTCGCGACGCCATATTAATAGAAAAAAAAGAAAGCACGATGGTATTATTATATCGGTTTGCGATTCTTTAATATTGTGACATATATCCAAGAGAAATGGCTTTTCAAACAAGATCAAATGTAGGGTGGGACTTATGATTTTGTCCATCGGACATAAGACGTCATTAGAGAAAAGTGCAAGTTGGAGAGAAAGTTATTTTGATTAAAATAATAATAATGTACACAGATAAATAATTTACAATAAATGCAGCAATATTTCATATTCAAAAAACAAAAAAAAGAATAGTCCATTCTGATTTCATTGTGACTATGCTGATCAAAGCGTTTGGTTAAGAAATGTTTTATAGAGCTGCAGAAGAGCAACAATGCAATTACGGAGGTGCTTGTCGGGTAATAAAATGTTACGGAGGTAGTGATGGTTATGAAAATGCAATTAACCCATTTGTGCCCAAATTTTTCTAAGTGGTTTCATGCATATAGTCATGTTAATAGTGTCCTATGTGAACATGTTCTGCATTTATTTTCCCCCGGGTTTTTTTCTTCTTCTTGAAAATCGTATTTGAATGTGCGGCAACTATAGTTGCCGGTGGGCAAATATGTTGTATGCACCCCTTCAATGTCAAATTTGAATAGGAGGAGAACATTTGGCATCTAACTCAAAATAACTGCTTTCAACAGGTCAATTTTTATTCATAAACAAATGTATTATGTATAAAAGTTGAAGAACATTCGATGCAAACTAAAAAAGCTGCATCTACCTTATAATTTTTTGAATATGAAAACACAACAAACAACAAATCCATTTGTCTTAAAGTGGTGAAACATAGTGCAGCCATTAAGTTGCCCCAACAGCGCATTGTGTATCAAAAAGTTAAGTGAAAATAAATAAAAAATAAATAAAATGAAGAAAAAAATATATCTATATAACAAAAAAAGCAAAAAACAAATAACAAAATAGTCCCATAGTATTCAATGGCTGACTGCAGGTGATTTCATATAATAATGTAAACGTAAACTCATTACTTTTCTGAATTTCCACATTATAATGGAATCATAAGCTACTTGTCATAAAATGAATTAGGGTCCTTGACGATTAGAATGAAACGCATCCAAACTGGATGAAGGGCCCTCAATATTTTGGCCCTTACAAGACATAATATCATAAAATATTATAGTTTTCCCTATTGAATTAAGGTCTACTGTACAGTAGAGATGTCAGTTAAAGGGTTAAGTTATGTTTTAGGTGGGATATTATGAAAGCAAAAAGCACTAAACAAGAGCAAAAATCTTGATTTATTAACCTATTAACACAGTATACCCCATTTCCTCATGATATATGTACTTACAAGTCATTTGCCCACTGGCAACTATAGTTGCCGCTTGGATGTTTGACTAAAATACAAAAAACTATGGATCTCTTGTAAGATTTGTTTTGTTTGGATGATTCTAGAGACCTTCATGATTATATATATATACACTCACCTAAAGGATTATTAGGAACACCTGTTCAATTTCTCATTAATGCAATTATCTAATCAACCAATCACATGGCAGTTGCTTCAATGCATTTAGGGGTGTGGTCCTGGTCAAGACAATCTCCTGAACTCCAAACTGAATGTCAGAATGGGAAAGAAAGGTGATTTAAGCAATTTTGAGCGTGGCATGGTTGTTGGTGCCAGACGGGCCGGTCTGAGTATTTCACAATCTGCTCAGTTACTGGGATTTTCATGCACAACCATTTCTAGAGTTTACAAAGAATGGTGTGAAAAGGGAAAAACATCCAGTATGCGGCAGTCCTGTGGGCGAAAATGCCTTGTTGATGCTAGAGGTCAGAGGAGAATGGGCCGACTGATTCAAGCTGATAGAAGAGCAACTTTGACTGAAATAACCACTCGTTACAACCGAGGTATGCAGCAAAGCATTTGTGAAGCCACAACACGCACAACCTTGAGGCGGATGGGCTACAACAGCAGAAGACCCCACCGGGTACCACTCATCTCCACTACAAATAGGAAAAAGAGGCTACAATTTGCACGAGCTCACCAAAATTGGACAGTTGAAGACTGGAAAAATGTTGCCTGGTCTGATGAGTCTCGATTTCTGTTGAGACATTCAGATGGCAGAGTCAGAATTTGGCGTAAACAGAATGAGAACATGGATCCATCATGCCTTGTTACCACTGTGCAGGCTGGTGGTGGTGGTGTAATGGTGTGGGGGATGTTTTCTTGGCACACTTTAGGCCCCTTAGTGCCAATTGGGCATCGTTTAAATGCCACGCCCTACCTGAGCATTGTTTCTGACCATGTCCATCCCTTTATGACCACCATGTACCCATCCTCTGATGGCTACTTCCAGCAGGATAATGCACCATGTCACAAAGCTCGAATCATTTCAAATTGGTTTCTTGAACATGACAATGAGTTCACTGTACTAAAATGGCCCCCACAGTCACCAGATCTCAACCCAATAGAGCATCTTTGGGATGTGGTGGAACGGGAGCTTCGTGCCCTGGATGTGCATCCCACAAATCTCCATCAACTGCAAGATGCTATCCTATCAATATGGGCCAACATTTCTAAAGAATGCTTTCAGCACCTTGTTGAATCAATGCCACATAGAATTAAGGCAGTTCTGAAGGCGAAAGGGGGTCAAACACAGTATTAGTATGGTGTTCCTAATAATCCTTTAGGTGAGTGTATGTCAACAAAAATACTTATTAGTAACATGAAAATGACCTTTCTTTGGGAGGTTTTGCCTTTGCCATGCTTACTGGAAGTAGGGGTAGGAAGTTGGCAGCCTCATGTGACAGGAAGGAAGTGAATACCTTTTTCTTCTTCTTGAAATCCTTTATTTGTTTGTTTGCTTGCATGTCATTGAGACATAAAACATGGATAACATCTAGAAAAATACTTACAAAGGGAAAATGACAACTAGAGTTACAAACTATTATAAATATAGTATTGAAGTTATGACAGAATATGTAAACATGATTGGTTTAGTTTTGTTTAGAGAGTATGCAGCTTCTGTTCATGTATACTGTTCAGCTCATAAAACTACCAAAACCAAACAAAATGATAAAAGGTGCCACAAGTGTTGGTAATCAGAGAATGTGTGTTTTGCCATTTTTTTTTTGTTGCTATTTTTATTATAGCTATTGGCTGAATAACAGGGTGCTGATTACCTGATTGATGATTGGATCCAATTTCACACAGAGTGGCCTATTATTGGTCGAGAGACAGTGTGACATCTCAAGGAGGCTCTTACTTTGGCAGAAAACACAGGACATGTGCCAACTCACTGGATCTGACAAACATGTTGCCTGGCAACAGGAACTTGAGGGACATCATATCACATGACTGTGTTAACACAGTCATGTGATATGATGTCCTCAAGTTCCTGTTATATATATATATATATATACACACACAGATATGTAATTGGGTTTTAAACTGTTGATTGGAAGAAATCTAGATGCCATTACACAATCCATATAACATCTCCAATGTAAGCATTACTATGTATTATCTTAAGTCGACATATCATAGATATATTGTAATCACTTGGGTTATATGAGCCTGTGAGAAGTGTGAACTTCATGGCTTTCTAAGGGTGTGATTAAGCACATCCTTATCATCTTGCCATAGTGTGCTTGGCCAAGTATGTGTTAGGAGCCTGTAAAACTGGTCTTACTTTAACCTGCTGAAAGGGAGTCACTTTATCTTAGGAATGTAAACACTCCTATCCTCAGGAAGAGCAGGTTTGTAACATTGTGTGTCACCGTGAGTGTCTGTTTACTCATGGTAGACCTGCTAGTTATGCTAGGCAGGATGCACAATGTTTTGAATGGTTAAAAAATAGACTGTGGTTATTTGATATTCATTATGGAATTAAAAGAACAAGGTAACAGGATGATAAAAACACGTAGGAGGAACTTCCACAAAAAAATGGCAAGAGGAAAGGAAAAGGAGGCCTGTGGTGGAGGAGGTCTTTTTAAATTTTCATGCTTCACATCAGCTGCCAGAGTTGCAGATAATGGTCAGGGTTGCCACGGCAACACTGGAATAAAAGAGAAAGTATCTTATGGGTCACGTATGGGTGTTACTTCCTGTCTTGCAGACACACACACACACACACACGATGATCTCAGCCTTTTCTGTACATTTATAGGGGCCCTTAATAAACACACACCCATTTAACACTTCATACAGACAAGTGCTGCCTGCCATATAAAGCTGGCCAGATATGTGAGAAATGTTTTAATAAGCTCCAAATAAGCCATACTGGAATTAAAAGCTTCATTTCTCAGCATAAAAAGACAGGAAAACTTACTTCAGGGCTGTAAAAGCATTTACTGAAGTTATTTTTGTCAGTTCTGAAAACCTGAATAATGCAATAAACTTTTATTTTCATCAAGAGGAAAAACTCTTATCTTTATTTAGCCATGAATTTCACATTGTGAAAAAATCACTTGTACAAAATAATGTTAACCGCAGTGGTTGAGATAAAATAACAATACAATTATATAACACGACATATAGAAATAAAAGTAAAAAAAAAAAAAAATAATAATATATATATGAAACCCACAAAAACAACAGTACAGGCCAACATTGACACTGTTTAAGCAATGCGTCTGTTTGTGAAGGCATACAGCGTTTAAGAGTTCTCAAAGCACACCGGCTAATGAGTCACCTCCAAATCAATCTTTCACTTGAGCAGGAGGACGAGGGAGGGGGGGGGGGGGAGAAGGGAGGGTAAAGAGGTAAGAGGGAGTGAAGAAAAAAAAACACTTGACTATTACCAGTTCAAATGGAGAAGGAAGCAATGATTGTTGACCATTGCTGTGGCAACTGCGCTATGTGAGGGGGGCAGAACAGGGTTTTCTGATTGGCTGGAGGTCAGAGTGTGCAGTGTTCTGTGAAAAGGTATTCTGGGAGGGGAGGGGGGGGGGGGGGGGGGGGGGGGGGTTGGGGTGTAAAGACCCTAAAGGCCAAAGGGAACTTTATAGGCAAGAATTTCCTGGAGGAGATGAGAGGGTTTAAGGGAGGAACATGAACCCAATGCTACAATTTTTCCTCTCACAGGGCTTTCCTTCAACTTTGCAGCTGTGCAGTTGAACAATATAACATTTTATATTCTATTAAAATAAAGCCATGTAATTTGTTTGAAGCATGTGAAAGTGTCGTCACAACAGCTATAGCGTAGCAAACTGCCAGTGTTGTTATTCAACCCAATAACAGTTGTCACCGTGTAGCTCCGCAGTGAATATTCAAACAGACAGATCATCTCTACAGGCAGTGCATTTGGCATCAACATGGTCTGTGCCCTTATGCAGACGTCGTTTTTACTTATTTTGAGACCTTTGGGATCTAGCTTTATCATTACAACACTGTGGTCATCATTATTAAATTTGGCTGATGAAATCATTACTTTAATACCACAGACTGTAGCAACTAACATCCACTCCTAAAAATAAAATTCTTTATTGACAACTAGGATTCGAAGACCATTTTAACACCAATGGAAACTTTTGAAGTTATTTGATTAAAATGTTCTTCACACTAACATTTTTGTCGACACTGGGCACTTCATCACAACAGCTTGAGGCCGTCTACACTGACTGCACCAAAGCAAAACTTCTGAATCCATTTGTACTGTTGTTGGAAGCAGTGCACATGCATGGAGTACGTCAGAAATAGAACGAGGCATTGGTTTACTGTCGGTGTCGAGTCACACCCAGTGTAGACAGTATATATCTTATTACAATGGGCTCTATCTGCTTTTGTCGAGTTGTGCCACTCACCTCCAGTATAGACATGGTGTAAGAAAAAAAAAATATATTCTTTGAGACACTCCACTGAAAAGTTCTTTGAGGAACCCAAAACAGTTCTTCTATAGCATCAGTTACTTTTAAGAGTGATCCAGCAAGTTGTCTCTGACATATTCCTAATCTAATGAATGTTAACAGCACAGCTGAACTGTAAGGGACAGTCAAAGTTACGACATGCTGGTGACAGTTCCAGCTGTTCTGAGAGCAGCTGTGTACATCACATTCCTCGGATAGCTCTACACGAACCTGACAGCCCGAGCTTCAGTACTGAGAGTGATGGACACAGAGCAGGGGAACAGAGGATGTATACTGGACAGAGTTTGGTATGGGAGCACTGGTTGAAAGCACTTGCTAAACTATGCTGATGTTCTAGTTGATGAAACTTAATGCTTTTTAAATGGTGGGTTAAGGTCCAATTATACTATATGAAAGAGAAATTGATGCAGGTCAGTGCACCATCACAACAATGTTTAACTTCAATTAAATAATTTAAAGAATCTGGATCATTTGGGTAACATTTAAAGGGATAGTTCACCCAAAAATGACAATTCTGACTCTGAGGACAAGTACATGAGCATTTTCCTTCTTGGCTGAACTGCCCATGCAGTTTGAAAAATTTTCCTTGCCGTCCCCTAATCTCTCAAAACCATTTCCCAACTCCCCCATCTGCTGACCCACTTGCACCCAGGGTAATCTGAGGCTGTGACATCATTCGGCCCATTCTTATCCTGTCAAAGACCTTTGACCCCCAAGCCTCCCTGTTTTTGATCAGATGAGCAAGAGGCTCAAGTGTTTGCTGACCACTACAAATTCCACCTGCCCAGTCAAAATTACCTTACGTAAATGTGCAAAAAGCAGCAAGAACACAGAGCATTTGGGCCATGCGTGGTATAAAAACCTGTTAACTTCTATACATCCAAACATGTATGCAAGCAAAAATAATGAAAAAAAATAATAAATAAGATAAAAATACACAATGGAAACCAAAAAGCTTTTTTTTTTTAAAAAAGTCATAAATTAAGACTAATCAATAGACAATGAAATATTTTAAGTCAGACAGCCAGTTTCTTGCACTTCTTTTTTTTTTTTAAACAGTTTAGTTGTTGCCATAGAGACTGCATTCCCTCACAGGGTGACGAAATGGCTCTCACCTCTTTTCGCTCTCCTTCTGTCGTTCACGTTTACCTTGACTGTATGTGCTTATAATAGTACAGGCAAAAACTGTAAAGCAGAAGTGTCTCGCACAATTTTGTGCAGGAGAATCTTGAAATTCGAGTCGGTCAGTGATCAGAAGCTGGAAGGATAGTGTTTGTTGGCGGTTTCTCAGAGGGCATGCACACGCTGTTTGTCAGGTGTTTATTTTGGAGGGGATGGGAGTATGATCGGTTGTTGAGTGGGGTCAGATGGACTCTCGGTTCAGACCAACATGCTGGGACATGCCTCTTCCCATACGCACAGCTGGTGCATGTACCTTGGGACACGCTGTGCCCGTGTCCATATTTCACCAAGCTGCTAAGGTTTGTGGAACGGTTCAGTATCAGTCCGTCCTCCTCGTACAGACGTGTGAAGGACAAATACGTGAAAAAAGGCTCTTATGTTTCCTTCTGTCCTTTTTATTCTTTAAACCAGCAAAATATGACGTTTATCAGTCCATTAAGAGCCCGCCTCAGCCTCTCTCCTTTTGAGCAAGGTCTATTTTTTTAACATCACCATGGGAGAAGAAAAGGTAGATACATGTCAGGATGTGAGATACTTTTCCTGGAGTATCTTAACATCTCCAATCATGCGTTGAGACTCCTGTTGATCTCCCAATCAAAAGCTTTCACTCATCCTTCATGCAGTATAGAAATTAAGACAGGCATACGGGTCTATTTTAGCTTGCATGGCATCAGCATTGTACCAAAAATGGTCAGAGGACACAAACGTAGGGGGACAAAAGTGATGATTATGCTGGTTATGTTGGAAGCAGACTGGGCTTTCAGGCTGCGTCACAGTTCTTTTGGTTTTCACTGTAAAGCCCAGGTTGATACTTCACAAAACGTAGGATATGACATCAGAACCTACTTGAAACTTCCAAGCAGGAAGTTAAAAGATTTTGGCGAACTTGCAGCAGAAAAAAAGCTTTGTGACTGAACTTTGTACACAATACTTAGCTCTTATGGGAGAAAGTCTCTTTGTAAAATTGCACAGGAGGGTTATAGCGTTTCTTCACAGTTGGAATCCAGTAGACAATAACGACAAGTGGACACAAGGATCTCTGTGGAAAGAGAAGACAACAAAAACACATTAGGAACTTAAATTTCAATTGAGGTTATTTTTTTCCTCATTACGCTAGTTTTGATAGCTAGACTAAATAATAACACCCAGAATGTCACACATGTGCATTCTCACATCTCACAAACATAATTCAGACACTGATCCTGACCATTTGTTCCTGATCTTTTCTTTTTCCCCTCAAGGAAAAACAAAAGGAGAGGACAGGTCAGACCCTCACACCTGTTCAGCAGCAGATACAAGCCAAAAGACATTACTCTCTCTCACACACACACACACAAAACTGTATGCATTCAGTCGGATCATTGGTGTTATTAAGTTAACAAAGAAGCGTTTAGGAACATAGAGCGCAACTAAATGTAGTGCACAAAAACTTCCTCTTCTGTCCATTGTCGCATTATATTGACTCTACTATCATTTTACAGCCTTAAGGTTCTGCAAAGGCCAATATCCATTCTGAAGTCACATATTCTCTTTCTCTCTCAGGGCCTCCAGCTTGAAATAAAAGAAAAATGTAGTGAAGGTGATCATTTGAAAGCAGAAGTCCCCCAGAGACTTTCTCTTTCTCTCTCCAACTCCCACTTTCTTATTTTAAGTTGTGCATATAAACGACAGTAAAGGGCAACAGAGCCCTGCAGTTACAGTAGAATTGCTTGCCAATTAAAACCCACTCCAACAGAAGCCCAAAGAGACTGGAAGGGGGCAAAGCCAAATCAATCCCTCCATCGATCCCAGGGCCAGTTGGGTGTAGATTCTACAGAGCAGTTTTTGAAGACAAAATGTTCAGTGAACCATGGAACTTCATCTAAGCAGCATGGAGCTGACTTTGAATAAACACAGCTTAGACTAATGACCTCCCTCCACTCCCACACCCGCCAAACACAAGCCTGGCATAAACACACACGCGTATGTGCAGATCACACTTGTGCACACGTGCAGGAACATACAAACTTCAGTTGTTTTTTTTTACCATGGTGGGTATTGTCCATTGATGTCTGTTGTTTTTGTACTAAGCTAATGATATTTTCTGTCTCTAACCAGTCCCTGTCCTTTCAATCTTTCCTTTGCTGTGACTGAAAAAAAAAGCCATACATATTTGAAAGACTTTTGCTCAGCAAGCTCACATAAAATTGATCAAATGACAGTAAAGACATTTATAACATTACAAAAGATTTAAATTCAAATAAATGCAGTTTGTCGGAACTTTCTATTAATCAAATAATGCTGAAAAAAACAATTATATATATAAAAAAATAGTTATAGTATTTCAAGTGTTAATACAAAAGGTTTTTTTGCATGTAGTTTGTTATTCCATCCTTTTCTAATATAATGCAGTACATCTGCAAAGAACATCATTGAACCTTTGCAGAGTTCAACAGCACATGTCCAAAAAATGGTCTCACAGAGAGAGGGAAATGATAAGAGATAAAGAGAGCAATGCGTCTACGTACGTAGGAAAGGGAGGATCTCTGTAACCAGATGCATTCCCATGGGAGAGAGATAGCAGGAGTTGTAGTGTGAGAAAACACTGCCAGTTGGAGAGAAAGAAAGAGCAAGACTGAAAATCTTTGTTTACCCTCCCTTATCCAGTCCTCCCCCTCTCCCCTCATCTCGGTCTTCTCTCTCCTCCCACTCCTCTGGCCAGCAGTGAGGCTCCTCATTGTTAGTTGGGAGGAAGCTTGCTTAGAACACTTCATGGTCTTTTAAATGCATAGGAATGGCTCAGTGAACAAAGGAAGGACCACCACTTTGAAATTAACTGCCCTGTCGAGGTGGGCAGCATTTCACAGGCACACAAAGTCACAGAGACTTTAAAAGCAAAGCTAATGACCAGCACCAAAGGGTCAGGAAAGGAATGAGTGTTGTTTTTCACTGAGGAGGAAATGAATTTGGTGTATATCTTGTTTAGTCTACTGTCCTGGAGTTTGGTTGACTATCAGTATTTAGGGGTTATTCTGTTCTCACTGCACCCTCCATGAAGCCAGAGAAGAAATTAATGTATAAAATATTAATTCATTCTACCAGGCAGAGATAAATCTTTCTATTGTTAGGTGCTTTCATTCAGAGAGTAAAGAAAACTGTGCTAAATAAATCACCCTCTGTATCTCTGACTACCCTATTTTGTCTATTTTTTTTCCACAATGTATTTGGCTCTTTGAAAATGTTCTCATCAAAAAAGAACAAAAAATATTGTCTGTACATTCGCTTTTCTTTCCAAAGAAACAGCTAAAACCCACATCACAAAGTGAATTACAAGGATTTCAGCACACAGTAAAACATGATGATTAATAGTACCGAAACCATTTATGGAAACCAGCTATGATTCATCTGAATTACTTCATCTCACTTACTTCTATAGATTACTTAACTTCAGAGTAAAACATGCAGTCATGCCAAAAAGATTTCTGAATAAAAATAATTTGAATCATCGACAGCATGGGTTTAAGCTGATCTATGATCTTCCTCTACTGTTATGAATCTATTGAATTCAGTTGTCACGCCACACACTATATGTGTGTACATTGATTATATATCCATTTAATCAAACCGCCACTGTAGATACAAGTATGCTTACATGCACAGCCATCGGATTACAGCAATATGTTTTTTTTTTTAAAGTCACGTAAACACTTTAGTCTGACTTAAATTCTGCTAGTCATTTTTTCAAATATTTGATTACGCATTGTGGCATGTATACTTAGACAGATAGGCTAAAGATAAAAGACACTAGCTCAACACAACAGTCCATTGTAAACTGTTGATCAGACTTCATGCAAGCATGCTCGATGTTGTCAACACACAACACCTCACAATTACTTTCTCTGCCTTTTCTCAGAGCCCTCCCACCTCCACCATTTGCACTACTTCTCTTCCCTCTTTCCTCCACCCATAGACAAATTTCCCCCTCAGGAACAATAAAAGTCTTCCATTCTGCTTCAATTACCCTCGGTGCAACGCCCCTCACTGCACGCTCATAACTCATTCAGCCCTACCGCAAGCTGCCTCCTCACAACAGAGGCACACAAACAGAGTTTTATTTTGGATCAAAATTTTACATGTGAAGATTTGCATGTGCCCACGCGCACATTAAAATTCAGTTGCAGCATCTTTCAATAGTAGGTGCGTGAAGCTTGAATCTCAAGCTCCAGCTCAAAGACCAAGGCTCTGAATTCTCTCAAGCAAGGATCTCTATTTTTTTTTCTCTCTCTCCTAGTCTGGAGACTGATCAGATACCGCAGAGCCTCCGTATCAGCCAGACCAGACAGAGCACACACACACTGCATCAGTGGGCATATCACTGCGGAGAGGTAGATACTGGAAAGCCGGATGCCCTTTTTCGATGCAGTCCTGCTGTGACCAAAGCCTGTTTTCCTGGAGACGGAGCAAGGCCCAATGCTTAACAGCCAGTATTTTTATGGATTCTCAGGAGACGTGACATCTGTTGCAACCTATTATAAAACATCCATTAAAGTTCTCAGTTAAAAGTGAAACGCTGAGATTAACACACCCATTTATAACAGAATCTCCTTACAGAAACAAAGGAGGAAAACTGGAAAAAGACCATCAGACAAGAACTGAGAAAGAATTCAGAAAGCACTGGGGAACTGATAGACAGAAAGAAATGCATCTGATTGTGCATATGGGCAGAGTTGACCTGGTTGATATTCATAGCATGCTGCCTTGCCATTCCTTTCCTCTCTGACTCCTAACACAATCTAATTGCTCGGTCAATACTCAATTTGCCACTGATTTTAATAAGGTTCTTTGTCAAAGTATGCACAATACAGATCATGAGGGATAAATGAAATCACTATATCCAAATGTAGTATGCATATGAACAAGCAAAGACCAATGTATCCTTGTACAAAGGACTTTTCCCCAAGGTGTCAGTATGCTTACAAAGAGGGTAATTGTGCATACCAACCACAACACAGGGACTTAAAAAAAAAAAGAAGAAAAAAAAAAAGAGTCAGCTGAAAATGAATGTTTGGGAAAATTAGCAATTAGTTACTTAAGGACATTAACACTTCCTCTGAAATTCCCTAGAGTTTCAAGGAAAACTTCTCTTAAAATGTATTTCAGTCCTTACAAACTGTGACCATGTAAACATAAACCGATAAATAGCACAATAAGCACACATTAAAATTCTATACTATTTGATTAAAATAAGTTATTTTAGTCTACTGTAAAAGAAACCATTTCAATCATTTTAAATGAGTTTAGGCATCACAACTTTATGATGTACAATATGAAAACTGGATGTTCTGAATGGATTTTTACATTAGATAAATATGGCATTTAATAGTGTTATTAAATTATTAGATTTAAAAGATTAATTAATACAGATTAAAAAAATTTTATATTGCCAGATTACTACATCACTTTCTAGAATTGGATAAAAAACCCCAAAAAAAACAAGTCTGGTCATTGTGTTTTTAGATTGCACAACCTACCTCATAGGAACAGTAGGGTCACACAAGGGAGTACAGGCGTGCTTCAGGCTGGGAGGTGTTTCCAGGTGCTGACGAAGGCAGTGGGGATTAAGGAATAAGGTACGGTAGTGATGCTGTTCCAGGCATCGAGCGTGGGGTCATAGCAGTCCAGGGTTTTACAGCGCTGTGTACCAAAGTAGCCACCAACCACATAAAGTTTGTTTCCAGAAGCCACCGCCTGGCAGCTCATTCGTTTCGCTGTAACATCTCCAACTTTAGTCCACTGATAAGTCTCACTGCTGAATTTGTAGGCAGAGCAAGCAGAGAATTCGGTGTCGCCGCCCATTACAAAGATCTGGTTGCCGAGAACAGCAGCTGCAGTGTAGCGCCACGGCTGCGGGCAGGACGCCGGGACTGTCCAGCGATTTTCTGAGGGATCGTAGCACTGAACTTTGGGCAGCTTGTCGTGGGCCACACTTGTCCCTCCAAAGGCGAACAACTTAAGCTTTACGCTGACGACAGCTGCATTACTAACTCCTTCTCGCAGTGGTGCCACCATGCTCCACTTGTTAGCAACTGGGTCAAACTGCTCTACCTGCTTCAAGGACACAGATGGTGATGCAGGCAGACAGCCAGTGGCAGCTGTGTGACCTCCGACGACATACAGGCAGTGGCGTAACTCAGCGGAACCGTGACCGAAACGTGCTATCAGCATTGGAGCTGCTTTGGACCATTCCTCATGTAATGTATCGTACACCCAAACGTCCTTAGACACACCGTTCTCGGAACCCCGGCCACCCGTCACGTACACTTTGCAGCCAATGGCACAGGCACTGAACTCCTTTCGTGGGCTAGGGATGTCCGCCTTTGGAATGATCTCTTTGGCCTTTTGGTCCACCAGGTAGAGCTTGTCGCACATAAACGTGGGGCCGCCTAGCAAGAAAAGGGCATGACTGGTCTTGCGGGGCCGGGCGCAAGGACTGTTGACGACGCCGTCGTTTTGCAAGATGCGCAGTTTGCAGCGGATGGCTTCGTCTACCAGCTCTTTGCTTTTAGCCTGTGCGATGATGAGCTCCTCCGTAGAGACGTTCTCCATAAGGAAGATGGCAGGCAGCAGAGCCAGACGCACGGTACGGAGCAGCTCCGGAAGATGACAGTGCCTCCTCTCAAGGTCATAGTTCACCCAGTTGAGAGCTGACTCATAGACCAGACGCTCGTCCTCGGTTTCGAGCTCTTCGTGTGCCAGCAGTTTGACCAGCATGTCTTTGGGCAGCTGGAGAAACTCTTCAGTCTTGCAGATAGCAGGGAAGTTACTGAGACACATGCTCCAGGACAACTGGAAAAGCTGGGTGCACTGGTGAGCATCTGAGAGCAGCAGCATGCCTAGGCAATTGGATGGGTGGAGGTTCTTCTCCAGGAACTCAGCACAGGCATCTCGAATGTCCTGAAACTCCAGCATGTCACCAGCTTCAAGGAGAGACTCTGCATTCTCCTCGTTTATTATTACTCTTGATGAGTAGGCGTAGTCCAGTAGGAGCTCCAATACCTAGACAATGTGGAGTACAAATAAAGTTAACCTACAAGTGATAACCTAATTTTTGCAGTCAAACTGCAATGTGAATTACTTAAACCATGAAGCCTGATTTTCAAACCCAGATCTTCTCCAAGGTTTTAGAACTATCCAATCAATCAGGTGTTTGAGTAGCATATGATTAGCACACAATTTAAAGTGATAGTACATCCGCCCCACCCCATTTCACACCTTTATAAAACACAAAATATGATATTTTGAACAGTGTTTTAATGGTTTTGTCCTACAATGAAAGTCATCAGGGTCCAAAAAACATGGGACCTCACTGACTTTTTTTAATTTATTTACACACACACACACATATACATATATATATATATATATATATATATATATATATATAAAAAAAAAAAAAAAAAAAAAACTTAATTCATCAATTTTCAAATTATCTTCTTTTGTGTTGCACAGAAGTAAGTCATACAGGTTTGGAACCACATGAGGTTGAGTAAATGATGACAGTATTGTCATTTTTGGGTGAACTATCACTTCAACACTTGGACTAGAAAACAAATTTCAACATTACAACAATACCTCTGGATGAATGGAGTCCCTGAAGTCCACTTCACTGTCCTGACTTTCTCTCAGCCCTCCGCTGAACATTGCTTCAAAGTAGCGGCTGCAGGCAGCCAGCACAGCCCTGTGGCATGGGAAAGAGCGGTTTCCTGCGTGGAGCAGAACATCGGTGAAGAGTCTCTGCTGACGAAGAGCATTCAGGTGCATTAGCACGCTGTCTGCGTACGAGGACTTGTGGAACAGGTAGATGTTCATAGAGCCCGTGCTGGCACGAGACTTGCGATTCTCGTGGACACAGACAGACATTTTCATTGAATCCTGAAAAAAAAAAAAAAAAAAAAGAGAAAGAAAGAAAGAAAATGTTCAATTGACAAAACGGGCATACTGCTGGGCTTTAAACAGCCTCTGTTGTCAGTTTCAGAAGTTGACTGACATCGTTTTAAACAGTGATATGATCAATATCAGCAAAATACACAAAGAGCATGCCAAACCTCAATATAAAGGCAGAAAAAGATGATGTAATTCTGCAAACACAACATAAAAACCAACTGGTAGCCTCTCTGATGTCTAGCCGACTGGAATGTGAACAAATGCAAGGGAGTCTAATCATTACCAGGTGTTCAAAGGCGGACGGATAAGGAGGGGAAACTGAAGAGAGAGAGAAAAAAAAAAAAAGAAAAAAAAAAAACTTTTAGAAGTAAACACTGCTGCCTGAAATTTACTGTGGAAAAGCGAACAAAGAGTTGAGCACCAGGCACAGAGTCAACACTAAGTGTGTCAATGTCACCGACTGCCATCTGGTCACCTATATGGTGCACATTCAAATTCAATCGGTCTGAATTTCCATGTAACCGATACACGCCCCCTGGTCCCTGCTGGCTGTCAACATCCCTCCGGGGAGAATTTAATTGTGTTCCCGCTAATGTTGTGCAGAGGCGAAATGTAGTTCTGAACTGAGCTAAATACATTAAGAACACAAAAGCAACGGTGATGTATCACACCTGATGCAGTCCAATAATCCATTTAAATTGGCCACAGCTGTGAAGTACAAGAGCCAGAAACCCTGTGCTGACATTGGCCATTAATTATTTTGCAATATAGCACTGAAAAATAGCAATGTTATGTGAATGACTGTATGCATAAAGCATAAACAATCAGTTAATAACTTGCAATAAAACAAAGAGTGCTATAACAAGTAGACTCTGCTTTAGTAGAAACTGCTTTTCAAGCACCATTTACGTCTGTGCCCAACAGATGTTACAGAATTTCATGACAATGTCATAGGTGCACTGACATCACTCAGACTATTTATTTTGTTATTTATCATTATACATTTTTACCACTTAAACTATTATTATTATAATTGATTTAAAAAAATGTTTTAAAATGAATAATTATTTTGAGGTTTTTTTTTATTTCCACATGGGATTATAAACAAACCCCCACCAAAACATATACTTCAAGTATAATAGAAGAAATGTTCACCCAGCCTATGGTGACTAAAGAATGCACGTGCATTTACATTTATGAACATACAGACTGTATATATCACCTGTTCAGGAGCAATGAGGACTTCAGTTCCGTCTGCTTTGGCCCTCGAACATGCCACAACGCGACGCGGACAGAGTCACAATACCGGCGGCGCTGCACGCTATGGTAACAGCGTCCGATGTCGCGTGGATGAACCACAAAATAAACAAATGAAGAGTAATTTAATCCAGATGCTTTTAACGTAAGAAACTAGTCTACAAGTATAGTTTGGTATATTGTTGCTGTTACATAGAGAACTAGTTCCTCTATCTTTGTGACTGCGGTACGTTGCGTGTGCACAAATACATTTGCTTGTATCGTCGTACAGCAGCTCTCGCTCGCGTGCAGGTCTCAATAATGAACAGCTGACGGGGTGTGAGCTTTTAGGGAGGAAGAAAGAGAGGCGGAGCGCTACTGCTCTTTAGGAGAATGTGGGAGGAGATAGACTGCTAAGGCAGAGATAAGGAGATTGATGATGGGGCTCATTAATAGAATAATGTAGGAATTTTATTAGGCTCCATATCACCAGGGGTGTGTATTAAAGTATTCAAAATCTTTGCAAGAATAAATGCTATACATTTCGAAATAAAAAGTCATAAAACGTCCTTTTAAGAATTGCTGCATAATTTAGGTGAAAGTTATCCAAAATAATAGTGAATGCTGTGTATTCAAGTTAATGTCAAATCATCTATTCTATAAACTGCACTAGGAGTTCAGCCTAAACTTAGTTCCTCAGGAGTTTGAGATGCACGACCATGCACACGTTGGTTAGAAGGTTCAGAGCTAGCGTTGAATTTAATTTACGGAACAATGTCGCCCCCTGCTGAACAAAAGGTGCATTTGCGTTGTCTGCATTATGCCTGTAAATGCCCTTGACATGCACTGCTCAAAAAAATTAAGGGAACACTTAATCATCACAGTATAACACCAAGTCAATTAAACTTCAGGGATATCGATCTGTCCGATTAGGAAGCATAAGTGATTGTGAATCAGTTTAATCTGCTTTGGTGCAAATGAAAGTGACAACAGGTTTTGTGTCCCCTGGACAGGGACATAGAAGGGCAACAACCCAGCAGCAGGACCGGTATTTGGGTAACGTTATGCTGCGTGCAACATCATCCAGCATGACCGGTTTGGCGGTGGGTCAGTAATGGTTTGGGAAGGAATATCCTTAGAAGGTCGCGCAGGGCACCATCCTCCATCTCATCGGGAGGATGCCCAGACGTTGTCGTGAGTACATACAGGCACATGGGGGCCATTACAGTTGCTGTGATGAAATTCATGCAAGTTGGATCATCCTGTAACTTCAGTTTTTTACATTGATTTTGGTATGATTTTGAATCCAGCCCTTAGTGTGTTGAGATTTGGTTTCCATTGACTGTTGTCACATAATTTGTTCTCCATTTGTTCAAATTCTATGTATATAAATAAAGATTTTCAAATGGAATATTTAATTAATTGAGATCCAATGTGTGATTTAAGTGTTCCCTTAATTTGTATGAGCAGTGTATGTAGGTGATTTAAATTTCTACTTTTTGAATGAAAAATGTCAAGATTGGTCTTGGGTCTTGGGCAGTATGTGTGGTAAACTAAATTATGAGGACCTATTATGTTTCTTCCCCAAATTTTCATACAAAAATCTCACATAATTATTGCAATTCATGGCAAAAGGAATAGTGTGGTCTGGTAGATGGTTCATTGCATTAATAAGGAATACAACAAAGCGCCACCTAGCGGACGCCACCCACTCGTCGTCAGTAGCCTACCTCTTGTAACTGCCTTTGCCTGCGTTTCCCAAAAGCGTCCTTCTTTCCTAAGCCGCCGTAAAAAGGAACAATGCCTTTGGGAAACCTAATGAAAATTCCTGAATGAAAATTCAGTCAATGTTTGCTCGCCCCTTGTTCTAATGCCGTATTCTTTCGTTCTGTTTCGGAATCTGGACGTTTTGAACTTTCAGAAGAAAATAAAAAACCTTTTCATAACCTAATTGTAACATAATAAGCAACACGTTCTTAGAACATAGTTTCGTATCCGCCATTTCTGTTGAAATGTTTAAATTCTTGAAATAGACATTTGATGTGTTAAGCTATTTTCTTTCTATCGTATGTTAAATTAGAGTGTACCGTGTATCGAACATATCTAGTTCACCAATGTTTCTAATGCTTTACAAAATGTCTATTATAGTTAGGCTACCTTATTACAGCCTACATTATAATTACGTATTCAAATGTCGTGGAATATAGCTTTTGCTATTAGCCTTTAAATTTGAGTTTTTATTAATACCTAAGTGAAATGTTTGAAGTATGCATGCAGTCTAAACCTCTGATTTGCTCTCATTTCCTTTGTCTCGATCACATGTTCTATGTTTCACTTTCCCGTTTTGCTGTAGCCTAGCCTTCAGATAAGTATTGACCATTGTTTTGCTCTGTACAAAATCAAAGATAAAAGAAGGTTTGGTACTAATAACCTGTGCAGTTCTTTAAAGACTGAGGGAGGTATGGTGGATTAGTAACGTTGGATGTCATGATTTAAACGCCGCCCCTACAACATCCTCAGTCATCAGTTCAGTTCAGTCAGAAAGCAGAAGTCAGCTGACCGCTCAGCGTTCAACGCCGCCATGTACTGTCTACTCAGATTTGCTTCGCTGTTTTTGGCGGTATCCGTCTGCCACGGGTGGCTCTTCGGCGACTTTGTAGGAAAACAGAAAGAGCTGGATGAAATCTCTCTCTGGCCGCTACCGCAGAAATTCCAGTCGTCCGCCGTCGCTTTTAAACTCAGTCCCGTCAGATTTCAGATCGTCCACGCGAAAGAGTCCTCCGCAGGACCGAGCTGCAGTCTACTTGAGAATGCATTTCGCAGGTACTGTAAAATGTCTAATTTATATTTATGCCGACATTGTGTTATGAAAGAAGCTATTGTTAGTTTTAACAGGAAGTACAGTATCAGACTTGGTTCATAGCACTCTGTGCGCTCCACCACGTCAAAAATAATCGACTTGGGTTTAACTGAGTCATGAACTGACCATTTTCCTTGCAGATATTTTGAATATATGTTTGGCGAACTGAAGAAGCACGAGAAGAGCCGAAAGAAAGTGTTTAATTCCGATCTTGTGGAGCTTAAGGTATGGGTCACATCAGATGATCCGGAGTGCGACGGTTACCCGAGTCTGCAAACCGACGAGTCATGTGAGCTCTTTTCCTTTCCGCCTCTGTGACCACAACACCGTAACTTCAATTATCTCTAATCCAATAGAAGACTGGCAAATCCAATAATAGACATCTGCTTGTCGGAGTTGTAATAGGGTTAAAGTATTAACGTGGCGAGTTCTTTTTAGATGTAGTAACATTTGACCCATGCAAAGTATTTTGTAACAGTTTCCTGTTACCAAATAGAAACTCAACTGTATTCATGTTTGTTCAATCAGATGTGTTGTGATCAACCTGTGTGGGCATGAGCCAGTGAATGTTTTGGTTGTCTGTGTAACTGTTAAGTTTTGTTCTCTCTCTGTGTAGATGAGCTGTCAGTGGATGGACCCTCTGCTGTGCTGAAAGCTGCCAATGTATGGGGAGCTTTGCGAGGTAAGCGAAACAACACAATGGTGTTGTGCATTTCCATTTATCAATGAACCAGACTAAATATTCCACATTAATATTGAGCAGCACAACTCTTTTCAACATGGATAACAATAAGAAATGTGTATTGAGCACCTAGTCGGCATATTCAAATCATTTCAGTATGTGACACTGAAGACTGGAGTAATGGCTGCTGAAAATTCAGCTTAGACATCAAAGGAATAAAACCGTTATCTTAAATTTTCATAATATTTCACATTATTGTTTTTGATCAAATAAATGCAGACTAGGTGAGCATAAGATACTTCATTCAAAAACAAAAAGAAAATCTTTTGAACTTTTGAATGGTAGTGTATGTTTTACAAACTCCTCTAACAAACAGTCAAACTTTCAAGTATGTTCTTGATGACACTTGTAGGACAATAAAAGTTTTATATAGGTCACAGCTTATCGCGTTTAACAACCCCATATACTTTAATATAGCAGTTCAATTCCATTTCTATGCAATCCCAAGTTCAATTCAATTCAATTCACATTTATTTGTATAGCGCTTTTCACAATACATATCGTTTCAAAGCAGCGTCACAGAAAATGCATGCGTCTACATTACAATTTAAAGTGATTAAATTGATTTGATTTGTTATCAAAGGAGACCAAGTTCCAAGTTATGTATTTCAGAAATGTACATATATAAAGCACATAGTTAGCTAACAATGTATTATTAATCAATATACAAAATATATTAAGGCACAGACAATGGGCTAAGTGAAATAAGAATACATGTTAACAGTGATTTGGGTATATAGAAAATTGAGCATGGGTGCGTGTTGCCGCAGAGCTGTGTCATCTCGCAAGTCCCCTTGAGTCGTCTCTTCACAGGTGATGTTCATCTGAAGTCTTCATAAGAGGCTGGATCCAGACTGGAGCTCACACTCTCTAGTTACCTCGGGATGGGCGTCCCAAGATAAAACAGATCAGGAAAATAATTAGTGTAGCTGCTGTTCAAAGCATTAAGCAAAGACAATGTGAACTGATATAACTGGAGTACAAGGTTATAAGATGCATTATGTAAATGCTTGGCTAATGAGATGCGTCTTTAATCTAGATTTAAACTGGGAAAGTGAATCTGAGCCCCGAACATTATCAGGAAGGCTGTTCCAGAGTTTAGGTGCCAAATATGAAAACGATCTTCCTCCTTTAGTGGACTTAGATATCCTAGGTACTACCAGAGCCCAGAGTTTTGCGATCTTAAAGAGCGTGATGGATTGTAAGGCGATAGAAGATCAGTTAAATACACAGGAGCTAAACCGTTTAGGGCCTTATAGGTTAGTAGCAATACTTTATAATTGATATGGAACTTAATGGGTAACCAGTGTAGAGATGATAAAATTGGTGTTATATGATCATATTTTCTTGACCTAGTAAGAACTGCATTTTGGACTAATTGTAGCTTGTTTATTGAGGATGCAGGATAGCCAGCTAGTAATGCATTACAGTAATCTAGTCTAGAGGTCATGAATGCATGAACTAACTTTTCTGCATCAGAGATAGATTAAATGTTCCGTAGCTTATTGATGTTTCTGAGGTGGAAGAAGGCTGTTTTTGTAACATATGAAATATGGTTTTCGAAAGACAAGTTGCTGTCTAATATAACATCCAGGTCTTTTCAAGTTAACAACGTAATAGATTATAAGAACAAGAGACTGCAGTCTTTATCCTGTCCATATAAGATGTTTTATCGTCATGTATGGTTTCATCAGTGTGTAACTTTCTCATATGTTTATTGTTGTAAGGACTGGAAACATTCAGCCAGCTGGTCTATGAGGATGACTATGGAGTTGTAAGTTCAAAGCAAACCCTTATTTGCTGCATTGTTGTACTTGATTAAGGCTTTATATATGAATTAATCTCATCTATTGATCTGTCTAAGCTCTTCTCAAATCTTTTTTTGTCTTCTCAACAGAACAACATCAATAAGACAGTCATTTCAGATTTCCCACGGTTTGCCCACCGAGGGATCCTCCTGGACTCGTCTCGCCACTTCCTGCCACTCAAAGTCATTTTGGCCAATTTGGTGAGCTGAAATTATTTTCTTTATAATGACAGGCTTGACATAAACACATACATGGGTCTAGATGGGCATTTTCTTTTTGTGATTAATTGGGTGACTCAGCATTTTTTTCATTAATGCACAGTTTCCACATTAGAAGGCATGTGTCAGCTAAATAGCTCAAGGATGTTATTTTATTTTTAAGACTGGAAAGTCAAGTTCTTTACGTTCACACATGACAGTAATTACGAGATAAGATGGCGCTCATCACAAGGTTTGTCTAGAAATATTTTTGTGGCCAGTGCACAGTGGTGAGAATTAGTTTGTCCGTAGCTTTGTAATTTGATCTAGAATTAAATGTTCCTATCAATGGACATATGTGCAATGACCTTCCCAGGTTTTGAAATGCTTCTTGTTCCACAGTGTTCAGTAAAGAGACGTCTCATTTTCACAGGAAGCCATGGCGATGAACAAGTTTAACGTATTTCACTGGCACATTGTGGATGATCAGTCATTTCCTTATATGAGCCGTACCTTCCCTGAGTTAAGTCAGAAGGTGAGTATGTGATGCACACATGACCTGTTTTGGATTCAAGCTTGACTGCCTCAGGGCACAAAATGTATTGTAGATTTCATTCATACAGGTTGTTAGTGGATTACCACGCTAGAATCATAAAAGTGTGGCTTCAACTCCTATTATCATTATATTATATTATGGTGGCCAACATGTAAATAGGTGAACACAAATTAATGTATCAAACTATAATTACACTGCAAAATTCCAGGTTTATTTTAAGACTTAAAAATGATGAGGCATACTTTAAAATAAAACATTTTTAAATGTATAGATTTTAAATAGTTCTCATATACTTTTTTCTATTTTGCTGTATTGAAAGCGAAAGGTAAGAGATAAAAATGTACAACAAAATGATACTGCCGTAGGACATGTCAGTTTCCTTTAGAGTAGAAATTTCACCTTAAAGGGATAGTTCACCCAAAGATGAAAATTCTGTCATTTACTCCCCCTCAAGTTGTTCCAAACTTGTATGAATTTCTTTCGTCTGCTGAACACAAGAAGAAGATATTTTGAATAATGTCGGTAACCAAACAGTTGATGGACCCCATCGACTTCCATAGTATTTTTTTCCTTCTATGGAAGTCAGTGGGGTTCATCAACTGTCTGCTTACCAGCATTTTGTGTTCAACAGAATAAAGAAACTCATACAGGTTTGGTACAACTTAAGGGTGAGTCAATGATGACTTTTGGGTAAACTATCCCTTTAATTCAAAAGCATTAGTTCAGTTCACATGCTTTGGCCGTTGAATTGCCTCTGTAAAAAAACTGGGGAAGTGTTTATTTTTGTGTATTGATCACGTTTTCCCTATTTGTTTTGTGACTGACAGGGAGCCTTTCATCCATTCACACATGTGTACACGCCATCTGACGTGAAGATGGTCATCGAATTTGCCCGCATGAGGGGGATCCGGGTCATCCCTGAGTTTGACACCCCAGGACACACACAGTCATGGGGCAATGGTCAGTTAGTGGACATGATAAATGGCCGCTTCATACAGATAGATTTGTTTAGTCATGTTTCAGTTACTGATTAATATAACAACTGTTTTATCTCTCTATCGCTCCTTCCCATAGGCATAAAAAATCTGCTAACACCCTGTTTCAGTGGCTCTACTCCTTCTGGAACATTTGGGCCAGTGAACCCCATCTTAAACTCCTCTTATGAGTTCATGGCCCAGTTTTTCAAAGAGATCAGCAACGTTTTCCCTGATGCCTACATTCACCTGGGGGGAGACGAGGTTGACTTCACTTGTTGGTGCGAAAAAAAACAAGAGGAGCTTTTTATCCAAATAATTTTCTAGAATATGATCTCATATTGTATATCAAATGCCATGCTTGCATTCTACTCATTGTTCCTATAGGAAGTCCAATCCTGATGTTCAGAGGTTTATGGAGCAGCAGGGCTTTGGCACAGACTACAGCAAACTGGAGTCCTTCTACATTCAAAGGTCAGAGCTTCAGTACAGTCAGGAAGTCCATTTATTGTCTTATAACAAGATGGTATAGTTTGTTGATACTATTATTTCCCCCATTATTATGTAATTGTAGTTATAGTTTAATCTTTGTCTCCCTTAGAAGAAATGTATCATGGGCAATTGTATAAATCAGAGCACAATCTGACAAATTTATTATTACATTATTCATCAATGACAAACAGGTTACTTGATATTGTGGCTGCTACCAATAAAGGTTACATGGTGTGGCAGGAAGTGTTCGATAATGGGGTGAAGGTAAGGCTCATCTCTTCTTATCCGTGTGGATGTGCTTGTGGCTGTTAGAAAGTAATGTAGATCCATACAAGTCATATTCAGACTTTACACTCTTATTGGTATTTTTTTTTTTTTGTAAAAGTAGTTCGATTAAGCTGTCAATTGGGAGATATTATTAAAAGACAAATTCTAGTAGGTCAACAATGCCTTGCAACTTTAAATGACTTCAAATCAAAGCCTAATCTACTTTTCCTTAACCTTCTTAATCACAAATAGCTTGACTTGTGTGCTTACTTTTTTTCACAAGCCACTGCTAACATGCCACTAAATTGGTGGGTTTTTTTTGACTGCACATGCAAGTAGATGTATATGCTAGCCCATAACAATTTATAGCCAAAAAGAAAAAAAATCATTAGGGCACATAATGTGCTTTATGCATGTTCCAGCTGAAGGATGACACTGTTGTGGAGGTGTGGATTGAGAACAAGATGGAGGAGGAGCTACAGAATGTGACTGGGGCAGGATTTACAACCATTCTTTCTGCCCCTTGGTACCTGGACTACATTAGCTATGGACAGGACTGGCAACACTACTACAAAGTTGAGCCACTCAATTTCTCTGGTCAGTTTCTTTAGCTAAAGTCTCATTTTGTTTATATTAGCATCACTGGTTTACTAATCTAGTGATTTTTAAAACCCGTCATTTAGAAACTAGTTATTCAGTTTATTGTTTACATGTGTTGACCACTGAATTGATCAATTATGTGTGATGGTTTTTTATATGTCTTGTTTGCAACTTAGGGTTAAGAAAGATGGCCCAGATTCAGTTTTAGAGTTTTAATCAAATATAGCTTAAAAACTTGGCCTGGTATTCAATGACAAACAAGCTTGGGGGTTTATGATGTTGTCTGGGTAGAGATGGTCCAATGAGAAACATCAGCATTTTAATGGAGGTCATGTGCTCTTGTTATCGAGTATATAGAACCTTCTTTAATTTCTGTGCAATTATTGTAGTTTAATTGTGATTCTGTCAGTCTCTCTATAGCTCTTGGTTTTGCTTGTCACTAGTATGTTGTCATTTTTAGTTTTGTCGAAGTATGTTAGTGTGTTTGACCACCCCAATCAACTCTGAGCTCTTGCCACATCTTAAGTTCAGTTGTTGAAGACATTATAAACATGTTTTCTCATACGCTTTGGAAAGAACATATTCCAGCAAGTGTCACTCTAGATACACTACCGTTCAATAGTTTGAGGTCAGTAAGATTTTTTAAAAATGTATTTGAAATGAGTCTCTTATGCTCACCAAAGCAGTAGTATTTAGAAATATTATGCCAATTTAAAATAACCATATATATATCATTCTTTACTGTCACCTTTTGATCAATTTAAAGTGTCCTTGCTGAATAAAAGCAAATATTTCTGAAAATAAAACCTTACTGACCCCAAACTTTTGAATGGTATGCTTTGCCATAGTTCCTCCTCCACCTTGCTCCAGCCTTGTTTACACCAATTATTTACTCCCCCTCAAGTTGTTCCAAACCTGTATGAATTTCTCTTTTCTACTGTTCTCAATTTTCTCTTCTGCTGAACACAAAAGAAGATATTTTGAAGAATATGGGTAACCAAACAGTTAATGAACACTTCCATAGTATGGAAAAAAAAATACTATAGAAGTCAATGGGGCCCATCGACTGTTTGGTTAACCATATTCTTCAAAATATCATCTTTTGAGACAAGATTTAAATTGTTGGGTGAATTATCCCTTTAACTGTTGTCAGGCTCAAAGGCCTAATCTAATGGGAAAGCATGCATGTTGATTCAGTCAAAGCTGAGCATCTGACCATCTGGGGCTGCGTTCCAGTTCGTTTTTTTTTATTTATAAATTTTTTTTTTTATACCCTTCCCTCGCTAACTTCCCTCAGTCTCATTGACTCGGATGTACGTCATTGCTTACGCTGCACAAGTGTGCACTACTGGTGGAACCCTTGCAATGGGCTGAATTGGAACATCCTAAGCCCTTGATCACTTAAAATCTGCTGTGGAGTTGATTTTATGATTTACTTTTTTCCCCTTACAAATGTGTTTAATGCAGGATTCTATATGTATATAGGTGTATTTGGGTTGTTTATAATTTTTATATATAATATATATTATATATACACACACACACACACACACGAGTTGTTTGTAGTGGGGGTAAATTAAGCACGATCTGCGATGATGTCACAATCGCATTGCATTGTGGTATATAATGGAGCTGCCTGAAGTGTACATATGAAGTAGACTCGCTCCCACTGTCAAAATCGGTTGAGGGTCTGTCCATATAAACTTCACGAAGTGGAACACACTTCAAAATGGCAGCGGGAAGTTCTCGAGTGAGTGTCTAAAAGCGGAGTGGAACGCAGCCTAGGACAACATGAAACTCAAAGGGTGTATTTCTCTGGACTACATTCAAGATCTAATGCACTAGTTTCTAATGTAGTGCCAATTATGATAAACATTAATTATGTTATAATTGATTTAATGCCAAATATTGTACAACTATTTTGTTTTGTCACTTTAAAAGCAGCTATGTTTAGTTCTTTCAAAACTACTAGTTACTAGTTCTTCATTACTTTATTCTTACATTATCTGATATGAAGCATGAAAAGCCTTGTGAAGACCTTAAATGGAGTCCAGAAGAATTTGTCTACGTTGATGTGTCCGTTTGTGTGTTATACATGCGTGTGTATGTGTACACATGTAGCTGAAAGCCGACACACAGATCCATGTGTGGAAAGAACGGCCGCAGTACCAAGATGAGATGGCGCAGGTAACGGCGGCTGGTTTCAGTGCTCTTCTCTCCACACCCTGGTACCTCAACCGCATCAGCTACGGCCAGGATTGGGTGAACGTTTACAAAGCTGACCCCCAAAATTTCACTGGTGTGTGTCATTTGCAGATAAAGATTATGTGGATTTATTTGGGCCTCTGTTTCTGTTCGTCCTGTTCTGTTTCTACTTTGTAAAATCACACAACATTTCAAGGTTTGGAGTAAAAAAACAACACGACTGTTCACACAATTGTTATCTATGTTAGAGTTGACTTCTTTAAAGAAAAAAAAGTTGTGATGTCTGTTAATGTGGTCAATTTGGTGAATTGTCTTGTTTAACGTAGCTGAGGTTGGTACAAATGGTTTTAGGTTTTGAAGGTCAGCCACACTGAATCAAAAGCAACAGGTTTGGATGGAAAAGGTGGCATGTGATTTGTAAAGAATCATGTATACCAGATATTCTCATATTCTTCAAAGCTTTGTTATAGCAATGGCATTGTCAGTGACCTGTTTTCCTTTAGTAGATATGCAAACATGCTTATCACGTCACCATGGCACTTTGTACAGACTGAGAGTTATGTCTATTCAGTCAAAACCCAGTTTAAACGGTTTGCTTTGTCAGCAGGTATTCAGGTGTTTGATCGGGGTGTTTGACATATTGATACAAAAGATACATATAGAGTCTTACTGCTTACAGTTTCAAACACAAACAGGATCAACTCTTTGCTTCTTAGACAACTTTTTGTCCTTTCAGTGTTGTAAAACATTCAGTGAATTTTATTTATGTTGCCTACCAATGAAGGGAAGCCGTGTGACAGCTTCTAGCTGTTTGGATTGTCTTGCACTAATCACAGTCTTACAATAAAACTAGATCTATATCCTCTTAAATATTTTATTTTATCGGTATTTTGACAACAGGCACAGATGCACAGAAAAAGCTGGTGATTGGAGGAGAGGCTTGTCTCTGGGGAGAGTATGTGGATGCCACCAACCTCACTCCTCGACTCTGGTATGACTGTAACCTTAACTAAGAAAAAATATATAACTCAACTGTACCAACAACACAAAGATAAAACGTATACATACAGTATATGTTGCAAACAAGTGATTAATTAATGGTGCAATATATGAAACAAAAGTGAATCCTAAATTGCATTTTTACCAAACTCGAAACCAAACCTTTAATTTATTCGTATATTAAGAATGATGTAAATGTGTATTTTTCTGCCATTGCAGGCCAAGAGCCAGTGCTGTTGCTGAGAGGTTATGGAGTGATAGAAGCGTGACAGACGTCAATAATGCCTATAATCGTCTGGTCCAGCATCGCTGCCGCATGGTCAAGTGAGTTAAACTGACAAGTGGCAAATTCATTCATGCAATCTCAACTTATGTAATTAATAATGTAACATATGGTTACATTTATCTATTTTATTCTTGCATTATGCATGTGTAAGAATCATGATGCTAGTCCTCCTGTTTATTTTTGGATTTGTTTTCATTTTTTTTTTGATTCTTATTTTAGTATTAATTTAATGATTCTAACTAATTAATTTCTTCAAAGGAAGCCTGTTTTGGGTTGATTTCGGAGAATTTAAAAATGTAAAAAGTATTACATTACGTATTACTTGTGTAGGTTCAGTTCATTTCTTATTTACTAGCCATTTACAAACATACAGCAATACAAAGTAAATTCTAAAGATTTGCACTGGCATATTTTTGTATATTTCACTGGTGAAAGTTATTTTTTCCCCCAAACAGGAGAGGCATTCCTGCAGAACCTCTATTTGTTGGCCACTGCCGTCATGAGTACAAGGGCCTGTGAACTTCAGGATTTAGTCCACACTAGACAATTAAAGGGAATGACAGGGCATCATTTTTTTTAAACATCAAACCATGTTAGCCATTCCAATACCATGATTTGCTGTTGTATGCACTGAGCCAGTTATCCAGAACTTAATGTTTGTAATTATTAAATGGACAGTTCTGCCTCTGTAGGCTGAAATTCTATTAAATGGTAATGAATATTATTGTGAATAAATTTTATGGAATTTGAAGTTTTTGAAATGAGGTCTGCTTTTTAATTATTTTTCAAGGCTAGGTAATTTTATAAGTGTTTTATAAATGAAATAAATATTTAAATAAAACATGGATGCACTGTTGTTGTAAAATTTATGTATTTTTATACATGCACACATCCATATACACATACTCACACCACTATGCACTTTTTACCTTGCACTGTTCTCTCCATCAGAGGAAAAAATTAGTAGTAGGTCTCTGGATGTGGGCAGAGCAGGGTATGTCCATCATGTCCACATGTAGGCTAGTCTCTAAGATTTATCTTCTGGACCATAATGAAGCAATCAAAAGTTGTATCTGTATATATGGTCAGTTTAGCTGGTGACAGTTACTGGTTCAAGCCAGTCCAGCCATCTTGTTGAGCAGTGTGTTCTGGTCCTGAGTGTTCATGGACTCATAGCTGGACAGCTCCAGAGAAAAGGTGGCATTCCCAGAGGTCAATGTGCGCAGAACAGTTGAGTAGCCCTTGAGGCAAAAAATAACATTTATATAAAAATTTGTATTCCCAACATAGTAATCATGTGGCAAAAGTTAAATTTGAATGGCCTTACTATACAAATTGATTATATAAATGTCAGTGTAACTGCAGTTAAATTGTGCTATTACTGACACATTATAATCTATTATAATAATATTTTTAGGGACAGACAGCACTGCACTGCACACTTACCATTATCTCAGCCAAAGGAACTGTAGCCATCAAAACCTTGTCTTCCTGTCGACTTTGGATGTCACATACAGTACCACGTCGCTGGGCGAGATCTGCAAGCACAGGACTCAGATGTTCCTCCCCTACCGTCACTTCCAGAGCCATCACTGGCTCCAGGACCTGCCCTCCAGCCAGCTTCAGAGCCTGCATACATACAAACAGAAAGACAAACTCAGATGTGGCATTATTTGAAAATTGACACAGGATAGTGTTTTGAGTACCTTCAGCATGCAGCGGGACACGCAGGCTGACACCATGGCTGCAGACGTGCCCGGTTCCAAACCTACATGCCGGATAACGGTCTGTACTCCCTGTAGAGGAAAACCCAGTAAAGGACCTGCAGAGAGGAAGAAAAGGGAGATGGGTTACCAACACAGGGTTCCCACTCTTTCATGAACACCAGATTCAAGGACTTTTTAAAGCACCTTTTATTTTATATCAAGCCCAATAAATACAATAAAGGTGGGTTTGTTACTGCCAATCTGGACAGTATCAAAGACCTACTGTACCTGTATTTATCACTGCAGTAACGCTAAGGCATATACTGACAACTAAAATACATTTTAGGGGCATGTGACTTTTAAATCCAATGAGGAAAGAGGCTGGTAGAGTGTACAAGAGAGGGAGCGAGTTTTAACGAGAGATGCAGTTTGCTCTTATTCCTGCTTTTAACATTTATTTCACACTGGTTTTAGTTGTTTTCTTTTTTACGAATCATTACTTATATAAAACATTAATATAATATTACATACATGAATTTTCCAATTAAATGAAAATATATGGATCAGTTAATTGCTAGCCATTAATAATATGCAAATATTATTATTTATTAATCACCTGTACATGGTACCTTTTTAAAAATCTATTTTAAGGCTTTTAAGACCTGTACAGGATGAGATCAGTGTTTATTGAAACATCCTAAACCATAAAAGGACTGTAAAAAAAAAGAAAAAAAAAAAAGAGTTCAGATAAGTTGACAAAAACAAGTTTTATAAAAATATATATAAAAAAATATTTATAAAAACCTTCACTTCAGCCTTTAAGCCATTTTTTAAGAAAAGGCAAGAATCAAAATTATAAGTAATTATACGTATTAATTTAAAATATTATTATACTTAATATCTTAGATACCTTATTATTCTACTTTTTTAAAAGCACATTAGCTTCTCGTCGATCCACCAGTTAACATTTACAACTCTGTGTGTAAGCTAAAAATATGGGTTTGGAACAACTTGAGGGGGAGTAAATAATTGGTGTAAACAAGGCTGGAGCAAGGTGGAGGAGGAACTATGGCAAAGCATACCATTCAAAAGTTAAGGTTTTATTTTCAGATATGCATGCTTTTATTCAGCAAGGACACTTTAAATGGATCAAAATGTGCAGCATATACACTCACCTAAAGGATTATTAGGAACACCTGTTCAATTTCTCATTAATGCAATTATCTAAATCAACCAATCACATGGCAGTTGCTTCAATGCATTTAGGGGTGTGGTCCTGGTCAAGACAATCTCCTGAACTCCAAACTGAATGTCAGAATGGGAAAGAAAGGTGATTTAAGCAATTTTGAGCGTGGCATGGTTGTTGGTGCTAGACGGGCCGGTCTGAGTATTTCACAATCTGCTCAGTTACTGGGATTTTCATGCACAACCATTTCTAGAGTTTACAAAGAATGGTGTGAAAAGGGAAAAACATCCAGTATGCGGCAGTCCTGTGGGCGAAAATGCCTTGTTGATGCTAGAGGTCAGAGGAGAATGGGCCGACTGATTCAAGCTGATAGAAGAGCAACTTTGACTGAAATAACCACTCGTTACGACCGAGGTATGCAGCAAAGCATTTGTGAAGCCACAACACGCACAACCTTGAGGCGGATGGGCTACAACAGCAGAAGACCCCACCGGGTACCACTCATCTCCACTACAAATAGGAAAAAGAGGCTACAATTTGCACGAGCTCACCAAAATTGGACAGTTGAAGACTGGAAAAATGTTGCCTGGTCTGATGAGTCTCGATTTCTGTTGAGACATTCAGATGGTGGAGTCAGAATTTGGCGTAAACAGAATGAGAACATGGATCCATCATGCCTTGTTACCACTGTGCAGGCTGGTGGTGGTGGTGTAATGGTGTGGGGGATGTTTTCTTGGCACACTTTAGGCCTCTTACTGCCAATTGGGCATCGTTTAAATGCCACGGCCTACCTGAGCATTGTTTCTGACCATGTCCATCCCTTTATGACCACCATGTACCCATCCTCTGATGGCTACTTCCAGCAGGATAATGCACCATGTCACAAAGCTCGAATCATTTCAAATTGGTTTCTTGAACATGACAATGAGTTCACTGTACTAAAATGGCCCCCACAGTCACCAGATCTCAACCCAATAGAGCATCTTTGGGATGTGGTGGAACGGGAGCTTCGTGCCCTGGATGTGCATCCCACAAATCTCCATCAACTGCAAGATGCTATCCTTTCAGCACCTTGTTGAATCAATGCCACGTAGAATTAAGGCAGTTCTGAAGGCGAAAGGGGGTCAAACACAGTATTAGTATGGTGTTCCTAATAATCCTTTAGGTGAGTGTATTGCATATACTTATACATTGCAGCATCACTTTTCTCACAGTGTCGAACAGCTCGATAAATCTGAACAAACCAACTAATGCACTGGAAATTTCACTCTTTGACAGTAGATGGCGCTTATGGAACAGCAGAAATATATTGGTTTCCCCAGTAACCTCTGTAAACAAAGGAGTGCTGCGCATATAAACACTACTTTATTAAGCGTTATTCGTTGGAACTTTGATAAACCAATTTTTATGTAGCTCAATACTAAGCCAAGCATCACTAAATTGGCACTTCCCTGGCACCAAGCAAGTTAAAAAGCTCCACATTATGTGCTCATTATGCAGAGCTGGCTGCACGTGATCACGATCCATCCGCTCAAGCAGCATTTTTCAGTTTTTTTCCCGCTTCCTCCCCAATCAGTATCGCTGTTTTGTTCTGGCTTTGGTAGCGCATAGCACCATGTTACTCTAACAAAATGTATTTCATTCTTAATTCAAGCACTTTCAAGGACCTATGTTTGTTTTCATGTACTTCCCAGTCCTTGAATCCATGTGTCTGAAATTCAAGTACTTTCAAGAAGCGTGGGAACCCTGCCAACAGCATATGGCTGACAGGGACATTGGACTTATAGACCGGCCCAAGTGTACTGCAAAACTGTAGCTGAACAGCCAAAGTATCCCTTATACACTACTAAAAGTTTGGGGTCTGTAGGATTGTAAGATTGACTAAGTTTTTGAAAAAAGTCACTATGTTCACCAAGGCTGCATTTATTTGATCAAAAATACAGTAAAAACAGTAATAATATGAAATAACGGTTTTCTATTTTAATATATTTTAAAATGTAACTTATTCCTGTGATACCAAAGTTAATTTTCAGCATCATTACTCTAGTCGTCAGTGTCACATGATCCTTCAGAAATCCTTTGAATATGCTGATTTGGTGCTCAAGAAACATTTCTTGTTGAATAATGTTGAAAACAGTTGTGGTGTATAATGTGTAAACCATGATAAATCTTCAAATAAACGTTTGTAAGAATAGAATTTATTTGAAATTTAAATCTTTTGTAACTTTATAAATGTCTTTACTGTCAAATTTAAAAGTATTAATTTCTTTAAAAAATATATGAATCTGACCCCAAACTTTTAAATGGTGTTGTAACGTAATGAATGATACAGACACAAAAGCTTTTTTCGGTTACCTTGGAGGTAGGCGCTCTGGACTCCATTTTCCACAGCCTCTCTGACATCAGCAGGGAGTTGAGCTTTTACTTCCTCCTCAAAAGTCATGTCACAGGAAGTGCTAGACTCCTGCAGAGCATGGACAGCAACCTCCACAGTAACAACGTGCCTCTTGTCTCCAAGAGTACGATCTAATGAGTCTGAAATGATCATACAAATCATACTGGAATTTACTTTACTTAAGAGTATAAGTAGACTGTTAGGTTAAGGGTTAGTAGAATAAGTTGGCATGTACTTGCAAAGTTACTTATAGTTAGTAGAATGTCTAAAGTGGACTACTGAAATAAAATGTCACCCCAAAAACTATATTGAAGTGTGGATTACAATAATAAAGCTGGAACAAAAAAGAAAGGATTGATGAGCACTGCTAACATCAATTGTTTGGGGTTGGTAAATTTTTTTTTGTTTACAATCAAATACATTTATCACGGTATATTAAGCACCACAACTGTTTTTAACATTAATAATATTAAGAAATGTTTCTCAAGCTGAAAATCAGCATATTAGAATGATTTCTGAAGGATCATGTGGAATAATGGCTGCTAAAAAAAAAAACAGTTACTTTAAATTGTAATAATGTTTCACAATATTACTGTTTTTACTGTATTTTGCTCAAATAAATGCAGCCTTAGTGAAGATGAGACTTCTTTTAAAAACATCTTATCGACCCCAAACTTTTGAACGGTAGTGTACACTGAAACAGGGCATGTGACTGGTCATATGTTGTTTTATTTTTCATTTTATCGTTTTATGCCTAGTATTTACCATGGACAAAGTCTATTGTAACCATCATTTGTAATCATAAAACAAGCAGACAAACAAAACCAATGAACTGTCACTAGGAAATAGTTTTAATGATTCACCACAAGCAAAGAGATAACAGAGGTAGACTAGCAAGTAATGTGAGGAGGAGACCGTTTGCATTGGCCTTACCTGTGGCAGTTGCTGACTGGACGATGGTCTCTCTGTAGGCCACCTGCAAGGGTCCTAGATGTGTTTCGATGTTGTACTCTCTCTTTATACGGTCATGGATGATCTCAATGTGCAGTTCTCCCATGCCACATAGTACCGTCTGTGTGTATGTGGATAAATAAGTTGTAGAGAAGGACAATGAGAATATTACAATGATATTATATCTATGATATTCTCTCTATATATAGTATGGCTTGGGTTCTTCCTTCAATGTAAGTCTGTTGATTTTTTCACCCATTTTTAATTCATCAGGTTAAAATCTATGTTGGATTACTCAGAAAATCAATAGCACTCTTCTCTCCTTAAAAATCCACAATATTCAAGGTAATCAAGGTCCATAGCACAAATGACACAGGATGAGTTATGTGTCAAAATGTAATGCTTAGGATTAGGGCTTAGTTCAAATCACTAAACTTAAGGTGGAACAACAGTAAATATCTACTTAAAGTGTCCCCTATTATGCTTATATACCTTTCATGTCGGGTGTAATATAGCTGTTTGTGAATATTTAAAGGAACACGCTGACTTTTTGGGACTTCAGTTTATTCACTGTATCCCCCAGAGTTAGATAAGGTCCATACATACCATTTTTATCTCTGTGCGTGCCATAACTCTGTCTGACGCACCCACCGCTAGCCTAGCTTAGCACAAAGACTGGAGGTAAACGGCTCCAGCTAGCCTACTGCTCAATAAATGACAAAATAACGGCAACATTTACCTATATATATGTTGTGATGTGTATAGTAACATTGTGTACTAAGACCGACGGAAAATGAAAAGTTGCAATTTTCTAGACCAATATGGCTAGGGACTATACTCTCATTCCGGCGTAATAATCCAGGAACTTTGCTGCTGTACTATGGGTGCAGCGGCACAATGATATTACGCAGTGCCTGAAAATAGTCCCCAGCACGCTCTCTGTGCAAGCAGGTTGTCACGTTGGTTATGTTGACGGAAGTTAGCCTGCGTAATATCATTGCGCCGCTGCACCCATAGTACGGCAGCAAAGTTTCGATTATTACGCAGGAATGAGAGTATAGTCCCTAGCCATATCGGTCTGGAAAATTGCAACTTTTCATTTTCCGTCGGTCACAATGTAACTATACACATCACAACATATATATATAGGAAAATGTTGCCGTTATTTTGTCACTTATTGAGCAGTAGGCTAGCTGGAGCCGTTTACCTCCAGTCTTTGTGCTAAGCTAGGCTAGCAGTGGGTGCGTCAGACAGAGTTATGGCATGCACGGAGATAAAAATGGTATGTATGGACTTATCTAACTCTGGGGGATACAGTGAATAAGCTAAAGTCCCAAAAAGTTGCCGTATTTCTTTAAAGGTCTGCAAAATTTCAAAGATCAAAGTGCACAATAACTGGAAAGAAAGAACTGACTCTGAATTGCCTGAAACGAGCTGCCAGTAATTACAGTCTCACTTCCTACATGAACATATGCAGGTTTGTAAAAAAAGATGCATAATGCCAGCCTATGGTCTTCACTGGCTGCCCACGAACAGTGTCTAATTGTCCAGGGCTCAACTTCAACTGCTCAACAGAAGAAGTGTGTGAGAGCGGGTCAGAGTTTGGATTGTGTTGTCGACATGTCGAGAAGATGTGCTATGAAAACAAATCCACTTTGCATGCACTTCCAAAAACGAGGACTCGTGCTCAAATTGATACAGTAAAACCAACACCACCATTACTGTTCGTATCACTGTGTATCAGGTGCTGAGGAAGCCTCCAGAGCTGAAATACAGATATAGTAATGGCCGTTTCGTTTACGCTGCGCTGTAAGTGGTAGACCAATCACAACGAACAGAGCAATCTGACCAGTCAGAGCAGAGTGGGCTCGCAGAAAGTATGGGTTTAGAGAGACTGGATTCTTTATCGAGCTGTTCGACACTGTGAGAAAAGAAGTGATGCTGCAATGTATAAATATATGCAATATATGCTGCAACATGAAACAAAATTAGAAACCTTTAAAATAGCATAATAGGGGCAGTTTAATATGGCAATATGTACATGCCTTTGCATTGTAAAGCACTAATAAACTGAATGTAAACTGTACCATCTAATAGAAAAAAGCACTTTGAAATACTGTGTGAATGACTCATTTACCTGTCCAGAATCGGGGTCTGTTCTGACTTTCAGACTGGGGTCTTCCCTCTGCAGGCAGTTGAGTGCATGCTCCAGATCTGTTTCACAAATCACACTGAGATCTCAATCCTGGCACACTACAGCCCTATTGGAAAATTCATTTCTGAAGACACGTTCACAATGTTCTTACCTGCTTGTTTAGCCATAGTAGGAGGTTCAATGGAGCAGAAGAACACAGGCTCAGGGACCTCCACCCCTGCAAGAACCAGAGTGCTGCTCTCCCTGTGTGAGCTCCTCTTGCTCTCTGCTTCCTTCTGAGCCCGTCGAACCGCAGCTGCCGCAGAGGCTTTGGAGGAGACGATGGTGTCGCCTGTCACGGTCTGACTCAGAACACACAAAATTATAAAAAAATACTATTTTCTAAAGGTGTATAATGCATGAGATGAAGACTCCATTGCTATCAGCTGTCAAGAAAAAAACTTTTTCTACAGGTGTTGTACACCTCATGGTGGCTGCTATTATTATAAAAAAAAAATTTGGATCACACAACCACTAGAATTCAAGTCACTATAACAGAGTAAAACTAATATTGCTTATTTCACCTTATTTCAAGGGTGCTATATTATTCTTGTCTTCTCAAAGCTGTTTGCACAATTTAAGTAAATGTTTTCTTTGTCCTATTAAAGTTGACTTTACCTGTTTGAGTCCTACTGTGAGCGCAATGTTTCCTGCAGGCAAAGAAGGGATTTCTATGTGCTGATCAGCAAAAGGCAGGAGAAGACGACTCATTCTCTCCCTGGAGCGACAAAAACACGTAAGATTGTTCTTAAGAGTAGAGCTTAAATAAGCTTCTTTCATGAGTTCATACATACAAATTAGATAGAGTAAAAGAGTATGTGTGTTTGGCATGCCAAACTCGGAATGTGGCCTGAACCCAGAGTACTCCCCCGTATCTCTGGCTGGGATAGGAACTAGACGAGAAGAGTCGGGGTGGCGGAGGGAATTTAAAGTGCTTCTCCTGAACTTTGTTAATTAAACATATCCTGAAAATTTTGTAAAATGTCAATGGTCAAGAAATCAATGGTCAAGTAGTGAAGAAATCCAGGAATCTGTTGTTAAAATTTCTTTTTGTTAACACCACAGTGATTTTCTTCTCTTTTTTTTGGTAATTTTTCCAGCACAAAACAGAAGAAGAACAAACGTGATATGCTGCAAAAGTAAAATATTGATCAGACTTTCTATTTTTCTACTTACAGTATTTTTTTCCCCCAGAAAATAATAGCAATTTGGCATTCGACTCATTGGGTCTCATTTATTGATAATTGCACATAAGTCTGACATCAAAAATCATATCCAGCAAATATAATGTTCACTGAACCTACGTGCTGTTCCTGTTGATGTTGTACACTGCTGACTGAGCCTTCATGCTTCCTGAATAGATTCTAACAAACACAAGTGGACCCCTCTGTTTGTCATGGACAACTTTGAACGCCAGCGCACACAGATCATCCTTATACCAGCGCCTGTAAAGACAGGAACACATATACATATTTATAACATGATTTACTGTCCTTGAGCAGAATGAGCTGATGAGGGGGCTGAAGGATGGTGTACTCACACCAGCTCATGGTTCCTCTCATTGGGGGCAGGGAGGTAAGCAGTGATGGCATCAAGCAGAGGTTGAACTCCTTTATTTTTCAGAGAGCTTCCACACAATACTGGCACCCCCTTACGAGCTAATGTCACTCTCCTCACTGCCTCCTGCAACTGGATATTCAATTTTAATGGCATTTCCTCCATAGCCCAATGTATAGGAAGCAATAGAGAGAGAAACATGGAGCATGTACAGACAAACTGCATATTCTTACCTTCCCTGCAGGCACTGCATCAAAGCTTTCACTGTACTCTCCTAGCAGCAGCTCAGCAAACTCATCATCTAGATCCGCTACCTGTCCACACAGTTCAAACAAAGCACCTATATCTCAATCTATATACTTACAGCAATGTGGAAATTTTAACAACACTTTAGATATGAATTAGATATGAATAGATAACAAAAAAGCACAAGTAAATACATTTAAAGGGATAGTTCAGCTAAAAAAGTAAATTCTTATTTCTAATTCGTTGCAAACTTGTTTAACTTTTTTTTCTGTGAAACACAAAAGAAGATAATTTGACAAATGTCTTGGTGGTATTTTTTTCCATACAGTTAATGTCAGTGGGGTCTATTGTTTGGACACAAACAATATTCATAATATATTTTGTGTTCTGCAGAAGAAATTAAGAGTAAATGATGACAGAACTGTACTTTTTTTTTTTAACTATCCCTTTAAGAATTTAGTGTACTCAAAATAACACCAAATGTATAAGTATTTCTTCTGTTGTTTTCAGACACTTTTTTTGCGTTTCACCTGTTCTATCAAAGTGCCCCTGGCGTCACTGACAGCCTGAAGCACATCTGGGTCATCTGAGGGCTGGAGGGCGGTGATCTCAAAAGCACGACCATCATATAACAGTGAGCTCCCCTGCCAAGTCATTTTCTGCCTAGTGATCAAATCCACCAATCCGGTAAAGCTCTTTCCTGAGCCAATGGGAATCTGCAAATGACACCAAATATCAAGACAAAATCTTTTAATTTGTAAATGTAGTTGGTTACCATGCTTAAAAAAGGTTACCTGAAGGAGAACAGGGTTGGCCTTTAGTTTAGTCTTTATGCTGTCTATTGAGTATCTCAGGCTAGGAGAAATGAGAATGAGATTAAACCTTAGTCAACTGCAGTCAATCATTCAGATCAATAACACATGCTACTTTTTAGCCAACATGTTAATAGATGCTTTAAATTTAAGTGTGAGATTCTGAGAAATGAGCAAAATGTCTGTGTGTATAACCTAGCTGCAGGCTTGTCCATCTTGTTCAGGAAGCACACACAAGGAATTTTATGTTTTTCTGCCTGCCGCCACACAGTCATGGTTTGAGCCTGAAATTCATGTCAAAACCACCTTATAAATAAATACATTTTATTTTTCAACAGAAAAAATGTTGCCCAAACAAACATTTATATTAAAAATTCAGTTTATAATCAATTTATATAACATAATAAATTATTTATTAATTTAATGATTCATTATATTAATAATTAATTCAGTCAAACCTCCACTCCGGCAGAAGCATCAAACACAGCGACCGCTCCATCCAACACTCGTAAAGCTCTCTCAACCTCCAGAGTAAAATCTACATGACCTGAGATCAGAAAGATAATCCATCATGATTGCGTATACACTACAATAATTAAGACATTTACATTGCTACAAAAAAATATATTTCAAATAAAAGCTGTTCTTTTGAACTTTCTGAAGACTGGAGTAACGGCTGCTGAAAATTCAGCTTTGCCATCACAGAAATAAATTACATTTAAAATATGTTAAAATAGACAAGAGTTATTTTAAACTGGGAATATATTTCTTACAATAATACTTTTGTACTGTATATTTGATCAAATAAATGCAGCCTTGGTGAAAATAAAAAACATTTAAAAAAACCCAAACTTTTGAATGGTTGTGTACGAGTATCAAATGTATGTGACAACACATAAATGTTACATGTCTAAGGCACAATATGTAAGATTGTTTAATTAAAATATCCAAAAACCACAGTTATATATTTTGATGACTTGTGTATTTACATTGCTCCAAATGTTTCCATAAATGTTTAAATCCAGAGAAATAAGCAATTTTATTTTCTTTTCCACCGACTGTAGAGGCAAAGACATTTCCCATGATTCCGCAAAATCAAGGCGTCATCAAGCTACGACTTTGTTTTGTATAAGCGACCTCTAGCGGTAAAAATTACATATTGTGCCTTTAATTGCACACCATATGCATATATAATGAGCACAGATCTCATTTCAACTTTGGATGGGTGTGTGTGTCACTTGCCCTGGATCAAATACAATGCTGTAGGTGTGAATGTGTACCTGGCGTGTCTATGAGGTTAATCCTATGATCTTTCCAGTCGAAGGTAACAGCAGCTGACTGGATGGTGATTCCTCTCTCCCTCTCCTGGGCCATGTAATCAGTTACAGTGTCTCCATCATCAACATCTAAACACAACACAAGTTTTTCATCTAATATTTATATGTACTTTTATTTAGGCGTTATTAAAATGAACAACAACATTGAACATATTCTTCAGCGGTTTTCTTTCCGCCTCACCTCCAAGAGCCCGTGTGTAGCCAGAGTAGTACAGCATTCTCTCTGTCGTGGTGGTCTTCCCTGCATCTATATGTGCCATAATGCCTATGTTACGAATTCTGATTAAGAACATATAAACATTTGGTGTGAATAGACCATTATGCTCAAGAGGAAATTGTAAAAACATACTCGCACTTAAAAAAAATAGTGTTACTATAGTTTTACTACAGTAACAATGTAGTATCTGTGGTATTTTGGCAGAAAAGTAGATTCACCCTATATAAGCTATTATTAGCGAGTTAGCCTACAATGTGTTTAGACTGCAATTTTTCATAACAAATACCATAGTTACACTGGTTTAACCATGGTCATCACCCATGTTTTTTGTTGTTGTTGTTGTGATTCCAAGTGTCTAACTACAAATACAACACTTGAACTGTCATTATTCAAGAACAATTAAATAGTAGCACTTTATTCATCATATCTTACTTTGAGATGTCAGGGCTGACCACCGCTCTAACTGATTTCACCTCATCTGCAGAAAAAAAAAAAGTTGCGAGACAGCTTAAATCCACAAAATATGCAAAAATCTGTAATTACTCATTACTGTCCTTTACCTTGAAAAAAGCTATAATTTCTATTAATTGTCACTTTCCATCTGCATCTCCATGTCTGTGTGGATCTGTTCATCAGGTGTCTGATGCTCTGAAGGGAATGAATGAAGCAACGCTGAGTGAGTTCTGTTCTATTATGTTATATGACACACAGGTTAAATCTTAATAAATAAAAAAGTACCATGGTAACCATAGTTACAGTTAACAAAGTAAAACAATGATCCAAATATATGAGATGTCTTAAAAAAATGTTTATTCAACAGAGGTGGCTAATCCCAAATTACCAAGGCTTTACTGTAGTAACCATGGTATTTTAGTTGAAAGTACTGTTATCATGGTAAGTTACTGTCAATGACAAATGCCTTAACATCTAATGCATTTATGACAGACAATGACTCAACAGCACAAACTTACCCCTCGGAGGATGGGTAACGTTACACCTAAATGCATTTTGAGGAGGAATGTTTGACTGAAGAGTTAAAGCTTCGGTTGTACAGTATGGCACATGACTGCCGTGCTTTATCAAAGTCACGTTGAGATCGGACTGGACATTTAATTCATTGTAGCGCTCGGACGGATGGGTCGGTCCTCACGGAGCACACGATTAAGTAAATAAAAAAAAATAACATCAGAAACAAAATCGTATCTTTTATGTTTCCAAATGGAAGCATGTAACATTGTTAACTGGTAGTTGTCAAAAGCTGTATACCAGATTCATTCCAGTCGGTGACACTTATTGGACGCACACGTGTTGGTGCATCTGTAAATAAGTCCGTTAGAAACACTGTGGACAGTAAGATGTTCCAGGGCTAACCCGCTGAATAAACATTAAAGTTACAGTAACAGTTTTGAAATTAAAGAAAAGATTAGGTATGGTTGTATACTTTATGTGTATTTACGAGAAATAAGACTAATATCGAGAGGTGAGTGCAACGATTAGATCAGATATGATCTTCAGGAGAAAGTCCATATCAATGGAACTGAATAATAACAAAACAAGATTGTCTTCTTCCTGTCTACATTTAGTCATCTAATCTGGATACAATAACAAGTGTAAACGAATCTTAAAAATATATATTTAAATAAATTAAAACCTGAAACCTTTAAATAAATTAAATCTCTGAATGGAGCCCCACCGATTGCTGTGCTTTACCATTTAATCCCAGTAGGGGGCAACACAGTCCATTATGACACTCGTTTAAGCCTTATCAACTGACTACTAGTATGACAGCACAGCCACAAAATACAGTAGGCCTACTAATAATTTCATATAAAATTACTGGTAATGCAGGACTTTTTTATCAGTCCGTACTTGTTGTATTTGTTATTTCTGACACAATGGCAGATTACAAATTAAGTAGGCTATTACAAGAGATATGTGACATATTTCCATTTTGTTTTAAATGTCTCTCAGAATGTGGAAAAAGACAAGGTTAAAAACAAATAGAGGGATATGGACCTGCTGTTTAACTGTGTGGAGTAGGTAAAATGACATTTTTAAACAGTTTCACATGTACAGATAAGCTGTATAAAGAACTGGATTGTGGGTGAGAACAAGGGCACTTCTGCCTAGATCTGTAAAACAGAAGTCTAATGAGGAAGTGAGCTGGACCACTGAGTTTACTCAAATAAAAAAGTCCTCTTCATTATCATTATTCTGGAAAGGCCCAGAAAATAACTTCTGTTTTTCAAAATGTTAACAAAACAGTTAGGCTAAGTGAAGTAGTAGTAGTTTAGTTTAGCCCAGAGCAAAATGATGATTACGTGTTTGTGTTGCTTTGTAGTTCCATAATTTCAAATGTTTTTTTTTTAATTTATTTATCTTCAAGCTTACTTTAAAAAACCTACACACACACACCACAAAGTAAGTTGGAACAACCATTACAGCATATTTTTGAACATGGTTGAGATCACACATGCTAGTTTCACAGGCTACAGCTTAAGTACATAAGTTATTTATGTGTGCATGTGAATATACATGGGTTATCATGGCTTCTGTATGTTCATACATCTAAATCAGAGGTGAGCCAAACTCTGCAGGACAGTGGCCTTCCAGGAGCAGGTTTGGACACCCCTTTGCTACAAAATAGCTGCACAAAAGCTCTGTACATACCCAAGAGACTAGTGAAACCATATTGTTATGTGTACTGTAACATTTGTGCTGGACTAAATTATTACTGATACGTATAATAGAGGAAAGCAAATGGTTTTGCTTAGTTTACTCTAAATAGCAACATGAACTACAGTTTGGAGTAATTAAAAAAATAATAATTATCAGGGTTCCTACACATTTTCAATTTCAAAATTCCATACTTTTCCAGACTCAAATTTCCAAACCTCTCTGTAGACTTTTCGGACTACATTTAACATAAATGGTTCTTACAGTATTATTTTCAGCATTATATTTGATATGTAATACAATCATCTCTAAATATATATTTTTTTTCATTGGTTTTCTGGAAGTGATAACATGCTTACATGATGAAAAACCATGAATGCTTTAAATCCTGTGTATAGGGCCTTATTCACCTCTGACACATCGGTTTGTTGCATGATCATTTGCTGCTATATCTGTTGCTGTTTTAAGTGGCACACACCCATTTGTTCAAGAGACTCACTTATAGTTAAGACAGTAATGCATAATGAAATTCTGTGCCTTGAATTCATTCAGTTATGTTCGACTATCACTAAACTTGTCACAAACACTGCTTGTAAGATACATTTATTTTTTAGAAACTATTAATTCTATATTTTAGAAAACTGAATAAGGGCATTAGTCTGGAAACACAAATATTTGTCAAAACTGTTTTCTTTTTTCCATACTTATCCAGACCTGGAACTCACTCAAATCTAATTCCATAAATCAAGCAATGCTTAATCTTGTTCAGTCTGTGGTGTAAAAGGTCGCATTAGCAATTAAAGAAAAAACACTTAAGCAAAACATGGTCAGGTCAAAGTGTCTGAATAATTTTTGTCCCAAATGTTTATCAATTTTACTGGTAGTCCACTGTATGAAGAATTTTTGGGTAGAATATGTCACATGTAACAAATGTTTACTTTATTTTGCTATCCTCACTTACATAAATGTCCTGCACCCACGAGTAAAAAAATATTTTTGGTTTGACTGTAAATTAAATGACTCTTGAGCAGCAAATCAGCATATAACAATTTCTGAAGGAGCATGTGATACAGAAGACTGGAGTAATTGCTGTTGGAAATGTAGCTTTGCCATCACAGGAATATGAACTAATCAGAAAACAGAAAACAGTTATTTTAAATTGTTAAAATATTCCGCAATATTTATCTGCAAAAAAGGGCACCAAAAAAAAAAATTAGTGTACCATAGACTTCTATTGTGTTTACAGAAACACCCAACACACTTTAACCCCAAAAGAAAGCATGCAATTTTAGTATTATTAAAGATAAGATCAAACCTTAAAAAAAAAAAAAAAACCCCAAATGAAGACATCCTTGAATGTCTAAGAAGAGAGATTTTGTCAACTTTGGGGAACAATCTTTGTACACACGCACACACACACACAGAAAAAGAAAACTCCACCATTAGTTCAGGTGTAACAGTAGGATATTTACTTCCTTTGGTGTTTGTGCAAAAAAAAAAAATCTTGTTTACAACTGCTAATTAATATGCTGACAGAAAACTATTAATAACTCATTAAAATGCATTTCTAATAAAGAGCAATACAGTTCAGCCATCATTTCACACTTCACTTAATTAAAGAGGAAAATGAAAATGTCAATGAGATAAACTTGAACAGAGGCACAGAAAAAACCCTATAAAATATGATGTGACAGAGACAAATAAAAGTTGCTTTGTTTGCAGATAAAATCTGAAATGGAAGTGAAAGCCACACCTGCTACTGCTGACTGATCTGTTGTCTTCATCTTAATTAAAAAAAAAAAAAACCTTGAAATCATTTTGCTTGCCTTACATAGCACATCTTATACAAAGAGAACTTGATGAGGCCAGTGGAAAATAAAATAGAGGACAAAAGCACTACTGGAATAATTGCATCAGAGCTGCACAACACATTTTGATTGGGTTAAAAACATGACAACATTTCCAAGGAATACACCACACAATGACATTCTTGGAATGTCTCAAAAACAACTCAAAAGAATATACATTTCAAGCACACACGCACACGCATACAAACAAAATTCATTTCAAAGATGCTTCACTCAAACCCTCTGCTACATCAAACTGAGTGAGGCACTTGGAAAGAGTGGTTTCAAACTAATCAACTATAGTGACTAAAACCAACCCTCCTACAGATCTAAAAAACTGCGATCAGTGACACCTCCTTCCAACAACATCATTCCTAATTTAAGCAGGACAATTTAGAAAAGCTTGCCTAAAAGTGTGATTCAAAGCATGTCAGCACAATATGTGTGAACTTAACTGATAATGTGCTTATACAGTACAATAACGTTACAGATTAGACTAGAGTCATTGGACGCACACAAACAGGATGACAAGAAACAGAGTTTGAAAACTGTGTGGAGAGTGAAAAAGGAATGAACGGTCTTCCTTTGTTGCCTTCTCCCTCACTCAAAACCCAGTGTTCTCACTCCCTGTGTCTTGGAAAGCAGTTTCATGGCTGAGCACTAACTCAATCTTAAGAGCCTCACACACACACCTACAATGTTACACTATAGGACAAGGTGAGCAGTTACCAAAATGCAGATACGACGACTAAACTGGCAAACATGAACATATTGAAATGAAAAAACAAGCACACGTTTTGGGGGAAGACGAAAAATCTTAATTCTCAATCTTAATTCTTAAAATCTGTCTTGCAAGCTAAAATTGTCATCCCATACACACTATACCTAGTACACTTGCAGTGTTACACTAAACTTCACTAGTACTTCACCCACAGGATTTGTGCTTGTAAACACTATTCAAAAACACCTTTTTCATATAAATATATACATTTGTTTACTTATAAAAAGCTACTTTGCGCTTCGACTTCTTCACAGCAAATATATAAACATCTTTCACTTTTTTTCCTTAATTTTGTCCATCTATGAACTAAGATTTCCCTGGATCTTGGCAAAAAAAATCTAGGTAAGGCTATAGAAACCTAGCACCTAATGGTAAATGGGCGGGATTTGCGAATGCAGGGACGGCAATCAAATCCATCTTCACTGCTCTATGGTAGGCTGGTGATGTCACGTTTGGGAGGGGGTCCATCGGGTTTACAGCTGGTGCCATTGGCTTTGTCTTCAAACATCATAACCCTGTGTGAAAGAAGAGGGGAAATTTGTCATCAGTAAAATCAAGTCAAAGCAATTGATTTCAACCATCAGGTCTACAATATTCCAGAATGAATGTAGATATATATTATATGCACACTTTGCATAATGAATTAAACTAAAATTACGGTTACACTTTATTTGAAGGTGTCTGTGTTACAGTGTAATTATACATTTAAGTACTGAGTAATAATAATAATTAACTACATGTACTTACTATAGGGTTAGGAATAGGGGTTGGTTTAGGTTAATTGCATGTAATTATGCATAATGTATAGTTATTACTACAGTAACTACATGTAACGTGTAACAAGGACACTGTAAAATAAAGTGTTACCAAATTAACTCCTCTTGGCACCGAGGAGTAATCAGAACCTTGATTTAAAGTGGAAAATCAAAATGTCAAAATATTAGAAACATTTATGGTAAACTATTTAAGCCTTTAGCTTTGCAAGTATATTTATGAGAACATTTATTCTCCCCACCACTACATGGAAAAGTGAGTGACCATTAACTTCTGGTCTGTCAGAAAATCAAACAAGGTGCTCCTTAAAAAACAAAATTAACTTTAAAAGTTTGTGTGAAATATCAAATGTGCAAAATAATTTAACACTATTAAATCAACTATAATTTAGATAACATGCTTTATTATTATATTATAAATGTATTATAAATGCTATTATGTTAGAGGTCAACATGTATAATATGCACATACACGTTAGGCACATAATGCTTCTATGTCCAACTACAGGTATTTAAGAACACCACACGCAGGGAGTTACAATGCGTCATGGTGTCCACTCAGTGTCCAGCACTGGCTATAAGCAATCCCAGCTTCCCACCGAGCAAAAGCAGTAGATTCATAAAGAAAGCTAGAGACCATAAACACACTGTAAGATAAAAGAAACTGGACAAGCTTGTGGAACCACAAAGTCTAGATTAGACAAAACCCTGGTGTTTTGGAGATATGAGATAAAAGAGAGAACAGAGGATGACAGTGACGGTGAAGAATTGCTGACTGATCTATTCAGACCACTGCGACTTTCTGTTTCAGGTAAACCTCAACAAATCTGTCATAAGCTCTTAACAAGCCCTAAGTCAAGTAACAGCTAGTCACAAATCTCTCATTCACAATGTGTAGAATATAGGATTTGAACACAACTTCAGCACGTAATTCATCCGATAGAGTTATGGACCGAAACCATACCACAAATTGTGCAATGTTGCCCACATTCTCCACCATGTCTTCACTCACTACTGCAATCATTTCATTTAACTCTGCTACAGGTATTTACTTGTAATCCAACATACACTATGACACCTCCATTGGTTGTTCAACCAGTATGTTCTGTACTGTGATTCTCAAATCTGAGCACTTTGTGTGTGAAAGTCGCCTTGTGAAAAACGGATTAAGATGGTTTCAATAATGAAACTCGGCACAAACTAGTGTTTGTTGCAGACAACCTAATTTTCTTTTACAAACTACAGCCATGTCTTTCACAAAAAAGGAACGAAAAACAGGAAGTTGAAGGTTTAGTTTATCGCTTCCACTGAGACTAAGGAGGTGTTCAGGGTTACCCGTGCCAACTTGGACAACATCCATACTTGTCTCACTAACAGCCATAATTAGGGATAGCTGTATCTCCTACCCCACCCAACAAGATGTGTGTGTGTGCACACAAATGTTACTGTATAAGTGTGCATATTCATTTTAAGTAGGGATGCTCTGATCATTTGGCCGCAGATCGGTATCGGCCAATAATCACAATCTATCACATACTTGATTGGTAGTCACTAAATTTGGCCTTTTGCACCAGGTTCTGCTTTGTAACTTCACAAAACATTAGTAAACCATAGTACACATGCACACATAACATGATGCCTAGATCTTAAGAAAAGATGGAAGATCATCACTCATCAACCAAGATCTTATTACTTGTTACTTCTATGCAATTATAAATATTGTTATGCTTAGTGACATTTACAAAAGTAACTTATGTTCAGTAAAACAGATCACTCAGAGGTTTTTGGACTTTTGATAAAAAGGCTACCATGGTCCCAAATGCCAACTTTTGATTGCTTTAACCCTGTAAGGACCACTGTTGTAATATTACAACATCAATTTGAGCTCTTCTAAAATAAACCTGCAGATGTTTTTTTCCTCTAAGACCACATTTACACAACTAATAGGTCATATTGTAGAATTATTGTAGAACAGCGGTAGCCAACCCATCGATCGTGCTTAAAATTCGCACCGCACAAATCGGAAACAGCCGGTTAATTTGTGCTCCAAACACACAATTAGCAACCGGACGGTTTTCAGTTTAATTTTGTCTGATCTCTATTCTGGACTTGCACACAAACTGCATTGCAATCATTTCCCGAATGTCATTTGTGTGAAAATATTACGAAGTCTGTTAACAGGACGTCAACATGGCCTAGAGAGGGGACACACTGAAGACAGACGCAAAGAGGAGAGTACAGACGCGCAGCAGAGAAAATACCAGACAAAGTGGGCCTGTTTACACATGGTTACTTGCGTTTTCTCTGATCAGATAGCTTGATTCAGTCGTGAAAAGACCAGGTGTAAATGCCCTCCGACACGCATTCGAGGCGGATTAAAATCCGATCACTCAAACCACTACAGGAGGTGGTCTGGGCCGCATTCCAGACGAAACTGGACAAGTCTAAATGCATCTGGTTGTTGAAACCACATATGTAAATTTCCCAACAATGCTAATAAATAAATGTGTGAGAGCATGTTATGGGCTATATGTCATGTTATAGCCAGACATGACAGCGCTACTGAAGCAAGCATCGCCGCAGACGAGCAGCTGAATATCTCTTCAGCAAACTGCTGCAAATGAAAAAGAAAGTTGCAGACGCTCAATACACAAATCATCATCATCATCAACATCATTAAAAGTAAAGAAACTAAATGATCTTACCAGTGCTTATGCCACTCTCTCTCCTATTGCGGTCTTTGATTTTGAAATTAGCTGTTGATCAATAAAATGGAGCTCATATCTGTTGATTTCGGTGATGTGAACATTAAATCTGCATATAAAGCGTGAATTGAAGATTGAAGAGTTTTGCGGAGACATTTATGTGACCAAGTGTAAATGGAATCGTTCTGATAAATCAGATAGATATCTGATCTGTAAAAACCATAGACTGTAAAATAAAATGCAAAAATGAAGTGGACCAGGTATAAATAGGCCCAGCAAGATCACTGTTCGCGATGCTTGAAATATAGGAAGAAAAAAAAAAAATATTGCATTGGGGAGGGGAGGGGAGTTACATGAATGTATCTCTGAATGAAACTGTCTTCAGAACAGTTTCGATGGCATTTTTACAGCGGTACCCAAAGAAACGCTTCTTTTCCATGTGCACCACCTACTGTCAGAGATTGAATTTGCATTTGTATTCAGTCCATCGGTTTTTGTTTTGTGCAGGTGTGTCTTATGTAACAATTTGACAAAGCTAAAGTCAGACCATTCTGTATTTGCTCTAAGTCTTGAAATTATGCAATCTGATGTCAAAAACAACTGCTCATGCTATATGTCTGTATCTTTGTTTGGATTGGGATTAAAATGCAGTGGATGCCTCATTTCAAATGGCAAATTTTTTTAAGGCCAGTTTGGCTTGTTATAGAGCAAAGAAAAAACAACAAATATATATATTTTTTTTTAATTAAGCAAAAGGCAGCTGGTATCGGAAATAGCCAATTTGCTTGTAAAAAAAAACACCTTTGAATCGGCCATGAAAAATATATATGGTAGATCTTGCCTTTCATCAAGGCTGAGGTCAGGGATCTTTGGCTTGAAAAGGTTGGTGACCACTGTTGTAGAATAAGTTAAATAAATTAGGAAAGTGAAATACAAAAAAAGTTATAGAAGATTAAGTTTATGAAAATGAAAAATGTAAAAATAAAATTTTTTATATGATTTGATTGATTTGTTACATTTATATAGCGCTTTTCTAGGCACTCAAAGCGCTTTACATGGAAGGGGGAAATCTCCTCAACCACCACCAATGTGCAGCATCCACCTGGAGGATGCGACGGCAGCCATATTGCGCCAGAACGCCCACCACACACCAGCTTATTGGTGGAGAGGAGACAGAGTGATGAAGCCAATCGTATGTATGCATGCATGCATATATGTATGTATGTATATATATGGGGATGATTAGGAGGCCATGATGGACAGGGGCCAATAGGCAAATTTGGCCACGATGCCAGGGTTTCCCCCCTACTCTTTATCGAAGGACATCCTGGGATTTTTAATGACCACAGAGAGTCAGGACCTCAGTTTAACGTCTCATCCGAAGGACCGTGCTTATTGACAGTATAGTGTCCCCATCACTATACTGGGGTGTTAGGACCCATACAGACCACAGGGTGAGCACTCCCTGCTGACCTCACTAACACCTCTACAAGCTGCAACCTAGTTTTCCCAAGAGGTCTCCCATCCAGGTACTGACCAGGCTCAGCCCTGCTTAGCTTCAGTGGGAAACCAGTCTTGGGCTACAGGGTGATATGGCTGCTGGCTGAAATATATATTTTACAAAACATGCTTTACTCTAAAACGGCAAGAAAATCAAAGCCAAATTTGAGGTTGATATCTCAAAAAAAATTTGCTTTCAGTAAGATTTAGTTTGGGCGCAGTACCAAACATTTCCTCTAGATAACATCCAGGCTCCATTACTGACCATATAAGAGTGCCTCCATTTCCATATATAGTTTGAGTGATCTGAACCATATATTTCCATAATTTTCATACAATTTATGAAGTAGACATCCTATTCAGTGGGTCTGGCAGTATTTTACTTGAAATCAACCTCTAACAAACACATAAAAGACATGTGGTAAGAACACAGGCATGTGTTATAGTTTGCTGCATCACAAATGGAGAATCTAATGTTTTATCTCTTTAAAAAAAAAAAAAATTAATGGATGATATCTATTGAACTCTAGGCATGAAAACACTGAGGTTTCTACCAATCTTTCATGATTTTTCCTGTTCATTGCCATTTCAAAATAAAGGTCTGAACACGCCTTATGCATATGAAAATATTCCTGCTGCAAATTAATAAATTACTGCTCCTCTGTAATATATTTTGAAAATCTAGAGTTTGTAAGCTTTCAAATGATATATAGTTTGTCAATAGGTTTAGTATAGGATATTACGGTTTTAAATATGTAATGGCTGTGGGCCCACCGGTGGCCCAGTGACACTTGGGCTTTACTTGTTTGCCCAAATATCTGCTTGCTGCATGAGGGACAGGTGATATTGTTCTGGAATGTTGGGGGTATATGTGCTATTAGCATGATAGTATGATTGGGGTATGGCAAATAACCAGTGTTTTTTGCCAGCCAAGAAATACCGTATTATCTACAAAGTGTATGATGTCATTGATGCCGTCCAAAATAGGAACAGTGATTTTTAAATGGATTCTGATACAAGTGATGAAGAGGATTTTGAACTGGAGAAGGAAAACCCAGTGACCATCCATTTGATGATTGTGTGGCTAATAAAGGATTTTATCAGTCCAACACTGATTTTTCAGGTCAGGATATCACTAATGATGCCGTCCCTTCATACACCACTGGAGTATTTCGGAAAGTTTGTGTCAGAAGACATGAACAAAATAGAGGAAGCTACAGACACTGTGGTAAAGGCTACACCAACACACTTTGCAGCAAGTGCCCGCCTCTGCTTCTCAGAGGACAAAAACTGCCTTTGGGACTATCACAACTGAATGTGGCTATGAACAGAGCTAAGTCACATAAATGCCAAAGGTTTCATTCAGTTCATCAGGTTTTGTAAATACAGTCTGTACATATTTTTCATATAAAATAATATTTAAAAATATATATATTAATATTGTGTGATTATTAGTGCCACTGGTACATCAGGCTACTGATATGGGACTACATAAGCAGTAAACCCTGCAAATGAACCCTTAGATAATCTCTACTTTTGTTCAGACAGTGAGTGAAATCACAGAAATAATTTCTACCAACAATGTTGCAATATTACAACATTTCCCTAAAAACTTACTAAAATGTAAAAACCCATTTATTTCTACATTAGAACAACATGTAAAAGTAACAGTTTCTGTATTTGGGTCTTTCAGGGTTAAGATATCAAAACAAAATTTGGCCCAGATGCAATTGACATGATTGTGAACGTAACCAAAAACTGAAACTAAGACAAACTATTGGTCAAAAAACATTTTCGTAATACTGAAATAAAATTTAAAAAATCATAATAAATGAAAAATGAAAACGAAACTAACAACAGAAATAAAATAATTGAAAAATAAATAATTGTTTTTGTAATTAATAAGCTCTTTACTGTGGCGGAAAATCTGACCTGTGGCTGTTCAGGGAAATGTCTGTATATGGCGCTACATGCGCGTGAAGTGAGCTGAAGCGATTAACTGCTGTCCTGTGACAGTGAAGGACCAAAATGTAGAACACATCGCTAGCCCTAAAGAAGTTCAACGTGCGTCACAAAGAATGTGTTTATGGCAGTGAAATGGGAAATGACACGGTAATGAGATGCACTCTGAACTTCTTTTAACTTGAGCGCACTGTTTTTAGAATGCCGTTTCATACGCGATGAAAGATGCGGCTGCAACAGCAAAACAACTCCGTCAAGCGCAAAAAACCTGTAAACTACTACTGTATGTTTGAGATTTCATGTTTGCATGATGGTGACAAGGTGAAAGGTGTTATTATCATGGTTTTTACAAATCATTTACTACTACTAATATTATTATTATCCATGTGGAGACATTTCCCCACAACGTAGGGAATACCAGGACACACACACTTCATTATTTAATCACACTGGCTTCACAGCAGGTTGTGTTGGCTGTAGTCAGATGACTTTAGCTGTTGTAGCTGTTTGATGTACCAGTGGTCACACTGCTAGCCTACATTGTACTGCTGAAATTGTACATTGTACATTGTACTGCTGAAAAAAATTAAAATAGGAATGTTTAACAAGATTTCATCTTTAATATGAAGTAGTTTGTCTGGAATTTTCATAATTTTTATTTTTATATTTTTAAGTTGCATTTATTTGGTTCTTTGTTCAATCTCAGACCATTATTTTATTTTTATTATTAAGATGTCTGCACAAGAGTTAACTCTAATCTATGAATAAAAATCTTTCTTTGGTCTACACTGGAAGTGTTCTGGTAACTCTGCTAAACTAGAATTACTGAAACTGAAACTAAATATATAAAAACTAAATTGAAATGTGTTCACAAAATAAATAAATAAATAAATAAAAATAAAATAAAAAATAAACTAAACTAAAACTAGCAAAACAATTTATGAAACTAACTAAAACTAAACTGAAATTTATAGCAAAATTGAAAACGATATTAAAATAAAAACGAATTTAAAAATGCAAGACTATAATAACCTTGTTGTGAACAAGCACAAACTTTTTTTATGACCCGTCATATATACTTTCTAATAGTCATCACATCAAGCATGAATAATAACAATATAAAGAGAGCTTAAATATAAATTTAGCTTAAAGCTTAAAGACAAAATTTGCATTTACAAGATACAAGCGTTCAAAACCAAGTCTCTCACTTCTGCCAATATGGATCAAGGATATTGGTGACATGACTCTCATCAGATTTCCTGTCCAATCAAATGCTCTCTAGAATCTAAAGCGCCCCTGCCTCGTACATTATAAATAGATGCTGAATCTGCGGCTGAAATCGGTCATTTGTTCACACCATTACTATTTTCTATGGTAAATGGCACATAGCGCACTATATAATGGATAGGGAAATATTCAGACAGTGTAAATAGACTTTCCATTGGGACGAATGAAGTCTGGTTTCACGTTAGTATCACGCGAACTGATTCATCAGTCTGCTCCGGTCCAGAGGCACAATAGCACAGAACGGATCATATGCGCGAGTCAGCACATACCACAAAACATATCAGACCCATTTGAACTCTGCACAGGAGGAGAAACGGAGACTCTGCATTAGAAACAGCAATGACGAGTGGAAGAGATAAAACCGGTGCCATGCATGACATAAATTTCAATTTGACATCTACACATACTACACTACTACACACATACTATCCTTAGCATGATTGTGATCACTGTTTTTGCTTTAGTAACAGTTTCATATTAAATCTAAATGATCTATTCGACTGTGGCTGTCAAATGTGGCTTTGCTCAACAGCTCTGGCCGAGCTGTGATATAAGCTAAATATATAAGCTCAGTCTTCATGTTTCAGTGGAAATTACATCACCACATTGAAAAACACTATGCGCTTCAAGGCACTTCAGTGGGCCTTTAAAGGATTTGGTTCGCGATGACACGATCTCAATCATGATGACAAGAAATTGGTAGTTGCTATCAGTTGCAAAATCTTGATCAGAGCATCCCTAATTTAAAAGGTTTTAAAGCCAGCAGTGAAAAAAGCCAGAGTGCAAACAAAACAAAATAATGACACCATGAAGAAAAAAAGTGCCCGCCCCTCCCCCCAAAACAAACATAGTCTTACAAATTATCAAAATATCATCATTTTGCAAACTTCAATGCCTGACCAAGACGACAATGTTCTGCACAGTTCAGGCAGCGTGACATGGAACTTTTTGTAACAAAAGATTCATTTGTCAACACAAGACCACCCCCAAAAAAATTTCTTTTTATTTGATAATTCCAATATTACTAATTGACAGCCACAGTTTAATTTTATCAGTCACTTGAGGACATTTATTTATTGCCTTAGGTATCGATTTAGTATTGACATTGAGGTACCAGAGGCTTGTACTGTACCAAAGCCAAATTTTTGGTATTGATTAAAACCCCTAGTGTCTTATAGTGATGACATCACCTGTCACAGCAGATCCCTCTCGCACTGAGAGATAATGGCACAGATATGCTGATCCTGCACTGGATGTGCTGACAAGATTAAACACACATGTCGACATATCTAAAAATAGCTGGACTCAGTCAAAGCAGGAGAGAGTCCAACAATTCTGCATAATGGCACTTGCCAATATTAAAAACAAGACTGAAAGGGAACTAGGGCTGCAACTAACGATTATTTTGATAATCGGTTAATCTGTTGATATTTTTTACCCCGATTAATCGGATGGTGGAAAATATTATTTATTAAAAAAAATTGTTTTTAATTAAAAATACACTTTAATTCATTATTTTAAACAATGTTATTCCACATCCTACCCAATGCTGCTCTCCAAATAATATAACTCCTATGAAAACAAATATAGTGAATGTTTCCATGTAGGCTATGCTATAAATTATAAGCAAAAAAGCGTTAAAATACATTCTAAACCTAAAAACAACCGCTTACTATTTTAAAGTAGACATTAAATTTACTAAATTAAAAATAACAAAAACAGAAAATATTAACTTGTACGAGGTATGAACATAGTAATTATATTGCATTAATATGCTATTCCAACAATAGTGCCTTTACTGTTACTGCTCTCATAAATATGATTACTAATGTGCATAAAATGTGAATTTTAGGCAGAATTATTGCTATTCTACTGTGCTCTGTCTGTTTGACGTGCATGTGCCCAGCAGCGCTCTTTCATTGAAGACCGTGAAGTTTAACAAGACGCTTGTTGTCAGAATATGCTAAATGGAAACACTCGCGGGACTTTCTAACATTTACAGATAAGGATATAACCGTACAATGTATGTTATGCGCTGAGGAAAACATGTCAAAGGCAGTAAACAGCTTATGCATCTATCAAAGCTCTGTTCAGCAGCTCACTCTTTGTCCTCCACTGTTTACCATATGTGTTCTGTCCAAAGAAATATGTGACCCTGGACCACAAAACCAGTCATAAGTTGCACGGGTATATTTGTAGCAATAGCCAACAATACATTGTATGGGTCAAAATAATCCATTTTTCTTTTATGCCAAAAATCATTAGGATATTAAGTAAAGATCATGTTGCATGAAGATATTTTGTAAATTTCCTACTGTAAATATATCAAAAATGTATTATTATTAGTAATATGCGTTGCTAAGGACTTCATCTGGATAACTTTAAAGGCTTTTTGCACCCTAAGATTCCAGATATTCCAGTAGTTGCATCTCGTCCAAATATTTTCATATCCTAACAGACCATACATCAATGGAAAGCATATTTATTCAACTATCAGATGATATAGACATCTCAAAATTTACCCTTATGACTGGTTTTGTGGTCCAGGGTCACATATGTTATTCACTTCTGTAAAGCAACGTGACTGGCTGATGGTTTCCGAGCACAGCGCGCAGACGCAACTAATCGAAAATCAAATTCGTTGGCAATTATTTTCATAATCGACAATAATCTATTTTAATCGATGAGTTGTTGTAGCCTTAGAGAGAACATGCACAAAGAACCACAGAAACATGTTTAAACACACACACTTACAGTTTGAGAACAGCTGATCGCTTGCCAAGCATCATTTTCACAAAGTCCCTGTAGTTGATTGTGTCGCTGCAGCCCCCCGTCACTTCTGAGATCATTTTCTTCATCTCCAGATGAGTCTTTGGCACACCCAACTTCTCCATCATTCTTTTCATGCCCATCATGTCTGTAAAGGGAACACATACAGCCATCACACAAACACAATCATACCTACAGAGAACTACTACACACAGACTCACAGCTTGACAGACATATCCCTAATAAAGATGGCATGGCTGACTAGTTGTCCATCAATGAACTAGTTAATTAACTAGGCCATTAGCCCATATATTTGTTGAATATCTGTCATTAACCCTTTTGAAGGACTGTGCAGTCCATGTACACATGCAGATGGACGTCTTTGGCTGTTGAGTTACATTTTTGATTTCACTTTTTTTTTCTTTTTGCTTGAAGTGTGGTATCAAGTAATAAAAATGGGCATGGTCAACATTAGGGATGTCAATTTACATAAATTCCCATGACTTATTAAAATAGTGTTCTCATTAATTTTATGTAATATGACAGTCCCAATCAAAGTTATTATTAGTCGTGCGTTGCTGTTTGAGCTGTGTGCGCTGAATGAACACCGGTACACTTAAGTTCTTTGCTAGCGCGATATTTAGCTCAAAGAAACGCATCCTATATGAGATTAATCAGATACAAAATAAACATAATATTACAAATTATATCTGCAAAAAATTATTCAAATGCACAAGTGAACTTGAATTAAGCTATTCAGAATGCATGACTCATGTTGTGCACGTGCTCTTCCTGGAGCAACGTGACGAAACAGCAAAGTAAACCCAAACAATTCACAATGTGTTATTACAATAGTTTTCTCATTAGAATGTTATGTAATATGACAGTCCCAATCATAGTCATTATTAGTTGTGCAGTGCTGTATGAGTTGCGCGCACTGAAGCTGATCACCGGTGTCATGACATTTCATCCTACCCGTCAGATTGTCCTACCGGGGCTTACTGCGCATGCGCACATCAATATTGCATCATTTTTTACACTCTGACCACCACGCCCATAATTTCGTGCTGCTGGCGCTCGTGTAAGGTAAGTTTTGGACTATTTCTGTTTATTTTTTACTAATTGCGCTTGGATTTCAACATGTAGTATAGGGTAAGTTTATGACTATTTCCCGGGCATTTTTTACTATTATTTTGTTTATACCAAGACGGCTAACTTAGCAATAATAATAACCATTTACGTTTACTATTGGTCACAATCTTCTTACGAAGCCAGCTATGTTTTCATTTTTCATGGAAAATTTAGGCCAAAAATTTGGTATGCATGGTTAGTGAACCATTTTAAAATGTTTTGATTGTTTGGTGTAATGATAGATACATAGTTTTTTTTTATTTATCTGTTTATTATTTGTTTATTTGTGCTTTTTTTCCCCTTTCTTGCATTTTTAACAGCAATGGAAGATAAGTGGGATACGCTCTATAATTTCCTATCGGTGGGATCCTACCCTGATGGGTATGATAAGTCCAAAAAATGTCTCGGTTACGTATGTAACCCTCGTTCCCTGAAGGAGGGAACGGAGACGTACGTCGGAACTGACCAACGAATTGGGATCTATTTTCAGAGACCAATCTACTTTGAGTGTTAAAAACGAGCCAATGAAGATTGGCATGTGGTCGACGCACTCCATGCACCGCCCCGCAGCGCGGGTATAAATACGCAAGCGGAAGTACCGCATATCGCTTTACAACTGAGGAGCCGAGCTAGGTGACTCGGCCTACAGGTGAAGCACAGCACCTGGCGACGGGACGTACGTCTCCGTTCCCTCCTTCAGGGAACGAGGGTTACATACGTAACCGAGACGTTCCCTTTCAGTCGGTCACGTTCGACGTACGTCGGAACTGACCGACGAATTGGGATCCCTACTAACACGCCAGAGATGCTGGCCCTTCCAGTGCCCTACCCGAGCTCGCTGGAGCACACCTATGTTGGTGCGGGAGTCAGGGCTCCGGGCAGGGAGGCCAGTCACTGCTGTTCCTGCAAGACCCACTCAGCGTGACTATTGGATAACGCTGGGAAAGCGTGCCCGTCTCGGGGAGATGGTACGCTGCGGAGCCACGTCCTACAGTGGAAGGAGAGGTGGAATACTCATAAGGACTAACCTAGCAGGGTAGTGCTACCTATGGCAGTCTCTGGGGTGGATCCAACCTGGTCCCAGGGGGGAAAGAACACCACCAGAGACGACAGAGCGAGCTCTGTCAAGGGAAAGACACGGGGCTAGCCGAGTAGGGTAGCTGGTACCGTGGAGAATACACATATGGGGTTGCCGTTAGGGAACCGCTACATATGGAACCCAGCCTACACACACGTTCCACAAGCATACGGGTGCAGGCCTGGTGTCAAACGGCCGCAACGTCTGACACCGAAGGGGTGACGGAGGAGCTCGACAGGGTTAGCCGTTTCCGGGGAACACAACTGGAGACAATAGACGCAGCGCTTGCAGGTTCACCACCTGGTCCCGGAAGGGAGTGGTGGGAACCTTGGGCATATATCCAAGCCAGGGTCTCAGGACAACGTGAGAGTTGGCCGGCCCGAACTCTAGGCACGATTCATTGACCGAAAGTGCATGCAGGTCCCCTACCCTCTTGATTGAGGCCAATGCAGTCAGGAGCACTGTCTTCATGGACAGGATGTTTAGCTCTGCTGACTGCAAAGGCTCGAAGGGAGGGCCCTGGAGCGCTCTAAGCACCAGGGCTAAGTCCCAAGAGGGTAGCGAGGTTGGACGCGGAGGGTTTAGTCTCCTCGCACCTCTGAGGAACGCACAACCAGTACGCGTTTTCCCTGTATTGGCTTTTTGAAGCGACCCAGGGCGAGACGTACTGCCAGAAGCTCTAGGCAATTGATATGCCAACGCAGTTGGGGCCCCATCCACAGACCCGCAACTGAGTGCCCGTTGTATGTGGCCCCCCAACCCGTGGAAGAGGCATCCGTGAAGACCACAGCATGCCTGGACAACTGTTCTAGGGACACTCCGGCACGTAGAAAGGCAGGGTCCGCCCACGGGTTGAAGGTTTGGCGACAGTAAGGAGTAACTGAGACCCGGTACTTGCCGCGCTGCCACGCCCATCTCGGGACCCGGTCGTGAAGCCAGCGTTGAAGCGGTGTCATATGAAGCAATCTGCAGAGCTCACGGAAGTGGAACCGGCTGCAGATGCCATATGCCCCAGGAGCCTCTGAAAGAATTTCAGTAGGACCGCTGTCCTGCCTTTGAACGTATTCAAAGGTCTGGACCGGTCTGTGTCGAGGGAGAATGGAGACATAAAAGTACGCGTCCTTCAGGTCGATCGCTGCGAACCAATCCTGGGGACGGATGCATTCGAAAATGCGTTTCTGCGTTAGCATTCTGAATGGGAGCTTGTGCAGGGCCCGATTCAGGACACGCAGGTCCAAGATTGGTCTTAACCCACCCCCTTTCTTGGGCACAATGAAGTAGGGGCTGTAGAACCCCGACCTCATATCGGCTGGAGGAACTGGCTCGATCGCGTCCTTCGCCAGCAGGCCATCGATCTCGGACCGCAAGACATGGGTATCGCTGCTCCGCACGGAGGTGAAGAGGATGCCCGTGAACTTGGGAGGCCGGTGGGCGAACTGAATCGCATAGCCGAGTCTGATGGTACGGATGAGCCAGCGAGACGGCCTGGGGAGACCTAGCCAGGCCCCCAGAGACCGAGCAAGCGGGACCAACAGCACCACAGACGTGCCCAGGGTGAGGCAGCGAGGTGGAGTACGCAGATCCGACTCGGGAGGCCCGGAGGCGGTCCGGAGTGTTGTCTGAGTACTCCAAGGTGGGGCAGAGTGTGGGTGAGTAGGCCCGGGGGCGTCCTCGGTGCCCACACTGCTGACCCCTGGCGACGAGGAGAGGGGAGGAAAGGAGTGGCAAGGCCCGGGGGCGTCGCACACTGCCAACCTGACCCTCTTGGGGCCCAGAAAGGGAGGAAACTGCTCTTTTATTGAGAATGTGGGTACCGCTGGACTCCGGAGAGCCAGCGACAGGATGTTGAAACCAGTGTAGTAGACATTCTCCCCCCGGTCCTCCTCCAAGGGGGGGGAGGGGTGCGGACACCACCTCCCCTGGAGCAGCTCCTCTTCTCCCTGGGCTGCCCGTCTCAGGGCCGCTTGCCCTTGCGCTTGCCTGCAGAGTTCGCGAGACCCTGGACAGGTTGGGCGGGACCCTTGTGCCTGGCACCCTGCTTCGCTGGTGGAGGCTGCTGCTTGGGCTTGGCAGGGGCGGAGGCAGACGCAGGGGGACGCCCTCGGCGACGAGCAGGCGGAGGCGCTGCAGCCGGCGACTGGGTAGAGGCAGCAGCGGGTCGCCGGGGCAGGATATTTTTAATCGTCTCCGTCTGCTTCTGGGCAACCGAGAACTGCTGGGCGAAGAACTGCTGGACGAAGCTTCTCCACAGGCTGTGTAAGCCTTGCCGGTTAGCCCGGACGAGAACTAACACGCCCGGGAGTGGAGGCGCGGATTTCCTCGCCAGTCAGTAACCGACCGCTCTACTGGGGGGATCTCCACGTAACCCTTCGCCGCGCCACCGTCGAGGGTAGTGAGGATGGAGGAGTCAGTCGATTGGTTTCTAGCGCTGTAGGGCGCTGTCCACGACTTTGCGAGCTCCTGATGCACTTCCGGAAAGAAAGGCACTGGGGTGGGGCGCTGAGAACCAGCACGGGCCGTCCCGAGATACCAATCGTCCAGCCGCGAGGGTTCGGGACGCGGTGGAGGGTTCCACTCGAGCCCGACACTCGCGGCGGCCTGGGAAAGCATAGCCGTGAGCTCTGGATCTGACTTGGGCAACGCTACCACAACCGAAGGGGGCAGCGCAGCCGGGTCGTCATCTCCAGAGTCCATTAGCTCATCCCCTGATGCAGCAATCGAGACCATATCCTCAACCGGAGCCCCAAAAGTAACAGCTGGTCCCCCGCAGGAAGAACCAGCGTGCTCTTCTGGAAGCTCAACTGGCGCAGCGGAGGAGGGAGGGGCCCGAGGAGCCTGTTGGCCCGGCGGGAGTGCCCTCACAGTTACCCTCAGGTCCCCACCAAAGGCATCAGCCAAAGTAGCAGCCCTCTGCTTCAGAGCAGGAGGACCGCTAGATCGGGGGATGCGCAATGGGACTCCACCTTTTTCAAGGTAGTTGAGCCTGGACCTTAAGACTGCGATGGTCATGTTCCCGCAATGGGAACATGAGTCATCCACGGAAGCCGCCTCAGCGTGCTAAACGCCCAAACACGTGAGACAGCGATTGTGTCCGTCAGCTGGGGACAGGTAACGACGGCATCCAGAAACACACGGTTTGAATGACTGCAAGGTACCGTCACACCAACACCAGAAGCGATCCTCTTCACAAGACTCGTAACAACGAAAACACTCTTCGTAGGAACAACTCAATAGAACTGTTCGGCTCCGAAGTTGAAAAGCGATATGCGGTACTTCCGCTTCCGTATTTATACCCGCGCTGCGGGGCGGTGCGTGGAGAATCTTCATTGGCTCGTTTTTAACACTCGAAGTAGATTGGTCTCTGAAAATAGATCCCAATTCGTCGGTCAGTTCCGACGTACATCGAACGTGACCGACTGAAAGGGAACAGAATCTTAGGAGATATGCACTGAAATTCACTCTAAAAGGTATCAATCATGTTTATTTAATTATACATATGTTGGCATCTTTCACAACAATGTCCTTTTAAATGTAAATGTTCTTATTCACGCTCAATTTAGGGACCTTGCGGTTTTTCTCTTTTTCACGCTTTTTCTAAGGGATCATGATGCTTTTGTGTCTATTTTCAGAATAAACGAATGAAATGCAAATAGCACAAATATATTACAGAAAATAGACTGTAAAAATATAAAGGCACATAAATTACAGTATAGGCTAATTTCGCGCGTGTTCAATGTTCTTGAAATTATTGAACATTTCAGCTTAATAGACATGCTTTTTTCTAACGAATTCTTCGTTACTTTTTAATTATTGCACATGTCATCCTTTGAATGCATTAATGAATCAATTGAATAAAATAATTAAAACAATCTTTATAAATTTTAATAATCACAAGGTAACTAGACATTATACCAGCTCCACCTTGGATCCAGCTTGTTATGAATGAAGACGCAGATTACACAACACCTTTGAATAAGGACTCCAGAACATCAAACATGGATGATTATTATCATGTTATCTGGTTGCTTTGAATGCACACTACTTTTGCTTAAATGCATTATCTTACAACTGTACTTTCTGATATCATCTCATAACAGACTATTTCGAATTTGTAACATAGAAACATGCATTATCTGTATAGCTGACAAGGAAGGACAAATCAACAGAACACCGGCATGCTTTACTACCACGTTAATTCTTAACCAAATGCATCCTATGAGATAAATCAGATATAGACAGGCCCACACAAAATAAACACAACATTACAACTTACATTTTTTACAGTCTGGAAAGCACAACCAAAGATTTCAGCTGCGCGCGCGTTCAAATCTGCGCACGTGTAGAAAAGAACTCGCGTATGGCAAGCCAAAAGGGTCAGAATTACGCTATAGATTAATCGCATTTACAGTCAAACGGCGTAAAATACGCCGTTTTAAACAGTATTTGCGCCGCAAAATACGCCGTTGTGATTACAAACGCTGTAAAAATCGTGCGAAATACGTCAATGACGCCGTATTTGACGGCGTTTTACTGTGCCTGAAAAGCGCCGCTTTTTACGCTGTTCAGCTTGCCATATGACGCCGTAAAAAACACCGTTTTGGTTGCACAGAGCGCGCGTTATTTACGACGTTTTGCACTGATTTCCACAGCCAGCTAATTTGAACTGTTCTCACCCAATCAATGATGTACTGAGTCAGACCAGACAAATTCAGCACGGATCATTTTAGCTAAAGGAGTGCCTATGAATTGATAGGGTATATTTATCTACAATAGCCCATTACTTTTGGAATATTTTAATCTGTACTAACATTAAACATATTAAAGATCACACCTCTTTATCATACTTTAATGTAATTGCTAATAGCAGTAGCCTACAGCATGTGGTAGTCGATAGCCTGCTTGTTAGTGCCTGACTACCGAAATGATCGCTGGTTCGTGTCCCACTCTTAGCAGGTCTGGTTTGAAAGAGTGTATTTGCTGAATATGCTATAGCCTATATTAGTTGACCCTCACTCTAGAACTAATCCTTTAAAATGAATGGTATTCAGAACACAACAAGAATGACAAATGTAGCTATAGGCTATGAAGCCAAAACGAATTTGTTTAAAGCTAAACTGAAACAGAAACGCGCGATAGCCTACCTCTCTCATTTTCCACAAATCCAAATATTTCCATATTCACGATGTATTTGGATGCTAAACTATATTTATTTATTATAAGTTGTGTATTTTTTTATTATTAATATTAGGCTATGTGCATATTTATTTAGAACATTTAGTTAATCACCGTTCCCCTGTCGGGTTGTAGGCTAGTCACCGCATAGGGAGAGAAAAGCGAAATGTTTGAATTTGCATGTTGTAAAAACCTCCTAATAAGGACATATGTTGTATAGTGATGTGTACAAAATGCTTTATCCACATTAGAGAATTTATATAGCCTATGTGCCTTTGTCACACTGAGTCGTACCTGAGCATGCACTGGGTAAGACTTAAGTTGTTGAGAGAAAAAAACCCAGGTAAATCGCACTGGTGTGTCAGTCGCATTTTATTAAAAATAGGCTACTGGTAAAAACTAAATGTTTACAAACATTATTAGGCTATTTCCACATCAAATCCTTTAAATTCCCTAATGAAATTCATTACAATAATTAAAAATAAAAATGTAAGACAAACATAAATTATAATGCCATTCATTAGCCTTCCAACAATATTTATTTTAAAGCCTAAACGAATTAGGCCAACCTATTAAAGCAAAACTGAAACCAGAGTTGCTCCTCTCTCATTCTTCTCATATTCGCACTTGGATGCTTAACTATTTATTATGGTAACAATGCTTTGTATGACTCGTGTCCCAGTCTAAAACAGCATTCACATGAGCAAAAACGTGTTTGGAATAACACCATTGCACTGTAGAGCGGCAGTCATGATTGTGTACACCAGACAATATTAAATGAGCCAAATAACCTTTTCTATTAGGTTGACTGCATTTTTAGTTTGATGATGAATAGACTGTGAAGTTTGGATTTTCCCCATAGGTCTATAGCAGTGCAACAACTTAAAATAGCCTACTCCGTCATTTACGGTATTGTAGCTTGTCTATAGGCTACGTGTTGTAGTATATTTGAGTTTATTTATTATAAGTTGTGTATTTTTGTTTATTATTATTAGGCTATGTGCATATTTATTTAGAACATTTAGTTAATCACCGTTCCCCTGTCGGGTTGTAGTCACCGCGTAGGGAGAGAAGGGAGAAATATTTGAATTTGCATGGTGGTTTTTTTTGTGTTTTTTTTTACCATTTCGTTATTTTGGCTTGGAATTTCGTTTGTTGGAAATGAATTTAGAGATGCTTTTGAAATTAAAAACTTTGCGTTTAATAAACAAAATACATTTTTGAAATGAAGACGGCGTTTGGAGTGGAGTGCATGCAAAATAATATGTTCCCTGAATCCACGGCCTTTGTTGCTAATAAAAGTAGACAGTTTATAGTTTATAATTATGTCTTTAACTTATCTGGGGTGCATTTCCCGTACAACGACGTTACTCGCTGCTTAACTACCATAGTACCATGCATCGTTTAAGAAATCAACTGGCTAGTCGCGACTGTTCCTGAAACCATATTGTCGCAAATCTGTCGTTCAACCACGTTGGTTAATGATGTCACGCAGGTGGTGGAGTAATGACTGCTTTTAAGATGAATTAGTTTGAGATCGAATTCATGCTAGATGCTATAAATTATGGACATGGCATCTGAGGACTAATTCTCATTTTTCTCGGTTATTTTGCTTTATTTCCAGATTCAATCATAAGCTCGTTAAAAACGGTGCTTTAAATCTCTTGACAAACAAAAAGACGTAAATTACATTTGTATGTATTCTAAATAAAAGATATAGATTGTACTGAATGTCAGCTTGCTTATTTTGCTCAAGATAAGGATTTTTTAAGTCCACATGTCATGCAAACAAGAAACTATGCTTCTAACCACAGGTCGAGAGCTGTCGCTGTAAAGTTTGCGACGCTGTTTGCGTACGTTCGTTGGAACGATGGTTACGGGAAACACCGACTCGTTGAACTATGCTGATCGGGAAACGCACCCCAGTATGGCTAAAAATGACTAAATATGACTAAATATACTAAAAAAGTATTGTGAGTTGTTTCCGCTGTCAAGGGAAAAAAAATCCATCAGAAGAGTCGGCGCCTTCAAATACGGCGTCATTTACGTATTTTGCGCGATTTTTACGGCGTTTGACTGTAAACGCGATTAATCTATAGAGTAATTCTGACCCTTTTGGCTTGCTATACTCGCGCGTGTTAAAAAAAGAAATCGCGCGTATGGAACTTGTCAGGACACGCGGTTGTTATTTCTGCTCACGACTTGTTAATCTGTGCGCACAATAACTTTTTTTGTCCTCGAGTGTGGGATTTGAGTGTTCTGCATGTTTATATTTTACATGCGAGCTTTGTCACGGTGCTCACAATGTTGTAATTCACTTGCGCGCCGTGTTTATGCACTTGCGCTGTTTTGTCCACCTTTTGACGCCATACATGATGAAGGCAACTCCAGCTGTAAAATGGTCCCAAACAGAACTCTGGCATGCTCGCTTAATTTTTCCTCGTGTCTGCTTTACATGTTTCGCGGTTGAGCAGCATGCATGCGCATGATCCTGCTTAATCGATGATCGATACGTTTTATCGATTAAATGTATTATCGACAATTAATCGATCATTGATTAATCGTCAACATCCCTAGTCAACATCATCCAAAAATCAGCCTACTTATGCAGTTTCCTTAAAACAAACTAGTTATGCAGTTTGGCACAACCCTAACATTCACAGAAATGCTTTTAAACTTTAGCAATCTTAATGAACACGTGATAACACCCTGAAGTCAACAACACATATGTGTGATCTGTACTGGGTGTGTGAAACTAACACAGGGCTGATACTACAACACCAAACTTGCTACCATAGTAAGCAGAGCTACACAGAACGGTCACTGTTCATCTACCCACATCATTGGCATTAGTGGATAGATTTCAAAGACTTTTTTACTCATTGTGTATTCAATTTTTGCGTCCCACATTGTACAGTACGTCTCTCTCTCATATAAACATACTTGCTATCACAAACTACATATTTGTGCAAGTGTACCATGAATCATTCTCTGAAGTTCCCTCATTTTTGTGGCACAAACTTTCAGCTGTTTGGATTCACAATGAGGAATGATGGCCTATACCACTTTCCTCCAACATATGATGTGGGCAAGCCTGTCATTGGCATAGAAATGCATTTCTGAGTGAAAAAGAAGTGGGAAATAGGGCAGGATTTAAATTTGTTTGAAGATTTGATTGCATTGTCAAAAGGGAAAATGAGCTATGTTATTAATCACTTATCATATATTAATATATATATATATATATATATATATATATATATATATATATATAATTAAATATTGTATTAGTAATATTATTACTGTTATTTATCCCCACCTACATTGTGGTTACAGCAGCCACAAAGTTGTATTAGATGTTTTAGTTCTTTACATTTTGATGAAAAATTAAGATTTTCAAGTAACATTCAAAGTGTGCTGATCTTTATTTCAGGTTGTTTTGACATTAAAACTGAAACATGTTCTACGATGCAAATTAAATTTTCCCCCACAGAAACTTCTCAGGTTGGTTCTAGGGACGTCAGGATGAATAAAAATGATTTAAAATAAGCATTCAGCTCTTAAAACTTTTGGAATCATGAAATTTAATGCACAGAAACCAGTGTCCAAAGATTGAAATTGTAAGACTAAACTGAACTGCCAGTCAAAAATTAAAATTAAATGTTTTCATATGGTGTTCCTGAATATTATTGCTGAATATTATCATCATTTTTTTTTTTTTTTTTTTAAATCTCTCCATACCTCTTAAGTCATTCCTACTCTTTCTACAGCACGTGACAGTGACCGTTAAGTTTGTTACAGGGAAGTTCTCATGTTTCCCATCTATCAAGCATGGTTTCGCCTACACAGTGGCATGACAAAAGAGCCCTTCCTCACTAACACTCACAGACTTAACTACACACACTTACCGATCTCCCCCTGATCGTTCAGGTCAAACTCTGCATATTTATCTGTGGATTGGAAAAAACAAGTGGCATTTTATTAGTTCAGCAAAAACAATGCAAATGTTCAAAGCATAAACACACACACACAAACACAACATCTGAAAGTGGCAGCATCTAGAGGTCAGACATGTGACAGCTGCGGCTCAGAGGGAAACAACAGGGGACAATTGGAAAGCCCTGCATTTCTCAGCAATTTTAACCAAAATTAGGCCTATTTCAAAGGATGGCCAGCTATATCTGTAAATGAGGACAACTAGTACCAGATTTGAATCCTTGTCCTATTTGATTTTGATAGATTATTCTAGTTCCAGAGTATTTCCTCTCCATCCCCTCTCCTTCTCTCTCATTCTGTGTTGTTTCAATCTCACAATGTGGCTTCTGTTGGAGTGGACGTATTGAAAATGTAACAGAGTCACCGTGAGAGGAGGCTGATGGGAATGAGAGGGTTACAATAGCCCCCTATGAACACAAACGCAGCCTGTTCAGCCCCGAGCTGAATGAGTGCGTGTGAAACAGAGGCAAGAGAGGTCGTCCATCGAAATGCACTGACACTGCCTAAATGTAACTCACAATTTTCACTGACTAAATCACTATCTCTCTAAATGGTTCTTTTTTGGATAGTGTCCCCTCTTATTCTCAACTGTATTCTTTTTCTCCAAACTCTCATTTCATTTCTGGATATAGGGCAGCGGAATACACACATACTGACATTAGTGGGTCAAACACTGTGGCATGTGCTCAGACTGTGTGTTTATGTGTGAGCGCGCGTGCGCCTTCATTTCAACAGTGTCCAGAGCAATCTTGAGGGTTGAGCACTACTCCTGCCCCTTGTGCCTTTGACTTCTGTCATTTCCTTCCATCCATTTTTCTCACTCTGTTTAACAAGAAATCATTGTAACAGTCAGAGCCACTTAACCCCTTTAACCTGATCACTCCTTGAAAATGACCCACAAACCCAAATGTACACACTGTGAACGGCTGGTAGTAAATAATTTAGAGTCCCTCGGGTCTAAAGTCAACATGAAACCGCAACCCATTTTATTCCCTAATCTGATGTATTTCTGACTGAAAGAGGAGAGGGAGAATGAGAGATTGAGAGAATGAGAGAGAGAGAGAAAAAGTAGAGCGAGAAAAAGTAGAGCAGGACTTGAAAAGTGGCCATTACATACCAAAATGGAGACAGGTGGTTAGAGGGGAGGGATTGAAAGGTTCTGTAGAAACATGACGGCGCAAAATGGCAATTTCACTGTAAGGGGACCCGCAGTGTATGTAGATAGAAATGGCTCATTCTAAGGTCTTTATACACCACTGAAAACATAGTTATATTATATTGCATTTCTGTCAATAGACCCTCATAAATATTACACACTGCACCTTTAAAACTGTTCACTATTTTGTCTAAATAAAATTAAAATCACATAACTAAAATCAATCATTTTAACTGCTACAACTGAATTTAAGCATCAAAACATCATAATTTACAGTACAAAAATGGATATTCATTTAAGTATGTGTTTTTAAAGATAAACTTCAAGTGAGCATTAGATGACGGCAAATGTAATCTAAACTTAAAAACAGGAGAAATAGTTTTTTAGAGAGTTTAGAGGTTTATATTTATCATAGTGAAATCACTGTCAAAAGTATTGGTACTTCTGTCGATACCAGCATTTCTGCAGTACTGGTAGTACAGAGTACTGAGTAAATTCGGTACCCGCTGATGCCGGTTGCTTTCAAACACTCCGGTGTGTATCTGTGTAAGCGATCATTCTGTGAAGCATGTTAAAGTTTTCGATTTACAATGCGTTTTGGAAGCGTTGATCATTGTAGCCAATCGCAGACATATCTATTGACTGTGTGAATGCAATGGCCAATCAGAGGTGTTTAAGTTAGTCAGAATCCTCTCAACACAACTCTGGTGTTTTGAGTGTTTGTTCACCACTCTTGTTAGAGTTCTGCATATATATATAATAAAGAACTTTACAGTCATGACTGAAGAAGAACAAATAAAGATAATATTAGGAGAGGGACAGACAGCAGCACTGGCTGCGAGATATGTGTGGATGTGCCACAGCCTGAGAGACAGCAGGTGAATGTGTGTGAATTGTGTCTGACCTCAGTGTGTTTCCCTACTGTCCACCACAGTGACCCTCAGTATGTATGAAAATAAATATATATATATGTGTGTGTGTGTGTGTGTGTTAAAACACTGTGGTATCAAATGGTCTAATTTTAATTTTTAATATTATTTTGATGATTTGTATTATCATTATTATTATTTATGTTCATATATTCCTAGCTTTGGCAATATTGTATTATTTACATCCATGCCAATAAAGCAATTTTGAATTTGAGAGAAAAAATAAAATAATTTATATGCATATACACATACATACAAATTTTTTTCAAGCATCCCACCCCTTTTAGAAACAGAGTTATTATGAATGATTATAAAGAAAAAAAATGTTTTTACATGGAACAATACTACCTGGAACTTATGGGTCATTTTTTGAGAAGGGTTAACATTAGAAAGAGCAGGAAGATGACTTCAGGATTCAGGTGGCTGAAGTTTGCATGAGGGTTTTCACAGAGGAAAGCAAAACCACATTTAAGCTTTGACTAAAAGGCTCAGAGGACTGTTTGTTTACATTCCAGTTGTCCTTTCCCACACACACACACAGTTATTTTCCTCTCCCACAAGCAGCACATGTCCAAAACCCTTAGCGCTAAAACAACAACAAGGGGGCAAGACCAGCACATTCCTGCTAGACCATATGGAGAAAGCAAGTCAATCACACATGCACAAACACCCACACAAGCTCTCTTAGCATTCACGCCACAAACATAAAACCTGTGCATATAAACGCTGGAGAGAAATATTTCAACCATCCTTTAGTTTGCAACTCTTACTTTTAAACGAATCCAACTTCTCTGGTAAATCCTCCTCATCCCGGTACTTCTGATCTTCCATAAACTCCTGTAAATAGAGAGATTGAAAGAGAGAACATGATCTCTAACTGGAACAGACAGGGTTGATGAATGATTATCAAATGATTATGGTTGTTCTTCCTTATGGTAGAAGCCCAGAGAGTGAGCAGAGTGCCGACTCTCCACCATGTAGTTTTATTCTCTAGAACAGTGCTTTTAAAAAATTTTGATAGATACCCAAATATAATGATCCCCTACCTAAAAAATAAAGACAGCTATATTGACAAGACCCATATGAGTCTGTGTCTACATTGAAAACAACTGATCATTTCATTTAGGGCGTTTTCACACTTGGGTCCTCTTTAAAAGAACCAAACTCAGACTCCTTTAAGTGGACCAAGAGATGAACCAAGTGAAAAAGGACCCAGTTCTCTTCACGTTCACACGGTCCCTGTACCTGAAAGAGGACTCAGATTCTTTTTTGGTCCACTTTAGTAGGAATATGGTCTCAGACCCCTTTGTGTTCATTCTGTTGCTTTTTGGATCTAGTCCAGTTCAGTGTTTGATGGCTGACCCTATGGCCTTCAACATTTGATCCCATTCACTTACATTGTTTGTGCCTCAGTAACCAAGATATTTGTTTGTAAAGATTATTATTCTTTTTTAAATGACATTACTGCAAATGCTGTTGAATTAAGTTGTTTATCTTTTTACACAATTATTATTATTTTATTTTTTTTGCAATACTACATATTCTTGCACTAGCTATATCACACATCCACCTTTGTAAATAACATTCATTTCTAATGGTTTTCCTTAAATCATGTTTATTTTATTGCAGACAGCAATGATAACATCAGCATACAAAAAATAAACAATAAAAGGATGCAAATTAAATAAACTGCTTTAAATTTTCCAGGTAAAGTATAGATATGCCTAAAAGCAGCATTCAAGTAAGAAATGGAATAAATCACATGAAAAAATAAAACTGCATATTCTTTACTGTATGACATACTCCACTGATTCTTATATTAGGCTGGTAATGCAGATGTTTACATTCACTTAAGACAAAACCACCTGTTTATGTGAAACTTGTGTGTTTTTGACACTTTAAAATAAATGCAATGAGACGCTAAAGATTCAGTTCAGTACATGCGCTGTGACAGCTGGCTTCTGTGCATGCGCTTTAGGTGTGTGCTCTCGTAAAACCATTTTAAACTGGCAAGGTGCTCAGCCGCGTCTCTCTTACATAGTTCAGAAGCGGTTGAAATTGCAATAAACAAGTGTAAATTGTGAACAAATAATTTGTAGAGATTTGCTATTAAAAGCAGCCATGAGGATGAACGGCCGATTTGTACGGAGGCATCTGATGACCAAACTATATTGGTATTCGCGAAAAGAAAAATCAACTAAGCCCAGAGCGGTTTGTGTTCAGATTGCGTGTTTTTAGCAAACCGTTCAATAAGATGAGATCGAACCATACCCAGACCAACTCCCGAGATGGTCTCGGTTCGGTTCGCTTTAAAGGCGTCTGAGATCGTTTGGAGAGTTCACATATGGGCCAAAAATCACGCAAACCGCGCTCAGACCCCTGAAAAGGACCAAGTGTGAAAACACCCCTAACTAATGACAGACGACGGAACTTGGAAAGATTTTAGTTTAGTTTAATAGTTGGGAACGGAGCCAGATCTAGTAGGGCTGGGCGATATGGCCAAAAAATTATCTCGATAAAATCTTTTCATATCAGTCGATATCGATAATTATCACGATATATTACATGGTTTGTTTAAGAAATGCACATTTGACAGTGAGTTGACAGTAGTAGTAGCTTGAGTTTGAGTGCAGATGTAAATTTATGTTCATTAACAAAAACACGGACATCTGTAAAAATTGTAACAACCTCATTTTTATATGGTAAAATGTAAACATTATGACTGAGTTTTATTAAAATTAACCATTGGTTTTCCATAGTATCATAGATTTAGATCATGATAACCACAGTTAAAAACACGCATATAGCTCTTCACTACCATAGTCAAATGTATCGATATGGTTTCTATGGTATTTGTATGAAAAACAGTAGCCTAAAAACATTTAGTATAAATGCACAAATTCTATAGCTAAATAAAAATACTGTAATAATATTCCATTACTTCTTTAATACATGTCTACATTAATAATATAATACAATTCTATATGAATATTTCCCACATTTCTGCCACAGTACCATGGTGCAGTTAGCGTCACAACAGTAAATCCATGGTAAATTATGGACAAGATCGAAAAGCCTTCTGACTGTATCATTGCGCACAGTGTTTCTCCTGTTTGTCAGCGCTGTTCCATCTGGCTTTAAGTTAGTTTAAAATCACAGAGACATTTGTGTTTTTCGCTGAATTCACGCGCTTCTCACTGGATCTCACAGAGCTGTTTAGTGTTCGCGTGACCAAGATCTGCTGTAGTGGGCTCGCGCTGCACTGGCGTTTGGACTTTGACCCGAGCGGATAAATGGTCTGTGTGATCTTTGGATGATAACTCAAGGTTAGTTTCACTTTTGATTTAATGTTCTTTGCTGCTTCCACTCATTTTGTCCTTCTCATGTCGAGTTTTCTTTGCCAGTAGAGCATGTACTTTTGATGTGCAAATTAAAAGCTTGACGCTGACTGGCTGTTGTCGCGTTTATTCCTGCTGTGTGATTGGGTGTTAGAGTAATCTATATAGAGTAAAAATGTCCAGAGCTTATCATCGTTATCGACATGAATTTTATCGCGATTCGATATGATATCGTTTATCGGCCCAGCCCTTGGATCTAGGCATGGGCAGGAGTGGGCTGAGCCCACCCAAACGTCTGCCTCCCAATCAGAAGGCGCGTTATACACTCACGCATTTCAGTGTGTAGCAGAAAAGCAGAGGCTGACAATCACATGAGCCAAAACAGGCAGAAATATTTGCGTGCTATCAAGGTGTGAATTACAAGGCATTGTAAATTACTTATAATTATAAATATTAATATACACTAGGGATGTAATGATATAGTAATCTCACAGTATGATAATACCTTGGAATAAAGTACCACGGTACGATACTTATTGCAATATAAATGAAAAAAAAGACAATTATTAAACAATAGATTTAGATCCGATACGCATCACAATATTTTGATCAAAATTTTTACAAATTAAACTGAAATTCAAATAACAGATTTATTTCCAAAACATTAACAATTCTCAATAACTTTGTTGTACATACAACTTAATAAAGAATTTACAATATTTCAAGATTTAATTGAACCTTCTATATGTAAACTGACTAGGTGTGTCACTGAACAATAAAACTTAATTTTAACATGAAATAGCTGAAACCTAAGAGAGAACAGGTGAAGCAGTAAAACAATGGTGACACCAGAATAAAAATAGTCATGATTCTGAACCTGAAAATACAGAATTATACTATGCCTATAAATAATGTAAACCCTTTTGGTAAAATCAGACATTTGGCATTATCAGGACCCACAAATATTGCCCCATTGCAGTATTATACATTATATTTAACATTAAAGGTGGGGTAAGTGCTTTCTGCTAACCGATGTTGATATTTCAAATCACTAAAACAAACACGCCCCTACCCCAAAAGGGTCTCGCCCTTATTTTGATTGCTCTGCCCCACACATGCGTATGCAACGCAGGCAACGACTATGGCGGTATCTGCTGTGCCAGCCGGCCGAGGGTATGATGCCATCAATAAGTGAAAGCAATGTGTTACTATGGTAATCCAGTTTGAATGTTCAGAGAAAAAGTCATCCCTTACATCCCAAAAACACAAACACAGTTCTCATGAATAACTCAATAGCACGAGCACGACAGCTAACGAATATATTACAATTATTAGATTAGAGGATATATCGATCACTAAAAGAGGAACCAAAGGAAACAAACATATATTAGGAGTTTATTGTCTTACTTTTCGGACACACTGCGAGCTGACGCTTGAAACAGCCAGTGGTTTATAGGATGTGGAAATGAATGGGTCTTTATCAATGCTGAAGTGAACAACAATACGATTGCAAATGGACAAACAAGAGAACATGACACACGAGCATATTCAAGCAAAAGTTGGCATATATTAGTTCTGTGAAACAAAACAAAAGTTACTCGCTTCAGATGATCAATGACAGTTCTAATCACAAGAAAGCATATCAAAATGACTATTCCCAAACTGTAAATGGTTAGAATGCAAATTCGCTCTTCATTTACTCACTCACATGTTGTTTACTACAGTATGCGTGTTGATGTAAATCTGTTCGTCATATAAAGCCATCATGTCTCTTCAGAAGACTTGGATTTGGATTAGACCATTCGATTGCTTATTTTTACGATGCCTTATGACATTTTTTTTTTTTTAGATCTTTTAAGTTTTAGGTGAATTGACTTTAAATGGAGGGACAGAAATCTCTCATAAAAAATATCTTTATTTGTATTTGAAATAGGGCTGGTCCGAATACCATTTTTTGAGCTTCGAAGCTTCGGTAGTAATCAACATCGAATATTCGAAGCTTCGGAGGGAGGGGGCTGAACATATGCTTCTCTCTAATAAAGACAGGAATCTCGAGAAGCGGCGCGCCTCATGCGGACAGGGCTTAGGCTATATGCTCCGAGAACGGACACTGCACTAGTGATGCAAAACACATCACTTGCCCACCGCCTCCACTGTCGTTTTGATATTTTATAGTAGTAAAAATTTTAGTTCCGTTAGAGAACAGATTAACTACAATTAAAAACTGAACGTGCTGCGTGAGCCGAAGGAGAGTCGCAGCACAAACGCAGCAGGAGTCAGATGACTGAGCTGAATGACAAGATGATCGCGGAAGATTTGGTTTCAAAGCGAAATGTAAAAGAGCCTATTTAAGGGAGTTTGTTTCTCCATGTAAGTTCTTGTTGTGTTTCTCATTAAGAATAATAGGCTAATGAACCCACCATTCAAGCAACCCACCCCCGAATTGGCAAACCGAAACTAAACTGCGCACGGCTGCACTGTCATTCATTCACAGCCGCTCAGTGCACAAGCACTGTAATGTGACGGGGAAGGAAAATTCTCACCGTCACATCCCTAAAAGAGTAAAAAGGCTAATACATTTTGATTCTATTGTTCTATTTTCCACAATGCCAAACGAACGCAGCTTAACACAAAAGGCAAGCTCAGGCATGCGCTTCTTCCATATAAGCTCATGCAGTTGTGCGCTCTAGACAGAGAAGGGAACACTAAGAAGCAAATATATTTATTAAGTATAACGAGGTTGGGTTCCTATTCAACTGTCCATCCTATTAAAAACTGCTAGGCTATAGGATAATTGTAAAAAAAAAAAAAAAAAAGAAGAAAATCCCAAATTTGAAAATCGAATACCAACCCATGGAATGAATATTCTGGTCCAGCCCTAATTTGAAAGATGAACGAAAATCGCATAGGTTTGACCATTTCAAATGTTTATTTGGCCGTTTAGGCGCGCAACCGAAGACAAAGGCTAACCTACTATGCTTGTCCGTGTTGCGCTCGGAGCACAGGCACAGCCTCCTGTCAGTAGAATTCAGTTCTCTTTTGCGACTTGTTGCACTTTTAATATAAATATTTAATAGAAATGTATTTTCACTATAAAGCACATCCTGCTATTTTCATTCATGATTCGTTATGAATAACTTTATCTGCGCGGATTATCATAAATACGACACATTTATAGGAGTCTCTGCGGCAAAAGCGAAAGTAGCCTACCAGCGGGTGAAATGTTTCTTTGCACAGCAAAGCACCAGATTCAATAAAAGGATATTAAAGTTTAGATAGCCTACTTTTAAATTTTCATTGCTGTTTAGCTATTACCAAACTATCTGCAGCTGCTTGAATCCCAGTGCAGGAGCTGTAACCGCAGAAACGTGAGTGGTTGGCTGGTTGTTGTCGCGACTCGTGACACTCGCTAACAGCACTGAACACGCGCGGCCGGTAGCTACAACTTGAATATTATTATTATCATAAACTTTTCATTAACTTCGGTAGGCTGTACAACAAGGGAATAGTAATTCGCTGTCTTTCTTAAGAGAGCGGATCTCCATTGATGTGTAACTTTTTTTTTATTGACCATTTGTTGGTAAAGGGTGCGAGACCTGGCGAGCCACATGATTTTTGTTAAAGAGCCAGGTTTGCCTCGCGAGCCATACGTTCCCGACCCCTGCTTTAGGGGCTTGTCGCTGGGGCAGTACCCTTAAAACTCATGGGAGAGGAGAGAGAGTGAGCAAGAGGAGATTTGAAGAAATGTTTTATGATCAATGATTATACATGACTAAAAGACCTAATTAAATCTGTTAATCATATAAAATGGGCAAGAAATTTGGACTAATCCGCTCAATTCATATGGATTAGTTTTACGATCTCTTTATAAACTTTCTGAAGCGTCAAAAAGGTAGTTGCATAGCTGTCAAATGAGGGACAGAAATCGCTCAGATTTAATCAAAAACATCTTCAATTGTGTTCCAAGGATTAACAAAGATGAAGTCTTACGGGTTTGGAACGACATAAGGGAGAGTAATTAATGGGTGAACTAACCCTTTAACTGTATAACAGACTTTGGTCAATATCGTAAGAGAATTGGTGTCAGTAAGAGGATAAACATGCTTCATAAATAAAGGCAGCTAGCTAGTAGGGCTGCACGATTAATCAAAATCGAACCGCAATCGCGATTTGACTTATGTGCAATTATGAAAGTGTAAAGGCTGCGATTTTAATGAAATAAATATATGCCCAGCGTGGGCTCTGTGATCAGTAGTAAACGCTGCTCCATCGGAAAGCACTGCGATTTTGAGTCGCTTATAACGTCCGTTTGAAGAACTAAAAAAAAAGACAACGTTTAATAACGTTTTAACTCACTTCATATCGTCAGTCGAGTGTTTGATATTTCCTTTTTGTGAGCTGATGTGGCTTATCACAGAATGAGGCAGACAATTAATTATTTTATAGTATTCTATACAGCGATGAAGTCTATGTCGATTAGCACCGCATTATAATATACTTTATTATTATGAAAATATCCGAGAAGGCTTGAAGAACTCAAATACACCATATATTGTCACAGTCTTGATGTTTAATCAAAGCGTTTCTATCTTCTTTTTATTCAGCTACACAGCGCTAGCTTCACATTTAGGGATTTCCTGAAAACTAAAGTCATTATATTACTTCTCTCTGAGGCAAATGTGGCGGTTCTGCTCGAGGGCGCCCTCTGGCGTCCAGTATGAATGAAACATGAGTGTGTTTAGTGCCCAGCAGTGCTCACTCCATCCTATTTTGGGTAAAAAATAGGAAAAATAATACTTCTCTAAATAAATGTATATGACAGCCCATATGTTTTTTTCCAGTGTACAGGAGTTTTTTCCCCACAGTGGATGCATAAGAGGCTCATATTTCATATTAAAGAAATAGACTCATTCTTGATTTTGCATACCTCCTGACAAAAATTAAGAAATTGATACAGATTTTTATAATAATAATAATAATAATATTTTATAATAAATCCTTAGATATTTCTAGTGATTTTTGGTCATAGGCTGCCTGCATGTAACAGGTAACCCTGCAGTTTTTAAAATATAAATATTATTATTACATTGTTATATTTATTCTGAAATACTCTATTTTTTATTTTTATTAATGAAAATATTATTGTAATAGTAATTTCTTATTTTGTTAATAATAATAATAATAATAATAATAATTATTATTATTATTATTATTATTATAATTAGTCATACATAATATTACATACACTTTTCATTTGTAAAAAAAAAAAAAAAAAAAAAAAAAAAAAAAAATAATACGCATTTTAACCAGAATAATCGCAATTAGATATTTTCACCAAATCGTGCAGCCTTACTAGCTAGTGTAAACAGCAAAAACAAAACAAAAAGGACTTCTAAAGGAAAACTGAACAGTGCAGAACAAAAAGACTAACACAACACTGGCTGGTTAATTCTAACATCTTTGTTAATGATCTATAACATGACAAGATTCTGACTGAGGCCCATAAATCAAAGATTCACATGTGATATGAGACTTCACTATCAGTGAAGCATTAGAGTATGTGTATGTGTATGAGTATGAGGAGAATCACACAGTGTGTGTGGGTGCGTTTATGAGAGAATTTTGATTATGCGTGGTGGGAGATGCTGCTGACTAAGTGAAGGCTTTAAAAGCAAACAGCATGTGTGTGGATCTATATGTGCCCAAGGAGCATCAAACAACCTTGAACATTTAATTATGACTCATCAGCATGATGAAAATGCTGTGAGAATCAGCCAAGAGATGAAGAGCTTGAGTGCTGCCTTCTACCTCAGTCACGACTACACAGCAATATTCCTTCACAGATTACACCAAAACCCAAAACAGTGTTTGTTTCATTTGATAAGCACACTGTTTGCTTTCCACTGGTCTGGAGTAACTCAGAGTCACCACTGAGAGCTCTTATCAGATTATTAAGCATCAACACATCTGTCATGGTGAAGGAATTTCCCTTGCAGTGATTTTGAGTAGCTCAATATTGCAATATAATTTTTTTCCCGATATAAATAATTGTTACGATGTGGTCAGCAAGCACGAAGATGAAGGCGTTTCAAAAACAAAACCGGCTTCATTAATAATCCAAACACTCCATGAAGAAACATGGATGAATCATTAACAGTTACAGTAAGATCAATAAAACGCATTTAGAAAATAGATAGTGAATTTCCATTTCATGCTGACATGAAAACAATGTCCACAATTTAAAATTAATCGTGCTAAATTATCTTCAAATGCATTATGAATATAATTTACCATTTTATGTGAAATGTAACATGCTCTTGAAAGTTTCCAGAGGTTCCCCTCTACACTATGTGCAGGTAAGTGCTCCAGATGTCACTACTAGTAGGCCAGAACATGACCTAATTTTCTCATCATTTCTAAATGTCCATGTGACCAAACCAAGCTGTCTCTCCCACCAGTCGCAGTCCAGGAGAGAACAGCCGCTGAGACTGCAGCTCAAATGCCACTGCTGCCCACTCCTCCATCTCTCTCCCACATAATAATGGGTCCATTCATGCTGGATCACAGACACCTGTTTCCCGTCTGAGAGCACAGAGACAGCCGGCTGCGGGGGACACACTGCCTCTTATCACTTCAAAGAGGGCTGATTTTAAATATTAGCTTTAAAATAACACGGCTCAAGAAAATAAGCCTCTTGGGATTTTCGTAAAGGTCTGGGATTGTTTAAAACGCCCAAGACTAGGTCCCCTCTTTTACTTAAAGGTTAAGTATGTCATTTTTTTCAATGTTAAAGTCAGCATGAAATGAAAGTTGCGATGTGACGGGTATCCAAGTGAAGCTGCAAAATGTAGGGCGGGTTTTTTTTAATTTTATATTAAGATAGGGACACACCAAACAAAGCAGCGCTTGCTTACCGTTTTGAATATCAATTACGCTGATCATGTTCTTTATTCCACTCTGCTCATGTTATTATGAAAATATTTGCGCAGTGTTTCTCAGGTAAGATGACGTCAAATTAAGAGCCGTACGATTCTGGATAAATTGAGAATCACGATTCTCCCAAGATTCTGAAGAAAAAAACATTGACAATAAACAATTTCTCAAGGGCAATTTTTGAAGGGGACACAAATAATACAGGCAAAATTGTACTTGTAATGATATGTGTGGCTCTTTGGTGCACTGAAAATGTCATTTTATCTGGCCAACAACACAAAGCAATAGTTGTTTAAGTTATCATAGATTCACCACGCGGTAATATAATTATTAAATGATCTTGCTTCTTCCACATAGTATTGGGCAAAACCCAACACAGCAGTAGATCTACAATATTAGCCTAATATCAGTTCACACATAGGCTTATCGCCGTGTTAGTTGTAGTGGGTGACTTACAACAAGCTACCAAACAATAATCACTAACATATCGGACTCCTGGAAAAATACATTGGTTATCATCATTTTTGTAATTGCTAATTTATTCATAACTCAGCATCGTCTGTATTAAATAGAAAAGAATCACTTCATTCGTGATAAAGTGAATAAAATAGCCTTAACAGACTACTTACTAGAGATCAACAACTACTGAAGAACTTTGTACTCTCCCACCGGACTTGTGTGTGTAGGTGAGGTGCGTGATGGACCAAACCACTGTGAGGCAAGAGAGGGGGGACTCAAAATGTTTCTAAACTTAAAACGCATTTTTGCGTTTGCATTGTTTTACTACTTACACTATTATTTTGAGCATATATATTTATATTATTTACAATATACAATAGTTTTTCAATTATATTTTTAGGGGGGGACAACCCTCAGATGGGTTGGGTCCTGACCCCCCCGTGATTGACGCCTATGCGCTATATCAATGGTCATACCCAAGCTATAAACTTTTATCCCAGTACACATTTGTCCCCTGCTATTTAAATGTCTGTAACACATAAATAACGAAATGTGGGGTTGAAAAGACTGAAGCTGCTTATCTGTACATTCACATGGCAGCTGCTCTCTCCGGATCAGCGGCACCACGAACGCAGATTTGAATGTTGCAGCTGCAGTGCGATGATCGTACTTTAAAAGGGTAAACAAAGTCCCTAAAGTCTTTGTTTTAGGGCTGCAACTAACGATTATTTTGATAATCGATTAGTTGGTCGATTATTTTTTCGATTAATCGGATAAAAAGCCTCTTATTTATTTGTATTGACAAAACACACTATTCCACATCCTGCCCAATGCTGTCCTTCAAACAAACGTGTCAGCTGTGCTATGAAAGTATACATAGTGAATATATCTGCCCTTACAAAAATTCACCATGGTTTTACAACAAATAAAACAACCAAACAAAGAAAAAAATAATAAATAAATAACAGGGTTATTGTAGTTATTTCATGGTAACCACAAATTAACCATGGTTTTGCTTCAAATCCATAGTTTAATAACTATGGTATTTGTGTGGTTATACAAATGGTAATTAATACACCAAAAAAACATGGTTTTACTATAATAAAACAATGGATATTTTCATATATACATTATGAGCAAAAATGTTACTAAGCAAAAGGACAGTTTAAATCCCTTCATTAAAATGTTGAAGAAAAACAAAAACACAAACTCAAGTGTTTGAATGTTCTGCAGGAACACACACACACACACTCACACTCTCTCTCGCACACACACACTCTCTCACACACACACACACACACACACACACACACACTCTCTCTCTCTCTCTCTCTCTCTCTCACACACACACACTCACTCTCTCTCTCTCTCTCTCTCTCTCTCTCTCACACACACACACACAGTAACGTGTTACTGTCATTTCTTTATCCTGTAAATATGCTAATAAACGTCTTACATTTATATTCAATTACACGCCGTTACCCCTTTACAGTTACTACTATCATAAAATAAGTGAATTACATGTTGACTTTTATACCTAAATTGTAATTGTTGTTGCGCTGAAAATTAACTGTCTCCCTCTCGACTGCATTCTGTCTGTTTGACGCACATGCGCGCGCCCACCGCGCCGGCACTCCATCAGTGAAGTTTGAAGTTTAACACAGACTGTCAGGACACGCTTTCATGCAAAAAGAGAAATACTCGCGTGAATTAGTAACATTTACAGACAAGGATATAACCTGTAAAATGAGTGTTTTGCGCTGAGGACGCAAATACATCTCTCAAAGATCATAACAAGGCATGTTAATCGCTAATGTATACGCTTGAAGCTTAAAATGAAGAATTCTCATGTTCTAGGCACTTGGATCATGTACCTTTCCTGCAGCAGCTCACTGTTTCCACTCCACTATTTTTAGATGCATTTTGTCCATAGAAATGTGTTATTCAGTGCTGTAATTTTGCGCGACGCGACTAATCGATAATGAGAATTAATTATCGATTATTATCGACTAGTTGTTACAGCCCTACTTTGTTTTAAAGCCTGTTTCACGTCACAAGTGTCAGCGGAGCGCGAGCAGCACGTGTTTTCGCTGCCCGATTCTCTCATTCATTAACATGGGCCACAACAAAATATGCGCTGCTCGCGCTCCTCTGACGCTAGTGACGTGAAACAGCCATGGTAATAGACAGCGGAATCATTGACATTTAGAAATAAGATCGCGTAGGTGTTTGAATCGAGATTGCGATCTTTTAACGATTAATCGTGCAGCTCTACGTAAAATTATAACTGCCTTCTGTCTGTTCAGTTTTGATTTACTTGCTCGCTTTCATCACTTTTGCTCTTATTCTTCTGCACTGATTTATTCGCTAAGCTGAACAGCCAATCAGAATTCTCTCTCTCACCGACGGTTTTCGACTAGAGCCTACGGTGCAGAACACACCGGAAAAACTAAGACGTCGATGCTCAAAAACTGCCCAGCGTTGCCCAATGGTCGACCGTCGGCTTGGCGTGTCCCTGGCTTTAGGGATTGACTGGATCATTGGGGTTGGCTATTACTCCGATCTGATGTGTGACATGTTGTCCCGCCCCTTGCGCTGGTAAACACTTCATCAGAGAAGAGATGATGTTGCAAGAAGGAAGGGAAGTTATTTTGGTTAAAGATTACAAGGGCACATTCATTTTAAAAAAGTAAATGCATGGATAAATAATTTCTAATAGATAATGCAATATTGCATTAAAATAATTAATTGCCAATACTGATTTCATGGTGACTTTAAAATATTTTCAGTGCAGTGTTTATAGTACCTATTTGTATGTTGATTCCACAAAAAAAACGATAAACTTACTGTGGCGGTTGTTTGAACATCCCGGCCCGCTTAAAACTTGTTAAACCAATGGCGTGAGTTTTAGAGTGGGTTTTATCTGTTTGTCCAACCAATGGATGACGGCCTATCTGTTAGAGGAAACCTTGAGCATTTAACGCAGCTGTGGGTGACTAATGCGCGGGTTGAACTGGGCTGTCTCTCAAATCCTAATTTTCAGTCTCGTGCGTGCAGGAGCAATAACTTATATGGCGAAAATCCTGTCTTCGTAGGCAGCTTAATAGGTTGAGACACAGCCTTGCTCTGGGTTGTGAAATGATCTGCGGCTTAATGTGGTAGAGCTGTCTAACTAAATTAGGTCATGCTAGTGTAAAATCGAGCTTAACAATTCCGCTGCTGTCCGAAATAACATTTAACAGAGACCACGATAAAGAAGGGGCGTAAAATTAAAAACCTCACTAATATTTACAGACAAAGCGTTTGGGAACACAAGGAGAGTAAATGGAGGCGGTTCAAGGCCAATGAAATAAACTCGCTTCACGACTGAGACAAAATAATCTATCAACGTTAGCTTATTTACCTTATTGACTTCTTCTAGCTTCTCCCTCTGCTGTGCTTTGAGTAACCCGAAGGCTTTCCCGCCTGAAAAATAAGACATAGCGACCGTTATACACCCGTCTGGATCTTTTATCCAGGTTGTCTGGTGCACTTGCAGGCATGAGTTAAGAACAGTCGGCCGCTAACGACGCACACACACGCGCACAGAACAAAAACAGGCTTCGTGCGTATAACGGTGAATAAAGCATCAGTTTACTAAAAACAGATAGGCGACAACGATATACCTTGTAAATTCTGGTTGGAAGGCATGCTGGTACGGTCGAGAGGTGGTAATGAAGGGAGAGAGAGGAGAGACTGGCGATAGATAGACCGCTCGTGTCGGTTATGAGGAGAGGGGGAATCTCACGCTGGTTAGAGTCGCAGCCGCGCAGGTCTCCCTGTGATGCGCTCACAACCCGCCAGGAATGCAGCCACAAACGCAATCGTGTGGTGAAGAGAGGTAATGCAGGCTGAAGGGGAGCCGGTATTATTTCATTATACATATAGTAGATTAAATATTAGCTGGTTTAAGCTGATCTCCTAGCCTGGCCAAGATGGTGATTAGCTGGTTTAGCTGGTTGGTCAGTTGATTTCCCAGTCTTCCCAAAACCCCTCTAAAATCAGCTATGACCAGGCTGGAAGACCAGCCAACCAGATTAGGCTGGTTTGAGCTGTTTGTTTGTTTTCCCCCAGCAGGGATATAATTATACATTTATTTAAAAACTATATTTTATTTTATTTTTAAATAGGCCTACAAATGGTTCCAGGCCTTCTGTATTCCGGCTATGCTCAACTCCACCATATATAGTACTTTATATTTAATAAATATTATACATATTGTATTGTATTGCATTTACAGAGCTGCAAATATTGCACTTTTTCATTTCACGCTATTATTAAAATACATATTTATAGTATTTTTTCTTATCTTCTATCATTCTCATCTTGACGTTTAATTTTTAACTCTCAGTTTTTATCTGTGATTTAATCTTTGCTCTGATCTGCAGTCAGAAACATTTCATTTCATGCTATAACTGTTGCATGCTTTATTGTTGTGCTTGATAAATAAATTGACTTGACAATGTGTGTTAGTGTGTGAACTGTTCAGTTTGGTTTTCTGTTTTTGACATAAATGGTGCCCTTTGTATTGAAATGGAAGATATCTAAGTGTCTGTAGTCTTTGGTTCAATGGGGTTAAGAACAGTTAAATGTTATTAGCTCAGTGAATGGGTCAGATAACATCTATCAAAACTGAAAAGAAGCAAACAATAGCCACACAGACATCCATGTTGATAATATATTCCAAATAATGGAAAATTGTAGCTATTCATAGCCAATTCCTTTTGTAACTAGAATTTATGAACAGATGGATAATAAGCACAAAAATAAATATTTAATATGCCATGTAAGATATTAAATAAGTAATGTTGCATGTCAACATACTCACAAGTAAACACAATGATGTTCAATGTATGATCGCACTATTGAAAGCAGTATGACACACAATATGTTTATATGATCTCGCTTTACTGATTTTAAAACCAAATTCTCAGTTTTCAAACTCATGTGCAGCACAGTGTACAACAACCAGATTTTTTTTGTGTAGATGGCACCCCCAAGTGGCCAAAAAAAGACTACCTTTACATTAATATCATATCATGTAATATCAATCTGTAAAACATCAATATTCAAGCCTAATGTCCATGTTATTCTATATAGAAGCAAAATAATGATCACGCTGACATTATGTTTAACTACTGGTGATTTCAATTCAAAGTGCTAGTTTATAAATGCAATCGCCTGCATTTTTTAATTCTTACCACTAGAGTAAATAAGTAAATAAAGCCACTCTGTCTTCACAGCAAATGCATGTTTATAAACAATTTACATTTTAATGTGTTATTTATATGTTCAGTATTGCTTTTAGAACAGACACAGATGAAAAAGGAATGTAGAGGGGGATTTCAGATATTTGTACCCCTTTTTTTCTATAGCTTTCCTTGATTCAGATTTTCTGTGGTGACTAACAATACTAGATAACTGAGACTTCTTCCTCCCACCAGCTTAGTGCCCTTTTTGTGGGCATGTTTTCGGCAAGTTCTGGGCGATGTCTGCCAGACTGTCTCTTTCTTCCCGTATGTCCTGCAGGTTCTGTTCAAGATTTTGCAGCTGTTTTTCTTGATCGTGTGCAGCACTGCGAAGCCTCTGGATCTTTCCGGTAAGAGATGGACTCTCCACAGCACCCTGGAGAACACGAAGACGGGCTGTCGTCTCATTCAGGATACGGTCGTAGTTCTCCAGCGCCACATTAGCTTCTGCCAACATTAATGGGAGAAGAGGATGATTTTGAGATTATTCATTTATTGGAAGAATTTTTGTAAAAAAAAAAGAAAAAAAATACTTTTTTGGGGGGGGACATAAAAATGAAGATAAAACAAAGCAAAACAAATTATATAAATAAAAAGCACACTGAAAATAAAAAAAGAAAGCAGAACAAAGCAAAAAATAAAACACAAAAAAACAGAACAAAACACACAAAATCCATCCTCCAAACAGCTTGTCCTATATAGGGTTGCGTGGATAAAAACTAAAATAAAATAGGATTGTGAATTTACCCAGTTGTTTAAGAAGCAGAGTTAGTGCGTTTGTAAAGGACTCTAGCTGACCCTTGGCTGTCTCCATTTTGTCTATCACACCCCTTGAAGAAAGCATGTCCTGAGGAGAAATGGCACATCAACATCATGGCAATGCAAAAACAACCTCCTCGGTCACTTAATCTGGACGTTGCTGATCAGTATCATGTTTAATACTTTTATGATACAGTTTTTTTGCATGTACTGCAGTGTCTGAAACCCCCTAAACAGACCGCTGGTACAGAATGTCCTGCAGAAGTCCGTCTTCTAATAATAATAACACTGAGGTTCTAGCCAACTGGACAAACACTGGCAATTCCACTATCAAGTTAATGCCAAATTGTTTACCTCCTCTGCCTCCATGGTTTCCTGTTTCTGCACAGCTTGGCTTTCCAGCTCAGTCAACTGCTCCAGGGTGGTGTCCATAGCTGAACGTAACTGTCCAGATGCATGTTTTGCCCGTTTCCCCTGTGTGAGAGACGCTTTGGCATTCTGTCATGAATAAAAGCATAACAGGTCTTTCAGTTCCCATCAGTTCTTGTTTCAGTCCAGGCTCCTCAAGGCAATGCAGTATTTATACACATCTTGGGGTTTAGGGATTTGATTTAATTAAATTGACTTTCAGAGTGCTATTATACACAACTTCTATAACCACAATGTGATTAACAGAATAATAATAATTTGTTACATTTATATAGCGCTTTTCTGGGTACTCAAAGCGCTTTACATATAGAAGGGGGGAATCTCCTCAACCACCACCAATGTGCAGCATCCACCTGGATGATGCGATGGCAGCCATATTGCGCCCACCACACACCAGGTTATTAGTGGAGAGGAGACAGAGTGATGAAGCCAATCGTATATGGGGATGATTAGGAGGCCATGATGGAGAGAGGCCAATGGGCAAATTTGGCCAGGATGCCGGGGTTACACCCCTACTCTTTTTCCGAAGGACATTCTTGGATTTTTAATGACCACAGAGAGTCAGGACCTCGGTTTAACGTCTCATCCGAAGGACCGTGCTTATTGACAGTATAGTGTCCCCGTCACTATACTGGGGTGTTAGGACCCACACAGAGCACAGGGTGAGCACCCCCTGCTGGCCTCACTAACACCTCTTCCAGCAGCTACCTAGTTTTCCCAGGAGGTCTCCCATCCAGGTACTGACCAGGCTCAGCCCTGCTTAGCTTTAGTGGGAAACCAGTCTTGGGCTACAGGGTGTAACTGAACTATAACATAAAAATGTTACTAACTAATACTTTGACTGAATGACTTTCTTGCTTATTTGTCATTTGGACAGAAACTTTAGCCAAACATGACTAACAAACAAATATAACAGTTTAAGTGCTTCAGCATAGCCTACTTTAGCCACTGCATCTGCAGGCTCCTCAGCTTGTTTAGCTGTGCTGCTCGCAGTTGTAGCATTCTCCACAGCAGGTTTGATCATTCTTTCCGTCTGCTTAACTCTTTTTTTCACATCCACCAGGGTCTTCTCTTTCAGCATCTTCTCTCTTTTCAGATACCCTTTGCTGAGTGTAGGCAGTTGAGGCCAATCTTGTTCCATGTCTACAGCAGAGAACATTAGTACAATGTAGAGTACGTTATTATAGCATTTTCACACTTTCCTTTTTTCATTATACAATATGATTTAAAAGTTGGTAAGATTTTTTTAATTAAAAAAAAGAAGTCTCAAGTCAGCTTGTTCACCAAGGCTCCATTTATTTAATCACAAATACAGTCAAATATTTTAATATTAATAAATATTTCTATTTTTTAATATAATTTATTCCTGTGACGGCAATAATTACTCCAGTCTTCAGTGTCACACAATCCTTCAAAAATCATTCTAATATGCTGATTTGATGCTCAAGAAACATTTGTTATTATTATCAATGTTTGCTGCTTTAATATTTTTTCAGCAACCATGATACATTATTTTCAGGATTCTTTGATGCATAGAAAGTTCAGAAGAACAGATATAAATCTTTTGTTACATTATAAATACTTTTTCTGTCACAAGTTAATGTCTTTCAAGGACTGACCCTAAACTTTAGAACTGTAGTGTACGCCTTTCTTCTGCTGTATTTCTCAGTACTCAGCTCTACGATATTAGTCTTTATACCTGTACATTTCTCTTATTTTTTCAATATAAATGCTTAATTTTAATCTCAATTAACTCAATTGGCAGTATGGCAGTAACTTACAAATATTAACTTATATATTTACCACATTTATTGCTCATGTTCTGTCAAGTGTCATACTTTAAAAAAAGGAGTCCCTGTATCAACAGTGGAAATATGAAAGAAGTATAAAGCAGAAATAGTTACCTTCCAGACCCTTCTGTAGAGACAGGATCTCCGCCTCAACCTCTTTCCCTGTCACCACAGAGGAGACGGCTGACACCTTAAATCCCTCAGCCACAGCCGTCAGCTTCAGATAAAAAGACAAAAGTTGCATTTCATTACATTGTCTTTTGGCAGGAAATTGTCACATTTGAATTTGCTTTGAGCTAAGAACACATCTCTGTTGTTTTCTCTCTCATGCTTTAACATTTCCCACTAGACTGACTGGCAGGAGGTGTTAAAATTCACAGGATGAAAGAACTGCTAGACCTCTAATTACTAGGACATTTTTTTTATACTTCTTTGATAGTGCAGAAAGGGCTTTACCTCTTTGAGCTCTTGAACAGTTTTCAGGTGTTTTTCAGCACTGTCCACGTGAGGCTGAATTTCCTCTCTGGTCTTATTGACCATTTGCTCTTTGGACTGAACAGAAACTTCCAACTCGGTTGTCCTGTTCATCAGGTCCTCGCTCTGAAATCCAGATACATTTATATATAAAAAAATTTTTAAAATAATTTTTAGTCAGTCACATCAGCATAATTAACTAATTTCAAATCCAATAATTTTTACTTGTGAAACCTTTTTAAAAACACTGAATAAAACTTTCTGAATAAAACCCACTGCCTATTAGCCTTAAGGAGACGGTATAATTAAATATGCATCTTAGATTATGCAAAGAGCACTTATTTTCCTTACAAAACACACTTTTAGACCATAAAATAATGTTTATGAATGCTTCCGAAGACTATTGCCGTTTGTCATGTTGTGGTGTCAAATGATGACAACAAAGCAGTAGTGTTGTCCTGTCAACTCCAGACGTATGAGATTTTAATGATTTAAAGGGATAGATCACTAGTTTGGAACAACTCAAAGATGAGTAAATTATGACAGAATTGTCATTTCTGGGTGAACTATCCCTTTAATAAAAACACATGCATGTTGACCAACAATTACCTCCGGTTTCACAGACAAGGCTTATAGTCCCAGACTAAAATGCATATTTGAGCCGTTTTAACTAAAAGCAACTTACTTAACTAAAAGCACAGACATATTTTAAGATATCACGACCCTAAACATGACGTGGAACAAAACGAACTGTGATTGGTTGTGTAACATGTCAGTCAAACATCCACTTGGGCGGTCCTTGACCAATGAAAACTGCAATGGAATCCAGACCTTGCCGTCAGTCCGAAGGTCTGGCTACGCAAGACTAGGTTTAGGGCAAACTTTTTGGACAGGAATGCTCTTCCAGTATCAACAATTATGTTGATTCAGGAACATGTCTTGCTTGGCAAAATCATGGTGACCCTTAATCTAAGCCCTGTCTGTGAAACCGGGCCTCAGTGTATTAATGCATCAATATCAATACCATAATCTCCATTCGAGACTACATAGACAAACCTCTGTGAGTTCAGGATCCTGGGTTGCTGTGACATTTGTTTGATTAAGCATATGTGAGAAAGATGTTATATTGGACTCCTCCACTGCGAGGGTGAAACTGCCATCTGTTCTGCGTAGTTCTGATAGTGAAGCGGTGATGTTCTCTAAAATGGCGGCTATCTCAGAGTTGTGCCTCTGAAGTGACAGGTGAGTCACTAAAGTCTCATTAACCTCAAGAGTCAGATTCTCTTTCAACTGCTGCATCTCCCCTAGCCTTTTAGAAAAATAGATAGAGTGACATTTAAAATGAGTTATTGAGGGCCAATACCCAAAGAACCGCGCTTGATGAATACAGACACAAACATAAAGTAACTCACTTCTCGGTGAGATCCTGTACATGAGACTCCGTGGAGTTGTCCTCTAGTAGAGATATCAGCTGTGAATAGGTTCTGTTAGCCATTTTAAAGGCATCTCCTGCTGTCTGCTCTATGTGAGCTGCCATATCTGTGTGACTGTTAAAAGAAAACATTGTATCCATGTTTGCAGAAGTCACATTTAAAACTTGTAGTCAATATTTCTGCTAACCTTTTCACTAGCACCTCAGATTCGTTCACTATGACATTCCATTTGTTTGGTTCTTTAGGGATTACAGAAGGGATGACCTGAGAATAAGATGTTCAAAGAGAAGCACAGAGACATAAAAAGCCACCATTAAGACATGTTCTCTGGTCAGATAGATTAGACACTTATTTAATTGATCCGTGCAGACTCACCATGCTGTTAAGGTCAAGAGTCATCTTCTGAAGCTGGTCCTGCATATTCAGAGCAGTGGATAAAGTGTCAACAAGCTCTTGACACTCATTTTCACCCTTTAGAGCCTTTCCTTTCTCTAATTCTTTTCCACTGCTTGTCAAATTGCAGTTTAGCACAGTTGCAATGCTACGCAGCTGCAGCTGTAAAGTCTGGGCAGATGTTTCCAGCTGTGAGAACTGCTTAATGAAGGCCTCACGAGCCTCTGAATCAAAGAAAGAACATCAGTGTTGCATCAGCAGTGAATTTCCAACAAAACGACTGTCACTGGCAGAAGCAACAAAGCTGAAACAAGGTACAAATTTGCATGTGCATCCAACAATAAAATCTCACTTTATTGATACGTTCCACATTTGTCTTTAATAAACTATTATAAATTGTGACTGTCCAAACCATACTGGACAAATTTGTTTTAGATTTACATTCTTTTCAAAGTCTCTTATGCTATTTGATCAGAAATACAGTAAAAACATTAATACTGTAAAATATTTTTACAATTTAAAATGTAGTTTAAATGTTCTGAACAGAAACGCTTGTTTGAAATTACATTAACCGGTTAATAATGTTATTTTAACTTTCTGTATAAAATTTTAATTTGGCAGTCAACCAATAATGAATTCATTAGCCTATGCTAATGTGACATTGACGCATCCAACATGAGTGAAATGCCTGCGCTCAGTTGTCAAGTCATCCTATGTAAGTTGCAAGGCAATGTGCTGGGATTAGCTGTTGGATCGCAGGAGTTATCTGGGGTATCCGAGGGTATGCTACCATGGCAGGTTATATCCACACTGTAAAATCCAACAGTTGTTCTTACTAAGACTTTTTAGTAAACTTTACTTAATGTCCAATAATTTGTTGAATTTACTTAAAACCATTTAGTAATCTGAACTATTTGCATGCTATGCTTTTGTTATTTAGACTTGACTGGTTTGAGTTCCATTTTGCTAAAGCAACCCCCCCCCCCCCCATCCAATTAATTTATGCATGCCGCAATGCACTCTGGGAGCTGGACTGAACTTTTGTGAGTTGGCTGAACTTTTGAAATTGAGTTACTTGTACTCAAGTTTTATGGTAACCTCTACAAATACACAAGTTAACTCTACAAAGTAGTAGTAAGTAGTATCAAGTCAAAAATTATGACCTAATTTGCTTGCAAATTTTGAGGCAATCAGTTTCCACAGTTTTTTTAAGTAAAGTCAACTTGTTACTTTTTACAGTGCAGTGTGGTATGTTTTGAAACCAGCGAAAATTGAAGGTTAGTGTAGAATATATATATATTTTTAAACGATTAAATACTTTGTTGTCAAAGTTAGTATTGTGGCTTTATGTATGGTCAGAGACTTGCGTGTGTCGTTATATTATTAACATTTTCCAAAAAAAAAGCTCAAATGGAGTTAGAAGGTTTTTCACCAGCGAATGTCTGGGATTTGTGTTTTGTCCATCATTAGAATGGTCACATCTGAGGCAGTAAGTGCATTGCATTATGTTTTTATCAAATTAAACGTTACAAAGTTAGCTATGTGGGCAAAAAGCTTGTGTTATAAAAGACAAAATGTTACGCACAGGCTGTATTGGCTATGACTAGATGGTAAATACCAGACACTCTTCTCCACTCCTCTAATACATAAAATATTATTTAAAACACGATGTATGTAAAGGCTAAAGAAAAATGCTGTACTTATTGAAAGAACCAACCAGCTTATAATTTACCCTTGCACTGCAAATAAGCGTGCAGGAGCTACTAAACGAGGTTTTGCCGAGAATTTGAGGATCCATTCGAGTTATGAGGTTTAGTCACAAGCTCTTAGTATAAAGTATATCTGGCATAAAGTATAGACAAAAAAATATAATGTTATTAACTGGTATTTTTTTTTTAATTAGACCGTTTTGGAAATGATAATGTTACAGAAGGAACGCATGAATAGAAATGTTAAAGGGTTAGTTCAACCCAAAAAAATTTATTCTGTCATTAGTTACTCACATTTGTCGTTCTAAACCCATAAGACCTTCGCTCATCTTCGAAACACAAATTAAGATATTTTTGATGAAATCCAAAAGCTCTCTGACCTCTCCATAGACAGTAATTTAATTAACACTTTCAAGGTCCAGAAAGGTAGGAAAGACACCAAGTAGTCTATGTGACTCCAGTGGTTCGACCTTAATTTTATGACGCAACAAGAATACTTTTTGTGTGCAAAAAAACGCAAAAAATAACGACTTTACTCAACAATCTCTTCTCGTCTGTGCCAGTCTCCTACACGGTTGACGTAGTAAATACAGTGCAGCGCTACGTCAGAACGCATGGTTACCATTGGCCGACGCTGTTCACCTGATGCAGGAGCTAGCCAATGGTGAGCCGCTGTTCTGCCACAGAACTCGGAAGTTCTGCACTGTTTACTCAACGTCAACAGCATACTGGCATAAACGAGAAAAAAATTGTTAAATAAAGGCGTTATTTTTGTTTGTTTTTTGCGCAAAAAACGTATTCTCGTCGCTTCATAAAATTAAGGTTGAACCACTGTAGTCACATGGACTATTTTAATGATGTCTTTACTACATTTCTGGACCTTGAAAGTGGTAATTAAAATACTGTCTATGGAGGTGTAGCTCTCGATTTCATCAAAAATATCTTAATTTGTGTCTTATGGGTTTGGAACGTCATGAGGGTGAGTAATTAATGGCAGAATTTTCATTTTTGGGAGAATTAACACTTTAAAATACTGTTTCTGCTCGTAGTGAACTGATTGAGTTTTGTTTTCGTTTTAAAGCCCTGCTTTTGTCTTAAGGGCAGGTTTTTTCACCTTGAATAGCAAGGAGGTCCTCCAGGGCATTGGGCAGATAGTCTTCAACCTGGTCCTTCTGTATGTGATTGTCCAGGCCATTATGTTGGTGCCTGTGCCCACGATACTGTCGACTGTATCTATTGCAGTCATAACTGCTAAGCAGCATCTCTAACTCCTGCAGTCTGGCTTTTAGTTTACTGGCCTGTACACATAACAATGTAAAAAGAAAAAAAAAAAACACATACCTAAACATGTGAAAACGAGAATTTAGAGACAATGTGTAAAATTAATCGTACAAAAAAATGGAAAAACCAAAGCACTCATTTACAGCAGTAGATGTAGGTTTGATTATCACGTCTTATTACTGAACACCATGAGCTTTGCACAATCATTTAAAGGGCAGAGCTAAAATCAGCCTTGCATTACAACCCATTCATGCTCATTATGAACAACCAGGAAGATGTGTCTGAGCAAAATAACTTAGTAAGTGAGCGAGATAACAAGTAATAGTGAGCCTTTTAATCTACTGGGCAACCATTACATAAACAGATAATTTCTCATGCTTCATCTCTCTCTCTCACCCACCTGGTCTCTGATGAGACTGTAGCACACAGGGCACTCCTCACATTGGTGGGTCAGGTGGTTCTGGTAGTAGTTCAGTTCACATTTGTCACACTTATAACTGACAAATCCATGGCGACAAGAACACGTCCCATTGTCATGGCACTGCATTGAGGTTGAGCCCATGGGGTCACAATTACATGCTATAGGTGGGAGATTGAAAAAGAGAAACAATGACTTTCCAACATTTAAATAGCTATTTGAAAGACACAATGGACAAAATTATGTATGAAATATTAGATATGTATTAATTTGTATACATTTTTAAAAATAGTTGAATTTTGTTTTAATACTATAATACTAGATACTAGAATGAATCAAAACAAAGTGTTATAGTTGTAAGTTTACTGAGCTGAATTCACAGTAAAATACACTGGTTAGCAAGGTAACACTGACAGTTGACTACAAGATTATTACATAGTAAACCATTTTAATTACACAATAGTGATTCAAGTTAGTTTAATATTTAAATTTTAATTTGTTTAATATTTTTATCACGTTAATAATTAAAAAATAGAAAAGTAAAATAAATATAAAATAATTAGAATTTAAATAAAGAATTTTAAAATACCATTTTCTGACTTGAAAATTGTGTGTTCAGTGACATTTAATACCTCTGCAGCCTCTGGAAGAGAAACCGAAGAATCCCATTCGACAAGTGTCACATGACATCCCCTCTACACCAGTTCGACACATGCACTGTCCTGTGATTGGATGACATGTTGGAGAGGAGGAGCCAATGGGATTGCAGTTACACCTATAGAAAAGAAAAAGAGAGTGCAGCATTTATGCAATTTAGTCTGTCCGATAGACCAGCAGACAGACAGGAAGGAAGGCAGACATACAGACAGGAAGGCAGACAGACAGGAAGGCCGTCAGCCAGACAGATAGACAGACAGACAGGAAGGCAGACAGACATACAGACAGGAAGGTAGACAGACAGACAGACAGATAGACAGACAGACAGACAGACAGACAGACAGACAGGAAGGCAGAAAGACAGGAAGGCAGACAGACAGATCCCAAAACTTACATCTCACAACCTAAGCCTGGCTGCAGGTTGAAGTAGCCAGTTTCGCACTGTCCACAGTCTCTTCCTGTCACATGACTCAGGCAAACACAATTTCCTGTATGCGGGTGGCAGTCATTCAGGGAACCTGATGTCCCAGCCACATTACATGCACAAGCTGAGAAACAGAAATCCACAACCTTACAATGCAAAATACCCTAACATTTATGCCAACAAATTTTTTTTTTGTTGTTGAGTTTTTTGAGTTTAAAAAAAAAAAATCTCACCCACATGATGATAAATGTTGTATAGCTCATGCAGAAAATGTTTTTTAAGTTTACATTCTAATGAGGCATGCAACAAAGTAAGTTCTTGAAGAAGGATAGAATGCTTAATGTTGCTGAACATCTCAAAAATAATTCAATCTCAGTTTTGAAGTCTCAAAGCACCACTGATTTTAGTTCTATTGTTTTTATACTGTGCAAATTATATTTTAAGTTTTCTTTTTTACATTTGTACTATGCAGTATGTTTATTAAACCATTTTCCATTGGCTGGTTTCTGAATGTCACATTGCAGGTAATTTCATATTACACTGTCCTAATGGGGACAATGTAGGCAAAAGCTCTTGATACACATTAATACTTCCTGTAGTGACTATACACACCCGAAATCAACGTTCAAATGTCTTCATTGTGTGCCACATTTATGTTTTAAATGACACTCACGTTTGCACTTTCTCTCTGGATTGAGTTCATTGGCCAAAGCGTTGCCGTAGTAACCTGATCTGCATTTTTCACAATGGTCCCCAGTTGTATGTCCCAGGCATTTCAGACAGCGTCCAGTCATGTGATCACACACGCCCACAGCGTTGGGATCCACGTTCCCATTACACTCGCACATCACACACGGTTGCACTGTGGCACCCCAGCCCAGAGGGTTGCCATAGAAACCATCTTCACACAATTCACACCGTACACCTGGTAATCCATTAAAATGCATTAACAGAATTTAAATACTATTTATTGCTGCTCTTTGTGTCTGTGCTTTAGATACAATCATCTGATAAATGACTAAGTGTACATTTATTTATAGTGAGTGCATAATGTACTTTAACTACTAATGTATTTACTTAATAATGCTGAACTGAGTATTTGTGTGTCAGAATTATGCAAACAGCACTACCACTGACCCCTTTGGCCTGTCGGACAGTTGGTACAAACCACGTCCCCCGTCTCTGGCACCTGGGCGCAGGTGGTGCGATCTGGACAAGGACAAGGTAAGCAGTCGCCTGAGCTGCCAGTCAGTGCATTGTCATAGTAACCATCTTCACAACGCTCACAATAACGGCCGGTGGTGAAGTCTGTGCAGTCACACACGCCTGCAATAAAATACACACAAAGAGAGCAAATACAACAAAAATATGATCCTCTTTTGATTAGAAGCGCATATATGCAATCATCAGATTCACTGAGCCTCGCACACGAACACACTGAAACGGCATAAATACAGTATGAGCTTCTACAAAAGCAAACAAACTCAAGCAGCTTTCTTGTTTACTGCAGAAACACCAGGGTGTGAGCATCACGTATCATTTTATCGGCTCAGGCAAGAAGTTCAACGCTGTCATGTAAGCACAAAAACAAGCCAGAATATGCCATTGGGCAAAACGCTGGGCTCCATTTGGATTCTGCCCACATGCCCTGACAGTTTTTACAGAGATACACAAGTGGAGATTTACTAAGCACACAGATTATATAAATAATACAAATGAATAAATATAAAATATCATAATGTTTACACATAATAAAGACTACACATTAGAAAACAGTATTACAAACAATGTATACAAATATACATACTTTTTGTATAATTTTATCATAATTTATCATTAAAAATAAAAATAAGATAAATACATATAATTATATTACAAACCATTTAGATTTTTTTTTAAATGTACACCCCTTGAATGTTAAGGGGGGAAAAACAGTGCACTACCCATCGAAAACAGCAGATGGCAATATACCATTACATATAAAGTGTGTGTGTGTGTGTGTGTGTGCGTGTGTGTGTGTGTGTGTGTGTGTGTGTGTGTGTGTGTGTGAGAGAGAGAGAGAGAGAGAGAGTAAGAGAGAGAGAGAGATGTGACCAGTCGGTAACTATGCAGCGTGACTGTATTTGCTCTAAAACCCCATTACTGAAGCTATTGAAGACTGTCCAAATATATCTTCAAAAGCTTATTGATTATGTAGGATTCAGTGGTAAGAACTCAATTCAAATCATTTATTCTTTTTACCAATAAGAAAATAACGTTCTAACAAAATCTCCAGATACATGTCCTTCTATCTATCAAATTATTGGGCAAAGGTGCTATAGAATCCTGACCTTCGACTTGTATACTACATAAGTATATTCATAGTTGAAAGAACCTCATTCCTGACCTGTGCGTGTATGAAATATGTAGAGGATATGAGATGAAAAGTAAAGCAGCTTTAGGAAGCACAGGAATACAGAAAGTGACACTTTTAACATGCATTCCAGGGAAAACCTATAAAACTACTGAATTGAATATCAGCCCTAATGCTGGAGTTCCCTATTGAGACAGTTCAGAGACAAATCACCAGCATAACAAAAACATAAATAAATAAATGATAAAAAGCTAGTGTTAAAGAAGTCATGTCCTTAAAGCAATCAATCTATGCAAAAGATGCCTTCAGAAACAAGCTAATAAACCATCTGAATGTCAAAATCATTTTGAGTAAAAACTAGACTATTCTGTGCAGTATAAGCTGATGGTGTAAAACACCTCGGTCTGTCTGTTGGCGAAGTCGTGTGGAGATACTGGCACTCTGTGTGATGGCTAATTTACACCCATCAATCAGGAAATCACATCATTAACATTTAAGGACAAAGACTTCAGACTCCTGCTGTCCCTCAAATCACTAAATGCCAGAGAGAATATGCAAGGTTAACACTAATATATTTAATAAGGTTTCATTGAGAGAGATAGCTGGGTGCCTTAGAGCAAAGAGAGAAAGAGGTAGAAATAACACAACTTTATGCATTACAATATTGCGTTACTCTCTAAAAATGTCACTAATTCTGTTACTTTTGTGTTATTTTTTCTTATCTGGGCTGGGCTTGATTGCTTTTTTAATAACAAAAAACAAAAGTTCTATTTTTGGCAAATGTAAAGGCCCTTTCACACCAAAAGTGAAATGATTAAGTCTCAGGCTGAAGGAAATGCAAATTCATGCCTGTACAGTAGTGGGCGCAGCATAAACAAACCTTTCAGCTGTTCTGCCGTTCTGGATCATAGAAGAATAGGACACGTGAGAAGAAAGTTTAACACTCATACTTCAGCAATTAAAACAACGACAACAACAACAAGTGCTCTGGAATCACAGATTCTACGTCTTGGAAGTATGACCAAAATAAGAATTTTCACCGGATAACATGTCTGCCACTTTTATCCTGACCAACTGAGAAAAAAAAACATCACAATAAATCACGCTACCAACGATGATTACATTTAACGATCGCTTAGCTCATATCACATCAAACCATGCAAATTATTATTATTGTTATACTTTGTTTTCAAATTGTTAAATGTTAACAACATCAGCATTGCGTGACTACGTGTATTTAGTGTGACCTTTAGTAGACCTTTCGGATTACAATCCGCTATCAAAATGATAAATTTAATTATTCCAGCTGCTGTGAGAAAAGGCTATAAATGATCCACCACCTGCAGCATCCTCACATGTGATATAGTCTACCCGGGACTCCTTTATGTATACAGACGTGACGTAATGATACAAAGACGAACGACGCCATGCTTAAATTTCCCGCAGAAAGCTACCAGTAACACTCAAATTATAACACATTATTACAAGCTTACCGTTGTGAATCAGGCTAAGGTAAGGTGATAGTTTTGAATCTGGCTGGTTATGTACTTGCGCAAAAATTTATTTTGGATAATTTTCAACCAAAAAAAGTTATGGACTGCAGCTTTAATGTAAGATTAAATACATAAAGTATATTTGTATTATTTAAAATATTGAATTATTGTTTTGCATTTCACTGTTTTTATTCATTTTGAAGAATAGCCTATTGAATCTGTTTTTGTACAATTGAGATGAGTAAATGCATGCTCACATTTAGTCTAGAGCTATGTTAACAATGAGTGTGTTTACATGCACCCTCATAATACAATTATAATGGGATTTTGGCAATATTATGATTAAACTTTACCTCATGTAAATGCAATACTGCAAGCAAACTAATGTGATTAAACTCATATTCGTACACTAAGGTGATAATTAAAAATAGTGTGTATATTTTCTTAAGAAAATTGTGGTTCAGTGTTGTATAGAAAATATTGAGAACATTTCACTAATAAAATCAAGAGATACATTTTCCTAATTTTTTAAAGAAAATGTAAACAATTTTGAGGCTTGAACTGAGGAACCGATTAAGCTGATAAAATTAAAGGAAAAAAGGCTACCTATTTATTTTAAGAGAATTAGCTCTATTGTGCAGTTTTATTTAGACACAACATTGTTAGTTTTCAGCATGCTTTGCATATGGCTGGAAACAGAGAGTTAATATTGAAATTAAGTGTTCCCTTTCGTTCAGTCACAGTGATTGACGAAATGGGGGTTTAGCTTAGAAGCCTATCATCTTCGAGATCTTAGAAAACGGCCAATGGCGATGCAATGCCATGGGCAAGCGGAATTTGCATAGCGTAACTCCGCCCCACCTCGTGGGTATACACTCACCTAAAGGATTATTAGGAACACCATACTAATACTGTGTTTGACCTCCTTTCGCCTTCAGAACTGCCTTAATTCTACGTGGCATTGATTCAACAAGGTGCTGAAAGCATTCTTTAGAAATGTTGGCCCATATTGATAGGATAGCATCTTGCAGTTGATGGAGATTTGTGGTATGCACATCCAGGGCACGAAGCTCCCGTTCCACCACATCCCAAAGATGCTCTATTGGGTTGAGATCTGGTGACTGTGGGGGCCATTTTAGTACAGTGAACTCATTGTCATGTTCAAGAAACCAATTTGAAATGATTCGAGCTTTGTGACATGGTGCATTATCCTGCTGGAAGTAGCCATCAGAGGATGGGTACATGGTGGTCATAAAGGGATGGACATGGTCAGAAACAATGCTCAGGTAGGCCGTGGCATTTAAACGATGCCCAATTGGCACTAAGGGGCCTAAAGTGTGCCAAGAAAACATCCCGCACACCATTACACCACCACCACCAGCCTGCACAGTGGTAACAAGGCATGATGGATCCATGTTCTCATTCTGTTTACGCCAAATTCTGACTCTACCATCTGAATGTCTCAACAGAAATCGAGACTCATCAGACCAGGCAACATTTTTCCAGTCTTCAACTGTCCAATTTTGGTGAGCTTGTGCAAATTGTAGCCTCTTTTTCCTATTTGTAGTGGAGATGAGTGGTACCCGGTGGGGTCTTCTGCTGTTGTAGCCCATCCGCCTCAAGGCTGTGCGTGTTGTGGCTTCACAAATGCTTTGCTGCATACCTCGGTTGTAACGAGTGGTTATTTCAGTCAAAGTTGCTCTTCTATCAGCTTGAATCAGTCGGCCCATTCTCCTCTGACCTCTAGCATCAACAAGGCATTTTCGCCCACAGGACTGCCGCATACTGGATATTTTTCCCTTTTCACACCATTCTTTGTAAACTCTAGAAATGGTTGTGCGTGAAAATCCCAATAACTGAGCAGATTGTGAAATACTCAGACCGGCCCGTCTGGCACCAACAACCATGCCACGCTCAAAATTGCTTAAATCACCTTTCTTTCCCATTCTGACATTCCGTTTGGAGTTCAGGAGATTGTCTTGACCAGGACCACACCCCTAAATGCTTGGAAGCAACTGCCATGTGATTGGTTGAATAGATAATTGCATTAATGAGAAATTGAACGGGTGTTCCTAATAATCCTTTAGGTGAGTGTATAAGGAAGTATGCTGGCAATGTCGCATTATGTTTCTGCTTCGGAGCCAAGAGTATCTCTTCACTCCTCAAGCCTGATACTGAGTTCGTCAGCTTCTTCGAGACGAGCAACTCTCCAGTCAGTGTTGCTGTTACGGTGCGTTCCAGCGATCACACATTGCTTGCCTGCTGATTTGTGCAGTGGTCTGCATCCAGCTGGTGTGTGTTTCCCTGGGCGCTTCAGCACTACTGCGGAGTTTCCTCTCACAAAAGAGCTTGTACACGGCGCATCTTTTGTCTCGCCGTGCACTTCTGGGTGCGGCCGGTCTTTGCTGCCCTCTGATGGGCACAATCACTGCCTAACGTGTTTGGGCTTACAGCACGCTCAGGCAGCATTTGTGGATGCGTCATGTTCCCTCTGCCATACCCCAGTCTATCGTCTCCACGAGAGGCGATACTTTGGCTGGTGGCCAGGGTGACCTGAGGGTAACGGTGTGGAACAAAGCCCCGACGCTAGTTCCTCGGGCCACACCCCCCTCTAGCCCTCCACTCTGTCCTGAGCGCTCGCGGCTGGACGATTGGTTTTTGGGGCGCCACGCCCTGACACCCGTCAGGCCCCGCCCCCAATTCCTTTCTTCCCCGAGGTGCATGAGGAGGTCACGCAGTCCTGGAAGTCCCCGTTGTCTTCCAGCGACCGTTCGGCGGCCTCCTCTGCCTTCTTTGCCCTCGATGGGGCCGCGGCTAAAGGGTACACTGGACGCTTTGTTGCGATGCAACTGTGTCCGCAGAGTGCTTCAACATGGCGCGGCGACCCTAAGCACCCCTCCAAAGCCTGTACATTCACATTAACCTTGGTGTCGAAGAACTACAGAGCTGCGGGGCAAGCCGCCGCCTCTTTGCATGCCGTGGCCATCCTCCAGGTCTACCAGGCCCGGATGCTCAGGGACCAGCACGAGGGTAGAGCTGACCCAGGGCTTAGAGATGAGCTGCGTGCCGCCACCGACCTCACCCTCCGGGCAATGAAGGTGACCCACGCTCCCTGGGCCAGGTGATGTCCACAGCAGTGGTCCAGGAGAGACACCTTTGGCTCAACCTGGCTGATATGCGGGACGCCGAGCAGACTCGTTTCCTCCATGCTCCCATATCCCAGGATGGGCTTTTCGGCGGCGCAGTTGAGAACTTCGCCCAACACTTCTCAGCTGCCCAGAAGCAGACTGAGGACATTAAACATATACTGCCCTGGCGGCCAGCTGCTGCCTCCACCCCACCGCCGGCACAGTTGCCTCAGCCTACTGCCCCGGCCCCAGCAGCAGCCTTCACCTGGGCCACGCCGTGGAGGACACCGCAGGAAGGCGCCCCAGTCCACTCCAGCCCGCAGCTTGCCAAGCGCCAGGCTAAGCGGAGCTCCTGATGCGGACAGCTCAGGGATGGGCAATTCTTTCCTTTTCGAATGCGTTCGTCCAGCAGATTGGTTTGCAGCGATCGACCTGAAGGACGCATACCTCTATGTCTCCATCCTTCCTCGACACAGACCGTTCCTGCGGTTTGCTTTCGAGGGGCGGGCATATCAGTACACGGTTCTTGTGCCACTCAGGCAACACGGGGTTCGCATCCTGAACTATCTCGACGACTGGCTGATTCTGAGTCACTCTTGAAAGCAGGTGTGCAAATACAGAGATCTGGTGCTCCGGCACTTCGCCCGTCTGGGCCTTTGGGTCAACTGGGAAAAGAGCAAACTCTCCCCCGTGCAGAGGATCTCTTTTCTCGGTATGGAAATCGACTCGGTCGCCATGTACGCACAGCTTACGAGCGCGCGCATGCAGTCACTGCTGACTTGCCTCCATCTGATTGAGAGCAAGTGTGCGGTTCCACTTAAGTTATTTCAGAGGCTCCTGGGGCATATGGCATCTGCAGTCGCGGTCACGCCGCTCGGATTGCTTCATATGAGACCGTTTCAGCACTGGCTTCACGACCGGATCCCGAGATGGGCATGGCAGACAGGCACGCTCTGGGTCCCAGTGACTCTGGCCTGCCTACAGACCTTCACCCCGTGGTTGAACCTCAGTTTTCTACGGGCCCTTAGAACGAGTTTCCAGGCATATTGTTGTATCAACAGATGCCTCTGCCACAGGCTGGGGTGCCATGTGCAATGGACATGCCGCCGCAGGCTCCTGGTTACGTATGTAACCCTCGTTCTCTGAGGAGGGAACGGAGACGTTACGTCAGTGACTGACGAAATGGGGATCCAATCTAATCACGCCACTCGGCTGTCATCCAGTGCCCTGCGTAAGTGTGAGTTCCCTGTCGTAGACGTTACCATTGTGCAGGAGAGTAGGGCTTATGGTTAGGTTGTGATGTGAATAACTACATGTACTAATATTATAAAGCAGGTTGCTTTGTTCAATGAGCAATAACTTTGCTAATGCCAGTGCAGTGACAAGTTTGTTTCTACTTGTGCTGTGCTAGCAGCATACAGTCTATTAATTGTATAACGTAACTCAAAGTCAAATATAAACAGGTCATTTCCATTCACTCTAATTTATACCCTTTTTAAAGTCAACTTAAAAAAATAAAGCGTTTTAGTAGTCATGTAAAAAGCAATAACTAAATCAGATTACTATCATCTCAAAAATATTGCAAGAATTTGATGCTTTGTTTCCAGGCAAGACTTTTTTAATGGCTTCTTTACCAGCCTTCCCAAAAAGACCCTTAGACAGCTGCAGCTCATACAGAACGCGGCTGCTAGGATTCTGAGCAGAACCAGTAAATATGATCATATCACACCAGTCCTCAGGTCTTTACACTGGCTTCCAATTACATTTAGGATCGATTTTAAAGTATTCTTACTGGTACATAAATCACTAAATGGTCTAGGACCTCAATACATTGCAGATATGCTCATAGAATATAAACCTAACAGATCACTCAGATCATTAGGATCACATCAGCTAGAAATACCAAGGGTTCACACAAAGCAAGGAGAGTCTGCTTTTAGCTATTATGCCAGCCACAGCTGGAACCAGCTTCCAGAACAGATCAGATGTGCTCCAACAGTAGCCACTTTCAAAACCAGACTCAAAACACATCTGTTTAGCTATGCATTTACTGAATGAGCTCTGTGCTTTGTCCGAACTGTTTACACTTTATTTTGTTTCAATTTAACCTTGTTTTTATTTTTGGTTACAATTTTATTTATTTCTGAAGAAAAAAAGGGGAAGATAAACCATAGTGGTTGGGCTGGCTCTGTGGTAATGTAGGTTGGTTAAGAAGTTTCTGGAAAAGAAACTGAGATCACGTGGGTAAATGCAGCGCAGTTAAGAAGTTTCTGGAAGAGAAATTGAAACTGCGTGGGTAATTAATCGGTAGTAGCATGGTTAAGAAGTTTCTGGAAGAGAACTTGAGATCACGCAGCATGATTAAGAGGTTTCTGGAAAAGAAACTGAGATCACGTGGGTAAATGCAGCGCAGTTAAGAAGTTTCTGGAAGAGAAATTGAAACTGCATGGGTGATTAATCGGTAGTAGCGTGGACTGATATAGTCCAGCTCTGCCTGGCCGTTTTTAGGTAAAAGATCGAATCTGCTGGAGACGTCCGACAAATTATTTAGGTGTGCCGAAAGAACTCCACAGAGAAAGAGACAACCAGTATGGGGAAGTCCCAGAGCAAGTGCGGAAATTAATTAAATACAAGAGAAAAACAAATTATTATGAATTATTTTACGAGATGAAAAGTTTATATATGTATCATCTTTTACTCTTTTAATTCCTTTTTATATATGTTTTTTTAATTTTCTACTTTTATTTAGTGATTATTTTAATTCCCTTTTCTGTGTAAAGCACTTTGAATTACCATAGTGTATGAAATGTACTATATAAATAAACTTGCCTTGCCTAGGTGATTTTACATGATTTATTCAGGTAGATTGCATTAAAGAAACCAAGCCTTAAAAACTACTCAAAAAATTATGTGTAATATTGTTACCATAATTGTTTTAAGTAAATAGCACATAACATGTTTTACAGTGTAGTAACCATATTCACATTAAACTATGTGGTGTACGCCGATTTTAATCGTAATAAACAGACATGTAAACGCCTTAATCGCATTATTACCGCTCTGACCAAAGTGCACAAGTGCTCAAGACTTCATGAATGAATTCCGTGACGTTATTCTTAAGTTTTCTTAGCAATGGAGTGTGGTATAACCATACTTGTTAGCGAATAATCAGAACAATGAAAACTGCATGTAAACTGGAGTGAAGAGTTCTGCTTGTGTCATGTAAACTGCGATTAAGACCTTAATCTGATTGTTAGAAAAAAAAATGTTTTCGCATTAATGGTGCACATGTAAATGTAGTCAATGTTTACACGGTGCACACAATGCCTCTGCATCTTTACTAACAATTTCAGCATGAGGACAGAAGAGGTGTCAGTCAATAAATGGGAAAACAAAGTAAACTGGGTTACTTTTCTATTTTTTAAGAATATAACAAAGAATAATGCTAATGTGTTATATTTGTGAATAAAGTATATGAATTATATATACTGTATGCGCACGCACACACACCACAATCATGGAACACATACTGCCTTATAAGCCAGCGTGCCATCATTGTGATTTAAGAGATTTTGACTGCTGTTAATAGATCCAAATCAGAGACAGAGAAAGAAGCAAGAAGCAGAGAGGAACAGACAGATGGACTGAGAGATCAATAACGGGAACCATTGTGTGATAACTTCAATGAAAAGCACCTTAGTTCATAAGGAAGTCTGGAGTCTTTAAATAAAGACGGCAGAGGTGTCTGGGTTTTTGTTTTTTGTCTGATTTTATAAGCAGCTGGGTTCGGCCGTGTTCCTTTTCCTCTGTTTATTTGTTCTGCTAAATTAGATTTAGGAGGCATTTTATTTTCAGTCTTTGGGAGGTCTGGGAACACAGTGTGTGTGCGTAGACACGTGTCTGTGTCGGTCTGACCTGGAGGAAACAAAATTAACTCAAAGTCTTACTAAAAGAACCACTGCCCCATATATCACTTCACCAAGACAAACCAGAACTCTCCCAAAAATCAATACCACTCTCTTACACAACAAAACAGAGGACTCACAGCAACAACACAACACAATGCAAGCAAAATGTTTTTGTACACTGCTATATCTTGGACAAAAAGCACCAAAACAAGACAATTTTGGTCTTTTTATGAAGTCAAAAAACTTGGATTACAGTACACAACATGGACCACATTTATGATACTTTTATGGTGGTTTAGCATCCAGTCTCCATTTATTTTAATTGCATGGAAAAGATTTTGTGGTTTTTATGGTTTTATGGAAGAAAAATGTGAGGATGAGAAATGACACAATCTTTATTTTTGAGTGAACAAAATGAAAGATTTTCAAACACTAGATTCAAACTCATTAACCGAGACAAAATTACAGATTTTTTTTTCTTTTGTGACCAGATTTAAATTTCAGTTCATTGCCCCAGTCATGTTGCAATCCAAAGGCAACAGGTTGATGGGAAAATTTGGACCAGATTCATTCAAATCATAACTGAGAGCTTGAAGATGACGAATGACATTCCTGTCAGCATTGTAACTGTGATGAGAATGTGTGCAATATAGCTGAAATGATTAATCACATGACGTTTTTCAGCACAAAGAGCCAGTTACACCTGGTCACAAAGGTATAAAGAGAGAGACAGGAGGGAGAACGGGAAGGTGAGAAAGGTTACATTTAATTCTGTTTGAGTGTAAAATAAATGCTGGCTACCATCTGTCTGTCAGCCTCGGCGGATGTTAAAGTTGCCCTTATGGTAATATGAGACAGATGTGGCAGCTATTGACTGGCAGATGCACACACACACACAGACACACACATAGAGAAACAACCACTTCCCTGTGCACAGATCAAAAGCTGCTGGCTTGGAAGTTGCATTCATTTGCATTTTGAAACAAAAGTCTTCTTATTCCTTCAAACTGCTTCATGACTGACAGTGATATTAGTGATATCAGTTTAACATTCTCTCACAGGGAGTCCATATTTATTGGCTAATCAATCAAGATTAATCAGGTTAATATTACATGCTGTCCAACTAATGGTCACAAAAGAAGCCGGGTTCATTTTATATTCAAATCAGAAACCTTAATATTCACAGACTCATCTGTGCTATGCAAAACAGGATAATATCCATGGCCAGAGGTCTGCTGGGATTATCATATCAATGTCTTTATTTGAAATCTTGCATCTCTTCAGGCAAGTTTATTCCCAGCACCTGACATTTGTACCTCTCTTCTTTCTGAATTATTCACTGCTTTAGGGTGGCTAAATGTCAGCACCTCCACATGGGCCCTTCCTGACTCTTTGAGAGGGGTGAAAGAATGAGAGTAAAAATAAAGGCGTCCCTCCTTTTCCAAAAAAAGAGGCATGAAAAGGACCCATCCCTGCGGCTATCCTTTGGGAAAAGGGCGCTCTAGACCCCCGCTACCTGTCGGACTACATCAGTCATAACGCGGTCGAGCTCTTTAGAATATTCATTACAGTTGGGTCTACAATACATTAGAGCTAATTAGACTGTAGAATTTTCATTTATGAGGCTCCAGATGGTTAGCCAGATACTTTTTTGTTGCAACGGCATCAGATGGAATAAATCTTTGAAATTAATTAAGCAAAAAGATTTATTTAAGTGCATATTTATTTATGCTTTGTTTACCATTTACTGTTTTGTCTTAAGCAATCTTTCCCAGTATATAGACTACCATTCAAAAATTTGGGGTCAAAGTAAGATTTTTTTGTTGTTTTTTTTCAGCAAGAAAACATTAAATTGATCCAAAGTGTCAGTAAAGACATTTATAAGGTTACAAAAGATTCTATTTCAAGTAAATGCTGTTCTTCTTTCTATTAAAAGTTTTTTAACTCTATTCATTCAATCTTTCACTTTCTCTGAAAAACAGACTGCAGATTTTCCGACAAAGACAGCTGTCTTTTCCCACTACAGAATATCTTCCAGTTATTTTTCCTTGTCCTTTCATTATCTTTTTTTCACCTCCTTTATAACATCTGCTTCACTATAGGAACAATGATGACAGTAGGAACAGAGAGAGAGAAAAAAATCAGAATAGAACATACAGAAAAACAACCTTTTATATGAATGACTCACCCTTATAAAACACATTTTAAAAACCCATTTGAGCACTGGACATCATATAACACATGGATCTAAGAATACATTTAAGTCTGAGATGACCATTAAATTCTCTTTGTACAAGCTTGTGGGGCTGGATTTAATTAAGTAAATATTCAAACAAACATCCTATGCTAGGGAAAGTAGATGGATGTTATTTTTACGTGGTGTTTATGCCTTTATTTACTGATCTAAAAACGGACACACATCTACTTCGCAAAGGATGTGGAGAGAAAAAAAGTGAGAGCAAGAGAGAATAAAAAAGACACAATGGACCAGGGTGAGATATGAATGCTATCACACTCTCTGTGACTGTTCCAGATAAAATGTATATATACATTTATATGAAAACCCTATTCTCAGATAGCTCGCTCTATTCTTTCCCTCATTCTTCCTAGACAAATACAAGCCCTCTCAGCCTAATTTTATGGATGGGATCCCTTAAATTAACACAGTCAGGAAAAGCACTCGAGAAAGAGACCAGAAAATACGCACGCACACAAAATATATGTGCATCCGAAGGACATATGCTTGACTTCATTAGCCCTCCAGCGCAACACTGTGCCACAGTTCCATTTTTCCGCCACAAATATTAACATTTTCCAATCTGTTGTATTGCTCGCAGGAAAATAGAAATGACACAAACGGGCAGACTTTAAATAAATCACAATTATGAAGCACCACTGGATTCAGCCGGAAGAGGCAAGCTTCCCTCCTTTCTTATCTCTGACCAAACAAACAACACCTGTGCTGAGTGACAAGACTAATAACCAATTAACAGCCAATTACAATCGTATTACATTGCCATGAGAAACACCCTCTCGCTTGGAACTAATAAATCAAAGGGGCGTGGCCATTCAGCGCACTAACCATTCCTGAAGCGGAAATGAGATCGAATTAATGCTCATCAAAGAACTAACAAAACATAATTAGGCTTACGAATAGGAAATGAGATTAAAACACACTGAGTTTTTGGTGCAGAGAAAAATGAAGAGTGACGTATGCATATGCTAATGATAAGCATGCTGGTTTTCAGCGGGGACCTAGCGGGCCTAGTTCTATTTACGAACCTGGAAAATATTTAAACAGCTAAATGGCAATGAACAGCACCTGCTGTGACTTAGGCAAAATCTGCTTTGAAGTTAAACAGGTTTATAAATAAATAAAAGAGGGCTCCTCCTTTTCTCCTGGGAGGTGGAGATTTCCTGTGCATACATTCGTTCGATCTTTTGCCCCCCTTGATCTCCTATTGCTTTGATTCCCTCGTTCCTTCCTCCTTCCATGCCCTCCCCTTTTCTTGCATGCTTGCGAATCTCTCACTCTGGTTCATCCTTTTGCCTACCCCGAGTCGTAGATAAAGTCATGTCTGACATTAATTTGTAATGTTAAAGACTTGTACCAAACTAATCACACATTACGCTCATAATAAGAGCGATGGAGGTTTAATTTGCCGCATATTAAGAGAGTGAAATTACTCATCAGTGTGAAAGAAAGAGAGACAGACAGAGCGAGAAAAAGAAAGATGGGAGGACAAACGAATAAATCCTTGCCAGGAGTCGTCGCTGAAAGGAGACAGACACAAGTAAACACTCTTTGTTGTGCAATCGACATTACAATTAATTAGTCGGTGGCTGGCTCGCAGGTCTAATAGAGGGAAGAGTAGTGAGCGTGAACTCTATCTACCCTGTACAGAAAGACAGCCTGCCATTCTAGCTGCTAATAGGGTCATGGAAAGAACAAGTGGAGGAATGAGAAAAGTGAGAGAGGAACAAGGGGAAGCAGTAGAGAAAATGACAGGAACAAGAAGAGGATTGTGAGAGGAACATTTGAGTGATTGTGCTGGACGTATAAAAATGTATTTGGAAGGCTCTAGTCAGAGACAGTATAAGTAGACCACTTACATGAATGGGAGAAATTGCAGCAGTCAATATGGTGGCTGTAGGAATAGAAGTTCTATATTTTAGATAAAAGAGCAAATCATATTTTTGATAGAGGGACTGCCTGTTTTTTGTTTTATCTAGAAGAGGTAGGGGCTGTACTTGTACGTCTATTACACAACCATTCAAAAGTTTGAAGTTTGAAACACTAAAGACATTGTTTTTGAAAGAAATTTGTCCTTCTGCTCACCAAACGTAGCATTTAATTTATCGAAATACAATCAAAAACTCATTTAGTTTAAAATTGTTACTGTTTAAAATAAATGTGTTCTATTTTTACATATCCTTAAACTATATACACTATAATTCAAAAGTTTGAGGTCAGTAAGTTTTTGTTTGTTTGTTTGAAAATCAGAATCATTCTCATGTTTTGGTGATTGCTTAGTTATTTTTGACGTTTTAATCTGGCTTGTTCACTTGCCCCTTCAAAAAAATATTTATCTTCTTCAGCTCTTTACATTTTGCGTGCTAGTTAGCTCCCTGTCACGTGACAACGGAGCGCAGTTGCCTAAAGTCTGCTTTAAAGTTAAGAGTGTAACGATGTAGTTAAATTGGTTATTTCTAGAACGGTAGACCGGTCACAGTATCAGCTAACAGCGGGCACATACGGTGCAGTAACTAACAAACATTTTGTAGAGAAATGAAAACAGGTTGCACCTCAACATTATTTGCACTCGCACAAATGCTCCCAAATATTTCCACAGATTCAATTTCGGGTGCATATGCGACCAAAATGGTCGCAATTTCGTGCCTTGATATAGATATAAATATATATAGATAGATAGATAGTTAGAGAGAGAGAGAGAGAGAGAGAGAGAGAGAGAGAGCAGGGGCGTAGCCAGAACTTTTTTTCAGGGGTGGCCAGGTAAGACCCAGTGATTTTATTGGGGTGGCCAAAAAAATCCTGCTTCAGATCCAGAGAAAATGACTGTATATCCTGTGTGGAAAACCTTAAAAGGATATGGAATGAAACGTGCATAAAACGGATTTCATGTAACTGCATCTCAACAAACTGGTTAAACTGTATAATCGTTCCTAAGTAATGATTGCATTTTTGCCTGGCATAAATTCTCTTCCATATGAGTCTCCGTATAAACCGATCAAACGGCTTATCGTTTTCAGTAAACATCACAATTTTTTTTTTTTTAAATAGGGCTGTCAAGCGATTACATTTTTTTATTTAATTAATTACACAATGTGACGATTAATTAATCGCACATCAAATTTGGCTGAGAAATTACTCCCAAAAGATAATTTAAAGTCATTATTGTGTAAAGAATCAAATAGACATTACAAAAAGTAGCTTCAGAAATAAATATTTTGGGGTGAACTACACATTTAATGTTTGATTTAATTAATATGGAAATATGACATTATTTTTAATGAAATTATACTAAATAAGAAACTAAAACTGCCAGCAGGTGGCGATAAATGTCTAATTGAGTCATTCATTCATTCATTCATTCATTCATTCGATTTGTTCATTCAGGAGTGAAGTAAATGGTTCTCTTTATGAAAATATTAAATGTAAATGATTCCCTTTATGGTCGATTGAATCATTGGTTCACCAGATTCATTCAAAACGCGGATTCAGAAACGCCACTGTGTATTGCTCGGAGTCGGAGACGAACAGTTCTGCTTCGTCTTTATATTTTCGTTGGTGAGCTCAGGGGTACTGAATTCAAGACTGCCTGAAGGAGGTGGTCTGAGTTCAGTCCAACTTGCATTTGGACTGCGCCGCGATTCACGTAAATGTGAAAGCCACACAGTAGGGGTGTAACGATTCACTCGTTTTCTCGATGCATCGATTACAAATCCTGACGATGCAAATGCATCGATCTTGAAACATGTATTTTTGAATCGTGAATCATTGATTACGGTCGATAATCAATTTAAAATTAATCAAATTAATCGCGATTCGACAGCGATTCAGTGCTTTAAAATAAACATTAGATTATAGCTACTACATGCGTGAATTAATGGAGACGTTGCGCCGTCATCCGCGGCCTCACAGCTCTCCTTTACAGACACGCGCTGCACTCTTTATCACCTTTCACTGGATTGGGCTTTTTTATAAAGTAAAATACTGAAGTTTTACGGAAATGGGTCATACAGTACCTGAGCAGTTGAAGTAAAACCCTGCTTATTCAAGGATGCACATTTATTGCATGGACGGAGCAAACACATAATGTAAGTGTCTAAAATGCATACTGATGAATAATAAATGAAATTTAACTTTGTTTAACTGAATGTATGAAGGAAATAACTACAACATTGACAATACTGAAATAACAGCGCAGTTTATCTATCAATCAGATGCGCATTAAAGTTGCGCCCGATACTATAGCAACAGTCAGTGCATTTTCTTTCAGAATTATCAAAAAATGTTCCATATAAAGAGAACAAACAGGATTTTTTTTTTTTATTCTGTGAAGAAAAGTTAGTTTAGGATTATGCATGATATAATTAATGTGAATCGTCTCGAATCGAATCGTTCTGAATTGGCAAAAATCATTCTTGAATCAAATCGAAAACATATGAATTGTGAATCGAATCAATTCGCTGCCTACCCAAAGATTCACAGCCCTACCTCACAGCCTCGGGTGAGCAAGAATTTAATTTTATATGAATTTTAATTTAGGCTTTATCACACAGTGAGTTGTTGCCCTGCATCATATTCTTCATCAATCAACTGTATAAAATGTAAGATGACCTAAGTAGGTCTGGGGCAGGGCAAGTGCGTTAAATGCATTAATAATTTTAACACGTTAATTTTTTCCCGTAACTAACTAATCTAATTAACGTGTTAAATCGACAGCTAGTTTAAAAGGTTTTTTTAAGTTATTAAAAATGCAAGGGCGTTTTCATTTATATTTTCGTTGCAAAGTGCAAATGCCAATGGCTTTCTTTGTGCCATCACAGGATATGTGAGTAATGTAGGCTGTGTGAGTGAGCGTGTATAACCATGTATATATGTTATATTTTGTTTAAAAAAAAATCCATTCCACTGTGCTAATTTTCCATAAATGTTCTATGTAAACATGTGCTTGAAGAACATTTTTGACCTTATTTTTGACATTATGGTTGGCGTCTGAGAAAAATCAGCAGTTAAAGCCGTAAAAAAGCTTGCACAACAGGGGTGGCCAGAGGGGTGGCCAAGCTTCAATTAGGGGTGGCACTGGCCACCCATGGCCACCCAGTAGCTACGCCTCTGAAACAGAGAGCAATGATTGCAAAGCCCCATTTCCAGCAGTCATTACTCCAGTCTACTAAGAAAAGCTTGTGTTATATAATCCTTAAGAAATCATTCTAATGTGTTGATTTGGTATTCAAGAGTCTTTTCTTATTATTAGCACATTTGAAAATGGTTGTGCTGCTTAATGAACTGTGGAAACAGCAGAACCATGTCTTTTTCACTTGTTAAAGTAGTGAATACACATGCCTTTCTTGTAAGTCACTGTATATTTTCAAGTGAAATTTCGGTTTTATAAATGGCCCAACACAAACACATTTTCCCATGTCATTATATTGTTTTATATGTCTTTTGAGAGATGAAGGCTATTCTGTACACAAGAACAAAGCAACCATGAACTAACCAAGACAGGGAAAGAAGTGGACAGCCAACATGCACAACAAAGGAGAGAGTCTGTAGAGATCCCTGGTGCTTGAAGCCTCACTGAACAGCACACACTAACCACCAGCTTTATCTGCCACAGTCAAAAGAAGATGCTGCTAGCCTTTAGAAAGAGCTCAAAGATAAATTATTAGAAATGATCATCCTGGATGAATAAGTGCCAATTTCTTTAACAAAAAAAAAAAACAACAACAAAAAATGTGTTTCAAATTTCTGAATGTTAGTGTACTATCTACCAGCCATGGCTCGTCTGCAAAATATTCATCCAAAATATACCTCTATTTAAACTGAATCAATAATAAATTGTAAATGTTTTCAGCATTCTGAAAAAAATATTTTCAGATTTTCTGGACTATTTTAAGTCGTAAAGTGAGAAGGAAATAATAAAATTAAGTGTATGGCTTTGGCAGGCATGTATTATGATACTAAGCGGGGCAGAGTGCGCGAGTCCTCCCCAGCTCTATAGCGCCCCACAATTTTCTAGAGTAAATCTGTGGTGAAAATCCTGGGTGATTTCAGACTGTCCCGCTTATTTTCACGTTACCTTACGTAAACCTCGCTCCAGACCAAGACGATATCAATCCTCTTCAGCTATGTGTACTGTATATGTGACCTACCGTAAATATATCAAAAATGTATTAGTAGTAGTTATATGCATTGCTAAGGACTTCATTTGGACAACTTTACAGGCAATTTTCTCAATATTTAGATTTTTTTGAACCCACAGATCTCAGATTTTCAAATAGTTGCATTTTGACCAAATGTTGTCCTATCCTAACAAACCATAAATCAACGGAAAGCCTATTAATTCAGCCATTTGAAATGCTTTCAAAGAATTGACCTTTATGACTGGCTTTGTGGTCCAGGGTCACAATTAGCCTGCATCAGGTCAGTAACTAGTTAGCATGTCTGTTCTTCGTATCAAATTAATGACATTTTAAGGTGCTAAATGTGAATAGCTCTGTTTTGTTTGTTTTGTTTGTTCTGTGAATAGAAATGACTTTCTTTTCCTTGGTGGAATTCCTCCACACATTGTAACATTCTAAAACAACATTCAGATGCAATAAATACTACATTAAGGCAATATGATAGCATTCTATGTGTGCCTGTCAATCAACATTAGTCATTAGACGTTAGACCTCTGCTGAAAAAAATGTCTGCATGTGTTCAGCGATTAGAATACAAAATGTTTTTCATAAACTACCGCTAAAACGCTACCTAAATTTACAGTCAGGAGCCGCTACTGGTATCTAGAATATATCTGCTCAGAGGCAATACCAAGATGGCTGCCACAACCAACTTGGCTTCAAAGAACATTGCTATGGTGGGGAAAAACTATAAGATGTATCATTGGAAGACATCTCATGCATTAAAGCTGTGTACAGACTGCATGCTAATAAAAAAACACACTCCCAACCTGTCTCAGGATGGCAGGTCCCATGTTGATTGCAGTTGCAAGGTATACATGGGGAGAAGGGTCCACCATTAGCGGTCTCTCTGGTGAATCCAGGAGCGCAGAGTTCACAGAACAGCCCAGTGAATCCTATGGGACAAGTACACACCTCCACCCACGGAGCATGTGGAACCACATCAGGATGGTATGTTGTCTGGACTGCAGATTCAAGGGTTACCCTGGAGAGTTGAGAGGTATCTGTAAACAAGAAAAAAATATATAATTATATATATATATATACACTCACCTAAAGGATTATTAGGAACACCATACTAATACTGTGTTTGACCCCCTTTCGCCTTCAGAACTGCCTTAATTCTACATGGCATTGATTCAACAAGGTGCTGAATACATTCTTTAGAAATGTTGGCCCATATTGATAGGATAGCATCTTGCAGTTGATGGAGATTTGTGGGATGCACATCCAGGGCACGAAGCTCCCGTTCCACCACATCCCAAAGATGCTCTATTGGGTTGAGATCTGGTGACTGTGGGGGCCATTTTAGTACAGTGAACTCATTGTCATGTTTAAGAAACCAATTTGAAATGATTCGAGCTTTGTGACATGGTGCATTATCCTGCTGGAAGTAGCCATCAGAGCATGGGTACATGGTGGTCATAAAGGGATGGACATGGTCAGAAACAATGCTCAGGTAGGCCGTGGCATTTAAACGATGCCCAATTGGCACTAAGGGGCCTAAGGTGTGCCAAGACAACATCCCCCACACCATTACACCACCACCACCAGCCTGCACAGTGGTAACAAGGCATGATGGATCCATGTTCTCATTCTGTTTACGCCAAATTCTGACTCTACCATCTGAATGTCTCAACAGAAATCGAGACTCATCAGACCAGGCAACATTTTTCCAGTCTTCAACTGTCCAATTTTGGTGAGCTCGTGCAAATTGTAGCCTCTTTTTCCTATTTGTAGTGGAGATGAGTGGTACCCGGTGGGGTCTTCTGCTGTTGTAGCCCATCCGCCTCAAGGTTGTGTGTGTTCACAAATGCAACAAGGCATTTTCGCCCACAGGACTGCCGCATACTGGATGTTTTTCCCTTTTCACACCATTCTTTGTAAACTCTAGAAATGGTTGTGCGTGAAAATCCTAGTAACTGAGCAGATTGTGAAATACTCAGACCGGCCGGTCTGGCACCAACAACCATGCCACGCTCAAAATTGCTTAAATCACCTTTCTTTCCCATTCTGACATTCAGTTTGGAGTTCAGGAGATTGTCTTGACCAGGACCACACCCCTAAATGCATTGAAGCAACTGCCATGTGATTGGTTGATTAGATAATTGCATTAATGAGAAATTGAACAGGTGTTCCTAATAATCCTTTAGGTGAGTGTATATATATATATATATATATATATATATTACCTACTTATAGATTACAAAATAAATAGATAAATAAATACACTAAGACTCCCATTCAAAAGTTTGGCGTCATAAAGATTTTTGTAAAGTAATTTTTTCAGCAAGGACTTGATCAAGGAATTGATCAAAAGTGACAGTATTTTTATTTTTTTTTGCATTGGAACAAATAAAATTCAAACAAATGTTCTTTTGAACTTTCTGTTCATTAAGATTCCAGAAGAAATGTGGAAGAGTTGTTTTTTTTCTCTCTCTTTGAAGGAAAAGAATGTTTTAGCCGTTCTGATGGATTTGGGGAGAGCACTCCACCATGGAGCTACAATGAATGTGAAATCACGGTGACCCGTCCACTTATAATTGCCCTCACGATGTAGCTTGCATAGCCTGCCTGCTAAAGCTCCCCTCTGCCTCTCTCTCACCTTTGCTTACACACAGACAGACATCAGGAGCACTGGGTGCAAGCAGATAGAATCTTTGATCACCGTATGAATAAATGAACAAGGAATGAATTAATCAATAAGGGCTGAGTGGGGAGAGGTGGAACATGGTGAAGGTGAGTGGGTCTTTGTTTCTCTCAGGGATCCATACCACCTAATAAATAGTGATAGAGGGAGGCTGTACACAGATCAAGTTTCTCTCACCTCAACACTCTTTCTCCAGGGTCTCGGAATCCAATCGTCTCAACTTTCATATCAGGACATGGCCAGGAAGACCAATGTTTATGTGTGCTTTTGAGAGATACCGGTAGTTGCATGTGTGTTTTCATTTACATAAACTGATTATCATGTGTACATTGTAGAAGAAAGGGAGAACAGTACAAATAAATGTTTTATTGTGTCTGTTTGACTTTTTTACGGGATATTTATTTATTTATTAAATATATAGAAGTCAAAAATGTAGGCACTATATTGATATTTAGAATTATATTTAATAAACAATAATAAGTGGCATGTGGAACAAACTGTAGAAGTGTTATATTGAATTTATGCATTTTTAATATATTTATTTTGAACAAAAACAATAACTATTATTATTTATGTTAAGTGCCTTGAGAAGCTAACTGTAGATTCTCTATATGAAACAGTTATTTATTTTTAATAAGAACAATATTATTTTTATTATTAATAATAATAAGAAGAAGAAAAATAATGTTGTGAATGGTGAAATTGTCTTGGCACCTCTCTTAACCCTTGAAAACTAACTAAAAATAAAAATAATAAATGTCAAACCACAAACTTATGCAACACTGAAGCACAATCATTACACAGGATCAATGTAAAATGCAATACACTCATGACATTGCTTTTCATTAGCCACTGTTGTAAATTTTCCAGAATGAAAAGCAAAACAGTTATTACACCTATAACTCACACAGCTATACTGTGTATTCCACTGTGACACTTTCTACTTGGGAAGATGATTAGATGCACATCTCTCAGTGATGCCTTTTTTCAGCCTTTGTCACAATGTAATTCCATCACTAAACAATCACAGGCCAGGAAAGAATGGGGCGTGACCAAAGTTAAAGGCTCCTCTAGACTTCTAATCAATCACTGATTACAGTACATACTAACAAGTTTAAAATGCTTGTTCCTTTTGCTGTTTTAAACCAATTTTTCTTGTGCACACATATATAAACAATGACTTACAGTTCTGGCCCCCTGCATTGCTGATGTGTAGAGCAGTTAGATTGTAAAGCATTCGGAGAAACTCAAACGGGGCTACAGATGGATTTACGTCCTTTTCTGTTAACCTGGAAACCAGTAAGCAGAAACATAATAGTTAGAAATGTGACTGTGCCTGCTATAATAACTATTATAGTGTTTTTCTAGAAACACTGTTCCTTAGACTTTATTTTACGTAAAACCGAGGCTCTTCATTAAGGAACACTGGGTCTAGTCAATTTAAGTCAACGCACTAAGGAATGTCTCTGTATGAATGAATCATGGGAAAATATATACATTTGCCACTCTGGTAGGAAAGTAACAATAAATGCTAAAGTAAAAAGCTACCACGAACAAAAAACCTCCAGGATAGCAGAAAACACTTCCAAGTAAAAGAGTCATGCTGAAACACACAAACATAATTGTTTTTGAATGTTTATTCATGTTATTCACACAATTACAAGTATAAAAAAATACTTGATAATAAGCCATGTGGTCTCAATGGACAAATGTTTCAGTCTGCCATTGAAAACTGAAAATACCTTTCTCAGAAAATACAAAAGAGCACCTATTTTAAGCAATCCAAACATATTTTTTTCTTATAGCATAGTCCTGTTTCTACCTGGTATTAAGATGCTTTTTTTGGTGATAAGTTCACAAGTTGTCAGCGCTATAATGGAAATGGTGGAAAATGCAGGGGCGATTCTAGACCACGGTAACTGGAGGGGCCAGGCAGGGGTCACTTGTGCTTTTAGGGGTCACACGTTAGCATTTATCTTAAATGTAGTTAAATAGGTAGTTCACCTAAAAATGAAAATTTGATCACCGTTTACTCACCCCCATGTAGTTCCAAATATAACTTTCTTATATTGAACATAGAAGAAGCACTGAAATGGTTTGGTACATTCTAACTAATACAGGTTTTTGGAACAACATGAGGGTGAGTTACATTCTTAGGTGTTTTTATTTTCTTTTTGGGTGAACTAACCTATGAACTTTAACCTATTTTCCAGATTACTGAAAGTAATTTTTATTTGGCCGTATACTGTATCACTCTGCAATCTCTACACGTAAAGTAAAATGATTTCAAGTTCATTTATTTATTTGACAAGTAATCTTGTATTGTATTGTGATAATGAGCAGTGATGACATAACACACTTTTAATATCTAGGCACTTTTCTGCACTATATTACACAAAACAAATTGATAATAAAAATTAAAAAAAAAAAATATTTCTCACTATACGTGAACATGACTGAAATTAAATATTTTCTTTTACCTGAATCTTTTCTCGGGTATCTCTGTGGTGAAACACTGTCTCTGTTATGGTCGCTCATGAACAGTTCTTTCATTGCGTTGGTCATAATTTATCTTTGGCTGCATTATAATGACTTCTTAATTTGGAATATGATTGCATATGTGGACGTGTTCTGAGAAATTAGCCATTTGAAAAATTATATTTTAACTACCAGTAGGTTTAAATGAACAAAATGACTGAACGGAATTCAAAGTCATCAAGTCAGTAAAATTAATCTACAATATCATTGCTGCGTATGGGTGAAGTTACATACAACACAACGTGTATAAAGAGAGCTTATTTTATATATAATCAAGTGCGTAGCAACCATTATAGCCCACGTTTTACAACTATTTGAGCGAACGCAGACAGAGTGACGAATCATTCATAAACAGACATCACTACTTGCACGCCACAGCGCGAAGCCTCCTCATGCGGTTTTCCTTCTCTGCATTGGTTATTGGTTATGACACAATAATTTACTCTTTTTATCACATACCGCCAAAGCAAAAACTGCACATTGCGATACGATTCCCCCCCTAGAACCGCCCCTGAAAACGGTGTAGTAATTGCTGTAATATCCAGCTTTTAGCAGTGCTGCAAGAAGAAATTATAATTCTTACACTTTCATGGGAACAACCACAATATATTTATAACCATGAATCTCAGTTCTGTGATAAATCTAGTATTGTATAATCATTTTGTGCCTGAAATTACTGCTAAAACTTGAAAACATTTCAGTTTGAATACTAATAATCTGGCCTCATGTGAGTGAATAGTGGGGAATAACACACACGCACATGCACACACACACACACACACACCTGAGAGTGAAGGTGCTGATAGGTGTCTTCTCCAGTGAGGAATAATGATCCTGTTTAGAGTACAAATCAGCAGAAACCAATATTCCAGAGCCCTCCAGCATCACGGTCACACTTCTGGGCAAGAGTTCCTCCAGCTCAGCCGTAAATGACATGCTAAGGGTTCGTCCATAACTTAGCAACATGTTCCCCAGATATTTATCTGCAACATAAAGATAAAACATTTAACAATTCCCATGTATATTCTGATTTGTATATGACCATGGTGTGATTAAGCAAACATGAGTGTAAGATCTATCTGGTAGCAACAGCTGGGCTGTGAATTGTGTTAAGTGGTTTGCTCAAGGGCAGCGCAGAATTTTCTGGAACACAAACTCACAACCTGCAGATTACCAGCACATTACACCAGCTACTGAGCTGCAATGACCCGATTACCAAAGATAAACACTAGCACAATGAAATTGTGTGTGACCGTGACAGATAACAACTGTAAAAAATATAATACGAGGGCAAAATGTTCTGTTCACAGAAGAAAGTGGATTTTTCTGGTTTGGAGAAAGAAGTTCGGATCTCACTGATCTCATTGTGTCTGTACATCTCTATATGCAAGAGAGTATAAGAGGACGATCGTATTTGCCACTCATATCCTCCTGCCTCATTAAAGAGCTTTAACAAGACTTCAAAGAACACCATGCTGAGCTATGTATATATATATATATATATATATATATATATAAACACAGAGAGAGAAATGACGACATGTCTGCTTTTATTAACCTACTGTTATAGGCCTAAATCAAAAACTTTTGAAAGTCATTGTCATCTCCATTGAATAAGTATGTATTCTAAAATAAGCCAGAGTGGATGTTAAGTACCATTAGCTCTATCACACTGCTTTTGCTACAGAAGTATTTACAATACCGGTGGAGAATGCAGCAGTATGTGTTATTAAATCTCATTTCATTGTGTTCTTGTAATATGTTTATGTACAGATACTGTGTAGTGCAGGGGTCGGCAAGTATGTTTGGCATCGGGCAAAAAAAAAAAAAAAAACACCACTAGATGGCGGGCCAGAATATACTAGAATTGCCTGACATACTGTTACATTGTCTTTTGTAACTGGTAGTGAGCTGTTAAAAAATGTGATAAATTAATAAAGCAGTAGTGACACGTAACCTTAAGTATCTTCATTCACCAACTTGCAACAACCGCCTTGCTAAAAAACATATGTGGGAGATGGGTGTGAAATGGATAAAAATAACTAAAAAAATAAAAGAGGACTTGAATAAGCCCATTAATGGCATGTTTGAGTCATGCTCTTAACGAACTATGTTTTATTTCCTCTTTCCATATTGTGAATAATAAATGAGTATTTTAATTTGCTTGTTACACAATGGAGACTAACTTATTGTAATAATTATTTTACATAGCCTACTTTTACACTCAGAATTATTCCTTGGCATCCTCACGTACTAAACTGCATTTTTTAAATTGTTTGTGTGCTGGAGGTACGTGATTACATCACGTGCAGAGTGACGTTAACATTTACGCTAGCCGGTGAGAGAAAATCGCGTCAAAGAGTCTAAAGAGGAAAGTCAACAGTGAAAATAGGACATACAAAGAAGAATGGAAGAATAACGTTATGCGTTCAGCCTACCTGGTTTTGTGAATTCAAAGCCGATGTGTCTTATCTGCAACGAAGGTGTCGCTGTTTGTAAAGAATATAATATCAGACGGCATCACGAGACGAAGCATGGCACCTTTTTGTTGCTGGTTGTCTTGTCAATATTTTTGATAAAAAGGAAGCTGGATTTGGTTTGTTATTGTTCACGTGTTGGTGCTGAGGCCCCGCGTTATAAGCAAACGTTTCAATGGTTCACTGTTCGTTTTATCATACCACACATTTCATGACAGCTATTTTAGAGGCGTGTCTAACGATCCATTCCACAGACTCTTTTGAATGTCTTAATTCTTTTTTACTTTTTTTGAAAGCAAAATCCTTAAAGACAAACTTATTGTGAGTAACTGTTGTTGTTGTAATCTCTCTGGAACGCAGCGCCCACTCCAAGCGGTGCTCGAACACAGGTTTTCTCGCATGGGAGTCTGACGCGCTACCAATAAGGGTAAAGGCTGCAACTTCTAGTGTAACCCACTAGAGCGTCTCTTGACATGAGGGGAGTTTGCCTGCACAGCTCTCACTAGCTGGCCTCCGTTACACTATCATGACAGGTATATTTCAGAACCAGCCGCTATCAAAATAATCTGGCTGCGGGCGCGGGCCAGATATTATTGCTGGCGGTCCAATTTTGGTTGCCGACCACTGGTGTAGTGGATTTATCTGTTTTCTGAGGTTACTTTTTATGTTTGTGCAAACAGTAGGCCTAGCTTTATGTAAAAAAAATGCAAATCCTTTTTTTCAGTGCATTGCAAATTAATTTGGATGACTTAACAGTAGTTTTCAGGAAGAGACATTGAATAAAGTAATCAAATGTAAAATAACTGTATAAATTAAATGCCACAGACGTGCGCAGTATAAATAAGGGGTGAGGCTGTGATCCCTAAATTCACTTGAAGAAAAAAAAAAAAAAAAACGTGTTGAAGCGTGTCTAAAACCTAAACTTAAAAAAAAAAACCTGTCTCAGACCCTGCGTTCAGCACCATACCTTTACATTTTGGCCAGCTGTGTTTGAACGGAAGCACACGTCCTTGAACAGCTCTTTACTTATTCTGTGCTGTCAATTAGTAAAGGCCCTGATATACTCACGTTATACTGTTAGCGAACATTCTGACACCGCATTTAGATGAATATGTTATGTTAATATTAGTATTAAACATGAAAAAAAAAACAGTATTAGTGTCTCTTTCAATTAGAATTACAACTACATTTTCTACTACAAAGCAGCTCTCCAGGATAAATAGGTTAGAAGTATTGAGAGCCAAAGCAAGGGAAGGGTTGACATCATTGAACCACTATCATAGCACAGCAACTATCCTGAAACAGAGCATCTAATCATCTCCAGCAGGTGAAGGCATTTCTCTCAAAGTCCCAATACAATAAAACAATTTTACTGTAACCACTGGCTATTCTATCTCTGTATAAAATACAATTTATTTTACAGTATGTCTTTTCCTTAGCTCACCCTCTCCATCCTATTCTATCACATTTTTCACAGGTATTACTTTCACTTTATGTCCTCAGTGTAACTCATCTCTGGAAAATTTTCTGAAGCAAGCATTAACTTCTGTGAGGAGTAAAATCTAACCGCCTACAGATACAGTGACGCCCAAGGACGAATTATGGTCCTGCGAGGCCCCGGGGCACCAGCTGCTTGAGGCGCCCCATCAAATACAAATAATTAAACACACACCTTGTAAAAGATAGACGTGCAAGCTTTGTTTAAAAGTGTGTACAATATGATAACTTACAAACTACAAGAACGTAGTAGTCCATTCTCGCCTAAGAGTTAAATAGGATAAAACAAGATGTTACGATTTTCATTCCGCAGTCGGGACTTAAAATTTTAAATAAACACTTTTCCAGTAGGGGTTCAATCTTCAACTGGCTGGCAGGAGCCACCACTGACAGATCATGTGACCTGTCAGTGGGTGGTGGCAGCTGCCAGTCTGATTCTGGGCGGGCTGACGGCTGGCAGTCTCAGCCGCTGTTGAACTGCGAGTATAATGTGTTCCCTATCACACTCGCTGCATGGAAATACATTATTTTATTATTATGAATATAATCTTAGGAATCTATTCTTTTCTATGATAGACGTTTTAGGGTGGTTTCTCACAATTAAAGCAGTCAAATGAACGTGATCATGACTGGATGCTGACTGACGCTTAGCTGGCCACTCAGTCCAGCCAGCTGCTGTTGCCTCTCATTCCCAGAACATTTGTCTAATTTGTATGGGTACTGCTACTAGTTGTGACGATTTTACGATTTATGTAATGTAATAGGCTAATGTAGATGCAGAAAAAATTGCCTATGAAAACATGAATTATTTCAATAACATGAATCTTTCTCATTGCCTTGAGTATTTTCAGCACTGCAGCAAATGTCTTTTTAATTATTCAATAAAAGAAAGCCAACTTAAACTGTAAAATCACGGAGCACAGACTATATCGATATTTTCAATTTTACCAAGACTATATACAAATAAAAACAAGAAACAAAAACTATTTACAAATAATAAAAAAACAAGTAACCACTGTATGGTAGTACTTAAAACTATTATTCCACATAGTGTGCAGCAGCAAAGGCCATTTCATTTGCCTGCTTGAATTGTGCGTCTATCATACAAAAGAATAGATTCCTAATATTATATTCATAACAATAAAATATTGTATTTCCGTGCATATACAGTGATAGAGAACACGTTATACTCGTAGCTCAACGGCGGCTGGCTGAACTGAGTGGCCAGCCAAGCGTCAGTCAGCATCCAGTCGTGATCACGTTCATTTGACTGCTTTAATTGTGAGAAACCCCCCTAAAACGTCTATCATACAAAAGAATAGATTCCTAAGATTATATTCATAATAATAAAATAATGTATTTCCATGCAGCGAGTGTGATAGGGAACATATTATACTCGCAACTCAACAGCGGCTGAGACTGCCAGCCTGCCCAGAGTCAGACTGGCAGCTGCCACCACCCACTGACAGGTCACATGATCTGTCAGTGGCGGCTCCTTCCAGCCAGTTGAAGATTGAACCCCTACTCCACTTTTGGCATACCATAAAAATAACCTGTAGCTCATCTGAATTATATAACAATTAGGCTATCCATCACATAGTGAAAACCATGTAGCCTACCAAAATTTCATTAATAGAAGTAGAAGTAAAATCTTATTGTAGTTGAAATCTGGGTACCATCTTACGTTTTAAAATCACGTAATCTACGAGAGAAGCATGGTCCCGTAAGCAAGGCACGCAAACATGACAGTCACGCAGCTCTTAGACGGTAAGCTTTTCTTTGACTGTTAGCGTATTTTTACAATATTCTAACATTACACTATGACACACTGTATTTCTTGGCACACTCATTTAACGCGTATTTGGTGCCACTTGATTGATGCAGGTGTATTATTGACACGTAAAAGTCTAGACCCTGAATATAAGACAAACCAGTTTTTTCAGATGTATTTGTAAAAAAGGTTTCTGGACTGTATTGACTGGTTCTGACTTCACAGGGCATCGGTAAGAATGCACAAAGTCCAATATTCCAATCACTGTTGTTTTAATATAAGTTTCAAGCTTTTTCAAAGTTATGCACACTCATCTATGGCTTGAATACACGCGAGTCCTCCACAGCTTTCAGCGGAACATAAGTTGCGTCAAACTCTGGGGGCGGCTGTCAATAATTCCCAACCCACCAATAAAAACCAACTAACGGATATGAAAAATATAGAAATATATTTTTAAATAAATATATATATTATATTCGGAACAATATGGTAATAAAAGGATGGCCTAATGTTTTAATTGTCTTTAACAATGTTTTAAATTTATATTAGTTAGGCTACTAGTTTTAGTCATAATTGAAATTTCGGTGTCATAACTTTTGCAAAAACAGTTTAATGGCTGGTAAAATATATTTAAGGCTGGTAAATTCTTTTAAGACACTGGCCATTAGCAGGTGTGGCAAAAAGTTAGTTTTTACCATCTATCTAATTTTGTCCTTGTAGTTGTAATGGAATATGTAGTGGCTCAAATTCTTGGCATACTGTGGAAAGTCCACAAACTAATCATATCAAAATTATAGTCCTTCCTGTTATCTAAAGCATTGGCCACTCTGTGAGTTCAAATCTCTTACTGGACCATTATGTGGCACCCCGTAGAGTTTCATCTCTTCACCATCGAACTGAGCCCTGAAATACATGCACAGCGCCACATGCTTCACCTAAAACAAAGAGCTGTAAAACATTCTAAAGCCCGACAACCTGAAAGCTTGTTAGATACTTAGCGGGAGTGTGTTTTCTTCTCCGACCCCTGCTGTTCCACATGCAGAGACAAGTATGAGTCAACTTCAACAAAAGGAGGCAAAAATGTTCTGTACCTGTTCGATTTCTGTTGTTTTCAGGTCTGACAGCATTCGGAAACCTGCCCTATGAGAGCTTATTCACAAACTCCAGCACCCGTAGAGATGCTGAGGCAAAAAAAAATCAAATATCTACAGCAGGTGTTTTTTTTCTTCCAACACCCAAAACAGACTCTCCAGAGACACTCGACAAACTGTATCTGGTGGAAAAACTAGGGTTGCAACTTGCCACTCGTCCCGTGAAATACGGAATCGTCCCGTATTTACAAGCTAAATGATGATTTGTCCCGTATTTTGCATAGGTCCACACATAGTTCAATAAACACATAAGGATTTTGCAGTGTGGAGAATACTAACAGCAAATATAAAGAAATCAATTTCACAGTAAGTAGTACAGAAGCTCATTTGCGCGTGATTGCGTTTTAGCGGTTTTGTTGCCATAGTGACAGAGTCTCAAGAACATGCGCAGTAAACTTGCGTGTTTTTTTTTTAAAAACATGTCGAGCTTGCGTCCACCATTTGAACGCAATAGGATCTCCAGATATAGGACTGAATAGAAAAAAGGTATCAATGGGTCTGTCCAGTAACTCATAATGAACCTAAGGCGAACTGCCCACTTTGCAGAGAAGCATTTCAGTTTCTCAGCGCAGACTGTCTGACTTAAAGCATGCCTATTGTTTTTTTATTTTTTTATTTTTTATGGATAATATATTATTAATATTCCATACATTATGTGAGCTTGGCAGACAGAATTATTATATTTTTTTAGACATTAGACAGGTTAATTAATAGATTATAGCCTAATTAATGTTATTATTAATTTATCATTTAGCTAGGCTATATTAATCATACATAATAATTAATACTGTCATATAAAGTTAATGAAAATTAAAAAAATGGGACAAATAAATTGAAATTCAAAAATGTAATTTTTTTTATTAGAGTTCAGAATGACTGCTTAAAGTAACTGGGTGGTCTGGGTGTCGTGAATGGGTGTCCCCCAGTGAAAAACTAGGAAGCTATAAATGAGAAAATATAGTCAATAGTGTTAGCGGTGCAAAAGAATACAGTATCCCTTGTAGCTTCCAGCACTGCCTGTTTAACTCCTATCTCTTCAAGATCAGATTTGATTAAATGGAGGTGTTAACCCTCTGTCAGACAAACAAATTAATCGTCACCACGACGACAAAGCCTGGTGACATTTAGCGAGCCGCCATCAAACTTAACAATCAATTCAGGCTTTAACTTTTCCCTGACTCAATTAAACCCACTGAGCCTCAATTAAATTTCCTCAGCTTCACACAAACAATCCCACTGAGGGGATGGATTGAGCATCTGGGGGTTTTTTTATAGGGAGAGGCCTGCTGAAATGCATTTTCTACATCTTTCTGGGGTTTTGAGTTTGTACTTTAATGGGCAGAATGTGAAGAAACAACCTCTAAAGTAACGGAAATTAAACATTTTATTTTTAACATTCAACGTGTAAACAGCTGCAATAAACCCCAGTCAGGGTAGAAAGCATAATTATTTTAAATGAATGAAAGCAAGGCTTTGAGTTCAAGACCATTTAATATTACCTTTAAGAAATAGTTCACCCAAAAAATGTAATTCTGTCATCATATTTTCACTTTCTTTTATATGTGGAACACAAAAGAAGATATTTAAAAAAATGTCGGTAACCATTGACTTCCACTGTATTACACACACAAACTCCAGAACAAACCAGTATTTCTACAAATAACTCTCTTATGTCCCAAAGGGGGGAAAAAAGTGTCATAATGATAATTTTCATTTATGGCCTATCTCTTTAAGTCGTGTGTATGTGTTTGGTGTGAGTGTTACAACTGAGACAAATCAGACACAATTATTCATTCATTATATTTAATGAATGATCCAGCAGACTTACTCTCCCAACAAAGTTTGTTGAAAACATCCCCAGAAGAGCAGGGAAGGTCTCTGTTACCATGGCTACCATCAGATAAGACTTGGTTTACGACTTAAAGGAATTTCCAGAGAGCTGCGACTCTAAATTGGTTCTTTTTGAAAAGGGACCCAATGCCCTTAAAAAGGACTTACCTGCATTAATTAATAGAAAAGTGTTCTATAAATGAACATGCACCCCAGGACATTGCGTGTACAATTTAAACTGTTTTGTAAAGGGTCTCTTGTATGGTATTTCGTTTATGCATGTCTTATAAGCAACTTGCCAGTCATGTAACCTCATATATGTCTTGTCTCCTATCAAATTAATGCTCGTTTCACGACTTACACTTTCATGTATGTCCCTTCTTCAGAGGATGCAGTGTGTGTTTGTTGCATTAATTGAAGTATAAATGGGCACAGACCCATTGAATCATGCTTGAAACAAAGAGCCATAAATCTCCCACAGAGGAATTTCCCAACAATCCCATTAGTCAACTCGACCATCGAGGGTGGGATTTCTCTAAGACTCTTAAGAGAGGAGCACAGATCCGTCCACCCTCTTCTTCTCTCTTTCTGACTGAACCAACACCTCATCTTGACCAGCCGGCCAGGCCGATAAGACCTACCCACACAGAGCCATGTGCTGTGTGGGACAGGAAACCCGATGCCACCACACGGCCGGTGGGCCAGCAGGCCCAAACTCCTCACGCCACGTGCAACTTCCTCAACCTCGACGGAGTCGAAACAACCACCATCGTTCCTTTACTCAACGCGGAAGGAAACGATCGCAACTGCAAAACCATCGGACGGAACCATCAAGACTTTCTACTGCGACTGTATATCTGGACGCCTTCCCAGGCAAATGCAAGTAAAGTACTATGAAATATAATTCGCTGTGTAGTTAGTAAAACTGTAAACCCCTTTGTTTTAGACAAAGGAGCTTATCAGTGATGGTTCTATAAGGTTTAAGACTCTTTCCATAACTTCATCCATCTGTTCTGACCCGGTTCTTCCAACCACTTTAACTTTGCTTCTTACCATGTATGTGTGATGTGTGTTTTATGTTAGTTTTAGTCTTGTCCGTGGTTTAGTTAATAAAATTTGTGCACAATATATGTTTGGTCCTGACTCCCTGCCTGCAAACAAATTGTCACTTAAATGATCGATCTTGTTATGCGCTCTAAGCTCTTATGTAAATACAAAGGAAGAACTATTTTTCTGTGGCCATGAAAAATATATTTTTCTTAGAATTAATTAATAATCAATACTGAGCGTTCACAGGATGAACTGATTGATTGTAATGTTAATGTAGCCATATCAAGTTAATCTAATTAACTGATTCAAATATGCATAATTAATCATAATGAGTTATGAATAATTATTAATATTTCCCCTCTGAGCTAATTCACTACATGAGTGTGAGTGTGTGTGTGTGTTTTATTTTTTTTTTACAATAAAATGGAAGTCACCAAAACTTTGTTTGGTTACCAACATTTTTCAAATTATTTTCCACAGATTAAAGTAAGAAAGTCATACAAGTATGGAACAACAAGTAAATGACAGAGTTTTCATTTTTAGGTGAACTATCCCTTAAAGCGACATAAAACAGCAAAGATCCTGTTCTGTTATACAGGATCTGCAAGGCAGATCAGTCAGTGAGGGTGGACAGGCTTATAAATCAGGTATTTATTCAGTATTTACCTCTGAGCTTCTCATTGCAACCACAGTGAGGTGTGCTTGCACTTTTTCCCAGTGTCATCCCACGCCACCCACTGTACTAAAAAATCCCGAAGCAAAATCAATGCAGCATATATCAGACCTTTTAATAGAGGTGTCTGTTCATAAATATAATTGGCCTTATTGCTGCAGTTCTATTGATATATCTGCGTTTTACAATCAGCACAATCTTACATAGGGAGGAGAAGTTGGGAGAGATATTACGATTAAACCCTGGCTTTAAACATCAATCTCAGTGATTAAAGGATTGAGCATAATTTGTGCCACTTGTCTCAGTTGATCCCATCTGATATGTCACGCCAGGAGCCATGATTGCCGGAGAGATTTATTCTAGGCATATGGTTGGCTGTCAGGGTGCACTGGCCAAGTTGCTCATGGACACAATGTGGTACCTGGACGCGACTCTCTGAGGACGAGGACGTTTAGATCTCCCTCCAACCCCCATCCATCTCAAACTCTAATCTCTTGGCGACCTCCGTTTCTCTCCATCTGTGTTTGTGACTCTGAGACAGCTTGTGACCAGCTTTTGGGAGGTGTGTATGTGTGTTTATGTGTGCGGGTGTGTGTGTGTGTGTGTGTATGTGACATGTTGTTTTCTCCTCAAAGCTATGATAAATGTTCCACTCTGTCCTCTCACCATGGAGCAGATGTACCTCTGGGGAGATTGCACAACAAACACACACACACACACATACACAGTCTGGCTCAGTCAGCCAGCTAAACTCTTGGCTTGGCTGCTTGGCTATGGTATCTTGTCACCCCTCTGTTGACATGGCAGCCTCAGTGGTGTCAAAAGCCCAAAGCTGTGCCCAGCTAGATGAGCTATTCAAGTGAAAAAGCATTTGCACGCAAACATACACACTCATAGTATCTATTAAACTCGATCCAATACTCAAGACAGACAATCAGGGAAATGTTCCTCCTTCACATAGAAATTTTTTCTCTGCTGAGACCAGTGATGTGTGAAAAGCATTAAAGATCCAAATAAAGCGCACAGCGCAAATCAGCGAACAACGTTTATGAAAAGGATAATCTAAAAGGTCTTTGGGTACCGTTGGAGTCATCAGGGTGGCTGTACTCTAAATGCACATGGATGAGGAGGCGCGAGCGAACGGGGAAACAGGGAGGGAAGGAAAGCAAATGAGATCGTTAAACGCATCGAGGGAGCAATAGATCTCGGCGCATTTTAGTCGAGCGGCCAGAACGGCACAAACAAGCCCTGTGCCGCAGCGATAAGAGAAACAGCACCAAGTGCTCCAAAGAGCAGCAAAAAGGGCAACACTGCATTCTGCAGCCAGTCAATGGCGGGAAAACAAAGATAGATGAGACTAAACACGCACATTAGGGCATTGTGAATACCTAAGGAACCTTACTATTCAATCACAAAAAAGACACATTCATGTATTTTAAGGGTATTCAATCCCAAGACATTGTGTTGGTGTATATTTGTCTACGTGCAGCCCATGAGAAAATGTGTGAGACATGAAGATGTCATGTTAACAGGATTTCTCCCAAGTGAGCGGCCAAGTTGGTCTGGCTAAGTGTCTCCCGTGGCGGTAAATTGCTGTGTAGACAAGAGTAAAACCCCCTCAGTCTGTCCACTACAATCTGTGGACTAAAACGCCTCTGGACTGGCCTGTATAGCTGGTTTATCTTCAAAGGCTGCTCTATAAAATATTATTTATGGTCGTGCATGCTAATTCTAGCTCACTGTTTATCATTTGTTTGTTTTTGCAAAATAAAAAAAGCTTATAATACATGACACTATCACACAAAGTCAAACAAATCTACATTTTTGCTCTGTACAGTTGTTCTGAAGAGAACAGACTTAATGTAAATCAATTGTGTTGGTCTAACTTGTAGATATCGTCCTGAAATGTATCTAATTGGGAGCATAACTATATAACAGCTCAACCATCATGACAGAGACTGTAATTAGTCTGTTAAATAGTCTAGAGTTGTTTCAAGGCAGGCCAACTTTTACCAACACATGTTCTAAGGGGAAGTGTATAGCCTACTTGCTGTCCTACCAGGTGCTTTGTAGAAGCCATTCTCCTCTCTATAGGGCAACAGATAGACTTCTCCCTCCTTCCAGATGAGGGATTGTTCATGCCTTTCGGAGAACACACCCTTCCAGCCATCTGGATCTGAACACAGTGTACACACAACAAAGATCCCTGGTAAAAATGCTTTCATTTCCCTTTCTTTTATTAAATACAAAAATGCTTTTCACAAATTGAACGATCATCATAACAAATAGTACAATTTAAACAATGATCTGAAATATGTGCAGAATCTGAAATAGTTCTAATTAATCTGACATTACAAATTTTTCTGTTTCATCATTAAATTTTTTTTATTTTGTTATTTAAAATCTTTAAAATACCCAACCTTTGTTAAAATGGGATATTAAATACACTTTCAATGTGGTCTCAGTTCCTTTGGACCCTACTATGTATTCACCTAAGGATATTTAAAACATGTCAATTACATAAAAATCACATAAAGGTGATTATTAATCTTAAATATTACCTGATAAGTATTACAAAAAGTGCTTATAAAGTGAAATGTGTGTGATTGCAGTGGGAGGCGAGAATTGTGAACACTGATATTCAGTATGTAAAAAAAAAAAAAAAGTGTAATTGATAAATTACCTTCTAGGAAGTCTGAAGTAATATTAATAGCCATGTACTGATTGGAGGATGAACAGGCGAGGGAGTGTCCAAAGCAAAAACATTTCTTACAGCCATCTGGGTTATCCAGCTGGAGGTGGAAGGAGCCTGGTTTACACCTATAATACACACAAAGACACATGAAGTAGACATAAAGTACTGGTAGAGAGTGTTCAGTATTCCTCAAATTGATAAAAAATAATTTGGATGAAGATCTGGGAAATGTGGTGCTTATTTATTGAGTTAGGTGCGTACTAGGAGGCCTATTAAGCAACAAAATAAAATACTACCCAATTTACATAAATGACTGATTTCTGTAGTATTTGGCAATCATAAAAATGATTTGTGTCATGGATCTGCTCTGTGCTAAATATACTAATATTTATGTATCTTGCTCTGTGCACGTCAATGGTGAAATGTGTGCCAAATGTTGCAGATGAGAAATAAAGAGAGAAGAGATGTGAATTAAAGACAGAGAAAGAGATGGTATGCAAGGGTGAGGAGTAGAAGGTCACCTGTTGCAGGACTGTCCCTCTACATTAGTCTTGCAATAGCAGAGCCCATCTTCAGCTGAACACACTCCTACACTGCCCCTGTCATCACACTCACACAACCTGTTTGAACACACATGCACATACACAGATATAAATAGATGAATGAGCCACCACTGACACTGACTGGCTGACAGCCTTAGGTCAGAGCTGCTCTGTCGGGTGTAAACTTTTTTTTAATCTTACCATGATCTGCCGCAACATGGCCTGAAACCACGGTTTTGCCTGCCTTGCGATTACCCATAATTCTCCTACCTGACAAGTAACAAGTTCTCACCTCTCTTTCTCTCTCTTTCCATCTCTTTTCTTTCACGTTTCGCTCCAACGAACCAACTAATTTGTACCCCAAAACACTGACCCACATGGGCCACATGAAAGCGCAGTGGGGTATAACATTTTTGTTTGACGTTTGCCTTTCTCCTGTGTTTTCTTTTGCATTACACCATTATTTGCATCATTGAGTGTGCATATGCAATGTGCAAATCTCCTCAGGTGGATATAATTTGTATGCAGCTCAATACTGAAATCTTTCTTTCTTTCTTATAATAATTACTAAATTGAACATTGAAAAGGTTTGAATTAAAAATGCACTACCATTCAAAAGTTTGGGATCAGTGAGATTTTCTCAAAGAAATTAATACTTTTATTCTGCAAGGATGCATTAAATTGATAAAGAAATTACTGTAAAGACATTTAAAATGTGCTCTTTTGATATTTCTATTCATAAAAGTATTCTGAAAAAAGATACTATGGATACTACAGGTGAAGTGAATAACACTGATTATTTCTTCATTACGGCACGTGATTTAAGCGAGTTTGACAAGTGCCAAATTGTGATGGCTAGACGACTGGGTCAGAGCATCTCCAAAACTGCAGCCCTTGTGGGGTGTTCCCAGTCTGCAGTGGTCAGTATCTATCAAAAGTGGTCCAAGGAAGGAGTCATGGGCGGCCAAGGCACATTGATGCATGTTGGGAGCAAAGGCTGGCCAGTGTGGTCCGAACAGACGAGCTACTGTAGCTCAAACTGCTCAAGGAGTTAATGCTGGTTCTGATAGAAAGGTGTCAGAATACACAGTGCATCACAGTTAGCTGAGTATGGGGCTGCATAACCACAGATCAGTCAGGGTGCCCATGCTGACCCCTGTGAATCAGAACTGGACCACAGAGCAATGGAAGAAGGTGGCCTGGTCTGATAAATCACGTTTTCTTTTACATCAAGTGGATGGCTGGGTGTGTGTTCGTCCCTTACCTGGGGAACACATGGCACCAGGATGCACTATGGGAAGAAGGCAAGTCGGCAGAGGCAGTGTAATGCTTTGGGCAATGTTCTGCTGGGAAACCTTGGGTCCTGCCATCCATGTGGATGTTAATTTGACACGAACCACCTACCAAAGCATTGTTGCACACCATGTACACCCTTACATGGAAACGGTATTCCCTGGTGGCTGTGCCCTCTTTCAGCAGGATAATGAGCCCTACCACAAAGCAAAAATGCTATAGGAATGTTTTGAGGAGAACAACAACGAGTTTGAGGTGTTGACTTGGCCTCCAAATTCCCCAAATCTCAATCAAATCAAGCATCTGTGGGATGTGCTGAACAAACAAGCCCAATCCATGGATGCACCACTTCGCAACTTACAGGACTTAAAAGGACCTGCTGCTAAAATCTTGTTGCCAGATACCACATCACACCTTCAGGGGTCTAGTGGAGTCCATGCCTCGACGGGTCAGGGCTGTTTTGGCAGCAAAAGGGGGACCAACACTATATAAGGAAGGTGGTCATAATGTTATGTCTGATTGGTGTTAGGGATGTAACGATTCAGTCGGAGTCGGTTGAAAATCGATACCAATGTGTGACGATTCAAGTCGTTTGAGATGTTAAACGAATCGCAATACACGTTTTAAAGAGCAGGGATGCTGAAACCATAAACTGTGAGCTCACTTTACAGGCACGAAAGCAACGAGCAAGTACGGACTGTACACTGGCGCGAAGAAGAGTGAAATAAACGAATGTTTTCAGTTCATTCATATGGAAGTTGGGCGCGAGCGCATCCGTGTGGCGACGGCAAGCGTGTAGTTTACGTTGACTCATTCAAATCTGAGGTGTGGCGGCATTTTGACTTTCCGAAGACTAATAATCACCACAGTGAGTGGCTCCAGTCACCTCCGTCTGCATATAAAAAGATAATAGGCCAAACCACACTGACCGGCGGATTTGCAACCCCACTCGCGGCGTCGAGGACGATTGCCATGGAGATCACAAGGTGTATCAGTGTTTTCACAGCGAAAGATACAAGGCTGTTTTCTGCCATAGTAAATTCATTCCAGGCCATTCCTCATCAAGAGAAAGACCAGCGCGAGGATGTATTCCACAGACTGAAGGAGAAATCTGTGCTGTTTTATTTAAAAATTTGTCTTAAATCTCATTTTGTTAAAAAAAAATTGTGAGAAAATCGTATTGTGAAATTAGTATCGTGAATCGTATCGCATCGTGAGTTGAGTGAATCATTACATCCCAAATTGGTGTATTTATTAATAGTATTAATATTATATTATTATTTTATGGTATTTTTGATCAAATAAAAGCAGCCTCGGGGAGCATAAGAGATTTTCATTTATTTTTTTTCTCTTTTTTTTTAATCTTACAGACCCCAAACTTTTGATTGGTAGTGTACAATAATTAAAACAATTGAGGTACAATATGAAAGATAAAATAAAGTAAAAAATAAAAAATAAAATAAATACAACTAAAGTCTAAAGACTAAGTACAACAAAAATCAGCAATAATGAACATAAGTTCAGTGTTAGAGGTGCAGATACAAGTGAAATCTATTCCTCATATGAATAAACAAGTACTGTGGCATTACCAAGATTTTATTTATTTATTTGTTTGTTTATTTGTTAATTCGGTATCATAGTACAATTGTATTAAGATAATTATTCAGACTGTCTTTCCTCTTGTGGAAGCGTCTGCTGGTTATCTTGTCAAGTTTGTTCTCCATTTTTGAATCTTTCGCTGCGTACAGATAGTCTGCAATGGTGTAGTGTTTTATCCCTAAAAAGGTTTCTGAAATGGTGATATAATTATGTTTCATTTGTGGTGACATTTGAATTAAATCAAATTAGTTTTACAGTATTGTTCTGTTCCAAAGATTAGTGTGATGGGGTAAGTAGTAAATGGTAAATGGACCTTCTGATTTGTTTGTACCTTTATAATTAATGCATATTGGCTGAATTCTGCTCTGTGTGAGTTATTTAAGGGTTTCCAGTGTATTTAGTGCAATAATCAAATGTTTTTCCTCATTTGACGAATTCTTGGTAGAGATACTCTCGCTCTCATTACCTGCATCCACCAGGGCCAAGAGAATGGAAGCCAGACTTGCAAATGTCACACTTCACACCAGACACACCTGGCCAGCACACACACACTCCCTCTGCATCACACTGCAAACTCACAGAACCTGGAGAGAGACAGAAAGAGAGTAGACGTGTTTTGACAGACATTCATAGCCTTTGGGTCTTTTAATGAGTACATGGATAGTTTCAGTTGCATTAAAGAATCATTTACTCGTCTAAAAAATTGTCCAATAAAGGTTAATACATGCTAATTTTAACATATCTAATACACACATTTTGCCACCTGAAGCAAAATCAGATATTTCAGATACAAGACGAACACAATTAACGTGTAATTAAACAGCGACAAATAATTTTAAATGTGCTCAATTTTCCCCCTGGCATTCTGGGAATTTAAAAATCATTAATATTGCAACATCTAACTGCAAATTAATATTTAAAATATCACACCAATAGGCAGCATATCTGAATTTTTTAAAATAAAAAATGTTCCCCTATTTATCACCTTTAGTCTGTAAAAGTCACATTAGCTATGTTTCCATTTTGAGATATTGCATTAAAAAGAATTATTGAAATGCCAAGATGCGCATAAATTCTAAAAATGTGCATAAAAACTGTATACACTCAATTGAGGTGGATACATTTTTATCCGATAAGAAGCAATGATGGAAACACATTTACCGTACAAGTCCCCTCCATGCGCAGCAAAAAACTCACGTGACTTTGCCTCAACAGTGGTTGTGACTGGATAACATCTCGTTTACGTATGTAACCCTCGTTCCCTGAAGGAGGGAACAGAGACGCCACGTCGGAGTACCGACGAATAGGAATAGCCAATCTACTTCGAGTGAAACTAAACGAGCCAATGCACATTGGCGTGCAATGATTGCACCAGGTGCTCATGCCACGCAGCGCGGGTATAAATGAGACACAGATGTTTGCATCAAATTAGCTTTTTGCTGAGGAGCCGAGTAGGTAGACTGGCACCCCAGCAGGGTACAGAGGACATGGCGACGGGACGTGGCGTCTCCGTTCCCTCCTTCAGGGAACGAGGGTTACATACGTAACCGAGACGTTCCCATTCAGTCGTTCACTCTCGACACCACGTCGGAGTACCGACGAATAGGAATCCCAACCAAAGCGCCATGGCCTCTGCCCTCTTCCAGTGCCTCAGCCTCCTGAGCTCTTACCTGATGAGACGGGGCTCATACAGAGAAGTCCATCACTGCTGTTCTGCATGACCTGCTCAGTGACTTATTGGATAACACTGGGAAAGCGTGCACCCATCTCAGGGCCGCTTGCCCTTGCCACCCTTCTTGGCAGAGACCTGGACGGGCGGGGCAGCCTGCTTGCGCCCGGCTCCTCGACATCGCTTGGGTGGAGGCTGCTGCTGCAACGCGGGAGCGGAGGCAGATGCAGGTGGCCGCCCTTGGCAATGAGCAGGCTGAGGCGCTGCCAGCGGCAGGTTGGAGACAGCAGCTGACCGCCGTGGCAAGATGTGACTGATCGCCTCAGTCTGCTTCTGTGCGGCCATGAATTGCTGGGCGAAGTTCTGGACCGCGTCGCCAAAGGGGCCGGTTTGGGACATGGGGGAATTAAGGAACCTGATCTTGTCGGTTTCCCTCATGTCAGCCAGAGATGGCATTCCAGGACCACCATCGTGGACATTGCACGACCCACAGCACGCACCGTAACCTTCGTCGCACGTTGTGGTCCTCAGTTCTTGCAGAACTGTGGGGTCGTGACCACCCTTGTGCAAGGTCTTCAGTGCCTGGGCCTGATGGACCTGCAACAACGCCATAGCGTGTAAAGAGGAGGCAGCATCCCCACAAGCCTGGTAGGCCTTTCCGATCAGATCAGACGAGTACCTACAGGGCCGGGAGGGGAGACACGGGTTCCCCCTGGATGTGGAGTTAGGGCACAGTTGCAATGGCCCGTTCTACGGGAGGAACCTGCGTGTAACCCTTCTGCGCTCCTCCATCGAGGGTGGTGAGGGAGGAGGAGCCACTGGGCCAGTTTCGGGCAGTAAAAGGTGCCGTCCACGACCTAGTGAGCTCGTCATGCACCTCCAGAAAGAAAGGAACCGGGGTGGGGCACTGAGAACCAGCACGGGCCAACCCGAGAAAAACCAATCGTCCAGCCTCGAGGGTTCGGGACACGGTGGAGGGTTCCACACGAGCCTGACTCTCTCAGCGGCCCGGGAAAGCATGGCCATCATTTCCAGATCCGTATCGGGCACAGCGGATCTTCCTGAAGGAGCCCCCTGCGCCGACACGTCATCTCCAGAAACTTCTGACCCTCCCTCCAATGCAGCAATGGACATCTGATCATCAAGAGGAGCCCCGAAGAATACGGATGGTACACACCGCGTTCCAACAGCAGCTCTACTGGCTGCGAAGTGCGGGAGGGGTGAGGGTTCCCTGGGGGTTGGGTCCCTGGGGGAAGCGCGCTCACCGTAACCCTCAGATCACCCGCGCTACTGCCTGAAGTAACCCTCTGTGGAGGATTAGATCGAGGTAGAGGGACGGGGACTCCACCCCTTGTGAGATGAAGTCTCGACCGCAACTCCGAGATGGTCATGTTCCCGCAGTGAGAACATGAGTCATCCACCAGCGCTGCCTCAGCGTGCTGAACGCCCAAACACGAGATACAGCGCTTGTGACCATCCCTCGGTGACAGATAACCACCGCATCCAGAAACACACAGATAGAATGTCATCCTGAAAAGGGCGCAAGCTCTATCTGTGTTGCTCTTTTAGAAGGACGCTCTCCTTGGTGCTGAAGCACGCAGGCGACACAGTCAGGGAATAGTGAAGCTTGACGTGCACACTCTCTCACACGAAGGCGCTCTCTTACCAGCCGTAAGAACGGCTTTTCAGCGCTCTCCACCTAGCGCACCGAACCAGCTGTGAGAACAGCCTTTGTGTTTGCTCAATGAGAAAAAAGAGAGATGATCAGAAAACCACACGACCCGCTGCTGTGCCGTCACACCAACACGGACTGAAGAGATTGCTTCCAAAAGGGCAGGCTTCTTTTCAGTCAGGACTGCGAAGTAGAGAGTGATATCTGGCTGAACCATCTACCACTCGGCTCCGAAGCAAAAAGCTAATTTGATGCAAACACCTGTGTCTCATTTATACCCGCGCTGCGTGGCATAAGCACCTGGTGCAATCATTGCATGCCAATGTGCATTGGCTCATTTAGTTTCACTCGAAGTAGATTGGCTCTCACGAGCGAGATTCCTATTCGTCGGTACTCTGACGTGGCGTCGAGAGTGACCGACTGAATGGGAACTGGACGAACAAGCAGACCATTTTTATTGCACACAAATGTGATCATTCTAAAATGCCTGAGCCAAAGTCTGTCAACAGAATGATTTGGTTTAATTCCCCCCAGAACCGTCTCTCATGATTGCGTTCCCAAACACCAGCATTTGAACACAAGATAACATTAAGGGCATAGGTTTGATTTTGAAATTGGTGGGGACAGCCCCAGAAGCTGAGGATTCAGGAAATTAATAGGGTAATGTATTAAGGTTTTAAGTCTATATTGACCTTACAATATGTTAATTAAATGAATTATGTAATGTTACAGGTAACTAAAACAAGGGACAGTTTTAAACAAACTTAACTTTACGTTCATAGTGCAATGCAATAGTCAATGTATCTACTGTCTTGTCCCTTGCTATTTGAAGAAGCCAAACACATGTCTGTGTCTTATGGCATATTTGTTTCACATCAATATGGTCCAGTTTGTCCTGGTGGACATGGCACACAGCAATACTGTTAAGTCTTGTGCCATTGTTGTTCTGAGCCATGTTTGCAGTCTCCTAAGAGCACTGAAACTTCGTTCAGCCTCAGCTGATGAGACTCGGATGATTTAAAGCAGCCTGACAAGGATTTCAACTACAGGCCTCTCACTTCAACAAGACCAAGCAATGTTGTGTTTTCATGTTTTATGGGGATTTTACACAGACATAATGATTTTTATACTGTACAAACTGTATATTCCATCCCCTTACATTAAACCTACCCATTACACTAAACTTTCTGCATTTTTACATTTTTAAAAAACACCGCTTAGGCCCAATCCCATTTCTACCCCTTAGCCCTTCCCTTTCCCATACCCCTTCGTTTTGCGCGTTCACGTGAAGGGGTAGGGGTGTCTCGATTCTCTTTTGCCTGAAGTGGGAGGGGTAAGGGGAAGGACCACACTACGGGACCACATTACGAGCGAAGGGGTATGATGAATTTCCCTGCATACACTGACTACCGTGCTGCTAGAATGCGTGTAGTGATGTTGCCACTCGGGATCGATCACTTATGTGTTGCCTGGATGCCAGTTTCTCCATAGACAACCATTTGAGTGATGTGAACTAATAATTTATAAATTAATAATACAGTTAAAAAAAAATATCTGGTCATCCTTAATAACGCAGTCGATATTTATATCACGTACTGTCTGTAAACTCTTGCGTCTCCAAAGCAACAACTGAGTCGTTTGTATTACATTGCAAAGAGCTCCGTTATCGCAGCACCACAGTAGAAAACAAATCCATATCTGTACCGGCCGGCTCGGATCGGCACGGAATGGAACGATTAACAAACAAGGAGAACAGTTTGGCCCGTTGGAAAAGCGGCTTCACCAGTCCTGTATGTTCTGTATCATTCTGTATCATCTTAGGAAACTTGATAGCTCACACGTTTTTGAACTGAAAACGAGCGCTGTTTTCTTAAGTCCAAATACAGCGCAAAACAACGTTGGGAGTGAGTAATTTGTTATATGTTCTCGCGCTGATTTCTGTTAGATATAGCCTGTGCACTTCACTGCTGTTCATATTGGTTAAATGTTACAGAACACTAATAAAAGAAACGGGGTATGATGACGTATGATGACATGTAATGGTGTACTAGTGGTGTCCCATTTCTTAGGGGAATATTTTCACCCCTACGCCTTGCCACTCTGTTTCAAGGGGAAAGGGGAAGGGGTAGGCATAGGGGTAGGGGTAGGCGAAGGGGTATAAAATAGAATTGGAATTGGGCCTTAGTGTAACTTATCTTCCTAATGGGGACCCAAAAAAATTCAAGATATTGCCATCTTTGTGGGGACATTTTGTCCCCATAATGTAGGGTTTCACACACACTCACACTATCTCACTCACAAACTAGGGTTTAGGTTTTCCACTTATCCGAGTAGCATCTGCTTGCAAACCCAGAGGCTGCATTTCTAAGACCGCAGTTTTAGGACCCTAGATTGTCCTAACTGACCCCTAACCCTAAACCTACCCATTGGTAAACCCTGTTGAAATATTTAAACTAATTAAAGTAATTAAGTTTAAAATGGTCGTGCCTGCTGTTTTATTAAAAATAAGGTGTAAAAAGTTTAAATCAGGTCTCCTCTGTTGGAACAGTTGCCTAGATGGCGCTGTCACAAAAAACTAGGATCCTAGAAATGCAGTCCTGAAATTGCGGCGGTCCTAAAATTGCAGCCTCCAGTATTGCAGACAGATAATATTGACTTATCCTGCGATTGTCATATATTGAAAAAAAACCACACTTTCCCTGAATCAATATGTGACGCGATTTGCCTAGTATTTTCGTGCACAGAACTGTTGATTTCTCCCTCACTTACCGCACCTGGGTTTCGGAAGACTGTTAGAGCTTTGCCTTGCCGCTTTCCACAACCAAATGTAGCTATGGCCTCTCACAAATTAGACAGAAAAAACAAAGCCAATCAGATTAGCGATGTGGGTTCGGGAGGAGGGACTCAGATCTATTAACCGTTTGTGTGCCAGGAATTGAATTTGCGCATTTTTCACAGATGCTCTTTAAAAGATGTTTTATTTAAATGAGATGTTTCCTGGTTAAATAAAATAAGTAAAACATAAAAATCACAAGACACAACCGGACAACAGTGGTTATATATATATATATATATAAAAAAATCAGTGTCACTGGATATTGGTAGAGACCTGGTAGGGACACGTCCTTAGCGTCCCTACTAAATTCTACGTCCCTGCATGACGCCGTTTATTGGGTTTCATATGGGCCCTGAGACGCTAGTCATTTATGATATAGGCAAAAAGGCTTCCCCGCAAATGATTTATGCAATATTTTGTGCATAAGTTAAATTCTCAACTTTTGAATGGAAACATAGCTATGCTACTATTGTAGAAATAGATATCATTATAGCTGTTGTTAGAAAACCCCGGTTTGAATTTCTTTTTTCCACTGTAGTTACTTCAGAGCTGTATATTTGTACAGTATAGGCTATATATGTAGCTACATTTGCATGAGTGTATGAGATAGAGAGCATTTAAGTCTGATTACATGGGTTAATATAAGATACTAGGCCTAGTGAAAGTGTGTATGAGTGTGACTGGTGCACACTTGCTTTGTTGAGTGTGTGTGCCATTGTATTACTGTTGCAGTCTTACATATGCTCACCCATTACATATTACATATGCTCACCCATTGTATTACAGTTGCAGTCTTGGCAGGGCTGCTGCGGTAATGATCTAAAGAAGTTTTCTCTGCATTGCTCACAGTGAGGGCCAGCTGTGTTTTCCCTGCAGCCAACACAGCGCCCCCCACTTCCTGTGCTGCGGTACTGCTCAGCATCAAACACGCATTCATCAGCAAGACCACTGCAGTTACACTCTGAGAAGTAAGAGAAAGAAGTGGAGGAACAGGTATGGATGAAACAGAGGAAAAACAGGCAAAACAAAAAAGATAAAACTGATTAGAAATAGCACTGGACATTCATTTAAACCAGCTCGTTCAGTTTTTAATATGCCTTTTCACAAACACACTAATAAGCTCCCCTGCCACAGGCCTCTTCTTCTTAACACATCACCCAACCAGAAAGCAGTCAGCTTTTTATGCATCCGCCACCTAGGGGAGCATTGTGGGGCATTACTCGTTTTACAGTTCTGTCAGTCTATTGACTCTGCAATAACCATCACATTATCACTCTCTAATGGGACACAGTTTCTTGAGCTGCCACTGAAGAAAGGATTACACTCCATTACACTAGAAGAGACATACAACAGATAAGGAGAAATGCTTATTAAAGGTATAATTCATGTATAATTTCTTCTTCTTCTTTTTTTTTTTTTTTACATTAAAATACTTTCTTAAGGTAGACAGACAACTATAAGTAAGCAATTGTTGGATTTCACTAAAATGTACACTTCCATTCAGAATGTTTTATTTAAAATCCATTTTTATTTCAAATAAATACTGTTTTTTTTTTTTTACTTTCTATCAAACAAAAGCCTGGTTTCACATTCACAGACAGGGCTTAGATTAAGCTAGGATTTGGTCTTAGTTCAGTAAGCAAAAAAACATTACTGGTGTGCATCTTGAGACAAAACAATGGTACTGACATATTTTAAGGTATGGTAAGTTGCTTTCTGATAAAACAGCTCAAACATGCATTTTAGTCTGGGACTAGCTTAAGCCTTGTCTGTTAAACCGGGGGATAGAATCCTGAAAAAAGTATTAAGCAGCACAACTATTTTCAACTGTGATAATAAATAAGATCTTCTTGAGCACTAAATCAGCATATTACAATAATTTCTGAAGGATCTGACGACTGGAGTAATGCTGCTGGAAGTACAGCTCTGCCATTACGGGAATAAATTACATTTTTAAATATATTCAAATAGATAACAGTTATTTTAAATTAATTGTAAAAATATTTCACAACTGTTTTTACTATGTATTAGATCAAATAAATGCAGCTTTGGTGATCCTAAATGACTTCAATAAACATAAAAATTGTACCAACCTCAAACTTTTTACCGGTAGTATACATGGCTCAAGCACAATTGAAAACCTGGCCCAACACAGCAACACTAAGTGTGCTTACGATACATGACTTTAAAAATATTTAAATCAATTGAAATGACACAGTAATTCATTTATATATATATATATATATATATATATATATATATATATATATATATATATATATATATATTTTTTTTTTTTTTTTTTTTTTTTTTTTTTTAATGTAATGTAAAGTCAAGTCAAGTCAAGTCAAGTCAAGTCAACTTTATTTATATAGCGCTTTTTACAATGCAGATTGTTTCAAAGCAGCTTCACAGTGTTAAACAGGAAAATAATGAACAGAATTTGATTCGGCTGTACAGCCGCTCTGGAGAAAACGGTGATGTCATCAGCTCATTTCAATTATCATATATATTCAAGTAATGTAGTTGATATAATTTAGTTTAGTAATTACATTTATTTGGATATTTATTTGAAAATTTTGTGTCCCCAACTGAGCAAGCCAGAGGCGACAGTGGCAAGGAACCAAAACTCCATCAGGTGTCCTAATGGAGAAAAATAAACCTTGGGAGAACCAGGCTCAGTCGGGGTGCCAGTTCTCCTCTGGCCAATTAACAAACAGTGTATGTTTATTACAAACAGTGTATGTTTATTACATACACTGTAAATGCTTTAGTCTGACTGAAATCAAGTTTTGGGGACTAACAGATCTAGATAGTGTGATTGTAGCTTGGTTTCGTCCATTGTGTAAACATGTTAATTGGACTAATTGGCCACTGCATTGAGCGCATGATACAAAAGAAGATGACATGCAATGTGTACTAAATCCATAAAATTTTAAATTACACATTGTGTCATACAGTTACCTGTATTAAATTACATAACGCCGGTACATGTAACTACTCCCCAACAATGTGTTGGGGAGTAGTTACATGTACTGGTGTTACGTTATTTAATACAGGTAACTGTAATCAGTTACAGTTACTGAGAAAAAACGTGCAATTAAATGACAGTTACTTATGAAAATGGTAATGATTACAAAAGGGGGCTACATCTGAATATTTTCTGTAAAAAGCTAGGATATGTTGAATAATAATAATTTGTTGCTTTGCCTGTTATTTTTGTGCACGATACCTCCTGCCATTTAAAGGCTGTTTAGTAAAGCAATGCTATTCTGATGTTTTTGATTGGCTCTCTTGTTTAAATTTGCAGCGCACCATGTCTGCCAATTACATCAATCCACATTGCCGCTGAAAGCTTTAGGCTACAACCTGTCTGAGAGTTGCCACCATGAGTGATAATAATGCATTCCAGTGCTGGAAATTCAAAAATCATTTCATCCAGAAATCTATTTAACCTCAGAACGATCTCAAAGTAAAAAGAGGTGCTTAAGTCTGATTTTGTGGTGGCTGTGCTTTAAAATGTAATTATTATAATCTTAATTCAAGTGATGAAGGATTTTGAAAGTCTGACAGTATCAGTGTTGAGTGCTATACTGTAAGGTTAACTCTGCTTGGTTTAAATGTTTGAAAATGATTACCTGCTGAAAACATTCTATAGAAATTTAGAAAAGTAATCAACATTATCAAATGTAATCAGTTACATTACTTTAATAAAGTAATTGAAACATTTACACTACTTATTACATTTTAAATAGGATAACTTGTAATCTGTAACCTATTACATTTCCAAAGTAACCTTCCCAACACTGGTCATACATATATGGACAGAAGGATAAAGGTAGTATCTGTTGGTTCTGTTAGTACTGGTGTCCCCCAGGACTCAATTGTTGATCCTTTGCTGTTTAGCATTTATATTTTTCCACTTGGTCAGTTATTTAGATCTCTTGACCTTAACTATTATTTTTATGCTGACGATACCCAGATTTACATCCACTCAAAACCGGGTAAAGACGTCGACATATCCCATGTGACAAGTTGTATTTCAGAGATTAAGATTTGGATGTTTAAGAACTTCTATGTCTGAATAGTGCTTCTTGGCTCTCCCCATCAACTGCGCACTGCTAGTTCTTTAGCTTTGTCTGTTGATGGTGTTGCCTTGGCGTTACAAAGTAAAGTGAAAAATCTTGGAGTTATTTTTGATTCCACTTTGTCGTTTGAGCCTTTTGTGCAGAACACTAAGACCTTGTTCTTTCATCTCAGAAATATTGCATGTCTACGTCCTATGCTTTCTTTTTCTGTTGGCGAAAGGTTGATTAATGCATTTGTTTTTTCACGGATAGACTATTTAAATGCCCTTCTTATCTGAGTTTCCAAATCCTGTATCAACAAACTTGAACAAAACTCGGCAGCTAGAATTTTATCCGGGGCTAGGGATGTTGATCATATAACCCCTGTTTTGGCATCAGGGAAGCAAATTCATTAATGAATTTTAAAACTTTTTATTTCAGGATTGCTTTTTATTTGTTGTTTATTTACTCAATGTTTGTTTTCCAGTTTTTTTTTTGTGTGTGTCATTTTGTATTTTGTGTTTAAGTTTATATTGTTGTGCTTGCTTGTAGTGATGTTAACAGTGACACCAAAGCGCCAAAGCGTGTGTCAAAAAAATGAAACGATGATGATTTTCAGTGAAGCTTTGTATCGATGCTTGAATCATTCTATCAAAATCACGAGACCAATGATGTCCGAAGCTTCGTATCACACACACCCATGTGACTGCTTCGTACTCTGATTCAAAAAGGTTTAAAAATGCAATTCATCTATCCATAAATAATTTTTGCTTCTAAGATAATGCGTTGGTCGCGAAACATTTTGCCTTACTTTTTTCTGAAAAAAAAACGTTTTCACTGTTTCAGAAAGCTTCACTTTGCCATCACTACATGCTTGTGTTGTAAAGCGCTTTAAGAAAGCAATTTTTAAAGGCTCTATAAAAAATAAATGTATTATTATTATTATTATTAAGGATAAAGACTGTAGATCAACTACCCAAAAACCCAAAAACCTCCATTATAACGGCAAATGTAGGCGTACTTATTGATTCAACCAACAATGTGAATGTGGGTGTCACATGTTCCCTTTCGTTCAGTCACTCCGAGTAACGTCAGTGACTGATGAAATGGGGGTTTCGCCTAGAAGCCTATCATCTTCGAGATCTTAGAAAACGCCCAATGGCAGGCCAATGCCATGGGCATGCGGAATTTGCATAGCGTAGCTCCGCCCCACAGCGTGGGTATATAAGGAAGTACGCTGGCAACCTCGCATTATGTTTCTGCTTCGGAGCCAAGAGTTTCTCTTCTCTCCTCAAGCCTTTGACTGAGTATTGTCAGCTTCTTCGAGACGAGCAGCTTTCCAGTCGGTGTTGGTGTTACGGCGCCCTCCAGCGATCGTTTACTGCCTGCCTGCTGATCTGTGCAGTGGTCTGCATTCAGCTGGTATTCGGTCCCTGGGCGCTTCGGCATCACTGCGAAGCTTCTTCTCACAAAAGAGCTTACAAGTGGCACGTCTTTTTAAAGATGTCTCGCCCGTGTACTTCTGGGTGCGGTCGGTCTCTGCCGCCCTCTGATGGGCATGAACATTGTGTGACGTGTTTGGGCTTACAGCACGCTCAGGCAGCGTTCATGGATGAGTCATGTTCCCACTGCGGGAACATGACCATCTCGGTGCTGCGGTCGAGACTCAATGAGCTCCGTTCCGGAGCGAGAGTCCCCTCTGCCACACCCCAATCTGCTGTCTCCTCGCGAGGCAACACTTTGGCTGGTGGCCAGGGTGACCTGAGGGTGACGGTGTGGAATAAAGCCCTGACGCTCATGCCTCGGGCCACACCCCCCTCTAGCGCACCGCTCCCCCCGTGTAGCAACGGAGCCGGCTCCTGCTGTTCCGTCTGTTGCGTTTGGGCCCGCAGAGGACGAGGAGATGTCGATCGCCGCATTTCAAGGTGGGCTAGAGTCCTCTGAGGATGATGATTCGGCTGTGCTGCTGCCTTCCGGTGTGCCAGCATTGCCCAAGTTGGACCCAGAGCTGACAGCCATGCTTTCCCGGGCAGCCGCGAGTCTCGGGTTGGAGTGGAACCCTCCGCCCCGACCTGAGCGCTCGCGGCTGGACGATTGGTTTTTGGGGGCGCCGTGCTCTGACACCCGTCAGACCCCGCCCCCAATACCTTTTTTCCCGCGACCGTTCGGCGGCCTCCTCCGCCTTCTCTGCCCTCGATGGGGCCGCGGCCAAAGGGTACACTGGGGTTCCCCCGGTTGAACGCTCTGTTGCGATGCAACTGTGTCCTCAGAGTGCTTCAACCTGGCGTGGCGACCCTAAGCACCCCTCCAAAGCCTGTAGATTCACATCAACATTGGTGTCGAAGACCTACAGAGCTGCGGGGCAGGCTGCCGCCTCTCTGCATGCTATGGCTATCTTGCAGGCCTACCAGGCCCGCATACTATGCGTCATGCACGAGGGTAGAGCTGACCCAGGGCTCAGAAATGAGCTGCGTGCCGCCACCGACCTCGCCCTCCGGGCGACGAAGGAGACCGCACGCTCCCTGGGCCAGGTGATGTCCACAGCTGTGGTCCAGGAGAGACACTTATGGCTCAACCTGGCTGATATGCAGGACGCCGAGCGGACCCGGTTTCTCGACGCTCCCATATCCCAGGCTGGGCTATTCGGCGGCGCGGTTGAGAGATTCGCCCAACAGTTCTGAACCGACCAAAAACAGACTGAGGCTTCCACCCAGCCGTCGGCACAGCCGCCTCAGCCTGCTCGCCGCCGAGGGCGCCCTCCCGTGGCTCCCACCCCTCCCGCCCAGCCCCAGCAGCAGCCTTCACCTGGGCCGCGCCGTGGAGGACACCGCAGGAAGGCGCCCCAGTCCGTGTAGGCCCCGCAGCCCGCCAAGCACCAGGCTAAGCGGCGCTCCTGACACAGACAGCTCAGAGATGGGTAGTTCTTTCCAGGAGATGGTAGCAGGACCACTTCTTCCCCCGGTGGAGGGCCGGGGGAGAATCCTTTGTTCCGCTGCTGGCCCCCGGGTCAGCAGCACCCTATTTTTGTCAAAGAAAGAACTAACCCGCCCATCCCTGAGCCCCCAGAGACCGATGGCAGTGTGCGTCGCCCCCGGGCCACGCCACTCTCGTCCCTCTCTGGCGCCAGTCTCCTCTCAGAGCAGACCCCAGTGGAACACACGTCCTTACCTGGTCTCCTCTGTCAGGACGCCGCTGTTGACCGTGCCCCCACACCGGGACGCTACGCCTCCCACGTCTGGGCCGGTCACGCCGCCTCGCTGCCCCACCCGGGGTACGCCTGTGGTTCGCTTGTCCCCGCTGGTGCAGTTCCTGGGAGCTTGGCTAGAGCTTCCGGGGCTGTCCCGCTGGGTCACGAAGACCATCAGGTTCGGCTACGTGATTCAGTTCGCTCAGGCTCCTCCCCGCTTCCGGGGAGTCCGTTTTACCATGGTGGGGCACAATGCCCCAGTCATGCGTGCGGAAGTTGCTACCTTGCTGGCGAAGGGTGCGATCGAGCCTGTCCCTCCAGCCGAAATGAAGTCCGGCTTTTACAGCCCCTACTTCATTGTACCCAAGAAAACCGGTGGGTTACAACCAATCCTGGACCTGCGCGTCTTGAACCGATCCCTTCACAGGCTTCCGTTCAGGATGTTGACAGCGAGACGCCTTTTCGAATGTGTTCATCCAGCCGATTGGTATGCAGCGATCGACTTGAAGGACGCCTACTTCCATGTCTCCATACTTCCTCGACACAGACCATTCCTACGGTTTGCTTTCGAGGGGCGGGCATATCAGTACGCGGTCCTCCCATTCGGGCTAGCTCTGTCCCCTCGCGTCTTTACGAAGATCGTCAAGGCAGCCCTTGTGCCACTTAGGCAACACGGGGTTCGCATTCTGAACTACCTCGATGACTGGCTCATACTGAGTCACTCTCGAGAGCAGGTGTGCGAACACAGAGACCTAGTGCTCCGGTACTTAGCCCGTCTGGGCCTACGGGTCAACTGGGAGAAGAGCAAACTCTGCCCTGTGCAGAGGATCTCTTTTCTCAGTATGGATATCGACTCGATCGCCATGTGCGCGCAGCTTACGAGCGAGCGCGCACAGTCACTGCTGACTTGCCTCCGTCAAATCGAGAGCAAGAGTGCGGTTCCACTGAAATTACATCAGAGGCCCCTGGGGCATATGGCATCTGCAGCTGCGGTAACGCCGCTCGGATTGCTTCATATGAGACCGCTTCAGCACTGGCTTCGCGATCGAGTCCCGAGAGGGGCATGGCAGTCAGGCACGCTCCGGGTCCCAGTGACTCGGGCCTGCCTGCAGACCCTCACCCCGTGGTCGAACCTCTGCTTTCTACGGGCCAGAGTGTCCTTAGAACAAGTTTCCAGGCATATTGTTGTATCAACAGATGCCTCCACCACGGGCTGGGGTGCCATGTGCAATGGACATGCTTCCACGGGCTCCTGGACAGGACCCCAGCGCCTCCTGCATGTCAATTGCCTCGAGTTGCTGGCAGTACGGTTCGCCCTGCACCGCTTCCTAGCGTTGCTCAAGGGTCAACACGTACTAGTTCGGTCAGACAACACGGCCACAGTAGCGTACATCAACCGCCAAGGTGGTCTACGTTCCCGCCGTCTGTCTCAACTCGCCCGCCATCTCGTTTTATGGAGTCAGAAGCATCTGAGGTCCCTTCGTGCTGTCCATATCCCAGGAACCCTGAACTGTGCAGCCGACGAGCTCTCACGGCTTCAGCCACTTCCGGGAGAATGGAGACTCCATCCCCAGACGGTCCAGCTGATTTGGGAACAGTTCGGCGACGCACAGGTAGATCTGTTTGCCTCCCACGACTCTTCCCATTGCCGCCTCGGCACGGATGCTCTGGCACACAGCTGGCTGCGGGGCCTCCGCAAATATGCGTTCCCCCCAGTGAGCCTTCTCGCACAGGTTCTGTGCAAGATCAGGGAGGACAAGGAGCAGGTCCTTTTGGTCGCCCCATATTGGCCCGGCCGGACCTGGTTCTCCGAACTCTTACTCCTTGCGACAGCTCCTCCCTGGTCCATACCTCTGAGGAAGGACCTCCTTTCTCAGAGACGGGGCACCCTCTGGCACCCGCGTCCCGATCTTTGGAACCTCCACGTGTGGCTCCTGGACGGGACACGGTAGGTTTGAGTACCCTACCACCTCAGGTGGTGGCTACCATCACTTCCGCTAGGGCCTTGTCTACCAGACACGCCTATGCGTTGAAGTGGAACCTCTTCGTCACCTGGTGTTCTTCTCGCCAAGAAGACCCCTGGAAATGCCCGATCGGGTCTGTGCTCTCATTCCTCCAAGAAGGGTTGGAACGAAGACTGTCTCCTTCCACCCTCAAGGTGTATGTGGCCGCGATATCTGCCTACCACGACCTTGTGGAGACGAAACAGGTAAGTCAGCACGACCTGATTATCAGGTTCCTGAGGGGAGCGAGGAATCCTCGCTGAATCCTCCCCGCTCTCCCCTCGTACCCTCTTGGGACCTCTCAGTAGTTTTAGATGCTCTGCAGAGGGCTCCCTTCGAGCCATTGCGATCAGTCGAGCTTAAGTTCCTGTCTATGAAGACAGCGCTCCTGATCGCCTTGGCCTCCATCAAGAGGGTAGGGGACCTGCAGGCATTTTCGGGTTGACGAAGCGTGCATAGAATTCGGGCCGGCCGACTCTCACGTGATCCTGAGACCCCGGCCTGGATATGTGCCCAAGGTTCCCACCACTCCGTTCAGGGACCAGGTGGTGAACCTGCAAGTGCTGCCTTTGGAGGAGGCAGACCCAGCCTTGGCACTGCTCTGTCCAGTACACGCCCTCCGTGCTCATGTAGACAGAACGCAGTGTTTCAGGACCTCAGACCAGCTCTTTGTCTGTCATGGTGGGAAGCTGAAGGGAAAGGCTCTTTCCAAGCAAAGGTTGTCTCACTGGATAGTGGACGCCATTGTCTTGGCTTACCAGACGCAGGGGCGCCCATGCCCCCTTGGGGTCAGGGCACACTCCACCAGGAGTGTGGCCTCCTCTTGGGCTCTAGCGCATGGTGCCTCGCTGACAGACATCTGCAGAGCTGCAGGCTGGGCGACACCCAACACATTCGCCAGATTCTATAATCTCCGAGTGGAGCCAGTGTCCTCTCATGTACTCGCCTCTACAAGTGGCCAGTAATGGGCTAGGCTCAGTGGCTTCGCTTGCTCGCCATTCCTCTCCACGGACAGGATACATGCGATATTTCCTCAGGTAGTTTCCCCAAAACCCTGAGTTGCTCCAGCACTGTCGATGCCGACACCAGTGTGTCTGCCCTCTCACTCAGGCCCTCGTGTCAGGCTAGGTGCCACCGTGTGCATGGTTCCCCCTATGGGCGACCCCCACATGTGTATTTCCACTGTAAGCCTCTCCGAGCATGTGTATTTCCCTCAGCAAGCCCTTGCTACCCCTGGGGGTAAAATTTCCACCTTCGGCTGGTTACCCCAGAGTTCCTCCATATGCAGCCCCTTGCGGGTCATATGTGTTTACTTAAGTCCTCCCTACGGGTAGGCACTTTGGCGCATACTTCCACCTGGAATATGCTTCCCAGTGTACCTTGGTATTCCTGTGCTAAGTTGGAGTCCTTCGTCTGTACTAGCTTACGACAGGGAGCTCACACTTACGCAGGGCACTGGACGACAGCCGAGTGGCGTGATTGAATTGGGACCCCCATTTCGTCAGTTACTGACGTTACTCGGAGTGACTGAACGAAAGGGAACGTCTCGGTTAAGTATGTAACCCTCGTTCCCTGAGGAGGGAACGGAGACGTAACGTCCCTCTGCCACATCCACTGTACCGCTGAAACGGCCGGGAGTTCAGTCTTGGCTCCTCAGCAGGTAAACATAATGCGAGGTTGCCAGTGTACTTCCTTATATACCCACGCTGTGGGGCGGAGCTACGCTATGCAAATTCTGCATGCCCATGGCATTGGCCTGCCATTGAGCGTTTTCTAAGATCTCGAAGATGATAGGCTTCTAGGCGAAACCCCCATTTCGTCAGTCACTGACGTTACGTCTCCGTTCCCTCCTCAGGGAACGAGGGTTACATACGTAACCGAGACGTTCAGTCTGTTTTGCTTGTGTTTGATTTGTTCCTTGGTTCAGTTTCCTGCCACTCCTTGTTTCCATGGCCACCATCATTATGAGTTCATTTAGTTCAGCTGTGTCTGTTTAATTAGCTTGTTTGTGTTCACTATTTAAGTTCCTTTATTTAAGTTTGTGTTCACTATCTAAGTTCCTCTTGTTCACTTTGTCTAGTTATTGTTATGTTAGGTTGTGTTTCCGTTGCCTGTCTGCATGGTCCTGTGAAGTTTAGATTAAAGTTTGTTTGTGATCTTCTGAGTCTTCAGCCTGTTCCTGGTTCACCTGACAGTGACAGATGACTAGACCAACACCAAAAATGGCTGAAGATCACCTCCTGTTCTCCATCAACCAGAGCGGTCGTCCTTTGGAGTGGTATGTGGAGGAATTTTGTGAGTATTGCTATCTGGTGAGCTGGAGTGATCAGATGGTCAATGCCTGCTTTCGGATGGGACTGGGCTATGACTTATTCCATGTCCTTTCTCCTGGCTTTTATATTTATATAATTTTTATTTATTTTTTTTTAATAGGTCTGTAACAGGCTTTATTATGTCCTTTTATTTAAATGGTTATTTCATAGTTGAGGCTGTTTATGAGGACAATAATCGTCTGGTCCCTACCCAAAAGCATGTAGGCACTCCAGCTCATCATATTTAAATGTTGGGTTTCACATAGTTGCAACATGTACTTATCAATATGCTTGGTTAAAAGATATGTGGATGTGATGAATAAATATTTCTAGGTTACTTTTGTTTTTTGTGGTGGATACAGTCATGCAAAGAATATTGCAATTTGGAAAGCTGTGGTAACAAGCTGTCAAAATGGCTAAGAACAAACAATTTTTTGCCATTTGCAAGACTGGAGGGTAAAAAAGATGTCCTTAGTCAATTAACGTATCTGTTTGAAGCATTACAAGAGAGGCATATGGTGGCAGCTCTGAGAGTCATGCAAATGATAAACTTGGCACAGTCTGTGATGAAGAACTTTGCAAAGTGACCATGCATGGAATGCATCTGCAGTTGATTCCACCTCACCAAAAGATACTGCTGCTTTTGAAACCAAAAAACTTGTTTATTAATTAAATCCACTTTGATGAAAAGGGACAATTACCAACAGAAACCCATCTGTTGACCACTGAAAGTTAATTAAAGGAATGTGGAGCTTAGTGGAATACAGAATAAAAATAATTAACTTGGCTTTTTCTGGCTTATGGGTTTTATCAGAATAGCCAATTACAGCATCCCCCTAAAGTATTTACCAGAGACGCATGACAGCACACACACATTACACAAATTAAACTTTCTTAGTTATTGTGCTAAAAGGCTAAATTATGTGTTGTTTGATTGAATTACTGACTGGTGTGAGCATCTACAACCCCATTTCCAGAAAAGTTGGGACATTTCAGAAAATGCATTAAAATCTGTGATCAAAAGAATCTGTGATTTGTTAATTCTCTTTAACCTTAGTTAAGGTCTTTAACCAAGTGACAAAAAAAAAAAGTTTTCCAATGATTTCACTGACCAACTTAATTGTGTTTTGTAAGTATAAACAAATTTAGATTTTGATGGCTGCAACACACTCCAAAACTGTTGGGACAGAGGCATATTTACCTCTGTCACATCACCTTCTTTTAATTACACTTTTTAAATGTTCGGAAATTGAGGATAATAGTTGCAGTTGTGCAAATGGAATTTTTGCCTAATCTCGTCTGATAAGACAGCTGTTCAACTGCCCTTTCGTCTTGTGTAACAGAGATTTGAGTTGCATTTCTTGATGCAGCGGCAGACTGTTAAGTGACAAGGGTTTTCCAAAGTACTCCTGAGTCCATGTGGCTATATTTAACACATGATGGTTTCTCATGCAATGCCATCTGAGGACTCAAAGGTGAAGCACATTCAAAAGAGGTTTCCTACCTTGCCCTACGCAGCCTGAGATTTCTCTGGATTCCCTGAATCTTTCCACAATATTATGTATGGTAGATGGTGAAAGACCTAAAGGTTGGGTATGTTAGAAATGTAATCTTTACATTTGGTGTAATCATTTGGAATAAACAACTCATGATGCTGCTCATTAGTTCTGTTGAAGCTTTGAAAAGCAAATTTAAACAGCCTAACACTGTGTCCTAACCAGACGCGATGCAACAAGATTTTCTGAGATCAATGAATCAAAATCAGTTCACCTTGAGTTGACAGTTTGAACATAGTTGTTTTTTGAGATCTGAAGTGAATTATCCATTGTTGCTTTCAGTAAGGCTATGTAAATTATAAAATTGACTATAAAAGTAAAAAAAAATTATATTCAAACTCACATTACAGATTACAGTTCTTTTTACATTAAATAAAGCACATAATCTGCATTTGAGATTACTTGTCATACTTTATGATAAGTAAAACCTGTTTGTAAAATAGAATCGCCGTGGATCACCGTTGCGTCTGGTTAGTACAAAAAACTCAGCATGGAACATTAACATGGAAAATATATTTTTTCTCATGTGTCACGTTTGGTTAGGACACAGTGAAGGCTTATTGGGCTGTTTCAGTATTTGCATTGATTTTGTATTGTTGTTAAGTCTGTTGTTAAGGTCTTTTAGTGGATTTTTGTCTACATTTTGTTTAGATATAATATGTTTATTTGGGAATGTCATTGTTGTATGGTCAGAAGGAATCATGCAATACCCTGTTTTTGTGTATGGTTTTTGTGACACGCCGCCACTGGCCTTACCTATTACTAGTTCACCTGCTTATTGTGGGCTGTTTCAAAACAGTATAACTTAGATATTCTATCATCTTTTCGATTTGATTTTGCCCCAGTCCCAACTTTTTTTGGAGTGTGTTGCAGCCATCAAAATCTGTTTATATTTACAAAATACAATTAATTTAGTGAGTGAAAACATTGGAAATATTTTCTTTCTAATTTTGTCAGTTAAATAAAGGTTTGAGGGAATTAACAAATCACAGATTCTTGATATTATTGCATTTTATGCATAGAGATTTATGTCACTACAGTGGACAGCTATTAAAAAGCCATTTTCTTGTGTATGCATGGGTTTTGATGGCATAGTTGCACATCAACCACTACAGTGGACACTAGTACATCATCCTATACACTGCCACCGAGTAGCAGGTCAGATAGGGCACTCAGTTACTAGCTCATTTCCGTTATTTTTGTATTAAACCAGTTCAATAGCACTAAGCAAATTCTATCACAATCAATGTTCAAGAGGTAAAAAATTTACTTTTTAGTTCATTTAAAAGTTAATTTGAGAAAGTAAAACTCTGCAATCTCCAACTGAATTTCATGTTTAATGAAATATGATACAGATGTGGAGATATAAATATATGCTAAATTCACAGTTAGTTAATTTTCATTTCTCAGATACTTTAACAATAATGCACAGATGGGTCCTCAGACTCAGACCTCAGCTTCTTCTGATTGATTAAAATTGACATATGTTAGTTTGAAACATAGAAAATTGATGAATAAAATGAAAAACATTGTTAAAATTAATCATGTAATGTAAAATTTACTTGGGGCCAAAAGAGCTATTTCTTGAAAAAACAAATTGTTGCAGTATCTCTAAATTCACTAAAATTCAATTAAGCTTTTTATAAGATCATAAAAAATGTGTAGACCTAATAAATGTTTTGCTATTATATATTTTTTGCATATATATTTTTATATATTTCTAATTATATTATTAATTTGATTTATTCATCACCATTGTCTCCATTATATCTGAGTGTAGGATTTTCAGGTTCATGGTGGATCTACTCCAAATAGACACAGAATCAGGCCGTACTCACTCACACACTGGTTGGCTGAATCAGCGGTGGCCCGTGCCCATGGCCGGTCCTGGTAGAAGGGAGCACAGTGCTGACAGTCGACCCCTGCAGTGTTGTGCTCACAAGCACACACCAAATGTTCCTCTTCATTGGTCATGCAGTCACTGGCATGGCCATTACACTTGCATCTGCAAGACAGTTGAGAGCACATTATTAGCACACTTTCAAGGCTCATTGTTTTCTGTGGACACTCATAAAAAAAAATCTCTTTGCCTAAAAAAATAAGACAAGAGTTACAAATAAGCCAGATGGTTGAATTTAAAACCAAATGGCACCAAACCACAAAGCAAATTTTGATATGCTACTACAGGGCCCTTAACAGAGAATATGAATTGGCAGAGTTGATCAATACTGTCAAAAATACTAAGTAGAAACATATTCTGACCACAGTGTTTGCTATTTGTTTGGCAGAAAATACAGCTAAGCAGGTGATGTATATTTTCACCAACTTGTCCTGATAATGTCTCGGTTACTGTTGTAACTGACATTACGTCGATACTGACGTATGGGGTCTCACTTGGGAGCCCAATCATCTTTGGGTAGTAAGAAAATGGGCCAATGAAAATTGGCGAGTGAGATTTGTATGCCAAGCCACTCCCCCGTACATACGGGTATATAAGTTGGCCAGCAACTCAATTAGGGAATCTCAGGGAACGAGGGTTACATCAGTAACCAAGACGTTCCCTTTCAGTCAGTCACGTTCGAAATTACGTCGATACTGACATATGGGGTCCCTATGGAAAGCACCACAACCGCTGACCCTTCCCCATGTAAGTCAAACAGACTTCTGTACCTGGTGGGATGGAAGGACAGAACTTTTCAAGGGGAAGGTCGATAGCTGCAGTTCCTTTCTTCTTTACCCTATTCAGCCACGACTGGTTGGATAACACTGGGGAAGCATGCCAAGTCCAGATGGAAAGGGACGTTACGGAGGCCACATCCTGCCTGTAGGGAGGTAACAAGTGGAAAATACACATATGGACTGACCATTGGGGTAGTACTACATATGAAAGAAATCTCTGCGGTAGGTCCTACCTGGAAAGGAATGGAACTACTACAAACGCATAGCTCTGACAGAGCAGACACTGTCAAGGAAAATACACAGGTTTACCAATGGGGAAACCATACCATGGAAGAATACACATATGGGATTACCCAAGGGGAATCACTACATATGGGCACCTAGTGCAGTACAGGGGCTGACCAAGGGGACATGTACACAAGTACTGGGCCTGGCGTCAGACTCCTCCGCCAAGTCTAACTGCCAAGGGTGTTGGAGTAACCTCAAACCAGGGTTCGCCAGCTGGGGAACTTATCTGGAGAAAAAATAAGCGCTCACATCCACTCATCGAAGGGAATGGCACTGCAAGCGGGACACCGAGACAGTTTTCTTGCCACCAACCTATTATACTGTTAACACACAGGAAGAAACTGGCTTCACGCAGAGATTATAAAATCTCAAAAAGTTGTTGGGTGTCGCCCAGCCTGCACCTCTGCAGATGTCTGCTAAAGAGGAGCCATGCGCTAACGCCTAAAAGGAGGCTACACTACTAGAAGTGTGAGCTCTATCTCCAAAGGGACATGGCATGCCTTGAGTTTGGTACACCAGGGCAATGGCATCCACTATCCAGTGGGCCAACCTCTGTTTGGAGACAGCCTTTCCCTTCTGCTGAGCTCCTAAAGATCTGAGTGTGGTCAACATAAATGCGCAGGGCGCGAACGCGACACAGCAACACAAGGGCTGGGTCTGCCTCCTCCAGGGGAAGCTCTAGCAAGTTCACCACCTGGTCCAGAAAAGGAGTGGTGGGAACTTTGGGCACATATCCAGGCCAAGTTCTTAAGATTTCGAGAGAGTCAGCCAGCCCAAATTCCAGGCACATTTTGCTGACCAAAAACACCTGCAGGTCCCCCACCCTCTTGATGGACATGAGCGCTCTCTTAAGGAATAGGATCTTAAGCTTGACTGCAACATACACGTTCAAGGTGGAGCCCCTAGTGGAGGGGGCTCTGGCTTGAGTGATCGTGTCCACCATTGCCAGTGGTAAGCCTCTCATCCGTGTCGAGGGTCCCCTTGGGCAGGGAGTAAAAATGCTGGCAATGGGAGGATTTTGGAGAAGCAAAAAGGTCTACCTATGTGTCCCCGAATCGACTCCATATCAGCTGGAATGGGGATGGAGTCTCCAATCTCCCGGGAGCGTGAGCTGTCGGGAGAGCACATACATTGCCCCAGCCCGATCTGGAGGCATCTGTTGTGACAAAAACATGCCTGGACACTTGTTCTTAGCCAGTGCTGAAGCGGTCTCATATGTAACAATCCGAGCGGCGTGACCATGGCTGCAGATGCCATATGCCCCAGGAGCCCCTGACACTGTTTCAGTGAAATCACTGTTCTGCTCCTGAATGAGTTCAGGCAGCTCAGCAACGACTGGGCATGCTCGTTCTTAAGACGCGTCGTCATGTTGACAGAATCCAACTTCATGCAGAAAAAAGAAATACTCTGCACGGGGAAAGCTTGCTCTTTCCCCAGTTGACCCGAAGCCCCTGCTCGAGCACCAGATCCCTGTGCTCGCAAAACAGATCTCGAGAGTGAGCCAGAATGAGCCAGTTGTCGATATAGTTGAGAATATCGTACAGCCGTGTGTGATCTTTCCAAATGAGCCATCGAGATGGGCTTGAAAGCGCTATCCAGGCCCCCAAACTCTGTGCAAGTGGCACCAGCGGAACTACAGAAGTACCCACAGAGGGGCAGCAAGATGAAGCACAGGGGCCCAGCAGAGGCAGTGAGTGTGGTAAAACTCTTACCTGGCTCCACGAATCCAGCAAAGGTTTGGCTAGAGATGCTTGAGGAGGCGTAGACCTTGTGGGGGGCTCGATGATGTGTTTAATCACCTCTGTCTGCTTCTGTACTGCTGATAACTGCTGGGCAAAGTGCTCAACAGTGTCACCAGCCTGGGAGATGGCGGCGTCGAGAAAGCGAACTTTGTCTGCGTCCTTCATCTCAGCCAGGTTTAGCCTCGTCTAACATCATCTGGCCGAGGGCCTGCACCATGAATTTTGTTGCCCTGAAGGTAAGGTCAGTCACCATGCACAGTTCCTGCATCAACCCCTGCTCAGAACTACTCAGCTATTTTAGTGCTTTGGCCTGATGGACTTGCAGGAGGGCCATAGCATGTAGGGCAGAGGCAGCCTGTCCAGCAGCACTGTAAGCCTTAGCAGCAAGTGCCACCGTAAACTGACAGGCCATGGAGGGGAAAAGTCAGAGATTCCACCAGGTGGTGGCACTTTGCAGGCATAAATGCACTGCAATTGCATGCTCTACCTAAGGAATCTCCACATAACCCTTGGCTACCCCACCATTGAGGGTGTTGATGGCACAGGCACTTGAGGCAGCGATCGTGGGTGTCAGAGGGGGCCATGAAGCGATTGCATCCAGAAACACACGGGTGGAATGCCATCTTGAAAAATATGCAACGTCACATGTGTTTTGCTGTTTTAGGGAAACTGCTCTTTTTGTGTTAAAGCGCCCAGGGGTGGAATCGCTACACTTATCTGTGCACTTTGTGGGGCAAAACACAGCTGAACACACCTTTTCTCCAACAGAAGAATGTCTCCTATTTCTTAGCAAAGGCGAATGGTAGAGCGAGTAAAAACAACAGCTTGGCTCAGAAGCAAAAAGCTGAATGAGTGAGTTGCCGGCCAGCTTATATAAACCCCATAGATCAGTATCGGCGTAACGTTGAAAACAACTGACTGAAGGGGAACTAGCAATTAACATATTTGTGCACTTTATTATGAAGAAAAGTCAAATAATCAGGCAAAAAGACACTTTGATATACGAGCTGATAATGAGCAAAGCAGGCATGCACAAACTCAGACACAGACACAAACAATATACAGATGGTGACAAACACACAAATACACAAACACTGTCTCTTCCACATCCTGTTCATATTACTAATACACTTAAGATGTAGAACACCAATCAAATGGCTGGCAAAACTCTCACTCTCTCTTGCTGAAGCACAGTTCCTCTTGATATTTAGCACTCTTTCTCTTTCTAATTTTCCTATTCATCACTCACTTGCCATTTTCCATCATTTTCTCCCTTTCTCTTTTCTCTTTATCAGTATCCATCTGCCAATGAAACATCGGTGACAGCTAAAACACATACAACATATTTACATAGTTGTGTTTTTTCACCTGCCCCCCACGGAGAAATCAGATATGGCATAAAAATATGAACGAAGCACTTTGGCATCTTTGAAGAACTCGTCTCCAAATGTGTTCAATCTGTTCAGAGAGATGAGGATATCTGTAGCCGTCACCCAGTCCTACAGAGAGAAAGAAAGAGATAAGTAAAATTAGAGAGAAAATGCATGCTATGTATTTGCTCTGTCTACCACACAAACTTTTTTTAAAGAATAGATTAATAATTTTATTAATCCAGGATGTATTAAATTGATCAAAAGAGACATTTAAGAATTTTACAAATGTATAATGATTTCCACAAAAAGTATTAAGCAACAACTTTTTTCAACATTAATGATAAGAAATGTTTCTTGAACACCAAATCAGCACATTAGAATGCTTTCTGAAGGGTCACACTCTTAAAAATAAAGGTTCTTTATTGGCATTGATGGTTCCATGAAGAACCTTTAACATCATTGGAACCTTTTCATTCCACCAAAGGTTCTTTATAGTGGAAAACGGCTCTTTAGATTTTTAAAATGTTCTTCACACTAAGAAAAAAACCTGTTCTTTTAAGTGTTCACTGAAAAATTCTTTGGGGAACCAAAAATGGTTCTTCTAAGGCATCGCTGTGAAAACCCTGTTTTGGAACATTTATTTTTAAGAGTGAATGTGACACTGAATACTGGAGTAATGGCTTCTGAAAATTCATGCAGCTTCACCATCACAGGAATATATTACCTTTTAAAGTATACTGAAATAGAAAACAATTCTTTTGAAACTGTAATTTTCTCAAAAAACCTCACCTACCTCAAACCTTTCAAAGGTAGAGTATTTTCATGTATAAAGACCGAATTATACAGTGTAAGAAATTTTTTTTTAACAAAAGCATGTTGTTTCTAAAATTGAATGATTGTCTTTTATGCTATCAATGTATTAAAACAAATTAAATATTATCTAAAGAATTAGAGTGACAACTTATAAAATAATTAGAAGAATTTTTAGAATAATCTTTAGAGTAAAACAGCAAATGGCATAGAACAGTCACATGACAATACTAACATGCAGAATTTAGATTATATGCATACTACACACTAATAATTTCAGAATATATTTTATTAACAGCTTAGAAGCTCAAAAACAGATGTAGTTAAGATGAGAGGTTGTTCTGAGGTCATGGAAAATATCGAGCACACTAGATACCATAACTTTTTTCATAATTCTTGAGTTGAAGTGAACTTAAAAAAAAACAAACAAAGCTAGCACCTCTGTGTATTCATGTGTATGTGAAAAGCAGAAATAATGAGATGGTAGGAAGAAATGAAGCCGTCCTCATTTTTATCATGCATGTATGTGTGTGTATAGCTGTGTCTGGTTAGGTGTGTGTTTTGGTTTGATCATGTGTTTGTGTGTTAATGTGAAAGCAATAGAGTTTGGTCATCCTTATCAATGGCTGGCCTGTTGACCCTTGTTCTGTCCGTGTTAATGGGTTTTGAGCCCAGTGTGACGACCTGGCGCGTGGAGGTGAGAGAACATATCTTTCATTCTGGGGGAACAAGATAAAAAAGGAGCGGAGCTGGCTAGCACGTCCCTGCAAGCACATCCAAGTCTCCTCTCGGAGGAATGGTAAAGTCCATTCCTATTCAGAGCAGTTGAGTAAACAAAATAAAGAAACAAATAACCCCTCCATGTCTCTTTGTCTCTCTAACGATGCTCCTCTGACTCTGCTTCTGTTTTTATCATATATGTCGCTCTGTTCTTCTGCTTCCACCTCTCATTCTTTATCTTCCTCCAGGCGTGTCTCTTTTCTCTCACCATCCACAGCTTTGCCCCGTTTTTCATGTCTACTTTCCTTTTTCAACACTCTCTCTCCTGTGCCTCTCTTGTTTTTGTTTTTGCAAAACTTGTGCATCATGTAAAAAAAGGGCTTATTTTGGGGGCAAAACAATGTGCAATGAATCATAAACAATAACAGCTCCAATACTACAGAGTGAGAGGAAGCTATAGAGAGAGAGATACAAGCTGTGTTCTGCAATCTAATGAGCTGCCTCTGTAGGAAATATTTTAAGGCATAGTTGTGCTGCCAATGTGAAATCTGTGCCAAAAAGCAGACAAATTAATCATGTTGCCTTCAAAAATATCTTCTTTTAGCAAATTACTGCAAGCACTGCATTTATCCCTTACAGTAGGTATGTCACGATACCAAAATTCTAGTAGTCAGTACCAATACCATTAAAATGTTACGGTTCACATTATATATTTAAATGAGAAAAAGTAAATAAATTATATATATATATATGTGTGTGTGTGTGTGTGTTTATATTATTACTATTTGTACTGTATTTTTAACCAAATAAATGTCTTGGTGACCATAAGAGACTTAGAACATAATAAACAAATAAACAAACAAATAAATAAATCTCACTGACCTCAAACATTTGTGTAATATAGAGTGTTCTAAATAAGTAGGCAGCTCACTAGTTTTTGGAACAGAACAACAGTTTGCTTTGACTCTCTAATGCCTACTAATGGGATATTTACTGTAGAGATCTCATCGGATACACTAGTCCTCAGTGTATGATGATCTTTTAAATTAAGCATGCAGGGTTTAATTTAAGCATGGGTGTCATACAGGTCCTCAATTGACATTTAGACTAATTTCACTTATTTATTTATTGTAGCTGTAGAAGCTGTAGTTTATATATCTGACATTAGTAGCAAGCAGCAAGTTATTTAATTATTAACCTAAGAACATTAAGCTGCTTTTAAAATGAGTAATGATGACATAGCATTTTTGATTTACATAACAATGCTTCTATTGCTGCCAGGACAATAACACAACTATACGTGACACTAGCCTAAAATGTTTACTCAGAGCACTGGCTTATTTAAATAAGATGAAGACTTATTCATTGAGGATAGTGATCAGTTATCAAAGCTGGGCTTGTATGAGCCAACAGAAAAGCAAAGAGATGCATAGTTTTCTTTAACCTGTTTATCTGCATTGGTCAGGATTGTATTAGCAACTGTTGTCCTCTCTCTTCATTTTTGCCATGATTAATCATTTTGCCACTTCACAGCTCAGCTTACTGGCTCAAACCCTGTACCACAAAAGAAAGTCCCCTGGGTGAGTATTAAAAGCACATGAAACACCATGAGGTGACTATCAAAAGGGTTGCTAATCTATAAGTTAATATATATGGTGCCAGAATATGTCTACAAATAAAGATAATTTTAAAAACTTCTTATAGAACAAGCATTTACATTTCCAATAAAAGAGCTCAAAGGGTTACTACTCTGACACAAATAATCAAGTAATCTATGGCAGTGACATTCAAAGTGAATGCAGATTGTAATAGAAAAAAATTAAATAAACTTCAAGTTTTGATTATTAATGCCAGCTGAACTGGCTAACTGTCACAAGCGAGTTGCTCTTTGAGATATTACTTACATGGCAGGATGGAAGTAATCTTTGAAAGGTTAATTATTAGATCATTTATTGGTGGTTCTTTTCACAGACGGCAGCAAACACTTAATTAGTCTTCATTTACTTCAACCAGTTTGGCTGATGAGTTCATAAAAACTGCTGACTAAGGACAAAGCGTTTAATTGAAAACTGAGGAATAGTTTCTCAGTTCTCAATCTCCTGTCTGTTTTATTTTCTTTTTCTTCTTTGAAGAGTTTAGAATCACACGTTCTACTTTTTGTACAGCATTCTGTAAATTATTCACCCCCACCTCACCTCTCAATTGCATTTTCTGTTTTTGTATCATGCTCTTATGTGGGTCGCAGCCAGGAGGGTCTTCATGATTAGAATGCATCGGAAGAGACTTGTCCCTCATTTCAAACTGAATAACTTTTTTTAATTTGATTGCTTAAGTTCACTGCAGCTCCCTTTATGTGCTCTATCTCTCATTCTCATTCAATGCTGGTGTTCCAATTTAACACCCAGCTCTCAGGCTCAACCAGAGAGAGAGAGAGAGAGAGAGAGAGAGAGAGAGAGAGAGCATGCATGCCGCTTTAATGGATGACTGAACAAATTAAATTTGAATTCATAGGACAACTTTCATCTTCAGCATGGATTTTGTTGGTGGGGAAAAATATAATAATGGCTTTCAGACAAAAAAAAAAAAACATACAAATATCCTCCTTTGAAGTAATCCATTACATTGCAGAAAACCATCAAATATCTGATTATACTGTGTGTGTTTTTTATTCCAGCCCATTTGTTTAGTAATGATGAAAAAGGAAAAGCATGCATACATTAACGTATCAACATCAGGCTCCTCCCCTAACAAGATATGTAAATGTCTGAATAAGTGCAGAAATAGAGCAGTGCAGGGATGACATCAGAACCCGGAAGTCTAATTCGCCACTGGTTCCTTCGAGATTTTCCTATGGGGTTTTATAGGGTTTTTCAATTTATAAGTAAATTAAAGCCTGTGGTAAACATAACTTGACAATACTTTGACATTTTGTTCTACAGTGTAAACTGCACACACCCCAAACTGTCTAGTTATCTAGAAACATCCGTTTTAAAAAAATAACTGCTTCAAAATTCGTGTTTTTTGGGTCAGTGTAATTTACATTGTAGAAAACAATTTTCAGCATCATTACTCCAGTCTTCAGTGCCACAAGATCCATACTTCTGAATTATAAAAAATAAATAAATAAACAAACAAAACAAACCATTACTTAAAAACAAGTGCTAGTCATCAAACTGTCCCAATTTAAAAACATAAAAAATAAGATCACAGAACACCTTAAATTTAAAGATTTTCTACAACCTTCATAATAAAAGGTTTTGCATAACAGACATGACTGTGTATAGAGCATACTGCAGCTGATCTGAATGCTATTCTTTCCCTCTTTGAGCTTTTTCCTTCTCTCAAATTATTCTCAGAATTGAAATACAACCCAGGGGGCCTCTTGTCTCTGTCATCTGATTTGAAGTTCAAACTTCCTTCCTTTTCTCTATTTTTTTTCCCCTTCTGAGAGGTATAAGAGTGGAAAGGGTGTCTGTTAAATTCTTTCAACAGAAAGCACAGTAGGAGACACACTAGGATTAAATGCTAATATTAAAAGTATATGCTGTCTGCTGGTGTCAAAGCTGATGAAATATGGTTTTTCAGAGGAGATAGAAAAGGTCAACCATGCATGTGTGTCAGTGTACTCCTCTTTTTCTCAATTACGCAACTAGTTAGCACAAGAAATTAGGTTTAGAGTGGTAGTTATTTAATATGTCTGCCTGGCCTATAGGTTAGAATCAGTATAAACATTTAGGCTTTGGTACAATATCAGCCTCTGGTAAAGTAAATACAAAATCAATACCTAACAGGCAAAAAATAAGCAGCCTCAGGCCACTGATGAAACAAGTGCTGTCAATCAATTCAGCAATTTAGGGTACTTTCACACTTTGTAGTTTGGTTCTCTTGGTTTTTTTGGTCTGAACCAAAAAAGAAAATAATATAGTACATTTATACCTTTTTACATTTTATAATATAGTGCATTTTTAACAGCAAACCTAAAGATACAAAATACAAAAAGGCTTTAATGATGTATATATTGCAAACAGTGCTGTGTGCTGGGCTTAAAAGAGCTCGTTGTATTTTTACAATGTAAGAACTCACAAAGAGTTAAGAAAACGTGCAATAGAGTCAAAACAGCACCAGGAACTGTAATGGACAACACTGCAACTATGACAAGAAGAAACAGGCATGATTGAGCATTCTGTCCTTTTAAAGGTGGCATCTTTAAAGGTGTCAAAGGCAGGGCCGTATAGGGAATTCTGGGCCCCTTGAAAAAACAGACTTCATACTATATATCGGTATAAGAAATGGGCATGTAGGCCTACATCTGGTGCCCTGTAACCTAATTACAGCATCCCATCACATTGATTTTTAAGTAATAAACTTCATGCGTAATTGAACAAATTAAATTATGTGAACTTGACAATTCGGTTTCACTTTATTTTGATGGTCCCTTTAACATTCTGTTGTCTAAGTAAAGTTGCACCTACATGTCTTCTAACTCTAGTAAGACTGTTAGGGTTAGAATAAGTTGACATGTAGTTGCAAAGTTCTTCCAATTACGCATGGAGTTTATTTACTTAATAATTTTAAGGCAACGGATTCCCTCATTTTTTTTGAAAGTTAAGTCATCTGATCACTTTTTACAGTGTATATGACTATTGTCAGCTCTTGTATGATAAACTTCTTGTGCTGTTCCTCATTTGTAAGCCATTTTGGATAAAAGTGTCTGCTAAATTACTAAATGTAACTGTACAAATTGTATGTAACAGCGGCTGATACTCAAATGTATCACAGCAAAAATGAAGGGCATGAAAAGATATGCCGTATGTCACAGCTTGCTAAAGTCACACAACAAGGTCACCGCTTATACTGCAAAATATTATACTAACATTGCAAAAACTTTTAGAACAAATGTAGTTATTTTCCAAATAAGCATTTTATCTCCGAAATGTTTGCTATTCTTTTATTGATTTAAAACTGATTACATCCAAAAGATCAATCTACATAAAGCCCAACACTGCAATTTTGCAAAACATGTTTAAAACCATGAAACTAGTGTGTTCCTAAAAACACTTTTAATGAGGTAAAAAGAAAAAATGAAAGTGTTAATGCTTCGTTCTTTGAGGATTAAGGGGAAAATATATTGTCTATCTGTTGTGTATTTGGCATTAAAGGTGCGGTATGCAGGATATAATGGGTACTGCAGTCCAAATTCGAAGTATTGGAGAGCGTTGTTTCCCTTTTTAGGTCGGTTAGAATCTGCGATCTCTGACCCGGTTTGTTTGCTGGCTTCCATGGCTGCAATACGATGTGTTTTCCGCCAACTGGCAACCTCTGGTGTCGAAATACTATTGGGTAAACTGGCGGCGTGCGGTATTGCAGACCAAAACAAAAACAGACATTCCGACACGGAACGCACATTTCAAAGTAGAATAACCGGCTGTAGCATTGTTTTTTTCTGAGAAACAAGTAGGTGAATTTAGCATGTTTCCTACATATCTTCAAGCATATTATGGTATTTTTATGCTTTAGTAAAGTGAAAAACTTACATACAGCACCTTTAATTTTAACGCACACGTGTTTTCTACAAAATGCTGTTTCTGCAGTGGCAAAGTCTTCTGAGTTCTTGTTTTGTTCTGATTTTGTATTTAAGGCTCACTCTGGAAGGTTCTTTTTGGGCTGAGGAGGTGAGTTCAAGGGTTTTTAAAATTGTATCTTTCTGGACTGAAATAGACAAGTTGCCATAATGAAGAACATGCTTCACAAGTCATGTCTGCTACAGTTACAAAGGTCAGCTCATCTTCATAACATCCACAGAATTAAGCTCATCTCATGGAAATTTAAGCTGCTTCAGCTGAAGAAAAAACTGTAAGTTGTAAATGGCCAGTCAAATGAGTCATTTTCCCTTTTCACATTTTAATTTAACAATATGTCAGTGAGAGAAATAAGAGGGAGTAAGAGATGTGTGTGTGTGTGTGATAATGAAAGGGTTTGACTTCACTGATTTAGATTAGAAGTGAATGCAAACTTATTTTCTCATTAAAATAAGGAGGCGTGCAAAGATGGAGAAAGACAAGGAATGAGAGAATGAGAAAAAAAGATAAGAGTGCTCCAAGTGGAAACAGACAAGCAAATAAAAATTAAAAGATTTTGTTTTGTCACCAAGATTTGTCACCACCTCCATGTAAACTGGCTTAGGTATTGATCAGGGGTTGCTTTATAATCAGCGTGTCGATGTAAGCCTCACTGAGCAGAAATCTATGGGCAACTGTGCCATTAGGGAAAGCTCAGCTATTAAAAAATCTGACAGAGGTTTTGAAAGCTAAAAACGATCAATCATCCAAAAAGTGACGGAGAGGGGAAATGGGAAGCATGCTGTGCCATCATTCTTGTTAACGATCACAAAAATGCAGAACTGCACTGCCTCAAGACCTTCAGAAAAGTTATGAAAGCTTTGGTGGTAACAGGACATAATAGCTGAATCTGAATCCAGAGAGATACAGCATAACATACAGTATTCCTGCTCAGATGCTTTCCAACAAGTGACTGCACGTAATATGTGACCCTGAAACACAAAACCAGTCATAAGTTGCACGGGTATATTTGTGGCAATAGCCAACAATACATTGTATGGGTCAAAATGATCCAAAAATCATTAGGATATTAACTAAAGATCACGTTCCATTAAGATATTTTGTAAATTTCCTACCGTAAATATATCAAAAATTTATTATTAGTAGGAATATGCATGGCTAAGGACTTCATTTGGACAACTTTAAAGGCGATTTTCTCAATATTTAGACTTTTGCACCCTCAGATTCCAGATTTTCAAATAGTTGTACATTATATTGTCCTATCCTAACAAACCATACATCAATGGAGAGCTTATTTATTCAGCTTTCAGATGATGTATAAATCTCAATATAAAAAAAATTGACCCTTATGACTGGTTTTGTGGTCCAGGGTCACATATAAGTGTAAGTGCCCAGATGAATTACACATGTCAAATTACCTTTATAAATGTGACTTCTAAAATGAGTTTAGATTTATCGTTGCTGCCTGCAGGACAGTCACATGCATATGCATATAACTAAAAACATACTAACATTCAAAAGAAATACTATTCATACCCTGCTAGAAAGTTTTTTAAAAAATAATTAAAAATTACAAAACAAAGCTAACAAAGAAAGAAAACATTTTAAAATGAATTTTGCAAATACAACTGAATATCAAAAATGTTTTGTTTAGAGCAAAAGTTATGATACCAGATGATTTTTGTCATTTCCTGTTGTGTTGACATTTTTAAAAAATTACAATTAACTTTCTTACTATACATGGACCACACTCATGGACCAGCATAACCATAATATTGGAAGTCTAACCAGACTAATAAGCTTTTTTTGGGGGGGAAGGAAACATAAAATGACAAAAAATTATTCCCCCAGAAGCATCTGATCACAGTGCAACTGTAAAAGAAACCTGGTGGCAGTGGAAAGTTCAGGGGTCCAGACATTAAAAAAGAGGCGAGACAAGAAAATGAAAGAAACTTGACTTCCCCTCTGTTTCGCAGAATGATCACTAGATCACTACTTCCACTCTCTAATTACAGAGTGAAAGAATTGGTGATTAAAGTAATGAGTGCATATGGAGATAAATAGAGGCAGGAGTTCGAGTGTGTGTGTAATATCATTGCGCCGCTGCACCCATGGTACGGCAGCAAAGTTCCTGGATTATTACGCAGGAATGAGAGTATAGTCCCTAGCCATATCGGTCTAGAAAATTGCAACTTTTCATTTTCTGTCGCTCTTAGTACACGATGTAACTATACACATCACAACATATAAATAGGAAAATGTTGGCGTTATTTTGTCATTTATTGAGCAGTAGGCTAGGTGGAGGCGTTTACCTCCAGTCTTTGTGCTAAGCTAGGCTAGCGGTGGGTGCGTCAGACAGAGTTATGTCATGCACAGAGATAAAAATGGTATGTATGGACTTATCTAACTCTAGGGGATATGGTGAATAAGCTAAAGTCCCAAAAAGTCGGCGTGTTCCTTTAATGAAACCAGCAATTTAACATTCTCAAATGCTGTTATTTAGCATTTATTTCCATCTTTCTTGCTCTCTGCAAACCCTTATGTCAATCACAGGAAATCAAGTAAATTAATAAAAATAACTAGGCCAGCAACAAGGTGACATTTGTGTAATTGGAGAATCTTAGTTCTCCTGCTGTCTACAGATGATTTCTGCTTGCAGAGAGCCTATTATAAGAGGCAATGCAGGCATGTATGTGCGAGAAATGCATTCTAAGATATTAGTCATTTTGAACAGGTCGAACAAAAACAAGCTTCACTAAATAAAGTGGTTATTGTTTAGCCTTGAGGATCCAGTGTGTGTGTGTGTGTGTGTGTGTGTTTGTGTGTACACATGTGCTGATTACTGTGTACCCCTCAGCCCAACAGCTGGACTACATCAACTCAAGCACTCTCTTCCAGTTCCTTCTCTTCTTTGTGGGGCCACTAGAGTCCCCTTACATCCTCATTTTAAAAACTCAATTCATCTCCCACCTGTGTGATAGGGAGATTCTATTTCACACTTTTGCTACAAGCTTCAATCACAAGAAGCCAAACTGTTATCTCTGCTCTTAAATAAAATGACATCCCTTCTTTTCTGTTGCTCCCTCTCTGGATGTCCTCTAGTGGCTCTCATCTTTGTAAACAGATGGGCTAGCTGTTTTTCTTTGAAACAGTGAGAGAAAGGAGGATGATGAAAAGATTGAAAGTGAAAAATCTTTTACTTAAAATTGGCCTTTTCACACCTCCACAACAAACCTCAATAGGTCCAAATATCTTTATGCCTGTTCAACTACTGCATATCAAGGACCTATTTACTCCATTTATTTATTTGTGAATGGATCAATGCTAAATACAGGTGCAAACAGGGCCTCAAACATTTTGTGATTGGATATTAGCCAATAATATTAGTGCTTTTCCTCCAAAATGGTTCATGTGCGGATTCCGGGCAAACCCCAATAGACCCTTTTTGTCCCGACGTCACAATTACGTCACAGCGTTAGCTGGAGGCAAAACAAAGGGAACACTGGAGGTGGCCAATACAAACCAGCACAGAGTCGACTACATAAGGAGCTTAAAATATCATCTTGTTGTGTTGTTGGGTGCCAGAATAGATGGAGTACAGGCTCCAATTAGATATTTTAATCACATAACTGTTACTGCCAGACAACAAAAAAACGACAACAGTTGTGGTTAAACGCAAAAAAACGAGCGGACTGGACAGAAACAATCATCAAAAATGCTAGCGTTGTCAGTGCACACTTCATATCATCTGTGATTGTATACATTGTTGTGATTGTGACTAAAAAAATTAAGAACCTGGTAAGAAAGAACAATCAAATATAGAAAGTTTAAAAATGAGCTTGCATTGTCTGGACTTTTTATTTCTAAAAAATATTCACATCTTACTTTAAAATTGTACTGTAATGTCACTCTAAATGTACATCATTTAAAGGAGGCATATACTTTAAAATATCTCTTTGGCCATTACATGCATGCATCTTAAAATAGGCTAATACCTTAGCCATCACATTGAATGTTTGACTTTGTATTTTGGCCCAGTTCACTCATGTAGCTGTACAAATAGTTCTTATTGCCTGCTGAAATAGAAACACATCTTCATGGATAACTTAAGATAGACATAGGTTAGTGAGGTTTATTTATCTACAGCGACTGCATGTACAAATCCTCTAGCTTCCTCTTGTGCACTACTATAATGAAATAAGTGTTTGCACATCATACACTCAATCATTCAGCACAAAGTTATAGGCATCTAAAGATTTATATGCCCTCAGTTTCTCTGTACTATACACGTTCGGATTCCCTATCAGGTAGGTGTAGATGTCAGGACACTCAACCGGAAGTAACCCTAATCCCAACTCCTACTGTCACTACAGCATTCAATGTAACACCAGCCCTAAATGGGGGATGGAGAACTGACACTGTCTATGAGAAATGTAATCACTCTGCACTATCGCTCAGTATGTCTAAATATATACAACTGTGCACAAAAGAGAGATCTGGCGTGCAAGATTGCCAGTAAATTAGCAGTTTCAGTTTATCTCTCCAGCAAGAACAGCAGAATGTACCGACAGTTAATTCGAGAACTGCCGGTACACTAGAATCACTCCCGGTACTGTGGAAAGCAAAAAAAATAAGTACCACACTTAAAGCACTCAGTCAAAATCACACCTGCCCTCCTTATTATTTCCTGCTGTCTTGTAACATCTTTATTTTAATCTACAATAATCATGCAATTTAATTATTAAAGATACTTTTCTGGAAAGCTGCATTCAAAATCCACTTGCTTCACAAACCTGAGAGGCTTGCTCATCAGTTTGAATAGGTACTGTATGACCTTTCTGTTATAACACTTTTCCTTCCATCAATTTTCTTGTTACAAAAATAGATGTGGAGGTGGTGAGCTCCCATTTTGAATTCTCTTTTTGCAGGTACTCATCTAATATCCTGTCAAATTTGGTTTGATTTAGGCCATACCTATTCCAATATATGGACATTCTTCAGCTTTGCTCACTTTGTTCCAGACAAGATTTTATTTTTATTAAAAATGGCAGATTTTTTTTTTTTACTTTTTGTGAAGGTCACAAAACGGTCTTGCATTTTGTTGAGCATTCCTTCCTCATTATTTGAAGTTTAAATGATTTTCAAATGCCTTTATTCAAGCATTTTATTGTTTTAACTAGACTATAAAAATCCATTAGAAAGGGTGAAAGATAAAATTATATGAAAATCATTTTTTAATTTGTGTGGTATTTACAATCATAATTGTCAAAATATGCAAAAATTGTGAAAATACAATTTTAATGTGTGCATATGTAGGAATCAGAGACATAAAATGATAGCAATGAAATTAGATTTAGAAAGATAAATGAGTCGGTCATTCTATTCCAAAAATGTTAATGTCATTTCCACAATAGAATGCTAGTAACCATATTATATCTGTTTTGGAAGTGACACTGCAGTGGAAATGTTCATGACTGATAAAAATAAAAATAAAAATATGGATATATATGGAATTGGATATATACGGAATTGGAAGTTGTTAGTAGGCAAATAAACTAGTGAGAGTGTGAATCAAGTGTTTATTTTCTAGAGGTCTACATGACTAAATATGTCCATAGTTGCAGAAATACAGATATATGTATGTATTCATATACTGTATTAAATAGTTGGGTGAGCTCTGGCAGCTGCCTGTCACCTTTGATTTGCTGAACTTCATCTGACTGTATCTCTGCATGGAAGAAGCTCCCTAAAATTTTTGAAAAAGGTTGCAGGCTGTATTTAGTAGCAAGGCATGCTGAGCATCACGTTTAGCCATGAGATTCTGCTGCGAAAGTTTGAAAGTTAGAGAAGCTTGACAGTGAGGTATATTTGTTTTAAAGCTTTCTTCTGTAACAACAAAGCACAACCATATACATATCTATAGGCCGAGGAGATGAGCTGCTAACTAAAACAGCAAGTTATTCTCAACAAGCCATGAAAGTGAATATTTATGCACATACACTAAATCCCTTGGGATTACATTAGAAATTGTTCATGTTTCTATTTGGCATACTAAAATATGTATCCAGATGGGCCAAATATAAAATCATACTATTGCATTACATGACAGCCAAACTCTCATATTGTAAAATAACATGATATACCTGTAACACAGGACTCTGGTCGAAGTTGTAGGCACTGGGTCGTCCTTCCAATGTGGAGAAGGCCACATTTCCGCCAGTTAGTGGAGAGATATCACTAAACTCATCTGTGCAGTGTGCCGTCCTTTCCTTCTCGCCTGGGCGTATGAAGCCCTTATTGTCTCTCCCGTACGTCTTTCGACAGGAAGCACTGTAATATTGGTATGGCTGCCATGGTCCATTCTCCTCCGTACGCTTGTAGATGGCGAAGCTCTCTGGTCGGCTGGTGTAGAACTTCAAACGGACATATGTGATCTCAAAGGCCTTGCCTTGGAAAAAACAACAACACCATTAACGTCATTGCAATTATTAATGCTAATCTGGACAGATCCAACAAAATTCATGACCTTCCTTAATTAATGTAGCCTGATAATTAAAGTCCAGGATATAATTAAATTGACCTGTAAACTGAGTTAATGTAAGATTTGCATCTACACTGAAAAAAAGGTAACATCTAAAGTAACTGGTTTTATCGATATTTGCAGGTTACCCCTTGTATGTCCTTCATCTATAATGGGCCAAATCAAGAGAGCGCAGGTGTTAAGCCAAAAGAAAAACAAGGATGAAAAAGTAAAAAAGGACGAAGAAACTTTATCCAATTTAGTGCAGAAAGCAGCTTTCTTGTTTGCCTGTAAAGAATATGTGGAGTTTGTGTCTTGAGAAAATGGCATACTTAGTGGTACTTTGTCTGTTTAATTGCTGCTTGAATTTTGTCCAAATGAACCGGAGAGTTCCTGAGGTTCCTGACCCTGGGTTGTCCAGAGAATCTTTTCCTGCAGTCAGTGCACTGGCTATAACTGTGACTAATAACACCCAGTTATTTAATTTAAACCCTTTTAAATTTAGTCAGCAGAAAGTTTGTTGTTGTTCTGCTGTATTTTGAGATTTGCTTCCCTCTCTTTAAAACTAATATACTTATTACCATTGTTGCTGCCAAAAGATCACTGAGTTGTCATCCACTAATAAATCCCACAGCTGGCAAATGTCTGTATGAGGTCTAAATAAGCGATAATCACATGAGTGTACTGATACAGATGAACAGCCCGATTGCAGGGTGCTATTGTACACAACAATTAAATAAACATTAAGTTATATATTGAGTAGTAACTTACGTTTCAGGCACAATTTTCATGGGTTGTGTGGGAGAGACTAAACACACAAATAACATGAAGATGATGAAGAAGGTAGACAGCTTTAATTCCAACAAGGTAAATCCAACAAGGTACATCCCAAACACAACTACACAGAGACGAGACCCAACCAACACTTACAAACTGAACTGAACTTAAATAGGGGAGATAACAAGACATATACACCGATCAGGCATAACATTATGAAGTAAATGACACTGATTATCTCTTCATCACAGCACCTGTTAGTGGTTGGGATATATTAGGCAACAAGTGAACATTTTGCCCTCAACATTGTTGTGTTAGAAGCAGGAAAAATGGGCAAGCGTAAGGCTTTGAGCAAGTTTGACAAGGGACAAATTGTGATGGCTAGACGACTGGGTCAGAGCATCTCCAAAACTGCAGCTCTTGTGGGGTGTTCCTGGTCTGCAGTGGTCAGTATCTATCAAAAGTGGTCCAAGGAAGGAACAGTGGTGAACCGGCAACAAGGTCATGGCTAATTGATGCACGTGGGGAGCGAAGGCTGGCCCGTGTGGTTCGATTAATCAGACGAGCTACTGTAGCTCAAATTGCTTAAGAAGTTAATGCTGGTTCTGATAGAAAGGTGTCAGAATACACAGTGCATCACAGTTCGTTGCATATGGGGCTGCATAGCTGCAGACCAGTCAGGGTGCCCATGCTGACCCCTGTCCACCGCCGAAAGCACCAACGATGCACGTGAGCATCAGAACCACAGAGCAATGTAAGAAGGTGGCCTGGTCTGATGAATCACGTTTTCTTTTACATCACGTGGATGGCCAGGTGCATGTGCGTTGCTTACCTGAGGAACACATGGCACCAGGATGCACTATGGGAAGATGGCAAACCGGCAGAGGCAGTGTGATGCTTTGGGTAATGTTCTGCTGGGAAAACTTGGGTCCTGCCATCCATGTGGATGTTATGTTGACACGTACCACCTACCTAAGCATTGCTGCAGACCATGTACACCCTTTCATGGAAATGGTATTCCCTGGTGGTTGTGGCTTCTTTCAGCAAGATAATGCCCTGCCACAAAGCAAAAATGGTTCAGGAATGGTTTGAGGAGCACAACGAGTTTGAGGTGTTGATTTGGCCTCCAAATTCCCCAGATCTCAATCCAATCGAGCATCTGTGGGATGTGCTGAACAAACAAGTCCAATCCATGAAGGCCCTACCTCGCAACCCAGATAGCATTGTGACATTGATTCAATGTTGAAATTCCATGAGAATCATCCTTTTGGTTGAGGTTGAAATTTCATGCTAAGTAATATTGGATCAATGTTGAAAATTCGATGCTAAAAAAGTATTGGACCAATGTTGATAATTCAATGCTAAATAATATTGGATCAATGTTGATAATTCCATGCTTTTCAGTGTTGAAAAGACAAACATGGAATCAATGTTGATTTTTGGTCAGCTTAATTCTCCACTGGTGAGGCTTACTGTCAATCTATCTGTCCCATCATTCAACATGTTAAAGCAAATCCAAATCAATTGGGTACATTTCTGTGTAATGTGAGCACATTCATTATCCTCAAAGGATTCGACGAGTCCACCAACGAGTGTGTGGATTAACAAAGAACTCCTACCATAAATTGAACTCAGTGGGATGAACCAGTTGATTATTATTAATATTAATGTTTTAATTATTGTTTTAATATCTCCTCCATCATGAAAAACATCTCCAATCCTTTGGTGTTTTCGGCTAGCTACAGCACATGCAGCATGATATATAATAACTGTCACAGAGTCCTTAATTCTTGAGGTCATTCAATTATATAAATCATAGCCTATCTGTTTTAAATAAAGGCTATTATTATTTTAAAAAGCATGTAGAATTTACATAAATGTAATTATTTATCTAAAGAATACAGGGTTAATAAAGAATTTAGAATATGTTTTCCCTACCAATCGAAAGCGCCACAATCCAATCCAGTAGGTGGCGGTAATGCGCCTTCAAGCTGGTTGCCAACCACTAAATCAAAGCGCGGCATAACAGACTTCAAGCGTGAAAAAGACAGAGACAGCACAGCGACAGTGTTTTTTAGAGGTAAGTACAAAAAGATGAATAAAATTAATCTCCATTTTCATTTTGTTTTTATTTATCTTTATTTCTTACAACTTGTGGGCTTCTCCTGGGTGAGTCAGAGTGAACTGCGACGTTAATAGAGTCACGTGAACGCCCTACGTACACAACCAATGGCCAGGATATTCTTTATACATTGTAATACATTGAATTTCAGTTTGTTTTTCACCAAACCCTGTCATATTTTTATTCATCTTTATTTCTTAAACTGGGCATACACTGTGCGATTTTGTCCGATTTCGTGACGAGGCTGAATCCAGCTTCTTATTGGCGCTTCCGCGTTTGTTAGCTTCTTATTCACGCTCAATTTAAGGACCGTGCGGTTTTTCTCTTTTTCACGCTTTTTAAGGGATTGTGTTGCTTTTGTGTCTATTTTCAGAATAAAATATATTAGCAAAAATGGACTGAAACTACTAAAAGCACATACAATATAATTACAGTACTCTTTAATTATTGTACATGCCATCAGCTCAATTTAGGGACCATGTGGTTTTTCTCTTATTCACTCTTTTTAGGGACCCTGATACTATTATGTCTATTTTCAGAAAAGAATAATAAACTATTTTGAAAGGTAAATAACAGAAATATCAGTGAAAATGACTGTAAAAAATATAAATGTACATAAAATATAATTACATCATTCTTCAATTATTACAATTTTCAATATCACAAGGTAACAAATATGGATGATTATACAACAAATATAATCATGTTATCATTACATTGAAATGCAAACTAATTTTGCTTAAATGCATATATGATATTTGTCAGTAGTATAATTTGTAATATCTTACAACTGTACTTTCTGATTTAATTGACTAATTAAATTGACTTGAAAGAGCCATTGCATTGTTGGTTACTGTACCAATTTGAAGTTGTGGATCCATGAATTTGACAGATATGACAATACAGTTAGAATACCTATTGCATTGTTGGCCCATTTGGAGGCGCTATATCTCAGGGGTCTTTATGGGTGCGTTGAAAGTTGAATTGGGGCATTATACCCAGTGTGCTTGACTGTCACCATGCAGAAATCCAGACATTTTTACTGTAGCGTTATGAATTTATGGACCCACGAATTTAACAAACGACAGTACAGTTAGAAGAGCCATTGCATTGTTGGCCCATTTGGAGGTGCTATATCTTGGCTGCCTTTATGGGTGCGTTAAAGGTTGCACTGGGACAGCCGAGATATAGCACCTCCAAATGGGCCAACAATGCAATGGCTCATCTAACTGTACTGTTGTTTGTCAAATTCTTTGGTCCACAAGTTCATAACGCTACAGTAAAAATGTCTGAAAATTTGAATGATGATAGTCAAGCACACTGGGTATAAAGCCCCAGTGAAACTTTTAACTCCCCCAAATGGGCCAACAATGTGATGGCTCTTCTAACTGTATTGTCATATTGGGTCCATAACTTGTACAGTACAGTAACCAACAATGCAATGGCTATTTCAAGTCAATTTAATTAGTCAATTAAATCAGAAAGTACAGTTGTAAGATATTACAAATAATAGTATTGACAAATATTATATATGCATTTAAGCAAAATTAATGAGCATTTTAAAGCAATGAAAACATGATTATGCATTTTGTATAATCATCCATATTTGATGTTCTGGAGACCTTGGATAGGTAGGTGTCATCTATTAAAAGGTGTTGGTTCATCTGAAGTCTTCGGAGGCTGGATCCAAGCTGGAGCTGGCATTAATCTCTAGTTACCTTGTGATATTGAAATTTGTAAAAATTGTTTGAATTATTTTTTTATTTAATTGATTTATTAATGCATTCAAAGCATTCAAGTGCAATAATTAAGGAATGATGTAATAATATTGTATGTACATTTATGTTTTTACAGTTATTTTAACTGATATTTCTGTGTTATTTACCTTTAAAAATAGTTTATTATTATTATTTTCTGAAAATAGACACAATAGTATCAGGGTCCCTAAAAAGTGTGAATAAGAAAAAAACCACATGGTCCCTAAATTGAGCTGATGGCATGTACAATAATTAAAGAGTACTGTAATTATATTGTATGTGCTTTTATATTTTTACAGTCCATTTTCGCTAATACATTATTCTTTTATTCTGAAAATAGACACAAAAGCAACACAATCCCTTAAAAAGCGTGAATAAGAAGCTAACAAACGCGGAAGCATCGCGTTTTTAAGGTGGAACGGATAGCGTCATCAAGAAGCTGCGAATAAGAAGCTGGATTCAGCCTCGTTATTTTGTGCCGAATTCGGACTCTTTTTTTGGGTCGGGCCGATTTTCAGCTTTGTCGTTTGTTGTTTGTCATGAGGTGTTCGTGCAGTGTACAGGGAGAAACGAAAGGCGATCGGATGAATTACTGGCATGTCGCCCCTCATGAGGTAATCGCACAGCTGAAGCAGCGCTGAACCGATTGCCATATTCCCCCTCACCGCGCCTGCGCGGAAGCAGAAGTTGAACAATTTAATCTTTAATGCAGCAAGAAAGAAAACGAAAACAGTGAGATCTTTAAGTTCTGTAGCCAGCTAACGTTATATCAAACTGCAGAAATTTGGCAAACTGTTGCGCCTCCAGTTCGTGTTGTAAAATGGACAATCTCTTCACGTGTAGCCTATCCAGCTCCTCTTGTATTAATTTAGCTACTTGATCATTAATTTACTTGTTTCACTTTCACACTTTATTTATTTATTTACTATTAGATACAATATTAATATTAGATAAAACACTGGCTATTTTCACCTTGCTTTTCCATTCATTCCTCCTGTGAGTTTGCAGGTACTTTAAAGGGAAAAGTCTATACTAAAATTCATTAAATAGTCTTGAATTTAAATTCAGCGTGTTTTATTTGAAATGTAAAGATTTTAATCAAATTTCAAGTTTCACTTAATTTTGTTGTACATTTGTAATGTATAATTAGTCACATTTCCAAATATTTACTAACTTCTTGTTTTAGATGCCTTACAAGTGAATGCTGATAAAAAGGAGGCATCAGAGTTCATCTTTGCTGGGACGGTGCAAAAATGGCTCCGTTATGCCCCTGAAAGGCTTGGGGGCATTGTTCATGGTGAAAACCCCTGAGTTTAGAGTATTCAGAGTATTTCATTCTTTCTTCTACCTTCTTTCTTTCAGTAGTACTGTCCCATTTCTGTCTTTATTGGCGAGTTACCATTTTGTATTTACTTCCATTTTGCAGATGCAGGTTGTTGATTCTTCTCCTGGCATTTGTGTTATAAATTCAGATGTAATTGTTTTAAGTCAATGTGAGATTTCCTGTTGAAACTGTGGGGGCATAAATAAATACATTTGCATATAAACTGAAGGATGTTCTTTACTTTGAGTGACTTTTTGATACAAAATCATATCAATTTCAGCCATACATGGTCTCTGATTGAAAGACAATTAACTGGCATAGAATCCTGCTGTACATAAAGCAAGATTGATTTTATAGTTTTTCTATGTTGATTCAATGTTGAATAAGTGATTTAATATCATATATATAAAGTTGAAATTATATAAAAAAATTTGTAGTTATATTGATTTTATCTTGATCTGTTTTTCATCGTTGAAATAACATTATTTCAGGGTGCAAACCTGATGAAAAATCAATGTTAAATTTCAACATTGATTCAATAATATTTTAGTTGATGCATTAACATTGTTTCAACGTTGATTCAGTGTTTGTCTGCTATCTGGGAAATTACAGGACTTAAAGGATCTTCTGCTAACATCTTGGTGCCAGATACCACAGCACAGGGGTCTAGTGGAGTCCATGCCTTGACAGTTCAGGGCTTTTTTTGAAGCAAAAGGTGGACCAACACGATATTAAGAAGGTGGTCATAATGTTATGCCTAATCGGTGTACAGCTGAACATAATGATGAAATCAAATGAGGCGATGCCGCCGGCAAGGAGCCAGGAGATGGCAAAGGGTAGGCACGCCGGCAGAGGAAACTGTAGATGAAGGGGTGGAGGGCCGATGTGCAGCGGACAGGGAGGGTGGAGGACCCTCAGATTCCACGAAAGCTTCCTCGATGATGGATGATGCAGCCGGCATGTACACCTGGTCAGACTCGCGCACCTCAGGCTCTGCGCAATGTTGGGAAAACACGCCCTTGACGGCGTGGGCTTGCGGCGGAAAAGGAGTCTGCAGTGGTCTCAAACTGCTTTGTTCCGACTAGAGGGTTCTGGCTGAGCACTGGGTCTGGAGTGGGGCTGGTGACATCCTCAATGGTGAAGGCTGATCAACAGGAAACCAGCACCTACTCCACATAATCAGCGAAGCTCCCTCAAGGAAATTCCCAAGTGCCACACGTAGAAACGTGCAGAGGCAGTTGTCCGGGAAGGTGGTCTGAGGCACAAGACCCAGAAACTCTTTCAGATGTTCCTTGAAGGAGCGATTTCTCTGCTCAAGGAAGAGCTGCTAGACAGCAGAGAATTCCATAAGGAAAAGCTAAGAAACAAACACGGACTGGAGACGATCAATAAACACTAGCGGTAATCCTCTTACTTTCACTTTGGGTTGGGTCTAAGGGATTAAGAGAGAGACTGGACACACAAATAACACGAAGATGATGAAGGAGGTAGACAGGCTTTAATTCCAACGAGGTAAATCCAACAAGGTAGGGGTGAGCGGGGCACAACCTAAAGCGGGGTTAGTTGTAACACACATGGTTTAAAACTTTCCACACATGCCAGGATGACAGAACTTTGTGCATTTACTAGTTGCCATATCAACACTATTTAGAGAAAAAATTGCACCAAATTAAAAAAATCTTTGGAAGATATCACTGAACATTTAACCATAGCAAAGGTAAATTTCTTTATCTCTTTATTTTTCATCTCTGTTTTTTGTGTTTATTTAAAATAAGACAAATCTGATATTATTTTAATCTTATATCTGTTATTTAACAGTTGAGATAATTCTCTGACCAGCAGGAGACAAGAGCCAGGTTTAAATCCCAGTATCGCAGGTGGGGCACGTTCTAACTGCTGCGTTACAATGTTCCCCTATTAGAACTATGCTATTCTATTCTATACTTATATGAGAAACCGTGAGAAAAAGGTGAATAATGACTGAGGGTATTTTTAATGATTAAAAAAAGCCATTATTTTATTTGAAAAAGTCAATAATTGTATTTTATTGACAAAATAATTTAGTTTGTCTTGGATATTTTTTTGATTATATCAGATAACATTTTAAGCTGTTTTATGGTCATGTTACAATTTGCCCCTCACATGTTACAATGTACGGGGCATGTTGTCACATTTCACTTCCATTCTTTCTGGGTAAATCAAGAAAAAAGTATACACTGTATTAATGAAACAAAACCACATAATTGTACTAGACGTGGGAAAATAATGTGGGAAAAAATAAATAAAGTCAAAAAGCATTAGGTTGTGCCCCACTCTCCCCTACATCCAAAACAGTACTAGAGACGACCCAACAGACACTCACAAACTGAACTGAACTTAAATAGGGGAGATAACGAGACACACACACCTGAACATAATGATGAAATCAAATAAATAACCATGACAGGGAGGGGGAAACGTACTCGGTTACTAACGTAACATCGGTTCCCTTAGATATGGAACGAGTACTGTGTCGTTCGTCTTATTAATATACATAAGACAAGACGCTACGGGGAAACTCATTTTTCTCAGATTCTGAAGCCTTTATACAATCACGCAGTGAATACTGCACGTCGATTGGTTCAAAAACTTAAAGAAATTGAACCAATGACGGTGCGGCACGCGTGAGCCAATGGTGAGCGAGCCCGCTCGAGCCTGCCGAAATGGGCGGAGACTCGTGCTATAAAAGCGGCCGTTTCACCATGGCAAATCGTTTGGTTTCGACTGAAGCGACGCAAGAGGCGTCGTCGCGTGTAGCACGGCAAATTACGCAGTACTCGTTCCGTATCTAAGGGAACTGAGGTTACGTTAGTAACCGAGCACGTTCCCTTGCGATACTACACGAGTACTGCGTCGTTCGTCTTATTAATATAAATGACCATGCCCATGAGGAGGCCATGCTTCTCGTGGAGTGTGCTCTGACTTCCAAGGGACATTGAAGGCCCAAGAAAGAGTACGCAAAAGCTATGGCTTGTGACCGGAAGACCTTTCGTGCGGCCACCAAAGCAAACAAAGAGCTGCTCCGTCTGTCGAAAAGAGGCGGAGCAATCAATGTACGTCCTCAGGGCTCTGACAGGACAGAGAAGGTTCAGCTCCTGTTCATCCTGAGAAGGAGGAAGGGCGGAGAGAACTACTATCTGCGCCCTAAAAGGGGTAGACAGGATTTTTGGAAAGTATCCATGTCTAGGTTTCAGGATGACCTTAGAGTCGTTAGGCCCAAACTCAAGACACAAGGGGCTCACAGAGAGCGCCTGTAAATCTCCCACACGCTTAACCGATGCCAACGCTAGCAGCAAAGCGTTTTTTAGCGTCAGGGGTTGAAGGTCAGCAGTCTGGATAGGTTCAAATGGAGGACTGAGAGACCACAGACAGGTCCCAGGTAGGGACCGTGAGGGGACGAGGAGGGTTTTGCACCAGAAGGCGAAGACGGCCCACTTTGAGGCATAGAGGCGTCTCGTAGACGGAGCTCTGGCCTGAGAGATAGTGTTTAAAATGTTCTCAGGGAGGCTTAGAGGCTCCTGTTGAGAAACCACACATGAAGGTCCCACAGTTCGGGCCTGGGTTGCCAAATGGTCCCTCTCGCTTGGGAGAGGAGGTCTCGTCTCAGAGGGATCGGCCATGGCCTCAGGGGCGATATAAGAGACAGCTCCGAGAACCATGGTTGGGTCCTCCAAAGAGGAGCCATCAGGAGAACCTTGTTTTTGTCTTCCCTAGTTTGCTTGATCACCTGGGGAATCAGAGCGATCGGGGGAAAGCATAAAGGAGGAGGCTGGGCCAATCTTTTGAGAAATATATTGGGCAGTGATGACTGTCTTCTGAGGCAAAGAGGTCGACCTCTGCCTTCCCAAAGACACCCAAATTTTCTGAACCGAGCGGGGGTGGAGCGACCAAGCTGGCCATTGATCGACCAATGGCCTGTGCCGTCGTCTTCATGGCGCGCAGAGCCAGGTCCGTGGCGCTGCGCAGCTTTCTGAAAGTGGCAGAGTCGTGTCCAGCCTCATCCAAGTCCTTTAGTAGCTTTGCTTGATACACTTGGAGAATCGCCATAGAGTGTAAAGCAGCTGCTGCCTGGCCGTTGGAGGTGTAAGCACGTCTAGCAATGGAGGTGGTGCGGCAAGGTTTGGATGTGTGAGCGGCCTTGGTTTTTCAGCCAATGATGGCGGGCGGGCACAGATGTGCGGCCACAGCTTCGTCCAGAGGAGGTCGTTTTTCATAACCCTTCTGCCCAGCGTCGTCGACAGACGTGAGAGCGTGAGAGGCAGAAGAGTGAAGGCGCGTTGAGTATGGCGCGCCATGATTTTGTCAGCTCATCGTGTACTTCAGGAAAGAAGGGCGCTGATCGCTGAGATGGAGTCTGATGTCGTCCAGGCAGGAACCACTCGTCCAAGCGGCTGCTCGTGGGCTCTTTAGGCGCAGACCACTCTAAACCGAGCTTTTGACAACACACGATAGAGCTCTAAGTCCGTAGACACTCTGGTGTCAATCAACTCCAAAGGCGGCAAGGGGGCGGAGTCTTGCAGCGAGCCCGGCCATTCCTCAGCCCCTGATGCCGCTAGAGATATGCTGTCGTCCTGCGGCTCGTCACCAGATCCTCTATTTTTGCTCCGTCAGTGAAAATGTCCAGATAAAATCAAAGCAGTCTCAACAACTGCACGTCTTTGAGCACAGTAGTGTCTGCATGCTTCAGTGTTTTTGAACAAATCAGTTGATTGAATGATTTAAGGATTCACTCAAAGACCGAAATAGCATACACACCTACTATATAGTAGGTGAAAAACAGTTTGTGACAAGAGTAGTGTCAAGAGTGGTTCCCAGGATAAAGTGCACAACACTGTAGAATATAATACAAACAGTCTTTATTCCAAAACTCACAGAACAGGCAGGAAAAACTCAGGGAAACAGATGAACACGCCTCAACATTAACGTAGACAGGACAAAGGACTAAACAGAACAGGGAGTACAATGCCGCATTCCAGGCAACCCGTAACCTATGTTTTTCCAACCTTCTACCCGTGAAAGTGCACTGGAATGGCAGTCAAAACCGTGACTTCCCACCCGTGAATTCGTACTAGATCGATGTACTCCCAGTTACGCGCTCTGACGTCACATAGCCCGCAAAACAACAATGGCAGCCCCTACGGATGCTGTGTTTATGAAAAGTCGTACATTAAAAACCAAATCGTTTTTCAGTCTATTGAGTGCAAGAATAAATGAATACCAAATACATAAATATACAAATAACATAAAATAAAAGGTATAACAGCTTCTCTTGCCTTATGCGCCATTTTTTCTCCTCTGTTTTCCTCAAATAAGCAAGGATTAACACCTTTGGCGATAGAAATTATTATAAATGAGCATAAGCCCTGTAAGGTCTGCCATGCTTTGTTTATAGCTACCACTCAGGCAGTTTGGCTGACTTTGCCTGGAACACTACAAAGTCGTGAGTCGTGGTTTGAAGTCGTAACTTACGGGGTCAAAAACCTGCCTGGAACGCAGCATAAATACACAGGAGCTAACAGAATAATTAATGAGACAACAGGTGAACGGAATAATTAATCAATCAAGAAACAAACTGGCACACACTAGGAAATTGGATCACGGTGAAAACTAAATCAAACAGAACATAACCGTTATTTGGCCTATGTCCGAAATCACAGGGTAACACTTTATTTTACCATGTTACTCAATTATGCATAGTTACATGCAACTAATGGCGGGGATACACTGTGCGATTTCTTTGCGATTTCAGCAAGGTTACCTACTCACACTGTACAAGTAGATCGCATATGATGTAAAGCCAAAGCTCACGGTTTATGTGCTCACACTGTACACATCGTCCGATCTGTTCTGATGCTTTTGAAAAAAAAAAGATCAACAGTTGAAAGCATTCGTTAGAAATTCAGAAAAGTAATCAAAAAGTAATAACATTTAATTAGTTACATTACTTTAATATATTGTACAATATACAAGGAAATGCAGGAAGTATAAAAGGGGCACCTAGAGAACATGTCATCCACTTCTTCATCTGAAGGGACTGTGCAGGCAGCCCGGAGGCATGACCACAAGACACGCAGTGTCCCTGTTCTCAGGAAACCAGGATTACAGTCATAACCGGGAACTCGCACTGCTTCCTGAGACACTATTGGGGAACGAAATACCCATGCCACCATGCTGAGGGGGGTGCGTGCCAAAAAATGGCTGTGACTAACTATTAATTAAGGGACTAATTAAGGGTGAGTAATTATTGGCATAATTTTCATTTTTGAGGGAACTAACCTTTAATCAATGTCTCACTCATAAATACACAAGTCACTTGACGCCATACAGACCAAACGATGCTATCTACAGAAAGAGTCCCCACCACAAAACATACAATCTTCTTTACTTTTTCTTTTTTTAATATTTTTTTGTCTTTCGGATGCACAGACACGCTCATCCACACCATGGCATGTTGAAATCATTTAAGCATAATTTCACCTCAGCATGTGAGAAGATTATCTTGGCAAGGAAAGAAATGGAGAGAAAACATGCAGGAAGAAAATAAAACAAGAGTTGGTCTCCAGCTCTAATCTTGATGACTGGAACTGTCTGAAACAAAACAATGAATCACTCTGCAGGACTTGAATTTGTACATACTGTATGCTATATATCCTGTGTTTATTTCCCACAGGTTTATTGTTCATGTGCTATGTAACTTTACAGAAAGTCACATGAATATATTGCTACAGCTTTTATCCTGGAAAGAATAAGTAGACTAAACATATCTATGTGGGTGTATTTGTGTCTGAACTCAACTAAACCTGACCAGACTCAATATTTGTAAACTATTAAGAGCTGCATGTAATCATGTCTGTGTATGGTAAACTGGAACGATTTTTCTTGTATTAAGATTTGGGAATAAAACAAGATCGTAAACACTATAAAATGAATGTACAACTAAATTGATGACTGTAAACACAGAGTTTACAGACCAACCAGAACTGTTTCGTTATGAACTGTTTTTTTTTCAGTGTCTACATATGTGATATTTTTAAGTGTTTGTCCTTGGTCTAAACAAGTTGTTAAAACGTTATGATTTGCACACAACGATCTTTAATGTTCAGTTCAGTTTTTTGCAGCAAACATCTGTATCGTATATTGGTCCTTTGAACATCTTTGAATGAAAACCACAATGGAAACCAGATGTGGAAACATTCCTTAGAAGTCTGCATGTGTGTGTTTGTGTATGTTTACGTGTGTGTATGGGAAAGACCTGACCTGCCACTGGACCTCTGCTGCTTTCCGTGTTTGTCTGTACCACCCCCACCCCCTGTGTGGGTGTCTGTGTAGACCTCCCTAGGATGTATTCTGTTTGGTTTGGAAATATGAGAAGGCCTTTCACAGACACCTAACTGCAAGGCATCTTTGAATCAGAGCAAACACAAGAGCATACACTTTCGGTTTTATGCCTGATTAGCCTATTGAAACCATTTTAGTGCCATTTCATCTCCCATTTTTTCTCATATCACAAAATGTGCTGCCAAGAGAATCCTCAAATCTACACTTTTGATGTGCAGAAATTGAAAGCTGTTAATAACCACAAGGTATAAGTCAGCCAGCAGCAAGTTTGATTAAGAAGAGAATCAGAAAGACAGATGTCTGTGCTATGAAATTATGAATCAACTGTTTTAGTATTGACAGCCCTTGGGAATGACAAGAAAAAGGTGCAAAGACATGCTCAATACTAAAATGTAACTATAGTGTATTCTTCATATAACCAAACTTTCGACTACTTGTTCACACTGCAGTTTAGAACCGCCCACTGAGACAGGATAAAACCATTATGCAAGCAGATGCATATGTAAAATAACACCATCAACATTAAACAGGATATAAATCAAAACTGCCTGATGTTACTGAATTAAATATCGACCCAGGACGATCTATAGGACTGTGAAGCTTTAGGGGTGTTGATGGACTTGATCTACTCCATCTAAGTTTTGTCCAGCCACCCTCCTGCTGGGGTTCAGTAGTTTAAGTGAGGAGGAACTAAAAAATTAAGATTTTATATATAAATGCACTGCTTGTTATATTTAATAAATTCAGATAAGATTATTAAGACACAATGTCTGGAACAGCAGCAACTTTTGCACCACTTCTGGTCACAGTACCTCTTGCAGTCTGTATGTGCCACACAGGATTCGAACCCTCAACCTGAAAGGTTCAGGGCCTGTGGCTTAGCAGAGTGTGCCACTCATTCAACACAAATCTAACACACATTCACCAGGCTGCCAAGAAGAGCATTCAGTGTAAGAGTGAGTACACAAAAGCATTACTTAGCATGTTAACCAGATTAGCATGCTAAGCTAACTAGCATAACAAACACAGGCACCATCAACTTGGAAATATCAAAAATACGTTCAGTCATTTCTGTGCAGCTTGCTCTAAAGACCGCTGTGTTCAAATTTCTCAGGTACCTTCAGGACATGCTATCGATGATCCCTACCTAATTTTGCGCCAATATGTCAAATAGTTTAAAAGATATTGCAATTTATGACAAATTTCAGCATGAGGAGAGGAAGCAGGTGTATTAAGTTTAATTTTTCTAGACAAAAGTATTCAAAAGTTATAACCATTTGAAAAGTGATTTTTTTGATTGGTTGGTCCAAGAGACCCAAAAAGTAGTTAGGACCTGAGCACTGATGGTGTGAGGACCCTATTGGAATTGCTCAGTCTATTCTTCTCTGAAATGAATCGCATTTTCAAGGGCCTAAACATGCTCGAAAACTAAAATTTGCACACACATCAGAAGTGGTGAAAATGTATGTCTGATATGGGTTTCAGAATTAGGTGTTGCAAAATGGCTCCATAGTGCCACCTATACAATTCCAGTCCATGGCGGCCTGACAAGTCTGATGTTTCGCCATGAAACAGGAAGCTGTTGTTAGTCAGGCATACAATGTCCGATCTGCCCCAAACTTCACATGTTTTATTATGGTCCTGGCCTGAAGACATCGACATGCAAATATTCATTTACAGTCATAGCACCACCTGCTGGCAACAGGAAATGGCATGCTTTACACTGTAATTCACTCCCTGAAACACATTTAAATATGCCATGAAGTACCAAGCTAGAAACACGTTAAATCATGCAATACTTAGCTGAGTGCTAAAGCATACTTTTATCGCCACAAAACAGGAAGTTGTTGTAACTCAAGCATACAATGTCCAAACTGGGCTGCCATTGACTCCCATTCTGGAAGAATAATAATAAAACTAACAATCCCAATCCTTCAGGGCTTTGCATCTAATAATAATAAGTGCAATATGTCAGGGCATATACAGTATGTGAAATAATTGTGTCTGCTTGCTGCCGTCATTTTGAGTTCCTTTAGCAAGCTGTGGTAGTTAATATGCTAATAATCAAAGCTGTTGTTGTGTCAGCTACAGCTATATCTAGTCTTTACCCATATTTAGTGAACACTTGTTATTTTTAATTGCTTTGTACAAATGCTGCAACTCTGCTACACTGGGTCTCTGAGGGTTAAAGAAGAAAGAAAGGAGCAAAATTTGACCTTACAGAATACAAATAAAAATAGTTTTAAAATAGTTACATTCTTACAGACATATGGGAATGCTTATGATTGAAAACACTGTAGCGTAAAGTCTGCAGGGCAATAATGTAATAGAACTAAACCAGCTGAGATATCAGAGTCACATAATCTGATAGGCCACCAAAATTGCATTAGATTTCTCAGGTGTTTACATCAAATTCACAGTTGGGAAACACATTGTGACTAGCAGATTGTTCTTGACTGTCTTGGTTGCTGTTTGGTTAGCATACAGTTTACAGAGCATATGCCTGGCTAAGTGTTTATTATATTAAAAAACAGGCAGACCTATAGGTTTAGTGAGATAAAAAATATGATCTATTTGGATGTCTCACAATATTCAGATACATGTTTACCACTGCAATCTATTTTCTGCAATAGGAGAATAATTAGTACCCATTAAGGTGTTTATTACTAATCAACTATCAAGCTAGCTTTTTTACTGTCTCAAAAGTGTTTTAGTTAAATGATATATTAGTAATATTAAAATTAGTAGTTTTTTTGTATTTAATATTTAATCATATTTAGTCAAGTGTTAATTTATTATTATTTATATACTATCATATCATTTATTATTAATTTGAATAAGCATATATTTCTATATTTTTCAGTTTTCATTTTAAGTTGGTTTTAGTAATTTTTTGTGATTTTGACATTTGTATTAGTTTTTTTTTATATTTTATCTTTAATTTATATTTATATCAACTTATTTATTTCAGTAGCTTCCAAGGCAGCAGTTTTTTTTTTAAGTTTAAGTTGTCCATCTAATTTTATTTGAGATTTCAATTACCAAAACAATTGTAATTAGTTTTAGTTAACACTGATCTGTCCAAATTCAGTACACATTTTGTGTTTTTGCACATTCAGTCTTTTCCCACTGTTTCATCGATATTAAAGCACAATTGGTGACTTACCAAGATGCAGTGTGATGTTGACTGAATTAGGATACTGAACTCCATAGAACATGGACTGGCTCTGCCACCAGGTGGGCTCTTCATCCGTGTGAAAGTCAGTCAGGTAAGTGGCGTTGCGATTCAGTTCCAAGTCTGAGGCGTCACAGTGGTGACATGAGCGTGTGGACCCTGTCTGCATGCAATAGTCCTCAGGTGGGATACCGCACACATTTGAAACGATAACGGAACGATTGAAGGCCGCATTTTCGAATTTAGGCAAACAGCGGCTCGGGACGCCCTCCTCGTCGTAACAAGAGTCCATTCCAGCAAGAACATGAGAGAAGGTGGTGAAAAGCAGAAGTAAAAGAGAGTGAAGTGCAGAGGAATCCATCCTTCTGCACAATGGCCTATTACAGAAACAACTTCAAAAGAGCAGAGAGCTCGAAAACAAGTCTAGCAAATAATCCAAATCAGAGCCACATGCTACAGAGAAAAACTTCAAGGGAAGTTCAGCAGTTCAGTGTTCAAAGGCAAGCATAATGAAGTATGTGATATAGCAAACGCACATGCAGATACTCACATTTTGTGTGATGCAGAAACAATTCTCTGAGTTGGCATGCAGCAGTGAAGTTATATAGTCTACAAGTTACATGAACACATACATTCAGTTAAGCAAAGGTGTAAAGAAACTGGAATACTATTCCTCCATCCTCAGTCTTTTTCCGCAGTGCATTTTTCTTTCTATCAGCATGTGTTTCCACTCTAAGAAGCCCAAGAGACAGACTCCCTCTCTCATAGAGATTCGCAGACAGACAGAGTAGAGGAAAGAGAAAGGGTTAGAGGGGAGTTGACTGGGGTTGACCAATAATTAGATAAATAGAGGGAGGGGCTACATGAGAGAACGGTTAAAAAAAGTATAAAGAGGATTGAGAAAGTTTGGAAGAGAGGCGCCCTCTTTTGTAAGAACAGATAGGAACTGCTGTTAGCACATGTATTTCATTAAATAACTGAGGGGTCAAGGCATGGCTGGTTAGCATGACCCCAATAGCCCCTGCTGGTTGATGCCCATAACTACAACACACAGCAAAAAAAAAAAGTAAAAAAAAAAAAAAAAAAAAAAAAAAAAAATATATATATATATATATATATATATATATATATATATATATATATATATATATAGTAAATAAATACTTGATTTGAGTATATACAAACTTATAATATATAAGTATTTTTTATATATATTTTATTAAAATAATTATAGTATTTTTAGAAGGGAAGAGGATTAAAACCTTTTAAACTGAATCCCTTCATTTAAAATTCAGGCCTGTATGTAATCTATAGAATAATTCATAGAATATATAATATTGTAACATGTATGCTTTGACTTGTGTTTCTTTTGTGTTTTTGGTTCAGTCTCTGTGATCTAGTTTTCCTCAGTCTAATTAGTTATGTCTTTCACCTGTGCACTGTTAATCACTTATCTCATTTAGTTCCCTCATTTGTTCTAGTATACACACCGATCAGGCATAACATTATGACCACTGACAGGTGACGTGAATAACATTGATTATCTCTTCATCACGGCACCTGTTAGTGGGTAGGATATATTAGGCAGCAAGTGAACATTTTGTCCTCAAAGTTGATGTGTTAGAAGCAGGAAAAATGGGCAAGTGTAATGATTTGAGCAAGTTTGACAAGGGCCAAATTGTGATGGCTAGACGACTGGGTCAGAGCATCTCCAAAACTGCAGCTGACAAATATATATAATTCATGTCTGCCATTATTCTGTTATTGAATTGATTATTTAACAAATTAACAAAATTGTCAAAATGCATACATTTACACTTAATTTTGAAGTTTTCATCAATGACACGTGTTTCAAAGGTTAAATAATTTTTTTTATTTTCTGCAAAAATCAGAATAGGAATTCTTGCCCCATGTAGGGGGTCACCTTACCCAAAAAGTGGGGAAAGATGGAAAATTTTGTTATCTACCAGAAAATTGGCAAATGTTTCAATTTATTTGTTCTAATAATATATTGGATGATACATTTCCGATCATGTTACGATTTAGTAGTAAATGCACTATGTGCGTTGTTACAGGAATAGTTTACCCAAAAATTTTAATTATCCTATGATTTACTCACCCTCAAGCCATCGTAGGTGTATATGACTATCTTAATAAAATTATTTAATGCTAACGACCCGTGTGTAAGAGTGCACGTATCATTTTTTTTCTGCACAACAATAATTGAATCTTTAAAGGTCCCATATTGTCAAAACTAAAACTTCCTGGCTTTTTTCATGATAACTCTAGGGGCTATGTAACTACCATATAAGTGTTACGGTACAGAAGGGACGGAGACAAGAAGTACGTGTTAGTGATGTTTATTGAGCAAAACCAGTGGAGAATACGGAAGTGCAGGTGAGTGGTGCTGAAATTCGTGGGAGTTTGGTGATGTGATCCTGAATGAGGCAGTCTGGATATTTGCAGGTGGAGATCGCTGGAGACAGGCTTGGAATGGAGAGGACGATGAAGACACACACACACGACGCTGGAACACAATGGAGACTTGGAGGGAACAAGGGAAGAAGGCAAGTATCAGATAGGAAGTCCTTGAAGTAAGCATAAAGGTAAGTACCCAATACAAACGAGACCGGACAGTGACTGAGAGTGTGAGAGTGTCCTTTGTACTGTGGGTGATTGCCGTGATGATGAACTGCATGTGCGTGTGATTAGTACTCAGGGGAAGGAGTGCGCTGTGATTGTGTGACGTGGGAGGCTGGCGTGTCTGTGACATTACCCATCCCTCCACGGCCCGCTCCTGAGGGCCGCGGACTCCGACGTCGTGGTGGTCGGCCTCTGCCTCTAGGTGCAGGTCTGATGGGATGAGAGGCATGGAAGGTTTCAAGCAGGTTCGGGTCAAGAATGTCATTTCTATGTACCCATGAGCGTTCCTCGGGGCCGTAGCCCTCCCAGTCCACTAGATATTCTAGGAGACCACCACGGCGCCGGGAGTCCAAGATGAGTTCAGCAGTTTCCATGGCAGTAGGCAGTCCCTTCAATGGAATCAGACGACAAGACTTGGAAAATCTATCAATGACCACTAAAACACAGGTACAGCCCCTTTACACGGGTAGATCTGTGATAAAATCTACTCCTAGGTGTGACCATGGACGGTTGGGAGCGGGCAGAGGATGGAGTTTGCCGGAGGGAAGATGTCTAGGGCTCTTGGAGATGGCGCATTCCTGACATCCCCTCACGTACCTTCTGACGTCCGATGCCATGTTGGGCCACCAGAAGCGCTCCTTCAGCAGCGAGAGAGTTTCATTGACCCCCGAGTGGCCAGTGCCCAAAGACGTGTGGGACGTGTGGATGAGGGGAGTGCGCCGTGTCCGTGAGATGTATTGCAACCCTGGTGGGCAACCCGGCGGAGTATTGGTGGAGACATTGGAGGAGGGCAATGTTTCCTCAGACCAGGTGATGGGACTCACGAACAGTTTCACTGGAAGAATGGGCTTGGACTTCTTGGAATTCTCTTCGGGGTTATAGAGACGGGAAAGGGTGTCTGCCTTCACATTCTTGGGTCCTGGACGATAGGAAATGGTGAAGTTGAATCTCGTAAAGAACAGTGCCCACCGGGCCTGGCGGGGGTTGAGTCGCTTGGCATCCCTTAGGTATTCTAAGTTCTTATGATCGGTGAGCACCCGGAAAGGAAGTTGGGAACCCTCCAACCAATGCCTCCACTCTTCCAGGGCCATCTTGATGGCGAGAAGCTCCCGGTTGCTGATGTCATAATTAACCTCTGCCGGGTTGAGTTTGCGGGAGAAGAAGGCACATGGATGGAGTCTACTTGGGGTCCCCTGCTGCTGTGAGAGCACTGCTCCCACTTCTGTGGTAGACGCATCTAACTCGACTACGAAGGCCTTCGTGGGGTCTGGATGCACTAGGAGGGGAGCCGAAGTAAAGGCTTCCTTGAGGTCTTCAAAGGCTTTCGTGGCCGCGGGGTTCCAGGACAGAGACTTGGGCTTACTGCGGAGAAGATGAGTAAGAGGGCATGAAATAAGACTGTAGTTGAGAATGAAACGGCGGTAGAAGTTAGCAAATCCTAGGAATCTCTGAAGTTCCTTTATGGTTGTGGGAGTGGGCAAGTTCCGGATGGCTTCCACCTTCCCCTCGTCCATCCGGATGCCACTGCTATCGATGTTGTATCCAAGGAACTGCACTGAGGGTAGATGGAAGGAGCATTTTTCGGCCTTGAGATACAGCTGGAACTCCCTCAGGCGTTGCAGGACCTCCGCAACATGATGGCGATGTTCGGCCAGGCTCCAGGAGTATATCAGGATGTTGTCGATGTATACCAGTACGAATCTGTGGAGAAACTCCCGGAGCACCTCATGTATGAAGTCCTGGAATACGGAGGGGGCGTTGGACAGTCCATAGGGCATGACGAGATATTCGTAGTGGCCAGTAGGGGTCACGAAGGCCGTCTTCCATTCGTCCCCCTCACGTATTCGGATTAGGTTGTACGCGCTGCGGAGGTCCAACTTGGTGAAGACAGTGGCACCACGAAGATGTTCCAGCGTTGTTGGGACGGGAGGAAGGGGATAACGGAATTTGACAGTGATGTTGTTTAGAGCCCGGTAATCGATGCAGGGCCGCAAGCCTCCATCCTTCTTGGCCACGAAAAAGAAGCTGGAAGCAGCAGGGGAAGTAGACGGGTGGATGTATCCTTGGTCGAGCGCCTCCTTGATGTATTCCTCCATGGCCTTCTCCTCCGGGAGTGACAGTGGGTAAATTTTACCACGGGGCACTGACTCACCCTAAAGCAGATCAATGGCACAGTCCCATGGCCCATGGGGAGGCAGCTTGGAGGCTCGCTGAGTGCAGAAGACATCACTGAAGGGGGCGTAGCATGGTGGTATTTCCACCGAGCGTTGCTCGACCGGGCTCTCTATGGAGGTGGCTCACACTGACATCTTCTTGGAGCATGGAGTAGAGGGAACAGGGAGAGCCACAAAACAATCCGGGAAGCAGCTATCGCCCCACTTCAGGATCTCACCGGTCTTCCATGAGATGATGGGGTTATGCTGCTCTAACCATGGGCGCCCTAAAATTACGTCAGCGGTGGATTCCTCCAAAACCAGTAAATGTTGTTGTTCCGTGTGCAGGATACCCACTTTGAGCTGGATGGGACCGGCGGCGCAACCGCACACGGGGATCTAGTCCCTGACGATAGGTGGTCAGCAGAGATTGCACGTTCCATCCACTGACAGCAGCTAGAGTCCTGAACTGGAGGGCATACTCATTGATCGGCATATTATTCTGTTTCAAATGATACAATTGCTCACCAATGGAGGCATCCCAGGCTGGTTTCCCGAAGACCTCTTTGAAATGGGCGATGAAGCTGGTCAGAGTTTGTATTATAGGATTATTCCAAAGGGTCCAAAGGGAGTCCAAAGGGTTTCAGCCCAGTGAAGTGCCTTGCCATTCAATTGAGACAGAATGAAGGCTACCTTAGAACGATCGTCGGGATACAAGTGCGGTTGCATCTCCAGGACCAGCGAACACTGCAGTATGAATCCGTTGCAGCCCTCCGCCGAACCAGAGAAGGGCGCCGGTTTGGCCATGGGACTGGCAAAGACGGGTGACGAGGGAGAAGCAGTGTTGTTGGCGGAAGTGTTCGCTGGTGGGTTGGATGGAAGTGCTCGACGGACAGCGTCCACAAGCTCTTGGAAGGGATCCGGAGTGCTCATACTGGTGCTCATCTGTTGTGGTCCGGTCTTCTGTTACGGTACAGAAGGGACGGAGACAAGAAGTACAGGTTAGTGATGTTTATTGAGCAAAACCAGTGGAGAATACGGAAGTGCAGGTGAGTGGTGCTGAGATTCGTGGGAGTTTGGTGATGTGATCCTGAATGAGGCAGTCTGGATATTTGCAGGTGGAGATCGCTGGAGACAGGCTTGGAATGGAGAGGACGATGAAGACACACACACACACGACGCTGGAACACAGTGGAAACTTGGAGGGAACAAGGGAAGAAGGTAAGTATCAGATAGGAAGTCCTTGAAGTAAGCATAAAGGTAAGTACCCAATACAAACGAGACCGGACAGTGACTGAGAGTGTGTGAGTATCCTTTGTACTGTGGGTGATTGCCGTGATGATGAACTGCAGGTGTGTGTGATTAGTACTCAGGGGAAGGAGTGCGCTGTGATTGTGTGACGTGGGAGCCTGGCGTGTCTGTGACAATAAGTTTCAAAACAGTCAATCCACAGTCAAATGCACACAGCCTGCATAAAGTAGCTATGCCTTTTCACAAGCCGTTGTGACTTCCGTAAAAATGTGATGTCAAAACTACTCAGTCACTGCTTTCATTCACCACCCTGAACACTGCCCACCGTCTCACTCTCCTTTTGCCAAACCCCCAGACAACAGCGCGTCCATGCAATTGCTGAGCAACAACAACACAGAAACATGCCAAGTCGATGGATGTCAGGAAACTACATCACTGCACAGGCTTCCGAACAACATTAATACAAGAGACCAGTGGTTAGTATCTAATGTACCGTTACGTTTTTATTACCTTAGAATGAGGCATTTCTATCTACATTCACCGCGGGTCCCCTAATGCTGCGTTCACACCAAATGCGAATAGAACGAGTGATTTTCATGTTAAGTCAATGTAAAGACGCGTTTATGCGCGTCTGGAGGTCCTGTGGGGCGATAGATGTGATTTCGCCTCATTCGCGTTATGCGCGAGTGGTGTTTTTTGTGCATTCACTCGTTTGAAGCGAATTTGCGTCTGACGCCCGAGGTGAAAAATCTGAACTTTGGCGTCTGTTCGCGCCACGTTAACCAATCAGGAGACTGTTTGCTGCTGTCACGTGGTGAAGTGACGTGATAAACAAATGGCAAGTCAATAGCGGATGAGAAACCCTGCGTAATTTAAAAATACTACTGTTATTGTGTCACAAAATGTAGTTTTAAGACTTTTTCAGGCGAGAATGTAGTTGTTTAAAGCTAAAATCTGTGGTTTATTTATAAAGAGAGCGCCTATTTAAAAATTTTATCTGGCAAGAGCAGCCTTACCTCGGCTAGTCCTTCTGACGTTTGCCGCTGGCTCTGATGTCTCTGTAGTGGTTAAACATGAGATATAATTCGTATTGTGTAGATCTAACAGGTGATCTTTGGTCTCATGAATCTATAATTTGTGTGGCTATTAATGTTTAATATTTTTTTATAAATAAATAATTACCATTCTGAAACACTCTGTTGTATGCGTGTTTGAGAAGGTGGTTGGTTTTCTCCTGTCGTCCGTTCGGCTCAAACATGTAAGGCCAGACAACATTTCCCTCAGCAGTGACCATCATTACTGGTGTTTCTATTTACCTTACTTGTGAGTATCAGGGCTGCGTTCAGCCCTGACAAAACGTTGCAAAACATTTTTTAAACGGAAACAGTGCTGCGTTGAACACCCTGTTCTGATGCCGCAGAAGTTGCAATTATGGCAGCTGAGAAGGGCATTCTTTGTGTTCTTTTTAAAGAATTTTCAGAGCCTGATGAAATCGATATAAATACGTGTTTAATTCTACAAAATACGCTCGATGTTACAGTCACTGCACTTGCCGTCCAAAATAAAAGAGAACATCCCAATCGAGTGAAGGGATTTGTGGAAACTGTGGTTCCTAATTATTGTGATCCAACATTTGCCAGGATTCATTTCAGGATGAAAAGACAAACATTTCAGGTGAAGGATAATCCACTTCTTACCCCGAGACTGTGTTATGATCTATATGACCTTATTATTTTTATTGCGAGTAGCCTATCAAGCTTATCATTATTGCTGATCACTGTTGTTGTGCTATGATATTGTAATATTTACCATTATATAATCAGAGGAGTATAAAAAAAGTGTCACTCCACAATACAATAGCAAAATATATAAATATAGTATTTTATGTTACATTAGTTATGTCTCTTTAATACTACGTGGTTTATATACATGTTGCTGCTGATTGGGCTGACATATTTGACACACTCACCAAACGAGAGAAAACTAAGAAGGTAAGTATCAGATAGGAAGTCCTTGAAGTAAGCATAAAGGTAAGTACCCAATACAAACGAGACCGGACAGTGACTGAGAGTGTGTGAGTGTCCTTTGTACTGTGGGTGATTGCCGTGATGATGAACTGCAGGTGCGTGTGATTAGTACTCAGGGGAAGGAGTGCGCTGTGATTGTGTGACGTGGGAGCCTGGCGTGTCTGTGACAATAAGTTTCAAAACAGTCAATCCACAGTCAAATGCACACAGCCTGCATAAAGTAGCTATGCCTTTTCACAAGCCGTTGTGACTTCCGTAAAAATGTGACGTCAAAACTACTCAGTCACCGCTTTCATTCACCACCCTGAGCACTGCCCACCGTCTCACTCTCCTTTTGCCAAACCCCCAGACAACAGCGTGTCCATGCAATTGCTGAGCAACAACAACACGGAAACATGCCAAGTCGATGGATGTCAGGAAACTACATCACTGCACAGGCTTCCGAACAACATTAATACAAGAGACCAGTGGTTAGTATCTAATGTACCGTTACATTTTTATTACCTTAGAATGAGGCATTTCTATCTACATGCAATGCGGGTCCCCTAATGCTGCGTTCACACCAAATGCGAATAGAGCGAGTGATTTTCATGTTAAGTCAATGTAAAGACGCGTTTATGCGCGTCTGGAGGTCCTGTGGGGCGATTTCACCTTATTCGCGTAATGCGCAAGTGGTGTTTTTTGTGCATTCACTCGTTTGAAGTGAATTTGCGTCTGACGCCCGAGGCCTGACCTATTTGACACACTCACCAAACGAGAGAAAACGCATCTCAAACCCGTTGCACACCATTTTCAGGAAACATGACGTTCAACCGGAAACCGTAGCAAAACGTTGCGCACCGGTTTGAGCTTTGAATGTGCCCCAGGTATCATCAAGCCACAGCAGGCTACAGCATACGTGACCCTAGTTACCTGTGGTTGGCCTGGCCGTGCGTCACTCAGAAAACGTCTCGGGTTATGACTATAACCCTTGTTCCCTGAGAAAGGGAACGAGACACTGCGTCTACGACACTTTGGGGACGCTCCCTTAGCAACAGCGCATCTAAAGCATGAATTAAAACTAATCCAATCCTGATTGGTGTTGCGTCATGACGTAGTATGTGACGACATACGCGGAAGCTACATTGGGGAGGCCGGCACATAGTACAGACAGCTTCACGATGAAGCAGGCGCTCCAGGCGTGACAAGGCGTGGTGACGAGATGCAGTGTCTCGTTTCCTTTCTCAGGGAACAAGGGTTATAGTCATAACCTGAGACGTTCCCTTTCGAGGGAACTCGCACTGCGTCTACGACACTTTGGGGAACAAATACCCGCTATGCCACACCGAGGCTCACGCCTGTCCTAGCGTGACGCTGGAGACCAGGCATGCTTAGGACGCGAGCACCCTGGCGCCCGGCGTCGCAGGGAGATGTAGACTGTAAAACCTTATGAAGGTGTGCAAGGTGGCCCAACCAGCCGCCTCGCAGATCTCATGAAGCGGGACTCCGGAAAGGAGGGCCACAGAGGACACCATGCCTCTGGTGGAATGGGCCCTCACGGCTATCGATGAAGGCAAATTGCGCACCTGATAAGCCGTGGCTATAGCCTGGACAATCCAGTTGCTGATTGTCTGTTTAGATGCAGGCAGCCCTTTCTTGGGTGAGGCAAAGCACACCAACAGCTGGTCTGACTTTCTCCACTGCAAAGACTTCTCTAAGTACACTCTTAGTGCTCTGACGGGACAGAGCAGATGAAGTCTCCCTTCTTCCGCCGTCACATAAAGATGGAGGATGGAATGCCTGAAGAACCACTGACCGTGCCATGCTTGATGGCACCTTGGGCACATAGCCCGGCCTGGGATGTAAGATGGCCTTAACTCCGCCAGGGGCAAACTCCAGGCAAGTTGGCGTAATCGCCAAGGCCTGAAGATCCCCCACTCTCCTCAGAGAAGTGATAGCGAGGAGAAAGGCCACCTTAAGGGTCAGGTTCTTTGCCTCAGCTGACTCCAGTGGTTCGAAGGGGGCCTCAGCCAACCCTTCGAGCACCACCGCCAGATCCCAGGTTGGAACTCTGGAACGAGTCGCAGGCCTCATCCTACGAGCCCCACGGAGGAACCGTACAAAAAGATGGTGCCTCCCCAAAGGCCCATCACCTACAGACGAGTGGAAAGCCCCAATGGCAGCCACATACACTTTAAGTGTGGGTGGGGTAAGACCTGCAGAGAAACGATCTTGGAGGAACTCCAGCACTGAAGCCACTGGGCAGTTAACTGGGTCCACCTCATACTCTCTACACCAAGTGGCAAACACATTCCACTTGAGGCTGTACAGTCTCCTCGTAGAAGGAGCAAAGCGGCCGTCCATGACCGCGCCCCAACCAGTGAGGGAGGCGTCTGTTGAAACAGTTTTCCGGCAACATGACGCTCCCAACACTGGTCCCTGGGACAGAAACCATGGTTTCTTCCATATGACGAGGGAACGAAGGCATCTACGCGTTACCCTGATCATACGGAACGGATTTCCCCTCGGGGAAAACCTCTTGGTCTTCAGTCACCACTGTAGGGGTCTCATGTACAGCAGGCCAAAAGGTATTACGTTGGACGCTGCTGCCATGAGCCCCAGCAGTCTCTGGAACTACTGTGAGGCTGTGGCCTAGCTCTGCTCTGGAGACCATCACCTGTATGGACTCTACGTGTGCGGGGGACATTTGTGCCCACATTGTCGTTGAGTCCCACATGACCCCCAGGAACGTGGTCCTCTGGGAGGGCATCAACACACTCTTCTTTGTGTTGAGTCTCAACCCCAAGCACCTTATATGGGCCAGAAACACATCTTGATGCTGAACTGCCATCTCTCTCGACTGGGCCAAAATGCGCCAGTCGTCGATGTAATTCAGTATACGGATGCCCTGGAGTCTGAGAGGAGCCAGAGCTGCATCCATACACTTTGTGAAGGTGAGAGGGGAAAGAGCTAGGCTGAACGGAAGAACCCAATATTGGTATGCCTCGCCCCCGAAGGCAAACCTCAGGAACTTCCTGTGACATGGAAGGATGGATATGTGGAAGTATGCGTCCTTCAGATCGATCATGACAAACCAGTCCTCGGACTGGATCTGACTCACATTGGTTGGAATTGTGAGCATCTTGAACCTGAATCTCCTCAGAGAACGATTCAAGTGCCTCAGATTTATTATTGGACGCAACCCCCCATCCTTCTTGGGAACTATGAAGTACCGGCTGTAGAACCCAGACTCCCTATCTGGCGGAGGAACCTGTTCTATGGCCTCCTTTACCAACAGGGAGCGAACATCCTGTTCCATAACCCAAACCTGCTCTGGAACGACTGTAGTCCAAACCACCCTGTTGAACCTCTACAGTACGCAGGGCCCACATAGATATATTCGGAAGGCATGACCATGCGCCGAGATAATCTGCCAAGGGAACCAGCCTCTCGAGGCCAGCCTCGGGTGTAAACCGAGCGTCTCTCTCGACTCCCTGAAGCGGCTGCCCAGTCGCAGGTCTCTCTAGAGGCGGCTGGAGTGGCCCGAAACGTCTCCGACGGCGGGAGCACAGCACCGATTTCCCGAGCGCTCTGCGGAAGAGACAACCTCAGTTGTTCTTCCCCCTTGGGCACTCTCAGAAATCCAGCCGCAGCTAGGATTTTTTCGCCTCTTGGAATTTGTCGATGACGGTATTGAATTTCTCCTTCTCCTTCATCCCAGACAGATTAAGACAGAGATGTCTCTCCACAGCCACCATGGAAGCTATAGAGCGGCCGATAGCGCGGGACGTCTCTTTGGTGATGCAGAGAGACAAGTCAGCGGCCTTACGCAACTAATATCAGCAGGGCTGGGTCCCTCACCCTCATCTAGATCTTTAAGGAGGTCGGCTTGATAGGCCTGCAGAATAGCGAGTGTGTGCAGGGAACTACCAGCGTGACCAGCTGCCATATATGCTCTGCCCACCAGCATAGATGTGTCCCTGCATGTCTTAGTGGGCAGCACCGGAGCTTTTAGGGATGACGCAGAGTCGGGAGAAAGATGGCTCACAAGCGCATCCTCAACCTGAGGCATCGTCCCATAGCCGGCCTCACGTGCCCCCAGCACGTTAGCATAATCCAGCACTGGGGGGTTAAAAACGCGTGCTGAGAATGGCTTATTCTATGACCTACACAACAACTGGTGAGGTGGTTGAACCCGTCGCTTAAAAAAGTGTTCGTCCAGCTTGCTGGGCAGCTGAACGTCTTGCTTTTCTTGTGGCCAGTTAATATTGAGTCTGGCCACAGCACGGGTCAACACTTCCACCAACTTCTCTCGATGATGAGCTCATCTAATTCTTCAGAATCAGAGAGTTCCAACATCGGGTTCTCCACCCCAGGGGAAGAAGCCACAGCGCGGGCTTCCACATGGGGAGAGAGAACATCTGAACTGTCAGACGAGGACTGAGAAGATGCCTCGACAGTCTCAAGTCCCGCTGACAAGTCCATTTGCGAGCCCCATGAACTGTGTCGCCGCGCTGCCTCAGCAGACGCGGGATCAGAGCCGCGGGGCTCGAACACGGCCAGCCGCGAGCGCAGCACCCTGAGCGGCAGCTTCTCACACTCGCTACAGGCAGCCCCCTCGAGAGCTGCCCGAGCGTGCTGCACGCCCAGACAATGCACGCATAACTGGTGTGTATCTGTGCCCGAGATGTAGCGCGGGCACGGGTGAACACACTTTCTGAATTGTTCGCTCGCCATAGTGAGAATATATCTAAGATGGGACAAACAACACCAAATAAGACAGACAGTTTGACACAGAGCGCCTTGCTGAAGAGCGAAAGCTGTCTGTACTATGTGCCGGCCTCCCCTTTGTAGCTTCCGCGTATGCCGTCACATACTACGTCATGACGCAACACCAATCAGGATTGGATTAGTTTTCATTCATGCTTCAGACACGCTGTTGCTAAGGGAGCGTCCCCAAAGTGTCATAGACGCAGTGCGAGTTCCCTCGAAAGGGAACAACAGGTCAATCATGAATATTATTGGGAAAAATCAACCTGTTCTTAGCAGAGCTCCCGAGAGAAAAGCTGTAAAAATATATTGAGATGGTTTATGGCACTTATACCGCAATTCTTAAGGACATCAAAATCTAAAATAAAACTCCAGAAAGGTGTACAATATGTGATCTTTAATGACGACATAATTGCAATTCACCTTTATTCCACAAGGTGGCAATGTCTGGAACACAATGATGATGTGCAGTTTCACTCATCATACTTACCGCAGACAGAAAACGAAAAGTATAATCTGCAAAACTTGAAATGGCTTAGCGATTTACTGTCAGAAGCTGTCAGCAATCAAAATATTGATTTTGAAGATGCTGAAAATAATAGTTTTGAGAATATGTTTGAGATCGCGAATATAAGTCAGATGCTGAAGGTACTGGGAAATGAGCTCTGACAAGGAGATGATGATGGCATAAAACATCTGCTCAAACTGAACCCTCTAATTTCAGGAGAGTTTTATATTATTGCGACAGGTAGCCTAGATTCATCCGTGTTAGATGTAGATTCGGGTCGGTAAAGACCCGAATATGTAAGAATGATTGGCGAAACAGTCATGCATTTAAAGGGGTCATGAACTGCATTTTTTTTATTGTTTTATGATGTTTCCTGGGGTGCACTTATAATGTTAGAATGCTTTTTACATAAAAAAAAATCATAATTTATAAATAAAAGGTATTTTTCCTACCCTGATTTTAGCCTTCGGCTCTGAACGCCGTTTTAAGGGGCGTGTCCACTGGGAGACTTCAGTGTAAACACCCACTGCTGTGATTGGCTAACGTCTATGCATTTAAAATAGTATTACTCCCTCTTTTAGCTCTTTTAGTTTTTACAATTACAGGTCTCATGGTTAACTAATCCTGAAAAGTGTTGCATTACATCTATGGCATTATATTTAGATCTATGGCATTATATTAAGATTGTGGCATGAAAGGTTGCAGAGATGATCATTGTAGCCGATCACACACATGCTGAGCGCATGAAAGCAGTGATTTCGTCATTGCAACTCAGTTTCTGTACACTAACGAATGCTTTCATCTTCACTAACAGTGCAAACGTGATATAGTTAAGAGATTCATTGAATAAAACGGGAGTCATGTTTGATTGACAGGTTCAGCGCGTGCTGCTCAAACGATTGCAAAGGGTGCTTTCTTTGATCGCTTTCTTTATAGAATTTAATCACTGCTAAATAACAGATTATTTTCATCCTACTAAGAGAAACAAGGCAAGTTGATGTTTAGTCACTGGTCTGATTTACTGACACAGACAAAGAACATCTGACTACATGAATTATCACATTTCAGATCAGGCATTAGAATGTTACTTACATGTTGCATTACTGTTGAACCCAGGCACTGCACAATATTTTGTAATCCTCAACTGCATGTTTATTGCTTTGTAGCTCGATGGTTTAACACTAGGCCAATTTCACATGCGCAAATCGGTGGGCGGGGCTAAACAGGCAGTGATGAAGTAGCCTCTTCTGCTGAGGCGGTGCTTGCCTCCCTTTGATGTCATAGATCCCCACTTTGAAAAACCTATCGTTTGCTGGGCCTGGTGTCTATAAAAGCTTTTCTTTGACTAACAAGGAAGTTTTCAGCTCTGAAACTTACCGGATATTCTTATATTACCATGACCTTTTATATATCAAAAGCTCAAGGGAAAGTTGATTTCTCTATTCATCACCCCTTTAAGGGTTAAAGGGCATATTGCAGGTTAATTTTTTTTCAAAATGAATATAACCTTGTATGAAAATACCATATGAAAAGGTAATGCAGGATTTATAATGTTTTAAAAAGACATAAGACCACAAATTTAGTAGATAAAGTGACCGTTTCCTTGGCTGTTTGTAAAAAAAACTTTTTTTCCAACATTGCGTCATATTACATCACGAGAGGGAGTTGTTTGCCAGGCTCTGCGTTGGCTAAATGCAGAATAGGTTGGTATTCAGTACGAGTCTGTGTATTTTCTGTAGTTTCAGGGTACTGTCAGGACATTGAGTCCACAGGTTTCCTAAAAAAAAAAGTTAGAAAAACCTGCATGGTGCCATTTGGTGCAGGTGAAGAGACGGGACTTCACTTCTGCATCTGCTTCGAAACATGCGGTGGTGTGTATAGTGTTCACTTTAGACCAGAGGATTATCATCCCGGCAATATGATGGAGTCAAACATTGTAATACTCATGTAAAGGATGATATTAAATTAATAAACATCCACAGGCGATTTTGCCGTTCTTCTTTGCCGTTGTTTTACGTGAATCAATTTCAACATTGATAAATACAAAGTATGTACATTAACACAAATGCATACAGTCTCCTTACATACAGTAAGGAATTATGTGCTGGTAATGTAAATATTTTATTCATGCCATGTATGTACATTCAAGTTCACTCAAATACATACTCATAACGTCATATACATCCTCACACTATCGGTGAATCAAAAAATCCATAACACAGAATTAATGAATAAAGGATAACATGAAACATACAATAAATCAAAATCAAATCACCTTTATTTATATAGCGCTTTTTACAATGCCAATTGTTTCAAAGCAGCTTCACAGTGTTAAAAAGGCTGATTCGGCTGTACAGTAGATCTGGTGAAAACGGTGATGTCATCCAGCTCATTTTAATTATCATATAGTGTCAATGCAGGCAGGCATATAGTTGAAATTTAAGTGTCCCCAACTGAGCAAGCCAAAAGCCAAAGGTGACGGTGACAAGGAACCAAAACTCCTTCAGGAACAGAATGGAGAAAAAAAACCTTAATAGTGTATGATTATGATTCTGGCAACATTACAGGTCAGAAGTCATATTAGATCAATAGATATTCGTAGGATTATTTGAAAGATTGGAGTCGTCAAACCAAGATGGGTTTAATGAGGATGTCGTGTCGATGCGGATTTACAGGGGGGAGTTTAATTGACACGCTCTCTGCAGATATTTCAGGGATGCGTTGTCCAGGCGCAGGTCCATCATCTGGTCTGGATACGGCCCAGATACGGCCGACTGCAGTAAACCTCAGGATAAACAGAGAGACTAATATTAGCGTAGATGCAATTCTTCTTATGATGTAACGAGTACATCTGGTGTTATGGGAAGTGTTCCCGGTTCTGGCTGACCTAGTTTATGCAGCCTAACAATAATTTAACTGATTTGAATAATATAAATTAAAAATGTTTTATGTGTATGCCATAGTAAAGAGATGTGTTTTTAGTCTAGATTTAAACTGACAGAGTGTGTCTGCTTCCCGAACAATGCTAGGAAGGCTGTTCCAGAGTTTGGGTGCTAAATAGGAAAAGGATCGACCGCTGCAGTTGATTTTGATATTCTAGGTATTATCAACTGGCCAGAATTTTGAGACCGCAATAGACGTGATGGAGTATAATGTGTTAAGAGCTCGCTCAAGTACTGGGGAGCTAAACCATTTAGTGCTTTGTAAGTAATTAGCAAGATTTTAAAATTTATACGATGTTTAATAGGGAGCCAATGCAGTGTTGACAGAACCGGGCTAATATGGTCATACTTCCTTGTTCTAGTAAGAACTGGAGCTGCTGCGTTTTGGACCAGCTGCAGTTTATTTATTATGCGAGCAGGGCAACCACCCAGTAGAGCATTACAATAATCTAGCCTTGAGGTCATGAACGCATAAACTAACTGTTCAGCATTTTGCATTGAAAGCATGTGCCGTAATTTAGATATGTTTTTAAGATGGTAGAATGCAGTTTTACAGATGCTAGAAACGTGAAACGCTTTCAAATGAGAGATTGGTATCAAAGAGCACATCAAGGATCCTAACTGACAACGAGGACTTGACAGTATTGTTAGACAGTGTTAGACAGTATTCTAGGTTACTACTTGTGGAGTTTTTTTGTCCAATGATAAAAAAAAAAAAAAAATCTGAATTAAGTTGCAGGAAAATACTAGTCATCCAATTTTTTATATGAGCTATGCATTTCGTTAATCTTGTGAATTGGTAAGTTTCGTCAGGGCGTGAAGAAATATAGAGCTGAGTATCGTCAGCATAACAATGAAAACTAACGCCATGCTTCCTAATGATATCTCCCAAGGGTAGCATGTACAGGGTGAAAAGCAACGGTCCTAGCACTGAGCCTTGCGGTACTCCATACTGAACTTGTGATCGGTGTGACATCTCTTCATTTACTGCTACAAACTGATAACGGTCAGATAAGTATGATTTAAACCATGCCAACGCAATTCCAGTAATGCCAACATAATTTTTGAGTCTATTCAAAAGAATGTTGTGGTCAATAATGTCGAATGCAGTGCTAAGATTGAGTAACACTAATAGAGAGATACAACCACAATCGGATAAGAGTAAATCATTTGTAACTCTGATGAGAGCAGTCTCGGTACTATGATACGGTCTAAATCCTGACTGGAAATCCTCACAGATACCATTTCTTTCTAAAAAGGAGCATAATTGTGAGGACACTGCCTTTTCTAGTATTTTTGACAGAAAGGGTAGATTTGAGATTGGCTTGTAATTGACTAATTCTGTAGGATCAAGTTGCGTTTTTTTAATAAGTGGTTTAATAATAGCCAACTTTTAATAATAGCCAAGTTTTCGGTACATGTCCTAATGACAAAGATGAATTAATGATATTAAGAAGAGGATCTATGACCTCTGGAAGCATCTCTTTTAGTAGCTTAGTCGGTATAGGGTCGAGCATACATGTTGTTGATTTTGATGATTTAACGAGTTGGCCGCCGGCGGGAGATGTGACGGTCACGGATCCGTCAGAGATGCAGCTTGAAGAAAATGTGAACTGTGCACCGAGTCTTGTTTAAACATTTGCTAACTACCAAATCAGTCGTAATGAGAAACCGCTAACGTTATATCACATACCGTTTAGTGTGGACGGATATTAACGAGTGTGACTTATGCCTGATGGTCAAAGCTTATTAGTTTATGTTATTGGTAAGTATCAATACTCTAGATGACCAGTACCAGCTTCGCTATTGCCTGATACATGATAATAATCTGTAAAGTATTGTAATCTAAGCAGTGTCCATATCGTTAGCTAGCGTATATATCATTAGCTAACACTGAGAGACCAGTGTTAGCTAATGATATATATGCTAGCTAACGATAACACCAAAACACCTGCTCTGTTCTCCACTGGTTCTCCTCACACAACTCAATTTGTCTCCTCTAATCGTTGTTCTGTCTAATCCTGGCCTGTCCCTAATTGTGTGTCATTATTGTATGGCTGTGGTCTGCCATATGAGTATTAATAAACATTTATAAATTACTTAGTGTCAGAACTGTCGTTGCGATCCATTTTTTTCCTATCGTTGAAACTCACCGCACTCCCTCCCGTTACGTTACTTCCGGTTTTGCCATTTTTAGACGACTCCAGGGGGTTCACAAGGCCTTCTAAAGCATGGGTTTTTAAAGAAAAATTTAAAACTTTATAGACTAAAATAACTAGCTTCTGGCAAACGGCCTATACAAGATGACTTATGCCAAAAGATAACCCCTGGCACGATGTATGACTTAGGATGTAGGAGTAGCGTAAGCTTTGACGCCTCTCGAGGTTCAAACAAGGGCTGGGCAACAAACTCAAGCTCCTCTTCTGTTATATTGAAATCCCCCAACATTTCTCATTTTGCACATTTTGGGGCTTTAAAATCTCGTCCTCCATTCACTGACATTATAAAGCTTGAAAGTGTCAGGACATTTTTAAATATAACTCAGATTGTATTTGACTGAAAGAAGAAAGTCATATACAAGGATGGCTTGAGGGTAAGTAATTCATGGGCTAATCTTCCATCTAACCTTACTTTTTTTTAATTGCAACATTTTTTTGCAAAACAAAATATAAATAAATAAAATATTATATAAATAAAATATAATATAAATAGATGTTCTTGAATATAACAACCAGTGATGGCAAAAATTGTGGAGACACATTTTTTCACATAATATCAAATGAATATTTACACATGCAAATTACCTACAGTTTTATATGTAAACATGAATATTTGAAGCAATCAGTGGTGATTGACTCCTTCCTTCAGCAAAAAAAATGTACGGTCTTACAGTGTTTGTGGTAAATGACAATGTAACTATTCATTTCAGTTGAGTTAAATGTAATTTGATTGTGTGCACTCATTTAGTCAAGGTAATCTCAAGCTACAACATAATCATTTGTTTGACAGACACAGCATGTAAAGAGTAAAAAGAATAGAGTGATTTATTTTCCTTTCTGGGAAACTTTTATTTGAAGGAGCATTCTTACCACACGGAAATGCAATCATTACAGAGGAACATGAGGAATAAATGAAACCCACTCATGACATTGCTTTTCATTGACAGGACTGTGATTGGACAGTAATTCAATTTCATTGCGGCACAATTTCCATTCTGTTTAGACTGCAGTGCAAAAGACAGCATCATTCAGGCATATACAATGATGTGTCTCATATTTAACTTGCCAAGTGTAAAGTGTCGTGCTTGCAATATAGCTGGATAAGTGGATTATATTTCAAGGTGTGAATGTTTTTTATCCTACAGGAATTTCTGCATTTTATTGTATAAAAACCAAATCACCATACATTTGAATGAAGAGATAAGTGGCTGTAAAATAAATAATGACATTTTTGCTTTTCATTAGTATAATATCAGGCTGCAATATGCAGGTTGCAAATGAAAACATGAGTGTATTGAGTTTTACGTTGTTTCTCTGTAATGACTGCATTTCATAAATTCATAAATTCTCTTCCACACATTTATGTCTACATTTGAAACTCTACCGGTAAAGCAAAATCTAATCGTCTTTGTCTCGTATAGTATGCAGGGTGCAATTTAGTGGCTTCATAGCACCATGCCACCAGGCAGCTCCTCAGAGCCACAACTGCTGTAAAAACGGCCCATCATTTTTCTTTATCAAGATGAATGAGCACACTTCACTCTGAGGACCTACTAAATATTTGGGGGAGAGAAAAGTGCAAGGGTAGGGGACCAGATATTCATTCATCATTTGCTACACAAAATCTATCTTATTATGAAGTGTTTTAACAGGCCACCTTTGTAAGTGAACCAAAACCTTGCAAACTGTGGTAAGAGTGAGTCTATATGGACATACAGGCCTACATTCACATGTATTCATTTAGCAGATGCTTTTATCTAAAGTGACTTCGAAAAATGAGAATATGGTCTGAGAAGACAAGTGATTAGGTAAGAGAGTCCAGGGGTCTGGTCCTTTATGTACATATACCTTTCCTCTTTTTCTCTATCCTTTGTCTTTTCACCTTCCATGAAGGTCTAATTAGCTGATAGCTGCTGGAGTCAGGGAATAGTCATTATAAAAGCTTTCATTAGGATGTTTTTCTCTTTCATTGCTCCGTGCTGGACTACATGTAGCCTATATACAAATTTAGAAACATGTCGACATGATATATGTCATAGTAAGCTTTTTTCATGACATTATGACATGGATAATCTGGGGTTACTAAATTCTGATGGTTATTATACCTTTGATGAGATATATATGTTTAAATCAGACTGGTGCTATTGTTGATGTCAATCAAATAATCTCCTAAATGCGAAATTTTGTCATTGTTTTGGAACACACCAGCTTATTCCTAACCTTAAGGCTAACATAGTCATACTAAAAGCTAAAAAACTTCAAATTTAAATTTATTTGACAATTAATTGATTTACAAAGCTTTTAAGCATATTTGATGATTTTCAGTGCTGTAGCCTTTGACAATGTTGAGGTTGCTTTAAAATCTGGCATACCCTGCTGCCCCAAAGGTTAAAAAGACTTGTTACAAAATTCTGTTTAGGATATGTACATTAGAGATCGACCGATATGGGGTTTTCAATAACCGATGCCGATGTTTAGAGGTCAGGGTCAGCCGATGGCCGATATATGCTGCCGATTTTTAGGGTTGATATCTTGAAGTTTTCCCCTTCATTTGCATGCTAAAATGTCACACTAATAATAAGTGGATGCACTAAACATTTCTAAACTTAACTTCATTTATTGAACACTGATTTGAACCATCTCTCGAATCTTAATTTTGTGCACTGCACGGTATTAAAATAAAATATTTATCCAAAGTTAACCAAACAAATCAATAAACTGGCCAAGTATTAATGATAAACATGGCCATAAATGCCATTCCCATTCAATGAAATGCATCTATACACTATATCTAATTTGCATAGTAATGTGTTTTTGGGACAATATGTAATGTAAAAAGTAAAAAGTGTAATAATGGGAGTTAGAATATCTTTTCATAAGAATATCATATTTCATAAGAATATCCAGACAAAACTGTGTATGTTGTCAGAGAAATTCACTAAAATATAATGTCCTCTACAGAGGCAAAACCTCTATTCTGGGTCTCAGGAGGATATTTCGGTCTCGTGCAGAGTGAATCCAGCATTTATATTTAGATGTCACTTCCGAAACTTTGCAGCATGTAATTGGCCGTCGGTCCTCTTAGCAGCATGAAAATCAATAGTTTTATTCAATGGATTAGAGATGCACCGATCGATCGGCAAGGGATCGGAATTGGCCGATTTCCCTCATGATCGGCCCGGATCGGTGATCGGCCAATCAGTCTCACTTCTTACCGATTCCGAGCCGATCCGTTTTGTTACCAGCGTCACAGGCAATAACGTCTCGGTTACGTATGTAACTATTGTTCCCTGAGGAGGGAACAGAGACGTAACGTCAATGACTGACGAATGGGGGTTTCACCTAGAAGCCTATTATCTTCGAGATCTTAGAAAACGGCCAATGGTAGGCCAATGCCATGGGCATGCGGAATTTGCATAGCGTAGCTCCGCCCCACAGCGTGGGTATATAAGGAAGTACGCTGGCAACATCGCATTATGCTTACCTGCTGAGGAGCCAAGACTGAACTCCCGGCCGTTTCAGCGGTACAGCGGAAGTGGCAGAGGGACGTTACGTCTCCGTTCCCTCCTCAGGGAACGAGGGTTACATATGTAACCGAGACATTCCCTTTCGTTCAGTCACTCCGAGTAACGTCAGTGACTGACGAATGGGGGTCCCAATGTAATCACGCCACTCGGCTGTCGTCCAGTGCCCTGCGTAAGTGTGAGCTCCCTGTCGTAAGCTAGTATGGACGAAGGACTCCTACTTAACACAGGAATACCAAGGTACACTGGGAAGCATATTCCAGGTGCAAGTATGCGGCAAGTGCCTACCCGTAGGGAGGACTTAAGGATACACATATGACCCGCGAGGGGCTGCATATGGAAGAACTCTGGGGTAACCAGCCGAAGGTGGAAGAATTTTACCCCCAGGGGAGGCAAGGGCTTGCCGAGGGAAATACACATGCTCAGAGAGGCTTACAGTGGAAATACATATGTGGGGGTCGCCCGTAGGGGGAACCATGCACACGGTGGCACCTAGCCTGACACGAGGGCCTGAGCGAGAGGACAGACGCACTGGTGTCGGCATAGACAGTGCTGGAGGAACTCAGGGTTTCAGGGAAACTACCTGAGGAATATATCGCACGTATTAAGCTTGACTGATCGCAATGGCTCGAAGGGAGCCCTTTGCAGAGCATCTAAAACTACTGAGAGGTCCCAAGAGGGCACGAGAGGAGAGTGAGGTGGATTCAGTCTCCTTGCTCCCCTCAGGAACCTGATGATCAGGTCGTGCTGACTTGCCTGTTTTGTCTCCACAAGGTCGTGGTAGGCGGATATCGCGGCCACATACACCTTGAGGGTGGAAGGAGACAGCCTTCGTTCCAGCCCTTCTTGGAGGAATGAGAGCACGGACCCGATCGGGCATTTCCAGGGGTCTTCTTGGCGAGAAGAACACCAGGTGATGAAGAGGTTCCACTTCAACGCATAGGCGTGTTTGGTAGACAAGGCCCTAGCGGAAGTGATGGTAGCCACCACCTGAGGTGGTAGGGTACTCAAACCTGCCGCGTCCCGTCCAGGAGCCACACGTTGAGGTTCCAAAGATCGAGACGCAGGTGCCAAAAGGTGCCCCGTCTCTGAAAACAGAAGTCCTTCCTCAGAGGTATGGACCAGGGAGGGGCTGTCGCAAGGAGTACGAGTTCGGAGAACCAGGCCCGGTCGGGCCAGTACGGGGTGACCAAAAGGACCTGCTCCTTGTCCTCCCTGATCTTGCACAGGACCTGTGCGAGAAGGCTCACTGGGGGAAACGCATACTTGCGGAGGCCTCGCGGACAGCTGTGTGCCAGAGCAACCGTGCCGAGGGGGCCCTCAGTCAGGGAATAAAACAGGCGGCAATGGGAAGAGTTGTGGGAGGCAAACAGATCTACCTGTGCGTTGCCGAACTGTTCCCAAATCAGCTGAACCGTCTGGGGATGGAGTCTCCATTCTCCCGGAAGTGGCTGAAGCCGTGAGATCTCATCGCCTGCACGGTTCAGGACCCTGGGATATGGATAGCATGAAGGGACCTCAGATGCTTCTGACTCCATAAAACGAGATGGTGGGCGAGTTGAGACATACGGTGGGAACGTAGACCACCCTGGTGGTTGATGTACGCTACTGTGGCCATGTTGTTTGACTGGACTAGCACATGTTGACCCTTGAGCAACGCTCGGAAGCGGTGCAGGGCGAACCGTACCGCCAGCAACTCAAGGCAATTGACATGCAGAAGGCACTGGGGTCCTGTCCAGGAGCCTGCGGCAGCATGTCCATTGCACAAACCAATCTGCTGGACGAACGCATTCGAAAAGGCGTTTCGCTGTCAACATCCTGAACGGAAGCTTGTGAAGGGATCGGTTCAGGACGCGCAGCTCCAGGATCGGTCGTAACCTACCGGTTTTCTTGGGTACAATGAAGTAGGGGCTTTAGAAGCCGGACTTCATTTCGGCTGGAGGGACAGGCTCGATCACACCCTTCGCCAGCAGGGTAGCAACCTCTGCACGCATGACTGGGGCATTGGGCCCCACCATGGTATAGCGGACTCCCCAGAAGCGGGGAGGAGCCTGAGCGAACTGAATCGCATAGCCGAACCTGATGGTCTTCGCGACCCAGCAGGACAGTCCCGGAAGCTCTAGCCAGGCTCCCAAGAACTGCACCAGCGGGGACAAGCGAACCACAGGCGTACCCCAGGTGGGGCAGCAAGGCGGCGTGACCGGCCCGGACATGGGAGGCATAGCGCCCCGGTGTGGGGGCACGGTCAGCAGCCGCGTCCTGACAGAGGAGACCAGGGAAGGATGTGCGTTCCACTGGGGTCTGCTCTGAGAGGAGACTGGCGTCAGAGAGGAACGAGAGTGGCGTGGCCCGGGGGCGGCGCACACTGCCATCGGTCTCTGGGTGCTCAGGGATGGGTATGTTAGTTCTTTCTTTGACCAAAATAGGGTGTTGCTGACCTGGGGGACAGCAGCGGAACAAAGGATTCTCCCCCGGCCCTCCACCGGGGGAAGGAGTGGTCCTGCTACCATCTCCTGGAAAGAACTGCCCATCCCTGAGATGCTTTTGGGCGGCTGAGAACTGTTGGGAGAAGTTCTCCGAATAGCCCATCCTGGGATATGGGAGCGTCGAGGAACCGGGTTCGCTCGGCGTCCCGCATATCGGCCAGGTTGAGCCATAGGTGTCTCTCCTGGACCACAGCTGTGGACATCACCTGGCCCAGGGAGCGTGCAGTCACCTTCTTCGCCCGGAGGGCGAGGTTGGTGGTGGCACGCAGCTCATTTCTGAGCTCTGGGTCAGCTCTACCCTCGTGCATGTCACATAGCATCCGGGCCATGGCATGCAAAGAGGCGGCAGCCTGCCCCGCAGCTCTGTAGGTCTTCGACACCAAGGTTGATGTGAATCTACAGGCTTTGGAGGGGTGCTTAGGGTCGCCACGCCAGGTTGAAGCACTCTGAGGACACAGTTGAGTAGAGCGTTCAACCGGGGGAACCCCAAGTGTACCCTTTTGGCCGCGGCCCCATCGAGGGCAGAGAAGGCGGAGGAGGTCGCCGAACGTTTGCGGGAAGACAACGGGGCCTTCCAGGACAGTGTGACCTCCTCATGCACCTCCGGGAAGAAAGGTATTGGGGGAGTGGCCTGACGGGTGTCAGAACGCGGCGCCCCCAAAAACCAATCGTCCAGCCGCGAGCGCTCAGGTCGGGCTGAGGGTTCCACTTATCATCCAATCATCAAATCATCATCCTCGGAGGACTCTAGCCCACTTTGTGACGTGGCGATCGACATCTCCTCGTCCTCTGCGGGCCGCAACAGACGGAACAGCAGGAGCCAGCTCCGTTATTACAGTTTGAACGCACGGGGGGAGCGGTGCGCTAGATGGGGGTGTGGCCCAAGGCATGAGCGTCGGGGCTTTGTTCCACACCATCACCTTCAGGTCACCCTGGCCACCAGCCAAAGTGTTGCCTCATGAGGAGACAGCAGATTGGGGTGTGGCAGAGGGGACTCTCGCTCCAGGACGGAGCTCATCGAGTCTCGACCGCAGCACTGAGATGGTCATGTTCCCGCAGTGGGAACATGAAGCATCCATGAACGCCACCTGAGCGTGCTGAAGGCCCAGGCACGTCAGGCAGTGTTCATGCCCATCAGAGGGCGGCAGAGACCGACTGCACCCAGAAGCACGCGGCGAGACATCTTGAAAAAGACGTGCCACGTGTGAGCTCTTTTAGGAGAGGAACGCTTTGCAGCGCCCAGGGACTGAATACCAGCTGGATGCAGACCACTGCACAGATCAGCAGGCAGGCAGTAAACGATCGCTGGAATGCGCCGTAACACCAACACCGTCTGGAAAGCTGCTCGTCTCGAAGAAGCTGACGATACTCAGAAGGCTTGAGGAGTGAAGAGAGAGATACTCTTGGCTCTGAAGCAGAAACATAATGTGATGTTGCCAGCGTACTTCCTTATATACCCATGCTGTGGGGCGGAGCTACGCTATGCAAATTCTGCATGCCCATGGCATTGGCCTGCTATTGGGTGTTTTCTAAGATCTCGAAGATGATAGGCTTCTAGGCGAAACCCCCATTCGTCAGTCACTGATGTTACTCGGATTGACTGAACGAAAGGGAACGTCAGCTGCGCGTTCTCGCTCTCTTCTCTGTCACGGTGAAGTGACACACATCCGCGTGGGCGCCTCCTCTCTCTCACTCGTCTCATTCGCTCCGGTTAAATAGTGCTTGTATTGCACATAATTTTAGTAATTCCCGTCAGTTTCGCACAAAAGGAAATCGGAATCAGCCAAGAAAATTGCAATCGGTGCATCTCTAGATTTTATAGACTGTATAGCCTCGAGTTTCGCAAGCCTGCATTAACCCAGCACTAAATAAAAACTCTGCCGTTTTGAGCGGTGAGATTCTGATCGCGTTCAAGAGATCTAGCTACATTACTCACTGCTGCAAAAGCACCTTGTAAATAGATGGCACTCTATTTAATTATAATTGTTCTATAAACTGTTCAGGAAACAGCGGTGAGAAGTACACACGTGACAATGTTTACTTTAGGAAATTTTACCAAAACCACACTACGAAAGAATCGTGTAAAACCCAGATTTACTTGTGACAGAATGGATGGGAGAACACTAAATTAACGATCTCTTAAACATTTTCTAATTTATCTCAGTCAGGACAGCTCTGTGTCTCCGAGCACGGTGCTGTATGTGAGCGGGGCGGTTTAAACGTAGCCCTCACCCTCGCCCTCGCCCTCAATCACACTGCAGTGTTTGTGAGAGCTGCCGCCTTCTCCACCCCACGCACAGAGTGAAATTGTCCAACTCCGATACAGGAAAAATAAAACAGAACTTATAACATTGGGGCTTATATGTTAGCAAGCAAGCTGCTGATAGTTTTCGACTACAGTCCTTAAAGTTAACTGCAAGTAAGCAAACCTTCTACCAGCTGTAGCATTATGCCAGTTCCGGACAGTTCCACCGCACCAATATCACGGGGCTGCCCGCGGACGTGCCTGACTTTATATCAGCACTACTAAACACGGATATCGGCCAATGCCAGTATATTAAAAAGTGACAAATATCGGCCCGATATATCGGTCGACCTCTAATGTACATAGTGGATTTTTTACAGATAAGTTTTCAGTTTGTTCTTCCTTTCCTATAATACTCTTGCAAAATAATATGTATCCCCTAATTTTAGTAGATATCCTGTTTTTTGAATCCTCAGTTTTCTCACCTTATGAACATGGTAATGTTAACATTTGTATAACATGTATAACATTTGCACATGTAAATGGAAGAAATGTAAAAGCTACTTTATTTTTTCATGATTTTGTGAGAAAATTAAAAAAATAATAATTGTAAAACCTATGTTCCCTTTCAGTCAGTACACTACGAGTTACGTCAGTTACTGACGGAATGGGGGTTTCACTTAGAAGCCAATTGCCTTTGAGCTCTACAAAACGAGCCAATGGCATGAAAATGCCATGGGTCTGCGGAATTTGCATGCCGCAACCCCGCCCCACGGCGTGGGTATAAAGGGCGTTGCGTGGCAATCTCGCATTATGTTTTCTGCTTCAGAGCCGAGTTTACTGCCTGAGCGCTTTCCTCTTCAAGACGAGTTTCTCTCCAGAGTGTTGGTGTTACGGCACGTTCCAGCGAGTTCCGCATTTCCTGTCTGATCTGTGCAGTGATCGAGCACAGCGTGCGCGTTCTCCCTGGGTGCTTCGGCATTCTGCAGAGTTTTCACTCCTCTCTAAAAGAGCTGCACGCGGCACGTCTTTTTAAAGATGGCTCGCCCGTGCTCCGTTTCTGGGTGCGGTCGACTGGTACCTCCGTTCGATGGTCATGATCGCTGTTTGGCGTGCTTGGGCCTCGTGCACGCTGAGCGCGCGTTCATGGATGAGTCATGTTCTCACTGCGGGAACATGACCATCTCAGTGTTGCGATCGAGACTCCATGATCTCCATAATGGGGGGAGAGTCCCCTCTACCACACCCCAATCTACTTCCTCCACTGGAGGGGGTACTTTGGCTGGTGGTCAGGGTGATCTGAGGGTTACGGTGTGGAACAACCCGACGAATCCTCCTCGGGCCACACCCCCCTCCTGCACACTGCAACCCGTGGTGTTGCCTGATGGGGGCGCCGGGGCTTCCCGTTCGGGGCCCTGCGTTTCACCCGCGGAGGATGCTATGTCGATCGCCGCATCACAAGGTGGGCTGGACTCCTCCGGAGATGACGATTCGGCTGTGTTGCCTCCTTCGGGAGTCCCAGCATTGCCCGAGTCCGATCCGGAACTCACAGCCATGCTTGCCCGGGCGGCCGAGACGCTTGGGCTTGTCTGGAACCCTCCGCCATGTCCCGAGCGTTCCCGGTATCTGGGGGCGGCCCGTGCCGAAGGCGCCTGTCAGCCCCCAGTGCCTTTCTTCCCGGAAGTGCATGAAGAGGTGTCGAAATCGTGGAAGTCTCCCCTGACTTTTCGTGATCGCTCGGCAACCACTTCCGCCTTCACTGCCCTCGATGGCGGCGCGGTGAAAGGGTACACTGGGGTTCCCCCTGTTGAGCGCTCTGTTGCGATGCAACTGTGTCCTCAGAGTGCTTCGACATGGCGCGGTGACCCAAAGCACCCGTCCAAAGCCTGTAGATTCACGTCCACGTTGACGGCGAAGACCTACAGAGCTGCGGGCCAGGCCGCGTCCGCCCTGCATGCCATGGCCACCCTACAGGTCTATCAGGCCAAGGTGCTCAGGGACATGCACGAGGGCAATGCTGACCCTGCATTAATGCAGGAGTTGCGGACGGCCACCGACCTCGCTCTACGAGCGACGAAGGTGACCGCTCGCTCTCTTGGTCAGGTGATGTCCACTTCGGTGGTCCAATAGCGACATCTATGGCTCAACCTGGCTGATATGAGAGAATCTGAGCGGACACGTTTCCTCAATTCTCCCATTTCCCAGGATGGGCTATTCGGCGGGGCGGTCGAGGACTTCGCCCAACAGTTCTCGACCGCTCAGAAGCAGACTGAGGAAATTAAACACATTCTGCCCCGGCGGCCAGCTGCTGCCTCCACCCAGCCGCCGGCCCAGAAGCCTCAGTCTGCTCCCCGCCGAGGCCGCCCCCCTGCGACTCCCGCCCCTCCTGCCTTGCCCCAGCAGCAGCCTTCACCCGGGCCGAGGCGTGGAGGACGTCGCAGAAAGGCGGCCCCCCAGCCCCCCAGCCTGCCAAACGGCAGTCTAAGCGGCGGTCCTGAGACGGGCGGCTCGGAGGTGACCTCGGTTCTTTCCCAGGAGATGGTGGCAGGACCACTACTTCCCCCGGTGGAGGGCCGGGGGAGAATCTCTTGTTTTCCCCTTCCGCCGCTGGCCTCACGGCCGGCGGTACCCTATCAATGGTTAAAGAAAGAACTGACATTCTCACCTCCGAGCCTCAAGAGGGCGCGGCTGGCAGTGCGCGACGCCCCATGGCCTCGCCACTCTCGGCCCCCTCTGTCGCCAGCCCCCTGGCAGATGAGACCCCCGTGGAACGCTGGTCCTTCCCTGGTCTCCTCTGTCAGGGTGCGGAATTCGACCCCGCCCCCCCCCCCCGGGACGCTCCCATGCCTCTCTTATCTGGGCCGGTCATTCCGCCTCGCTGCCCCATCGGGGGTACGCCGGTGGTTCGCATGACCCCGCTGGTTCAGTTCTTGGGAGCCTGGCTAGCGCTTCCCAACCTGTCCAGTTGGCTCGCCCGCACCATCCGGTTCGGCTATGCGATTCAGTTCGCTCGGTCTCCTCCCCGCTTTCGGGGAGTCCGCTACACCGTGGTGGGTGGCAATGCCCCTGTCATGTGTGCGGAGGTCGACACCCTACTGGCGAAGGGTGCGATCGAGATCGTCCCTCCAGCCGAGATGAAGTCCGGCTTCTACAGCCCTTACTTCATTGTACCCAAGAAAACCGGTGGGTTACGGCCAATCCTGGACCTGCGCGTCTTGAACCGAACCCTGCACAGGCTTCCATTCAAGATGTTGACAGCCAAACGCATTTTCGAGTGCGTTCGTCCCTCGGATTGGTTTGCAGCGATCGACCTGAAGGACGCGTACTTTCATGTCTCCATTCTTCCTCGACACAGACCGTTTCTACGGTTTGCCTTCGAGGGGCAGGCATATCAGTACACGGTTCTCCCTTTCGGGCTAGCCCTGTCCCCTCGCGTCTTTATGAAGATTGTCGAGGCAGCCCTTGTGCCGCTCAGGCAACACGGGGTTCGCATTCTGAACTATCTCGATGACTGGCTGATTCTAGGCCACTCTCGGGATCAGGTTTGCGAACACAGGGATCTGGTGCTTCAGCACCTCGCCCGTCTGGGCCTTCGGGTCAACTGGGAAAAGAGCAAACTCTCCCCAGCGCAGAGGATCTCTTTTCTCGGTATGGAAATCGACTCGGTTGCCATGTTTGCGCAGCTTACGAGCGCGCGCACGCAGTCTCTGCTGACTTGTCTTCGCCAGTTCGAGGGCAAGAGTGCAGTTCCACTGAAACTTTTTCAGAGGCTCCTGGGGCATATGGCGTCAGCAGCCGCGATGACCCCGCTTGGTCTGCTCCATATGAGACCGCTTCAGCACTGGCTCTGCGATCGAGCCCCGAGATGGGCATGGCAACACGGCACCCTCCAGGTCCCAGTGACCCGAGCCTGCCGTCAGACCTTCACCCCGTGGTCGAACCTCAGCTTTCTACGGGCAGGTGTTCCCCTAGAACGAGTTTCCAGGCATGTTGTTGTCACAACAGATGCCTCTTCCACGGGCTGGGGCGCCATGTGCAAGGGACATGCTGCCGCGGGCTCCTGGATAGGACCCCAGCGCCTATGGCATGTCAATTGCCTCGAGTTGCTGGCCGTACGTCTTGCCCTGCACCTCTTTCGAGCCCTGCTCAAGGACAAACACGTTCTGGTCCGTTCAGAGAGCACGGCGACAGTAGCGTACATCAACCGACAAGGTGGTCTACGCTCCCGCCGGATGTCGCAACTCGCCCGCCATCTCCTCCTATGGAGTCAGAAGCATCTGAGGTTGCTTCGTGCCGTTCACATCCCGGGAGACATCCCCGGTTCCAGCTATATAGAGCCGCTCCCGGGGGAATGGAGACTCCATCCCCAGACGGTTCAGCTGATTTGAGAACAGTTTGGCGACGCACAGATAGATCTGTTTGCCTCCCGCGACTCTTCCCATTGCCGCTGGTACTATTCCCTGACCGAGGGGACCCTCGGCACAGATGCACTAGCGCACAGCTGGCCGCGGGGCCCACGCAAATATGCGTTTCCCCCAGTGAGCCTTCTCGCACAGGTTCTGTGCAAGATCAGGGAGGACAGGGAGCAGGTCCTTTTGGTCACCCCATATTGGCCCGGCCGGACCTGGTTCTCAGAACTTGTACTCCTTGCGACAGCTCCTCCCTGGTCGATCCCTCTGAGACAGGACCTCTTGTCTCAGAGACGGGGCACCATATGGCACCCGCGTCCCGACCTGTGGAACCTCCACGTGTGGAACCTGGACGGGACGCGGCAGGTTTGAGTACCCTGCCACCTCAGGTGGCGGCTACCATCACTTCCGCTAGAGCCCTGTCTACCAGACAGGCCTATGCGTTGAAGTGGAACCTCTTCGTCACCTGGTGCTCCTCTCGGCGAGAGGACCCCAGAAAATGCTCGATCGGGTCCGTGCTCTCCTTCCTCCAGGAAGGGTTGGAGCGAAGGCTGTCTCCCTCCACCCTGAAGGTCTATGTGGCTGCTATTTCAGCCCATCATGACCTGGTGGATTCTAAAACGGTTGGACAGCACGACCTGGTCAGCAGGTTCCTCAGAGGTGCGAGGAGGTTAAATCCTCCTCGCCCACCTCAGGTACCCTCTTGGGACCTAGCAGTGGTCTTAGCTGCCCTGCAAAAGGCTCCCTTTGAGCCATTGCAGTCAGTCAAGCTGAAGTTCCTTTCATTGAAAGTGGCGCTCCTGACTGCTTTGGCCTCCAGGGTAGGGGACCTGCAGGCATTTTCGGTTGACGAAGCGTGCCTGGAATTCGGGCCGGCCAATCCTCACGTCATCCTGAGACCCCGGCCTGGATACGTGCCCAAGGTTCCCACCACTCCCTTCAGGGACCAGGTGGTGAACCTGCAAGCGCTGCCCTTGGAGGAGGCAGACCCAGCCTTGACACTGCTCTGTCCAGTACGCGCCCTTCGCGCTTACGTAGACCGGACGCAGTGTTTCAGGACCTCAAACCAGCTCTTTGTCTGTTACGGAGGGCAGCAGAAAGGGAAGGCTCTCTCCAAGCAGGTTGTCCCACTGGATAGTGGACGCCATTGTCCTGGCATATCAAGTCCAGGGCATGCCATGCCCCCTCGGGGTAAGAGCACACTCCACCAGGAGTGTTGCCTCCTCTTGGGCTTTAGCGCATGGCGCCTCGCTAACAGACATTTGTAGAGCTGCAAGCTGGGCGACACCCAACACATTCGCAAGATTTTATAATCTCCGAGTGGAGTCTGTATCCTCTCGTGTACTCGCCCCTACTGGCCAGTAACCGGACAGGCTCAGGTGTCTTCGCTTGCTGCGCCATTCCACTCCGCGGACTGGATGCGTGCGCTATTCCTCTCAGGTGAGCTTCCCCAGTAAGCCCTGAGCTCCTCCAGCACTGTCGATGTCGTCACCAGAGCGAGTGCCCTTTTCAGGCCACCCCTCGTGTTCGGCTAGGTGCCTCCGTGTGCATGGTTCCCCCGCTGGGTAACCCCCACATGTGTATTCCACGGTAAGTCTCTTGTAGCTCGTGTCTTCCCTTGGCAAGACACCTTGCCACGCCTGGGGTTGAAATATTCCACCTTCGGCTGGATACCCCAGAGTGTTCCCTATGCAGCTCCTTCGGGTCATATGTGTATTCTTCAAGTCCCCCCCTTTGGGTTGGCATTGTGTTGCATTCTCCACGTGGGATATGCTTCCCAGTGTACCTTGGTAGCGTTGAGCCTAGCCCCTCGTTCGTGCCACACTCACGGCAGGGAGCCCGGGTCAGCGCAGGACGCTGGAAGACAGCCATCATGGCGAGATTGTATTGGGATCCCCATTCCGTCAGTAACTGACGTAACTCGTAGTGTACTGACTGAAAGGGAACGTCTCGGTTACGTATGTAACCCTCGTTCCCTGAAGGAAGGGAACGGAGACGTTACGTCCCCGTCATGTCCGCTGTACCGCTGGAACTGGCCGGGCGCTCATGCCTCGGCTCTTCAGCAGGTAAACATAATGCGAGATTGCCACGCAACGCCCTTTATACCCACGCCGTGGGGCGGGGTTGCGGCATGCAAATTCCGCAGACCCATGGCATTTTCATGCCATTGGCTCGTTTTGTAGAGCTCAAAGGCAATTGGCTTCTAAGCGAAACCCCCATTCCGTCAGTAACTGACGTAACGTCTCCGTTCCCTTCCTTCAGGGAACGAGGGTTACATACGTAACCGAGACGTTTCTCCATGTCAAAATATTTACCATTTTAGTTCTGCTCTCATTTACATCTCGGTGTCCATTCCATTTCAAATCATGCTTCTTTTTTCTCTTTTTTTGTTGTTATAAATGTGGGGTGGCTTATAGTATGCTGCTGCCTATCTTGCATTGTAAATGTACAAAATTTGCAATAAAATAAACATTTTTAAAAAGACAGTAAATACTTTCATAATGTTGATAAACATTTCTAGAAATATTTTCAAATAATTCACATTTCTGTTTCAATCTTTTTTATTCAAAACCCTGGTGAAAACACTACACATTCCACATGTCAATATGCAGCACATTGTCAGTTAATAATAATAATAATCATCAGAAATATTTATTGAGCAGCAAATATTAGGATGATCTTGTGACTGGAGTGTGGAGCTTTGTCATCACAGGAACAAAAATACACTTTTAAATATAAATATATAACAAAATAGCTATTTTTAATTGTAATAATATTTCACAATATTACTGTTTTACCATATTTTTGAACAAATAAATGCAGTCTTGGTGAGCAGAAGAGACTTCTTTCAAACATGTAAAAACATCTTACTGACCCCAAACTTTTGAACAGTACTGTATATTATAGTTTTTTCATTTATAATATATTTTGGTATATATTATTATCACTTTTACTATTATTCATTATTGAATGCCACATAACAGATCTGATTTGAATGAACAGTTATCATTAGCTTCCCAAGGAACAAAAAAGCCATGTGAATAGAAATTATATTTATGAGTGTTGAATAAATGTGTTGAAGAAATTTGACATTGAAACTTAGATTATCACAAACTGCATCAGCAAACAAGAAGCATTCATATACGTTTTTCCAACGAAAAACAAGAACAAGAAAAAAGCATATTGTTTTTATATTGTGTCTGAATGATAAACACCTTTGTTTTCACTGTAAGTTCGGCAGCTGCCATACAGAAAGCTGACAGAAACGCTGAAGTAAATAGTCGTTGCCATGGAAAATGATACACAGTCGATTCTAGTCATATTGGTAAACTGGAAGGTTACTCTGTCTACTACACGGGTCGTGAACGGCGTGACATGTTGCGCCAAAAGCACATGATGAAATCCATTAAAATAAGTGATTCTGTCCACATTGGACACGCGCCAAATCGCAGACGGTAAACAAATGCTTTACTCTAAAAAATGTTTGGGTTATTTTTTTAACCCAAATGCTGGGTTCAGCCTGCTGGGTCATTTTATTGGGTTCTTTTTAATATATTTTTACCCAGTGCTGGGTAGTTTTTCTGTAACTCAGCTGCTGGGTCATTACATACCTACCCAGCGCTGGGTTCATGTAACCCAGTCTGTGCTAAACCGGTTAAAACTGGATAATGACCGATTTGTCAAAGAAATATTGTCCTTTATAGGGCTCGCTATAAAGGACAAGACAATCATTTGGAGCTGATTTGCTTTTAGATGAATGGCCAACCTAAATGTGTGTTTAAAAAAATGAGTTGATATTATTAAGAGGAAATGAGCCATGAGCACCTCAACATGGTGCTCAGTCAGTCACCAGCACACACATACAGTGAGAGCAAGTCTGTGATTTATGGATGATTTTTTCCCTTGCCAATTTAAGAATTACAGAGGGTGAACAGAAAAGTAACTAATCTAGATGAAAGACAGAGAGAGAGAGAGAGAGAGAGAGACAGAGAGAGAGAGAGAGTGAGTGTGTGTATGTGTGCCCGTGTGTGACAGTGCAGGGGGCTTTAATTGTACATTGGACTGTCACATTATGGAAAGATAGGCTCAAACAAGGCCAAGGAAGTTTCTGGCAAATGAGACTGAGAAAGAGAGCAAAGACAAATTTGACATGGGAAAAGATGAGTGTGAAGAGATGATGAGAATAAGACAGAAGACAATTAAGTGGTGGAAGAGGGAAGGGTGGGTGGATACATAGAAGGTGGGCTAATGTTAAGATAAAAAAGACAATAATGGAGGGATGGGGGGTAGTGGAGAGGACTAGATATAGAAAAGATGAGTCCACTCCATCACGCTGTGCATCTGGACTCTTGAAAGAAAACATTCCATATAGAACCCTAATGAATCTTGAGTGTACGGTGACTGAAAACACAATGAGAATACATTTATAGACCACACTCAATATAGCCCTTAAAGCATCCTGCACCACTGCACAAATCCACTTGTGCACCTCTATTAAAACCCAAAGATTTCATTCTCACCTGTGTTTTGATTATAGTTAGAACACATTTCATATAGAGTAAATTAACTGTGGCCTAAGAGAAAAGAAGTCAAACTCAAATGATGCCCAGCTTACAAATGGATGCACATTCAAATGCATTTACACAGAAAAAATGTGTTTTGTTATATAGTAAATTACAATTAAATGAGATCAAATTAAACTGACATGGTTATCTAACCAGAAAGTGCATATATCGCATTAGTGTTTATTATCTCAGCATTTAGCAAATGATAGCTGACTACTGAAATTGAAAGTGGCAAGGAGAGTATACAACATTTAAGCAATACAGCCATGGATGGATGGATGGATGGACAGACAAATAGGCCTACATATACACTCACCTAAAGGATTATTAGGAACACCATACTAATACTGTGTTTGACCCCCTTTCGCCTTCAGAACTGCCTTAATTCTACGTGGCATTGATTCAACAAGGTGCTAAAAGCATTCTTTAGAAATGTTGGCCCATATTGATAGGATAGCATCTTGCAGTTGATGGAGATTTGTGGGATGCACATCCAGGGCACGAAGCTCCCGTTCCACCACATCCCAAAGATGCTCTATTGGGTTGAGATCTGGTGACTGTGGTGGCCATTTTAGTACAGTGAACTCATTGTCATGTTCAAGAAACCAATTTGAAATGATTTGAGCTTTGTGACATGGTGCATTATCCTGCTGGAAGTAGCCATCAGAGGATGGGTACATGGTGGTCATAAAGGGATGGACATGGTCAGAAACAATGCTCAGGTAGGCCGTGGCATTTAAACGATGCCCAATTGGCACTAAGGGGCCTAAAGTGTGCCAAGAAAACATCCCCCACACCATTACACCACCACCACCAGCCTGCACAGTGGTAACAAGGCATGATGGATCCATGTTCTCATTCTGTTTACGCCAAATTCTGAACAGAAATCGAGACTCATCAGACCAGGCAACATTTTTCCAGTCTTCAACTGTCCAATTTTGGTGAGCTCGTGCAAATTGTAGCCTCTTTTTCCTATTTGTAGTGGAGATGAGTGGTACCCGGTGGGGTCTTCTGCTGTTGTAGCCCATCCGCCTCAAGGTTGTGCGTGTTGTGGCTTCACAAATGCTTTGCTGCATACCTCGGTTGTAACGAGTGGTTATTTCAATCAAAGTTGCTCTTCTATCAGCTTGAATCAGTCGGCCCATTCTCCTCTGACCTCTAGCATCAACAAGGCATTTTCGCCCACAGGACTGCCGCATACTGGATGTTTTTCCCTTTTCACACCATTCTTTGTAAACTCTAGAAATGGTTGTGCCTGAAAATCCCAGTAACTGAGCAGATTGTTAAATACTCAGACAGGCCCGTCTGGCACCAACAACCATGCCACGCTCAAAATTGCTTAAATCACCTTTCTTTCCCATTCTGACATTCAGTTTGGAGTTCAGGAGATTGTCTTGACCAGGACCACACCCCTAAATGCATTGAAGCAACTGCCATGTGATTGGTTGATTAGATAATTGCATTAATGAGAAATTGAACAGGTGTTCCTAATAATCCTTTAGGTGAGTGTATATATATATATATATATATATATATATATATATATATACATACATACATACATACATAGAAAGACAGACAAATTGTATCTTGTTAAAAACTGCATATAAATAATTATACAATATCAATACTGTATACTGCAATAATAATGCCAGTACAACAGAACTGAATTAAATTGAATTGGTAAGACACAAAGTGCAGGAAAGAGACAGTATGTACTTATACTAATAAAGCTGAACCAAACTGAACTGAAAAGTTAAGACAAAGAGAGATAGACAGAGAAATAGAGATGGATAGAAAGAGAGAAAGGATAATAGAAAGAGAAACAGAGGCAATGAAAGAGACTTGAAAAGACAGAGGGAGCAAAGCAGATTGCGGTGTGATAAGCATCTTTAAAGGTCAAATTGAGAATGCTGTTGGAAATAAATGGCATGGCTGCTTTGCCATTAGACCTAGAATTAAGAGCAGTGACTCTAATAAAACAGGAGTGCTTTTCCTTTTCCGTCTGCTTATCTTCAGACTGCCCAAGAAAAGGGCTGTTTGGGAGTTGTAGGTCTTCTATTTCAGTCAGTCTTTACAAAGACCAAGTGTAAGTATCTTAAAATGCATAGTGAATATTACAAAGTCATTCAAAGGATAATACACATGAGATTGAATTGCAGATTCATTTTCTAATTCATTCCAGGAAGGGAACGCATTTCATGCCTGGTGCAAAACAAATTCCATGATTACTTGAATTGATATCTGCATGTCTTTAGTATTAAGGATGATTAAGCAGTTAGAATGAAAACGGTTTTATCACTGATTTTGATTTTATCATTTCATTTGTGATACAGGTTCAAATCCAGTTCTTTATCTTGCATTATGTATGGTCAATGCCATAAACTTATCACATAAGTAAATGTTAGATACACTTCATTTAATCCAGTAAATATTCCGCTGAATATGTTTCATGTAGAGGCTCATGGTTTCCCTAGTAACATCATAGTCCTTTCCTTCTCGCTGTCCTCACAGACCAATTAAAATCTGAAAGAAAAAAAAAAACCTGGGGCTTTTACTGACTTCTGGCTTGAGGCTCCAGTTGCCATAAATCATCTAAAAGATTATTCATTTAGTTAATTAATAAACTTGTCCTAAAGTACCCATATACATAATGAATTCTTAAGATTCTCACACACTTGCACACATTTAACATTCTCACTAATTTCTGTTCTTCACCGAGGTGGGATCTCACAGCTGCATGAGTTTTCAGTTCATAAAAGGCTCAAAAAAGGCTCGCTGACTCAGATCTCAGTGACTGCTCTAAGTAGGAAAGATGTTCGTCACTTTCAAAGACAAACATTTGCATGAACGTCTGCATGTGTGTTGGATGTGTTGAAGTGCAAGTAAAGATATTTAAGACGGTCTATATCAGTGATTCTCAACTGATGGGGACCAGGTCTGTCCTGATAGGGTCAAAGACAGATGGGGAAAACAATGCTAAATACAAAAAAAAAAAAAAAAAATGTTTATGCGTCCTGTATCTTTAGTGTTTGACGCTCAAGGTTTGTGTTTCAAATCAAACTTGATTTTAAAGACATTTATGTTTATTTTTTGTAAAAATATAATATATTATATCATCATATCACATCTAGTGCTGTCAAAAAAAATGTGCTTTAAAAATATTTAACGCAATTAACGCAGCATCTGTTTTTTTCTGTCATCCTTTGGCTGTGATCACACCTGAACAAATACCAGAAACGAGTGCACAGAATACCACCTCAGACAGCATGGCAGTGCCGCATTGAGTATCCTCGTAAGCACAGTCTTAAATTAATTAAAAAGTGTTAAATGAATGCAAAGAGTTGTGAGAAAATAGGGCGTGTTTCAGATCCAGGTCATGTGCGTCAGGACTTAAAGTGACAGGAGCCTAGTAAAAATGCTTTAAACATCTTTAGAGAAAATCACTCACTGCTCTTGACTGAATAACTTTTGTAGATTTAATAAGGATATTCATCTATATTCCATTTATAATTTATGCAGTGAAGTCTGTGAAGTTTTTGATAACTTGGTCAGGACTCTTCGCCTTCACTTTTTAACACACAGGGTACCACTGTAGTGTCATTTTTCAACGCGCAGGGTACTCCATTGATTTCAATGAGAAACCTTGGCGTCATACACAGACAGGTTATCGTTTCAGCGATTAAAACATTAAGATCAACTCTGTTCTTTACATAAAGATATTGTATGACTTCAGAAGACTTGGAATGCAACATGAGTTAATACTTTTATACTGTTTTCGCAATATAAACAGTCAGTTTTTGCAATATATACCTGTGACTGTACTTTTATTTGCCTATTATGTGTTTTATATTCTTGAGAAGTGGGTAGGTTTAGGGTAGGAGTGGGCTTAGACAAGGGCCTATAAATATTTACTACTTTTACAAATGCAAAGAATTAAATCTGTCTTGATCTGACGCATTGGTCAAACAACTAAAATCAATGGAGTACCCTGCGCATCGAAAAATTATGCTTAAGGGGTACCCTGTGCGTTAAAAATTGACACAGAGGGGTCCTGACCAAGCGTCAGTATGTGACGTGTTGAAAGTGAGAACGTGTTGCCAGTATTGGTATCAGTGATACTGGCCTTCATTCATAGTGCTTAGTAAAAAGATTCCATTAAACACATATTTCAAATACACTGTCTTTATGTTGTTTCTACATAAATGTGAAAGTATTACAACATACAAATATGTTAAAAACTTTCATGTTAGGTGCTATTAAATCGATTTTTTTGACAGCACTAATCATAGAGTATCATATCATATCATATATGAACTTCTGAAGGTTTACAAATTTACAGGCTGTAAAGTGTTCTTGTTTCCACTTTTTAAAAAGTAGAAATCCACACTTTGTATTAGATTCAGGGTGTGTGTGTATGTGACCTTTACAAAATCCAAAAGGTCATTATTGTTCGTCTTGACCAGACTGTCTCTGTGGGGCGCAAACTAAACTTTAGGGAAGTGGAGAGAGGTGGAGACCATCATCCCCCTATTTCTCCTTTTTCTCTTCATCTGTCTTCTCTCCATACAGAGCTATTTTTCAAATAAAGTAAAAGACCCAGCAGGAAGCCACAGCATCAACCCTGTACCCCACAGATGAAAGAGAGAGACAAAAAATAGAGGAAGGGAGAAAGGGGAGAATGATAGACAGAAAAAATACACACAACGGGCCTCATTCATGAATCTTTTGTAAATATATGAGCAAATTCCGAGTAATTTGCGCGTAAAATGGACCTTTATGAAAACACCCCTCCGGATTCACAAATGCTTCGTAAATCACGGATTCGGTAGTTAAACGTGTGTATGAACTCCAAACATTCGTAAATAGGACGCACGTGCACGCTCATTCATAATTAGCATAATCCCCGCCCATGATACAACTACGCAAATTACTAATCTTCTGATCTCCCTTCTCAGGTTTGGCTCCAGTATTGCATACATGCTAAAGAGACCAATTGGCAATATGCCTAGCAATAAATATTCAATTATCGTGTGTCCACCAAGGCGTTTAGCCAGCTAAAAAAATGCTTGGTGCTCTTCTGAAAACGGCCAGCTGGTGGCGCTTGAAGCGCTTTGCAAGCGCAGTGTTTTTCTAGCTGAGATACTTTGCTATGATACAGAATATCCATTCATGGCAGTAATGTGTTACTAGTATCTCATTTTAAAGAATAATACTGAATATAAAAATGCAGTAGGGCCTAACCAGCAATATTAACATCTCCATTGTTGTTCGGTCGTTGTTCAAGTAGGACGATGGTCGGTGTTGTATTTGTCCCGCCCCTCCTCCACTGTGATTGGACGGCTGGGTAAAAAGTGACAGTGACGAGCGCTGCCTATTGCTATTACCCAAAGTTGAAGTAAAAAAAAAAAAACACCGGGCAAATCAACTCATGAAATATGGTACATAGTGCATCACAGTGCAATGTCACCAGTTGGCCTAAATTAGAACACAGACTGTTCAAATGTTTTAAGCACCATTTACACATGGTGGAGCAGGTGTACATTTCTTTCGTACCAACTAACATTTTGAAAATACGAACATGTTCGTGAATCCGAAAATTTACGTCAGAACGTCTTTACGAACGATTTACACAAAAATTCGTTCTGCTCGTGTTTAATGAATGAGGCCCAATGAATGACAGATTTAGACTACAAAACTTGTGACCAGTTTAAAGAGATATGAATTTGACTGATTTGATTTTTGTAAATTACAAACATGCACATCTCCAGCAGAATTTGGTCTATAGCTGCCATCCTTAATTTTGAAACTGAGTTTTCACATGCCTAAAGCGACCACTCTGGACCCCATCCCACACGTACGTGCAGTTTTATTGACATACAGTTCAGCTCTTGTATATGCACAATACATTCTAATTTTAAATATTCAAATCACCACAGCAACATGCATTTTTTTATGCTTGGTGGTCTTGTCCGTCGCCACCCCTGAGAGTCCACTAATTACCTAATTGCGAAGACTAAATTTATACATTTACATATGATCATCTCAAAAAGACACGAGACAAATTACATTAGCAGGTTGATTGGTACCAAAAATGACACGTCTCAAGACATCTAAGATTTACCTGCTCACTGTTTCTTCATGTAATCACAGACGGACTCGATGATGGTGAGATCAAATCTACCAGCTGTTGTCAGACTACATACAAAACTCTCACTGGATTATTACAATGGCAAAAGGAATGTTTGGAAATGTAAACTATTTCCTACTGACACATTACAGCAAAATATATAAATAACTGGCTTAAATAAATAAAATATAAATGTAGGCAAAAACAATGTTAAAAAATAAGGTTCACAAATGATGCGCACACACATTTCTTGGCATAAATCATAACACCGCTCAAAACTATCACATTAACCACATAATCCCACCCTGATTTCTGTTCAGAGGGAGAGCAAAGAGCAATATGCATTCTTCACATTAGCAAACAATAAGTAGGTTTAATTCTCTATGGTATATTTCACAGGTTTGTGATGGTGATGGTGCTGCAGCAAGAGGACCTCACTTCATTTTGTACTCAACATCTATGTGTTTTAAAGTTTTACAGTTCAATTTCTCAGGTTCTTTCATTGCACTTTCTCAAGTGATACTATTACCATGTCTTTGAGTCTGTTAATGTTTAAGGTGCATTTGATTGAAGGATTACTGTTATTACTGGAAATGTAAAAATTAAGTTGGATTCAATCAAAAATACACATTTAGAACTCTTAAAGTTATGTAGATCACAGACTGGAGAAATGCTAAACTTAAGTTTACTTTATGTGCAAATTATCTTTCAACAGATAGAAAAATTAAGTAGTTTGTACAAAGACTAGTCTTGTTTGATCTACATAATAAAATTATGCAATTTTTTTTTTCATTAAATCAAGCAGAAAATTTGTATCAGTGCACTTGCGAATGTCATTCTGTTTCTTTATATCGTATTTTCCAGAAAATAAGTCGCACCTGACTATAAGACCGAATTCCAACTGGGATTTGAAGGGCAGAGCCCTTGAAGTGGGGAGTTATGTAATTTCCCCATTATCTTTACCTGGAATGTTACCATGACAATGCAGTATCAATCACCCCATTAGAGGAATTTCTTAATATTGGTGTTAAAATAGTTTTTTGCAAATAAATATACATGTTATACTTATGTCTTTAAAACACACTTTGTGTGTGTGTTCTCAAATCTAAGTTTATAAAACTTGCTGTCTCTTCTTTAGACACTGCATGTAGTCATATTTACCTAATGTATCTACGATTAAACATATTTCTTACCTATGAAACTTCATATGAAATGCATGACAAAAATGTGTGTAATATATCACAACAAAACAAAACAACCAGAATTATTCTGTTTATACATTAAGTCAAACTTTCCTACAATCTTGCTTTAAAAGGCGCTACAAGTAAACTTGGGCTCATGTAGCCTACCTCTCTAAGTCAGCATGGATCCAAACATGAGTTTTGTCTGCTCGATGTTAACTGCAATTTGTCGTTTTGGAATAGAAGGTGCAGCATGTTCCATGTGATAACAAAAATGTGACATATTCGAGAAAATACTGTGATTAAACAATAATAATGTCACCAAAAATTGTGTGCATCCACACAATTCAGATATCATGTTGTGAGAAGGCATGTCACGGTTTCCTGTACACAACAATGAACACAGTGCGTGTCCGTGTTATGAACAAATTACTCTTATGAATGAGTCAAAAGGATTCAAACTTGCATGTCAATTAGTGGCTTGAATAAGACTCACTCAGTCAGTGAATTGTTCAGAGCCGTTACTGCAGAGTACAGAGCCGACTTCCTCACTGAACCAAAAATAGTTTCTTAGTTTCAAAGTAAAACTCTAAGATGACTGACACTTTGGAGAAATAAATAAATACATATTTTGACTTCTTGTTAAAACGGGTAGAAAAAAATCTTACAAATCAGAGTGACATTTAGCCTATATGACAAAAATAATCAGGATCATTATGACAGCTTGAAACAGGAACTAAACTGCTTCTGAACAAGTTAAACTGTAATTTATCAACTAAAAAATGTCATTTGGCCAATTGTTCCCTAGTCATTTCTCGCTAGTCTGTAGTACTGACCTTCTTGCCTTCTGGGTTTGTTCATTTCCTCTAATGTAATATTAGGTGCTTTATTATAAGTTCCTTTGGTAAGTAAGTGTCTGTTAGGAGCATAAATGTAAATTAGGTCTGCTGCAGTTCAGTAATTACTCATTTTACTAACGTCATACCTCCATCTTGGCTAATATCGTCACTATACAATTAACAACAACCTTCTAAGTGAATATTACATGCCCTGCTGCTAAAAACAGCTTTTGTCTGGCTCTCTGTGCTACTGCCGTGTTCTTCCCGGTGAATTAATAACTGTGCTGTAATGACTGTACCATAACCAACCGCAATGGAAATTCCATAGAAATAGGGACAGCTTGCTGCTACGCATTAGTGCATCGCAATTAAATGAATAATTAATAGCACTGCATTGTATTAACCCCAGAATTCATTTGTGGATGTTCAAGCAGTAAAAAAATCAATGTCATCAGCATAAAGCAGCGAGTAAGAGAGAGCACAATTAACTTAGAAACTGTGGTGTGGTAAGGTGGATTACTGCAGGGGTTATTCTTGTTATGCAGTGCATTTGAGGTCTTTTAAAAATGAATATGAAAACATGTCTGTGTTCTATGTTTCTAAATATTCTAGGGAAAACCAGACTTTCAGAAATATATTCGGTCACCAGAAATGAATAACCCTTGGAGCCTAACAGGATGGAAATAAAGAGTTGAATTTAGTCTTTGCTCAGAAAGTCACCAAGAGTTACTCAGACTACAGGGCCCGGTTGTGCAGAGAGGGTTTAGATTAAGCCAGGATTAGGCCTTAGTTCACTTAGAACATTTAAGTACCTTTTTATAAATGTGCCTTAGAAAAAAACATAAAAAAAGAGGTTTATTCAAGTGTTCTATTAGTATACTTCTTTTAAACTGAAATAAGAAAGTATACTTTAAGTCTACTTTTTATATACTTCTCAGAAATATACTTAAAATTGCACTTAATGTACTTGACCTATACAGACAGAAAAATCAAGCACAGCGTCAGTTCTGGCAGGTCACATTAGTAAAGCTTGCATCAGCTGACTGTCAGCTGATCACGTCTACCTATAGGAATATGACGTCTATCACAGCATACATATATAAGCTCCCTCAGTACTATTGCAGCTATCGCGTTTCTCCAGAGCTCATTTACCCTCCGTCCCCAGCTCCTCCTCTCGTCCAGTCAGGGTTTGGTATTCTGATTCCCCTTGAATCAGACTAAATTCCAGAATTATTTTGTACATTTAATATCGACATTAATGATATCTGCATTACATTATGTTGGTTCTGTTCTGTTTACCCTAAGGGGGGTTATTGCTGCTCTCCCTGCTCTTATCCATGCAAGGCTGCAAGTTCTTGCCCAGAACAGAACCATACCGCCAATCCAAACTGTATGCTAATAGTCAATCATCTTGATGATAGTGGTCCTGACAGAAGTCTAAGTATATTTGGCCTATACTTGTACTCAATCTTTTGATCGAGATATGCTTAAAAGTATAATTAAGTATTCAAAGTATACTTGGCTTGTAATTGTGTTTAATCTTTTGATTGAGTAGATGATTTTTTTTTACATAGTTTTACATTCAGTCTTATGAAACATACATTGTTTGAAAATATCTACTGTTACACTTGTAGTACACTTAAATGTATACCTTTATATACTAAAAGTGGGCCAATTTAGTTCCAAGCGATATTGAAATAGTACACTTACAAGTTTACTACTAGTACACATTAATATTAGTATACTTACTACATAAAGTATCCTTAAAAATATACTTGAACATTACTTAAGTATAGTTCATAAAATGAACTTGAAGTATACAGGTGCTGGTCATAGAATTAGAATATCATCAAAAAGTTGATTTATTTCACTAATTCCATTCAAAAAGTGAAACTTGTATATTATATTTATTCATTACACACAGACTGATATATTTCAAATGTTTATTTCTGTTAATTTTGATGATTATAACTGACAACTAAGGAAAATCCCAAATTCAGTATCTCAGAAAATTTGAATATTGTGAAAAGGTTCAATATTGAAGACACCTGGTGCCACACTCTAATCAGCTAATTAACTCAAAACACCTGCAAAGGCCTTTAAATGGTTTCTCAGTCTAGTTCTGTAGGCTACACAATCATGGGGAAGACTGCTGACTTGACAGTTGTCCAAAAGACGACCATTGACACCTTGCTCAAGGAGGGCAAGACACAGAAGGTCATTGCAAAAGAGGCTGGCTGTTCACAGAGCTCTGTGTCCAAGCACATTAATAGAGAGGTGAAGGGAAGGAAAAGATGTGGTAGAAAAAAGTGTACAAGCAATAGGGATAACCGCACCCTGGAGAGGATTGTGAAACAAAACCCATTCAAAAATGTGGGGGAGATTCACAAAGAGTGGACTGCAGCTGGAGTCAGTGCTTCAAGAACCACTACGCACAGACGTATGCAAGACATGGGTTTCAGCTGTCGCATTCCTTGTGTCAAGCCACTCTTTGACAACAGACAGCGTCAGAAGCGTCTCGCCTGGGCTAAAGACAAAAAGGACTGGACTGCTGCTGAGTGGTCCAAAGTTATGTTCTCTGATGAAAGTAAATTTTGCATTTCCTTTGGAAATCAGGGTCCAGTCTGGAGGAAGAGAGGAGAGGCACACAATCCACGTTGCTTGAGGTCCAGTGTAAAGTTTTCACAGTCAGTGATGGTTTGGGGTGCCATGTCATCTGCTGGTGTTGGTCCACTGTGTTTTCTGAGGTCCAAGGTCAACGCAGCCGTATACCAGGAAGTTTTAGAGCACTTCATGCTTCCTGCTGCTGACCAACTTTATGGAGATGCAGATTTCATTTTCCAACAGGACTTGGCACCTGCACACAGTGCCAAAGCAACCAGTACCTGGTTTAAGGACCATGGTATCCCTGTTCTTAATTGGCCAGCAAACTCGCCTGACCTTAACCCCATAGAAAATCTAATGATGTTTTATTAACAAGGTTCGGGAGGAGCACGATCAGATAATGGACACAGGTGGAGAGCACTCAGCTAATCAACAACAAGAGGTATATATACGCAGCAGTCTTACCTCTGTTTCGTTGACAGTTTATCAGCATCCCTCCACCACCCCTTCTCCACTTTGTTCCTTTCTAGTTCTAACCACTTACATACACCGGGGGGTATTCTGGGTTCGGGCCAAATTCCGAGCTCAAAGCCCTCCCCCCGGACAGCACGCCAAATATGCATTTAAATCTATTCTCCACACATTATATGTAAGTGTGAACTCGTGAATGGGGTATTGTGAAGAGGAAGATGCGATATGCCAGACCCAACAATGCAGAAGAGCTGAAGGCCACTATCTGAGCAACCGGGGCTCTCATAACACCTGAGCAGTGCCACGGACTGATCGACTCCATGCCACGCCGCATTGCTGCAGTAATTCAGGCAAAAGGAGCCCCAACTAAGTATTGAGTGCTGTACATGCTCATACTTTTCATGTTCATACTTTTCAGTTGGCCAAGATTTCTAAAAATCCTTTCTTTGTATTGGTGTTAAGTAATATTCTAATTTTCTGAGATACTGAATTTGGGATTTTCCTTAGTTGTCAGTTATAATCATTAAAATTAAAAGAAATAAACATTTGAAATATATCACTCTGTGTGTAATGAATGAATATAATATACAAGTTTCACTTTTTGAATGGAATTAGTGAAATAAATCAACTTTTTGATGATATTCTAATTATATGACCAGCACCTGTACTTTTTCATAAGGGCAGTTAAAACAGTTTAAATAAGTCTGGGACTAGGCTTAAGCCTTGTCTGTGAAACTGGCCACAGGAGTTTTAGGCCAATTTATCTGTTAGGCCAACAGCAGCCGGAAGCAAAATGTTAACTGCCGTAGCCAAAGAATGCAAAAAAAATCACAAAGCAGCAATAAAGAGGATGACGTAGTGGATAATTGAATCCTTTGACAAAATACAAAAAAAGTAATTTAAAAAAAAAGCAAAGAGAATGGTTGCTTTTGGCATTAAATGATAAAGATAGGCTTCTATTAAAATTCCCCATAACCATAAAACATAATATTTATCTAATTGCTTGCTTACACTTATTTGTTGTCCCAACAAAAAAGTTGCCACTTACTGTTGGATGATGTCAAAAATGGAACAATATTTTTGTATGATTCACACTTATTTTATTTTGTCCCTTCAAAATGACAAAACCCCATTCCATTTTACAAATGTAGGTGTTTTATCGAACCTCCTCCCTACCCACCCATCAAACGTGTAATTTATAATGTAGATTGCTAGATTTAATCCACAAAAATTGTTGCAAAAATTAAATAATGAAATAACTAAAATAATACTATAAAAAAGTTAGTCACCAAATATGTCAGTGACCATGAGGTCATTATCCTGTACCCTCAATAAATATCCCCACTTTCTCCTGTAAACCTCAATTTTATGTCTATATGACATTTTTTTTCATATGCTGCGATTTTCCCTAATTCTGTAACCCGTTCTTGCAAAACTGGTGACCGCCAACCTCCTGGTACCTAGAAAGAATTTTGACACCTCTTCAATATAATCATGAACATTAGACCAAAATTCCTGTATTTTAGAGCAGAACCTAGACCATACATCAGGCCTCCATCCTCCCTCTCACACCGCCAGCATTCGGCAGAGTCTTTCAGACCGAGCCTATATAGCCTGCTCGGGGTCCAATAAAAGCAATTCAGTATTTTAAATTGGATAAGTTGTACTCCCAGATTAATTGACATTACTTTACAATTTTTACATATTCTGATCCAATCTTTTTCATTAATTGAAAGATTCTAATCTTTACTCCAGACTTTTTTAAAGAGCAGAATGGAAACTTTAACTTAATCCATTAGTAATCTGTAAAATACTGACTCCTTATGCCCCATTGGGTTAATGGCAGTTTCAGAGGGGAGAAAACCTGCCACACTTTCTTTTTTCATGGCTTTTTGTCATTCTGTTATTCAGCATCACTGTTTCTTTACTGTTTTTAAGTTTCAACTTCTCAATTGTTATTTAAAAATACTTTGGAACTACTACTTTGGAGCTACTATTTACTCTTTCTTGTTTTCTCCCTTTGTCTCTTTTCGTTTGTAATATGTGTTTTCTTTCAAAAAAATGTGGTCTTTTGCAACAGGCATAACTTACACCACCTCCTTACCTCAGGACAATCATTGCGTTATTTATTTGCTCACAGTGTGTGTGCTTGTATTTGTGTTTATCTTTCCTCAGACTTCTGTAATCCTTGTTTTAGCTCGGTGTCTTCCTCTTCAGGAGCTGTCAGAATTCATTCTCCTCACTTCTTTCCATCTACGCTTCTCTCACTCTCACTTTCTCTCTTTCTTTCTGGCTCCCTTAGGCAAGGCGCCTTGGGCAATTGTGCATTTATTCATCGGTTTGCTCCTTTGTGCCCTTTATATGTATTTCTCTGCCGCACACAAACACGCACACACTGGTGTTCTGCCGTCAGTAGTGGAGATTAGTCAGTCAATCAGATAGAGAGCCCGTTCTCTGTGATAAGACACAGACTGAAGGAGCTGTTCTTCACACACTGGTCCATATGCCTCTCCTGACAGTCTTTATCCCCTTCTCAGGTGGACGTTTGCATCTCCTCAACTCTCTTGCACAGTAACACATTCACACACTTGAACCTTTTCACATACTCAATAATGCTCATGCTCACTGTATGCTTTACCACAATGTTTCTCTTTCTAAGTTCTTATCTTTTTGAAATTTGAACATTTGTATGTTCAAAGTGTTTGCATCTTAGTGGTGTGCAAAAAGCAACTGTGCATAAGTAAAAAGAACTTACCAAAAATAAAATAACTTAAATAGCTGCAATTTATCAATCAGAATGAAGTATTCCAGAAAGCAATGTTATAAAATGGCATAAAGAATTAATTATAATAAGAGAGCAATCAACAAATTTGTCTCTCTATCTGAGAGATGCTAAAACTAATGCTAAAACAAAAACTATTAAAAAATTGTTTTCTGTAACTGAAATATAAAATATAAACATTAGAAGAAAAACTTAAACTTTAAAAACTTAAAACAAAAATTAGAAATGTTGCGAAGAAAAGGAAATAAGTTGAATTACTAAAATTACAACTGAAATAAAAATAAAGGCTAAGTTAAAATTTTAAAAAGTCTAATAAAATGACATAAAAAGCAAATAAAATTACTAAAACCTAAACGGTAACACTTTACAATAAGGTCTAATTTGTTAACATTAGTTAATGTATTAACTAACATGAACTAAAAAAGAGCAATACATTTGTTAGTATTTATTAATCTTTGTTAATGTTAGTTAATAAAAATACAGTCGTTCATTGTTTGTATATGTTAGTTCACAGTGCATTAACTAATGTTAACAAATACATTACAAATACATAATAAATGCTGTACAAATATTGTTCATTCTTATTTCAACTAAATTAGTTAACTAATGTTAAAATGAAACCTTATTGTAAAGTGTTACCACTTAAACTAAAATAAAAAAAAATTATTTATTTATTTAAAAAAGTTAAAATATAAAAAATATGTATAATTCCAAATAATAATCATAAATACTATAATAGTATATAATAGAATTTCAGGTTTGGCTACTAAATGCACATACACATTTTTTTGGGATACAGCAAAAAAAGAAAGTAAAAAGTTGGATGTGAATAAATTTGACATTCAAGGTGTGAATAAATTTCAATATGCTCATAAGAATTGTACATGGTTCCATGAGCTAGAATTAGTTTTGGGCATAAACAATAACAAAAGCATAGTTAAATTTACAGAATAAATTCCTACATTTCTCCAAAAAAAAAAAAAAAAGAGAGAGAGAGAGAGACATGAGACTGAATAAAACATCTTGCCCGCAACTAACTTGGATGGAAAAATAGTTAGTGATGTTCACGCTGTCCTTTCAAAACTTTCTCCTTTCTGTGCTCAAAACATCACCCAAACATCTACCAAATTCAGTCTGAAATACAAAATATATTTACATCTTCCATTATGCAGCCTAACCTTTATGCAAATAACCCAGTCCTCAATCCAATCACTGTTATCAAACATGCTCACTTGACAGAGGGGCTTTAAAAGCCATAATATGATTTATGGGGTGTGTGCTGCGATTAGACGACTTGTGCAGGAAGCATGCAGCGTGTCAATAAGGAATGAAAAAGCGAAGCTGTCACTGTCATCAGCTCTCCCTAAGCACTGAGCACTGTTTAACATCACTCATGTGGAATTATGGTTTTTGTGTAGTAATGAGATTTCCGGCTAATTCCCCCATGAGGAGCGTTAATTGTAGAATAATAAGTGTCCCGTCAATACCAGGCTCATGGGGTTGTGTGGTGTTTGTTAGGCCACATTGTACTTCTACTATTGTTTTTCTACCTTATCTGTGTCTGTTTTTATGTGTTAGATTGTGAATATTGGGATTTGTTGAGTAAAGTAGATTGTGTTGGTATAGAAGTAGTGTATTTGCACTCTCTGGCTTTAGCTCACTCCTCTCGGGATGTAGCCATACATTAATTAAGTGCATTCACGTCTGACGTTCCTTTGCACTGGCAACGTCTGCACACTCAATGAAGGAGACCAGGCAGGAAGATTACAGCCTGAGGGCAGCCAAGACTCATCTCTCTCCCACACTTTTTTCCCTTCACACACTCACAAAATCTCCAGTATGGGTTCGAGAGGTTGTGTGCCATGCGCCCTATATTACCTCTGACTGAGAATCACGACTATATATTCGGCGCTCTGGCTCTCTGCATCCTAAATGAGATGTATACCATCTCCGACTGCAAGTCAGCACTGCTGTTAACAACCACCTTCACTTATAGCACATTACCTTCGCCACACATTTTGCATATACGTCAATGCATACTTATTTTGTGATGCGTTCAAACATTTATCAAACGAGTGTACATATACACACTTGTACACTTTTAAGGAAAATTGAATTTCCAGATGAGAAGACAGAAAAGTTTATATACTGTATATATATAAACGTTTCTGTCTTCTCATATATATATATATATATATATATATATATTAGGAACACCATACTAATACTGTGTTTGACCCCCTTTCGCCTTCAGAACTGCCTTAATTCTATGTGGCATTGATTCAACAAGGTGCTGAAAGCATTCTTTAGAAATGTTGGCCCATATTGATAGGATAGCATCTTGCAGTTGATGGAGATTTGTGGGATGCACCTCCAGGGCACGAAGCTCCCGTTCCACCACATCCCAAAGATGCTCTATTGGGTTGAGATCTGGTGACTGTGGGGGCCATTTTAGTACAGTGAACTCATTGTCATGTTCAAGAAACCAATTTGAAATGATTCTAGCTTTGTGACATGGTGCATTACCCTGCTGGAAGTAGCCATCAGAGGATGGGAACGTGGTGGTCATAAAGGGATGGACATGGTCAGAAACAATGCTCAGGTAGGCCGTGGCATTTAAACGATGCCCAATTGGCAGTAAGCGGCCTAAAGTGTGCCAAGAAAACATCCCCCACACCATTACACCGCCACCACCAGCCTGCACAGGCATGATGGATCCATGTTCTCATTCTGTTTACGCCAAATTCTGACTCTACCATCTGAATGTCTCAACAGAAATCGAGACTCATCAGACCAGCCAACATTTTTCCAGTCTTCAACTGTCCAATTTTGGTGAGCTCGTGCAAATTGTAGCCTCTTTTTCCTATTTGTAGTGGAGATGAGTGGTACCCGGTGGGGTCTTCTGCTGTTGTAGCCCATCCGCCTCAAGGTTGTGCGTGTTGTGGCTTCACAAATGCTTTGCTGCATACCTCGGTTGTTACGAGTGGTTATTTCAGTCAAAGTTGCTCTTCTATCAGCTTGAATCAGTCGGCCCATTCTCCTCTGACCTCTAGCATCAACAAGGCATTTTCGCCCACAGGACTGCCGCATACTGGATGTTTTTCCCTTTTCACACCATTCTTTGTAAACTCTAGAAATGGTTGTGCGTGAAAATCCCAGTAACTGAGCAGATTGTGAAATACTCAGATCGGCCCATCTGGCACCAACAACCATGCCACGCTCAAAATTGCTTAAATCACCTTTCTTTCCCATTCTGACATTCAGTTTGGAGTTCAGGAGATTGTCTTGACCAGGACCACACCCCTAAATGCATTGAAGCAACTGCCATGTGATTGGTTGATTAGATAATTGCATTAATGAGAAATTGAACAGGTGTTCCTAATAATCCTTTAGGTGAGTGTATATATATATACTGTATATATAGGTATATTGTTATTATTAATTAAATTGTTACGATTGAAAAATTAATACATTTATCCAGTAAGGATGCATTAAATTGATTAAATTATTTTTTTATTTATTTTAAATTGTAATAATATTTCACAATATTCCTGCTTTTATGGTTTTTGATCAAATGCAGGTGAGCATAAGATACTCCCTCCAAAAGATTAAAAATGGTACTGTACATATATATTTATTACTTGTCAGGGTGTGTGGATGTATATATGCAAAAGGCTTAAGGTGCATGATATACTGTAAATCTTTAAGAGTAGCCTAATAACACTCATGGACAGATTAAGAACTCTTGGACATGAAACCGTTCAATGAGGTCCAACGAGTGCGCCTATGGGTGTTTTATGATTATTACGTTTATAGAGCTGTCAAGAACCACCTCCATTTATATATATCATTCACCTTCAGGATTCATACAGAGAGAACAACATGCCCCGCTGACAGGGAAAGTAAATGAGCTACACTCTAACTGCCCATTTTTTAAATGACTAAAGAGCAAATCATTTCTTAATGACTGGCTCATTCCACCTAGACAACTGACCATAAATGAGGCTTGATATTTAGCTCCCGTTAGGAAATGTAGAAGATAACGAGAACATTTCTCACAATTTTACTGAACCTGACAATGATGGGTCAGTAACTCACTCTGAAGTCCCTCAAGGCAAGTCAGTTCACTCTGCGGCCATTTTCGTGATGCCCCTGGCTGCTATTTCTATTCAGGCAAGTGCAGCTCCTACCTAGTTGAATGTGAGATAGACCGTAATGTCTGTCAAAATTAAGTTTCAATAATATTTCAAATCAAATATAAAATCAACAATGGTATCATACATTTGCTTCTTAAGCATAAATCATTATATGAAACTCTTTTTTTCAGCCAACTTAAGCATGTTCTACTACAGTAAACATAACATTCACTAGGCACTTTTACCTATAAGGTGGGATTGCAGCTGCCATATTGAGCATTATATTTTCATCCATTCCTATATTTACATTTGAACTGTGTATTTTATACTGTTTCTGCTTCCTTTTGTTGTCTCTTCTAGCATTGTTAGTTCAGCAGGAAGTATCACTGTAAATAGTAGCATACTTTGCGTTTACAAAGTAAAGTTGATTATCTAAATTTTTTGTGTTTTTTGTCAGTTGACAGTCAATACCAAGACATTTGTAGATAACTTGTTTTAAATATAACTTAAAAACAAGTGAAATCTGCCAGTACAGTACAGGTATTAAGTCTACAGTATACAGACGTTAAAAACAAGTCTAAACTGTTTAAAGGGTTAGTTTAATCCAACAATGAAAATTATGTCATTATTTACTCCCCCTCATGTCAAGACTTTCGTTCATCTTCGGAACATAAATTAAGATTTTTTTTTAATGAAATCTGAGAGATTTCTGTCCCTCCATTGACCGTGTATGCAACTACAGTTTGACACTTCAAGTTCATAAAGGGCTTGTTTAGACCTGGTCACATGCGTTTTTACTGATTGGATAGTCATCTGATTTATCCAAACGATTACATTTACATTTGTGTCTCCGCAAAACGGATATAAATCCGCATTTAATGGAGTTCCCGTCACAGAAAGCAAAAAATAGGAGCTGCATTTTATTGATCAACAGCTAATTAAAAAAACAATAGGTATTCAATGCAATAGGAGAGAGCATGGCAACAGCACTGGTAAGATCATTTAGTCTCATTACTTTTAATAAAGATGATTGTTTATTGAGCATCTGCAACTTGCTTTCAGTTTAATTTGTGGCAGTTTGCGTGTTGGCTTGCTGAAGAGATACTAAGCTGCTCATCTGCAGCAATGCATTGCAGCAGCACTGTCATAACTGGCTATAACATGTTATTTAGCCTATAACACGCTCTCACACATACATTTTTAAATCATTTTTGGGAGGAGTAAAATTTACATATGTGGTTTCAACAACCAGATGCATTTAGACTTGTCCAGTTTTGTCTGGAATGCCTCCCAGACCACCTCCTGAAGCTATTCTATCAGAGAAAACGCATGAAGTGACCAGGTGTAAACAGGCCCAAAGAGAATATAAAACTAATCCATATGAATCAGGCGGTTTAGTCCAAATTTTCTGAAAAGACTTGATCACTTTATACAGTATGATGAACAGATTTGATTTGGGCTTTTATCCACACATAAACATTGATCAGTGAACAGAAAAATAAGCTCAACCATATTTGCTCTGATGTGCGAGAACAAACCTCATTGGTTCTTGCACATCAAGCAAACATGCTTGAGCTTTCTGTGTGCACAGATTGTTGAATGTTTATATGTGAATAAAAGCTTAAATAATAAAATAGTTTGATAGTCTCTTTTCAGAAAATTTGGACTAAACCACTCAATTATGGATTAGTTTTACAATCTCTTAATTAACTTTTTTAAAGCATCAAAAAGCAGAAGGACTAGATCTTGCACAACACCGGAATTTGACAACTCTCATTGAAAATGAACAATTTAAAGGGATAGTCCATCGAAAAATACAAACATTTACTCATCTTCATGTCGTTTCACATCTGCATGCATTTTTTCTTCTCCTGCCGAACAAAAAGGTATGGCATGAAGAATGTTGGCAATCAAATATTTTCGGTTGAAGTCAGTGGAAACTGAAACTGTTTGATTACCAAACTTCTTCAAAATATCTTCTGTTTTGTTCTGCAGAAGAAAGTCATATAGGTTTGGAATGACACGTGTGTGAGTAAATGATGACATAACTTTAATTTTTGGATGGACTGTGCCTTTAAAGGTCTTTTCAAATCAATGTCAGTGTAAAGTTTCTCAGTTTCTCATTATCTTTCCCTTCCACACATAAATTTTATTATCGACAACATCTTATGAGACACAAATCAAAACATCAGGATGATTTATTTATCAGAGCTGCACTCTACAGCTAATTCGGGTTCAGTGCTACAGGTCAATGTCTGATCGAAATTCAGTTGTAGCTTTTTTCCTTAGCTTTGCTGAACACTCTGCAGCTCTTTCCATCAGCCTCTGATTCAAACATCTCTTTCTTCTCAGCCACCATCTGAGACACATCATCCTCTATGAGGTTGTGCATCCAGCTCACATTTGTGCTGAGGCTGTTTATAACTTGCTTTTTCCACACTTTTGAAAGGACTGTTCATGGGCATTAAATACCTAATCTTATTTAACATACATAATCATTTTACTCACCTCAATTTGGTGAAGGGTTCATGTTTCACTCTTAGAAGAAATGGTTCAATATAGATGCCTAATGAACCTGTTTTTCTATGAGTGTAGGCTGCCGTGCCTCTTTAAAGCCATTTTATTGTACACCTGTGGATCTGATAGACTCAGTATTCATGTTTCAGTGACTGCAATGGACAAGTAATTGAGTTATTTGTAAAGTGGCACGTAGGAGTAGGTATAATGCTAATATTTTAGCCAGAATTGGTTTGATGTTATTGTATTCAAGTAATTCTGCATACTCAGCACTGGAAATGGATTGTGGGAAGAATCATGAAGGGAGAATGAAGTGAGATATACTTAGATAGATGAATATAGAGAGACATAAAGAGAAACTAGGATGGATAACATCATGTGAAGAAATGTTTAGCACATAAAAACCTTCAGTTAGACGAAAAAATTATTAAAAGGGATAGGGATATTTTTACGCAAAAATTACAATTCTGTCATCATTTACTCACCTTCGTGTTGTTACTAAACTGTACGACTTTGTTCTGTGAAACACAAAAGTATATTTTTTGTCCATGCAATTGAAGCCAATGGTCACCAAAACTGTTACCAACATTCTTTAAAATACATAATGTATTCTAAATCAAATAAAATAACATTGATTGTATAGCCTACACTGTGCTTCATCTGTGAAATTACACACACAAACTTTTTTTTAGGCAGCTAAAGCCGGTTCTACAGTAAACAAACAGGTGACTTTCTCTTTTATCTCTAACGTGGGATTCCAGCTGCCATAAAAGTTATTTTTGAAGAAGAAGAATCAAACCGTTTTGGTGACCTTTGATTTTTATTGTATGGAAAAAAAGACAGGCATCTCTCACAATATATACGGCAAAATTCCACAGAATAAAAAAAGTCACGACTCCATGATGAGTAAATGATTACAGAATTTTTTTTTTTATTGTGATTACATTTACACTTGGTCACATAAATGTGTCTCAGCAAAACGGATATAAATCCGATCTTTAATTCCCGCGCTATATGCAGATTTAATGGAGTTCACGTCACAGAAAGCAAAAAAGGTTCAAAATTCCACAGAATTTACTTCTTTTTTTTTTTTAGATGTACTATACCTTTAAGAGAATCATACTCCACAGTGAAGGAGGTTAAAGAAACTTTAAAGAGTCTCTTTAATCAGGTCAACATCAAAAGAAAACTACAGCCCTGAGGTTGATAATTTTTCACCAAAATGAAGAGAAAAAAAATTGGCAAGTGAAATATTAAAATTAATAAGACGACCAGCTCTGTTCATTCAGACACTACTAAAATAAATCAAGATTATGGCATGCTGTTCAGGAAATTATAGTATTTATAATATGATTGGTTGTATATATTGAATAGAAGTCTGAATATATGGAATGAAAATCTGAATATATGGAATTAAATTATGGAATGAAAGTCTGAATATATGGAAGGAAAATCTGAATATATGGAATGAATGTGTCACGTAATGAGAGGAAAAAAATGGGAGCGAGGACTCATTTGCAGAAATAAAGGTGGGATTTATTATATACAAAAATAAACAAACACAAAACAAAAACCCACGAGGGGGAAACTCAAACTTGAAATACAATAAACATCTGGAGCAGAACATGTAGCACAACGGGGAAACGGATGACAGAAGACACTCACGACAACGAACCAGCACAGGACTGAAGACACAATGAGAATATAAAGGGTGACAAACAAGGCAGGTAATGGGGAAGAACATGTGGGGCAAATTAACCAATAATCCGATAACAAGAGGGGTGGGGTCAAGACAGAAGACAGGAACTCACATGACACAGGAATTACCCAACGCACCACATGTGCCAGACAAGACAGACATGTGACAGAATGTCTGAATATATGGAATGAAACTTGAATATATGGAATTACATTTTTTATATATGGAATTAAAGTCTGAATATATGGAATGAATGTCTGAATATATGGAATGAAACTTGAATATACTTGAATATGTGGAATGAAAGTCTGAATATATGGAATGAAAGTCTGAATATATGGAAAGAAACTTGAATATATGGAATGAAAATATTATGCTGTTGACGTAGTGTAAATAGTGTAGCGCTTTATAGTTCTATGACAGAACGGCACGTGCGCATGCGTCTTATTGCGCACGTGAACAGCGTCGGCCAATAGTAAGCCGGCGTTCTGGAAGCGCTGCACTGTTTACACTACGTCAACAGTGTAAGAGTCTGACACAGACGTGAAGAAATTGTTGAATAAAGTCAAATTGAATTGCACACAAAAAGTATTCTTGTGGCTTCATAAAATTAAGGTTGAACCACTGGAGTCACATGGACTATTTTAACAATGTCTTTACTACCTTTCTGGGCCTTGAAAGTGTTAATTAAATTGCTGTCCATGGAGGGATCAGAAAGCTCTCGGATTTCATCAAAAATATCTTCATTTGTGTTCCGAAGATGAACGAAGGTCTTATGGGTTTGGAATAAAATGAGGGTGAGGAATCAATGACAGAATTGTTTTATTTTTGGGTGAACTAGCCCTACCGCGATGAAATAGCGAACGTATTTCTTCATCGTTAGAAGCGTCCGGGTGCCAGCATTTCGGCCCATACAAGCATTCACCAGTGTGTTTATTAATCCGTTATTACATAAAATAGTTGCTACTAGATTTCATGCAGACTCATAGTTCAACATCTGAACAATCACAAATTAAAAAAACAAGATGGCACTTTGATGTCAGTTTTCATTCAATACACTGCCCGGCCAAAAGAAAAGTTGCTGTTTGGATTTAAATAGGCAAATGCTTAAGAGTCAATGATTGGATCATTATTGCAGTGATTATTATGTTTCTGGCATGTTATATGTTTGGCATCAGTTCTTCCAACCCTAATTGATGGAGTGTGTAGCTTTTCATTTCTTAAACAACCACAAGATCTTGACCAAAAATTGATGCACCTCTTGATGTTGAAATAACATAACAACATTTATTTCCATCAAGAGGTATTAACAATGCAAGAGTCCAACACTCTGTAAAGTCTCCTCCAGCACATCCCAAAGACTTTCAGTGAATTGAAGGTCTGGACTTAGAGGTGCCAATTTATGTGTGAAAATGATTCTTCATGCTCACTCCCAACCATTCTTTCACAATTTGAGCCTGATGAATCTTGACATTGTCATCCTGGAATATGGCCATGATGTTTCTTTCTACATGGTTGTTTAAAAAATGAAAAGCTACACACTCCATCAATTAGGGTTAGAAGAATTGATGCAAACATATAACATGCTAGAAACATAAAAATCACTGCAATAATGATCCAATCATAGACTTTTAAGCATTTGCCTATTTAAATCGCAAACAGAGACTTTTGTTTTGGCTGGGCAGTGTCTAAGTTTCATTCCATATATTCAGACTCTCATTCAATAAATATAAGTTTCATTCAATATACCATTACACCCCTTATATATACACTCACCTAAAGGATTATTAGGAACACCATACTAATACTGTGTTTGACCCCCTTTCGCCTTCAGAACTGCCTTAATTCTACGTGGCATTGATTCAACAAGGTGCTGAAAGGATTCTTTAGAAATGTTGGCCCATATTGATAGGATAGCATCTTGCAGTTGATGGAGATTTGTGGGATGCACATCCAGGGCACGAAGCTCCCGTTCCACCACATCCCAAAGATGCTCTATTGGGTTGAGATCTGGTGACTGTGGGGGCCATTTTAGTACAGTGAACTCATTGTCATGTTCAAGAAACCAATTTGAAATGATTCGAGCTTTGTGACATGGTGCATTATCCTGCTGGAAGTAGCCATCAGAGGATGGGTACATGGAGGTCATAAAGGGATGGACATAGTCAGAAACAATGCTCAGGTAGGCCGTGGCATTTAAATGATGCCCAATTGGCACTAAGGGGCCTAAAGTGTGCCAAGAAAACATCCCCCACACCATTACACCACCACCACCAGCCTGCACAGTGGTAACAAGGCATGATGGATCCATGTTCTCATTCTGTTTACGCCAAATTCTGACTCTACCATCTGAATGTCTCAACAGAAATCGAGACTCATCAGACCAGGCAACATTTTTCCAGTCTTCAACTGTCCAATTTTGGTGAGCTCGTGCAAATTGTAGCCTCTTTTTCCTATTTGTAGTGGAGATGAGTGGTACCCGGTGGGGTCTTCTGCTGTTGTAGCCCATCCGCCTCAAGGTTGTGCGTGTTGTGGCTTCACAAATGCTTTGCTGCATACCTCGGTTGTAACGAGTGGTTATTTCAGTCAAAGTTGCTCTTCTATCAGCTTGAATCAGTCGGCCCATTCTCCTCTGACCTCTAGCATCAACAAGGCATTTTCACCCACAGGACTGCCGCATACTGGATGTTTTTCCCTTTTCACACCATTCTTTGTAAACTCTAGAAATGGTTGTGCGTGAAAATCCCAGTAACTGAGCAGATTGTGAAATACTCAGACCGGCCCGTCTGGCACCAACAACCATGCCACGCTCAAAATTGCTTAAATCACCTTTCTTTCCCATTCTGACATTCAGTTTGGAGTTCAGGAGATTGTCTTCACCAGGACCACACCCCTAAATGCATTGAAGCAACTGCCATGTGATTGGTTGATTAGATAATTGCATTAATGAGAAATTGAACAGGTGTTCCTAATAATCCTTTAGGTGAGTGTATATATATATATATATATATATATATATATATATATATATATATATATATATATATATTAGTATATTATTAATAATATATTGAACACATCATTCTATATTTAGCATAGAGACAACTTGGACCTGGAAAGCTTATTATTGTTAAACCATTCTAGAGTCAATCTGTGAGGAAAATCACTTTTTGGAAGTATAACAAAAAAATAGCAAATTAGGTCATAACAATTATATTAATAATATTAAAATAAACTATATTTTACTAAATTATATACAGTGTTAGATTTATCTACTCCCTTGTACTAGATAATACTAACTAAAACAAAAAATGTAGAACCCTGATTTGCAGCTTTTCTCATGTTACTGTCTCCATAGGATAAATAACTTGTGTTGTCATATTCTTCTATGTAAATAGCCAGGTCCTGTGCGCCCTCTACAGGACACAATTAAAGCTTCTTTTTAACATCAATACACACACTTACACACACTTACACACACAAACACACACTTACACACACACACTATGATTTATAATAAGCTGTTTTCTTCATGGGGATCAAAAAAATGTCCCCCATAATGTCAAAATTTACTGGTATTACATCCTTGTGGGGACATTTCATCCCCATAATGTAGGGAATACCAGCTACACACACACACACACACACTAAATAACTAATAATGACAACAATCATCTTCCTATAATTAGCCTGATATCAGTAGTATCCTCGTATAATTAGCTAAAGGAACCGAGGAGTCAGTTGTAAACAATGAAGATAAACATGAATGGGGCGATCAAGATAAATCAGCAGGTGACAGGAAAAGCTAAGCCACTGTGCCTCAAACCTCTAATCTTGTTCAAACCTCTATGGGGTTCATTATAAAATATTAACATGTGATGCAGACTTTAGTGATAGAGTTTATTGGATGGAGAGATGGCTTTGATAGATTAACTCCAATTAAACTGTTCAATAGTCAGCACTGCTCAAGCTTTATCATAGTCACATGGCAAAAGTGAACTCTGTTCCATTATGGAGTGTCAGGCATATTAACAAGTAACTCCTGGAGGGCCAAGGTCCTGTAGTTTAGCTTCAACCTGCTTCAACACACCTGTCTGGAAGTTTATAGCAACCCTAAAGACCTTGACTAGCTTGTTCATGTGTTTTTAATTAGAGTCGGAGTCAGACTCTGCAGGACGTTGACCCTCCAGGAGCAAGATAGTATACCTCTGTAAGTAAAACGTATGGTGGTCCCGAAGTGCTTAACAAAATAATTCTGAAAATGAAATTTGGTATTCTGTTTGTGGATTTGATTGATTTTCTTTTTTTGGATTAGTCTTAGTATTTGTTTTGGGATTTTGGAAGTTTTTTGCACTTTAGGGTTACCGTAGAAAAAAATATCCAGAGGAAAGCCTCAAAGTTCCATTGTCTTCATTTTTTTGTTAGTATGTCTGCAAAATTGGAATAGCTAGGGTGCTGTTGGTGGGCATTGCATGAACCAAAAAATAAAATGCAAAATATAAATTAGATGCATAATGTATTGGAATAAGCAGGCAAACAAAGTGTGTTAAATGCCAGTATTGTATCATAAAATTCCAAAGCCCATCAACAGTGTTTTTCAATCACAATCAGAGAGAAATCTGAAATTGTGTTGTAATGAACAAGCTCTGAGCTGACATTTTATTTCATAGAATGATGATGTCCGCATTTATCTTTATAAATAACACAACCCAGGCTTGTTGAGAAAACGTGGTGACATTTTTGCAAAATTATATTATGTTGTGTCTAGCATGTTTAGTGTCACTTTCGAAAGTGAAATGTCCAGTGAGTGGCACTAAAAATGTCTACTGTGAATCTGGCAAGGTTTTATTACGTTTGTACGTATAGTTGCAGTTCTTAATTAATTTGTTGAAGCAACCGTGCCATTTTTGCAGGTTTCTACAAGTCTTTGAGCTCTTTTGTCGTGACTTGTGTTTCATAGTACTTGTTCATGAGCGTCCTGCATCTCAAGTGCAATGCTGTACTGAATGAGCTACCATAATTTTGTGTGAAAAGGATTAAAAGTTGTTGCTGTTTTACTACCTTCAGTGTTCATTTCAGCTAGACACTGCAGTGATTTGTACTGTATGTATTGGTAAATATTTTGAGTTTTCAAAAAATGTATAGAGGCACATTTTTTTCAATGAGCCTGTGTTGCAACCACCAGTGAGAACTCAATGCAAGTGATTCACATCCTTTAAATGCTAAAGTTGTGAAACATAAAGGCATATCTTAAACACTTATACAAGTACAGTTCAAACATGCACAACTTTCATCAAGATGCCCGCTCACTTTCTTTGGGACCATCATTTAACCTCAAATATTGATGTAGGTTTAAAATGGGAATTGCAAGAAGAGCAGCACGTCACTGAAGCGAAAGATCAGAAAGCCAGTGCGTGTCTTGGTTATTATGTGGAGACAAATAAGGAATATTGCTTTGATCAAGCGGTGATGTGCATGCACACACACACACGTGTGCCACTGAAAGAGCACTTTAAACGCTTTGACCCATAAATAGTGTTGCTTTCATCTGGGGGGCCAGCACTGAAGCCTCTCTGACCTGTATACAACTCAGACTGACATATCTTTCATGTGGGGTGATATCGAAACCTATTTTTCTTCTGAGAATTCAAAGAGAAGCCGCTCAGCTTTTATCTGAGACCGAGTTCGGTATTTAAACCCCTCTCACCTTCAGACCTGCTCTTGCATGTTACTTTGATCTCTAACGAAGTTCCTCATATACATCCAGTGCATCCCGAGGCCGTTTGGAGAAGTGGACCTTTCATTCGTTTCTGGCTCGGCCAGCATGCTCTGCTTGAGTAAGTAGAAGCAGATCAATTTGAATTGCTGCTCATGTCCTTCAAGAGCTTCAGCTGTTAACTTTGATGCATGTTTCTTAGCATTTACATTAGTACTTTTACTAAGGTTTAATTGTACTGAAAAATTATGGGTTATGATATCAGGCATTGCGCAAATTTCAGTAGGCCTATCTGACAAGTGATAGAAATTCTGGATAATGTGAAAGATATTACTTGCTGCACTCAAATCACTGAAAACATGACATAATATTGTGCATAGTATAGGCTACTATTGTGCACCACTCCCACCACAACAACAACCTGTCTTGGATATGCTAGCAACGGCCCTGATTTGACGTGTGTGGCTTCAGGAGGAAACCTCCTGTGCTCATCCAGAACAATACAAGGAGATCGAGAGGTGCTGACACATTTCCCTAACAATTTTAGAAGACACCTCACCTCATAATTAGGCTATGTCTTTTTTTTTTTAAAATTGAAAAAAAAAATCATTCTGACCAATTATTCACCCTTAATTATTTTTCTTCCATTAAAAAACCCCATCTCACCCTCTGGTTAAGTGATACAATCGTAAAACTGTATGTTTAAAAATGCATATGGTAAAAGCGTTTTGAGGTCATAAACATAGTGTTGTGCAATGAACCGCGGTATCTTTTTTAATTGATAATCTGCCCCTGTAATCATAATTTGTGTGAAAAGGAATAAAAGTTGTTGGTGTTTTACGTCCACTAGTTTTGATTTCAGCTGCTAAATGCAGTGAATTATAGATAGAGGCACTTTCCCAAGGTTGCTATTTCAGTAAGTACTATTAATCCAGCAAAAATGTAATACAGAATTTAAAATCCTTATTGTGTCTCACTGTTGACAGAAATATCAACCCCAAAACAGATTCAAATGGACTGAGGGCTAAATAAAGTGGATATAGACATCAATTGTTTAAATCTCAGAGACTGACCCAATTTTTACAGCTTTCTCAAGGTTAATGAAAAATGTCTAAATATGTGTTAACATACATATAGATGTTGACAGATTGCCTCTTGGTAAGTCTAATTCCCTATTTCAGCTGCTACATGTGTACACAAATAAAATTAAATCTTTAGCTTCTTGTCTCAAAGGGCCGAGAGACGCTTCACATGTCGCACATAAATCTCAAGCTGGAATGAAGCCCAGAATTTCCACTCCCGGAGAGAGCGAGTTTTAAATGATTTCTTAATGAATTTCCTCACACCCAGAGTTGTTATCAGCACAACAATACAGTGCAAAGCAACACTGCAGCAATCTGAGCCATGCCAGCTTTTGTTTTCATGCTCTATTGGCACGCATGAACACACACACAGCCGACACACACATCCACTTATATACAGGTATATGTCTCTCTCTCTCTCTCTCTCTCTCTCTCTCTCTCACACACACACACACACACACTCTCATTCTTGTTTTATATTTTTTGATCTCTCATTCTCCAACAGCAGGGATCTTCAACAGGAGGTCTGAGGCAATACCTCAGGGAATACAGCTATTATTGTTTGATGTTAAACAAATCTTTTTGAAAAATTAAAATATGCAACAAAAAAACCCATAAGAAAATATAATCAGCAATAAGCTAAAGTTCAGCCATATGTTTCATTGTCCCACATTAAAATAAAAAATAGACTACAATTAAATAGGGTAAAAGTAAAATGTAAAATTTATATTAAAATTCTGTACATTATAAAAGTCCCTTTCAGGCAAGTCATTTGACCATCTTTGAAACGCCTCCCGGACAGCTATTTCAGTCACGCAAGTATCATGACCAAGCAGCAACCTCCCACAGTTTCTCTTGAAGCCAATACAAAAGTGACTTAGACTGCAATTCATCGACTGGCCACTAGGGCTCCAGAAGGGAGCAGAATCTCATTAAGCCCCATGTTAAAATGCCCAACTTTACAGCAGAAAAAACATGTTTGCCGCCTGGTACAAATTGTGGTTTTGGTCTATATAGCAAATTTTGCCCTTCATGACAACTGTGAGGGGGGTGAATTTTTTTATAACTCATTCGTTTACATTATATAAAGCCTTAAAGTTCTGCATAATTAAGGGCGTGGCCACTTTGAGTGACAGGTGAACATCCATTTATCTGCTGTCTGTTAGTCATCGTGTCACCTCAGCTCCCCCCATGTGCCGCCTCTTTGCCCATTTTCTGTTATCCGGGAGTGATGCGCATTGACGCGCTGCCAAGATGGCAACGGCCAGGTCGTCCCTACTTTACGCTTCAAAGCTGCTCTTCAGAATCCTATGGGTGTCGTCACGGACACTACGTCCATATTTTTTTACAGTCTATGATCATGACTGAATGTATGTCAGCTCCTATCTCTTTCAATGGGGAAATTCTGCAAAGCTGTGTTCACCACGATTAAATTTCATATTTGAAATAAACAATGAAATCTGGCATCAATTGTCTCATAAATTTTGTTTCTAAATGCTCAAATCATGACAAAAAACAGAATTTTTCAGGCTCGACCAGCCAATGCACTAAGCGTGCGTGTCAGAAGAACACTGACTGTTTCTATAGCAATCAGAGGCAGCTGCAGTCATGCAATGACTTAACCAATTGCCGCTTGGCTCTTTTATTTAGAAGGCGGGGCATATTCCGCCATATTGCGCATTGCATTTTCACTCATTCACGGTAATAAAAGTGCACCGTCTTTGATGATCTAAAATCTTAATGATGCAATGCGTATATTCACTTCAATCAATTTGACTTAAAACACAAACCTGTACGTCAAATGTGACTTCAGATATCAGCACGTATGAAATATAGGCTACATAGGTTGACATTAATCGGCAAATACACATTTCCCAAATAATTTAAGAAAATGTACTGCAATGGACTATGTTTTAAAGGAACAGTTAATCTAAAATGTTTTATAAAATAATACTAATAATTCCGACTAATTGTTCACCCTTGTAATTTATAATCCAAACTTTTTCCTAATACAACTCTTCCCACCTCATTCAGATATCAGGTGTGCAGGAAAAGCTATACATAGTTTGACATTCATCAATAAATATGCATTTCCCTAATCATTTTAGAAAACATTTTACTGCTGTAAATCTATTTTGACATGATTTTAGCCTTTTTAATGCTTTGCTGAGGTTAAGCTTTTTTGTTCTGTTTTATTTATGCAGTTATTAACGTTGTTGTTGCTTTATTCAAATTCTTTGCTTTATATATGTTAAAACATTTTTTTTAAATAAAATACAAAAAAATATATTTTTATTTTAAAAAATCTGCCATGAAATGAAAATGAATCAACTATTGGTATTGGCCAGAATTCTTTATATTGGTGTATCCTTATATACAGTATCCACAAAGAGGTCCTTGGTCTGAAAAACTCCTGACCTACAAAAACACATACATCAAAAATACGCCTGTTCCCTCTTTCAGATATGCAAAGTCCAGTTCTTTCCTTCTTTTGTCAGCTACTTTATTGTGTTCATAACACTTTTCTCTCTAGTTATCTTTTAATAATTTTGAAGGTTATATGATACATACTGATGATAGATGTTGAACTGAATTAAAGACCTAGAAGAATAAAGGATGCTTATCATCATCTCTCTTTTACTCTCTCTCTCTCTCTCTCTCTCTCTCTCTCTCTCTCTCTCTCTCTCTCACACACACACACACACACACACGCAGAGACTGTAAATGGGGAATTTGGATTCCAAGGCCACACTATTCTTCAAGAGAATGTCTTCGGCCAGACCGAAATGTGCAGTTGAAATGAAGTGAATGGAGGGTGTAAGCTAGACTTATGGGTGCATGTGCTACATCTGTACAGTGACAAACGTTTGTGGCACATATTAGAGATAGAGAATATTAGACAGTCCATGTTAATATGCAGATATATGCAAGTCATTTTCAATTGTCTGAGAGAGCTAATTTGAAACTGACAAATTTCTTATTACAGGACATAAATTGCATGGTGGGAAAAGCTAAAAAGAGAGAAAAGTATGCCAACAGTGTGGCTGGGTTTCATTGGGGTTTTTGTACCTGTGTGCAAGTGAATGTGAGAAGTAGGTGTATACAAACTAGTTGTTATTGTAAATGCAAATAATTTTGCAAATATTAAAATTTCTCCAGCATATTTGTACATTGAAAATGTCTCAGTTACGTATATAACCCTCGTTCCCTGAAGGAGGGAACAAATTGGGATCACTTCTAAGAGCCCTATCATCTTCGAGGGTATACAAAACGAGCCAATGCACATTGGCATGCAGGATTGGCATCTCGTGCCCCGCCCCGCAGCGCAGGTATAAATGCGGAAGTAAATACAGCGCACATTTGTTTTCCACTGAGGAGCTGAATTAGTGGCTTGGCCGTACAGCGGTGGCACAGCAACTGTCTCCGTTCGCCCTCCTTCAGGGAACGAGGGTTACATACGTAACAGAGACGTTCCCTTTCAGTCTGTCGCGTTCGAGCCCACATCCTGCCTAAAGGGAGGTATCATGTGGCAGTTACACACATGGACTGGCCAGTTAGGGCAGTGCAACATACGGAATGTCCCTGGGGTGGCTTCAGCCAATCCAGGGGGGAGACAACACCTGGCAGGTATGTCAGAGCGGACTCTGCTAAGGGAAAGACACAAGCTCGCCGTAGGGAGCTGAATCGTGGAAGAATACACATATGGGACCACCGTAGGAGTCACAACATATGAAACCGAGCCTAGCACAGGTTCCACCAATGCATACGAGTGTTAGGCCTGGCGTCAGATGGTCCGCCACGTCTGACTGCTGTGGGTTGCGGAGGAGCTCAACAGGGTTCGGCAATCTGGGGAACTCTACTGGAGAATATAAGCGTACGTATCCAGTCCATGAGGAGAGGAATTGGTGCAGCAAACCGGCACTTAGAACGGGAACTTCGGTGTTAAAGCGAGCACACGGGAAGAAACTGGCTCTACACGGAGGCTATAGAATCTAGCGAATGTGTTAAGTGCGCCATCGCCCAGGAAGAGGCAACACTCCTAGTGGAAGCTTTGCGTTCTGTCCACGTATATCTGCAGAGTGCGGACGGGACAGAGAAAAGCCAGGGCTGGGTCTGCCTCCTCCGAGGGCAGCGCTTACAGGTTCACCACCTGGTCCCGGAAGAGAGTGGTGGGAACCTTGGGCACATATCCGTGACGAATTCTAGGCATGATTTGTTGACCGAAAATGCGTGCAGGTCCCCTACCCTTTTGATGGAGGCCAATGCAATCAGGAATACTGTCTTCCATGACAGAATTTTTAACTCTTCTGACTGCATAGGCTCGAATGGGCAATGCCGTAAGCACCAAAGATAAATCCCAAGAGGGTACAGAATGAGAGCGAGGCGGATTTAGTCTCTTCGCTCCCCTCGGGAACCTAACGATCAGATCGTGCTTCCCCAAAGACTTACTATCAACTGCATTGTGATGTGCAGCGATAGCGGCAACACACTGCAAAAAATGCTCTTCTTATTTAGTATTTTTTTCTTGTTTTCAGTCAAAATATCTAAAAATTCTTAAATCAAGATGCATTTACTAGATAAGTAAAATGACATAAGATAATTTTGCTTATTTTAAAAATAAAAATTTTATTTTCAAGAAAACAAGAAAAAATATCTTATGTAATTTTACTTATCTAGTAAATGCATCTTGATTTAAGAATTTTTTGATATTTAGACTAGAAACAAGACAAAAATACTAAGTAAGAAGAGCATCTTTTGCAGTGCATACACTTTGAGGGTGGAGGGAGACAGCCTTCGCTCCAACCCATCTTGCAGGAAAGAGAGCACTGAACTGATCGAACATTTTCGGGGGTCTTCCCGGCGGGAAGAACACCACTCAACGAACAGGTTCCACTTAAACGCATAGAGGCGCCTCGTAGAGGGGGCTCTAGCCAAAGTGATGGTGTCTACCACGGACTGTGGTAGATCAATTAAACTTCGCGTCCCGTCCAGGGACCAGACATGGAGTTTCCAGAGGTCCGGACGTGGGTGCCAGAGGGTGCCCCGTCTCTGAGAAAGCAGGTCCTTCCTCAGAGGAAAGTGCCAAGGAGGTGCTGTCGTGAGGAGCATCAGTTCTGGGAACCAGGTCCGGTTGGGCCAATAGGGCACAACTAACAAGACCTGCTCCTTGTCCTCCCTGACTTTGCACAGTGTCTGTGCTAGAAGGCTCACTGGGGCATATTTGCGCAGGCCCCGGGGGCCAGCTATGTGCCAGTGCATCGATGCCGAGGATCCCCTCAGTCAGGGAATAAAACAGATGTCAGTGAACAAACAGATCTGCCTCCAAATCAGCTGGACCGCCTGGGGGTGGAGTCTCCACTTTTCCGGGAGCTCTTGCTGTCCCTGTACCCTGTGCTGATATGCCCGTCCCTCAAACGCAACGCGTAGGAATGGTCTGTGTCGAGGGAGAATCGAGACATGAAAATACACGTCCTTCAGTTTGATTGCTGCAAACCAATTCTGGGGACGAATGCATCCGAACTTGGTCGGCCGCCGGGCGAACTGAATCGCATAGCCGAGTCTAATGGTATGGATGAGCCACCGAGACAGGCTGGGAAGCGCTAGCCAGGCTCCCAGTGACCGAGCAAGCGGGACCAGCGGCACCACAGACGTACCTGCAGTGGTGCAGCGAGGCGGAATGCAGGGACCCGACTCGGACGTCGTAGTGGTGCAACACTTACCTGTTTCCTGGACACAGCCACTGCCCTCCGCTGGCGACGGGAGAGGGACCTGAGGGTGACAAGGCATAGCGTCGTACACCGCCAAGCGCGCTCTCTTGGGACCCAAAGATATAGGAAACTGCTCGTTTATTGATAATTTGGGTACCGCTGGACTCCGAGGACACCCGCAGGTGAAGTTACAGAGCATGCCTCCTCTCTCCTCATTGACTTTTAGCAGAGCCCATAATACGTGCAGTGAATTTTGTGTGGGGTAATAGAAATTAATGGGGAAAAGTCATGTGAGAGGCAATGGCTCCATTGCACTATGATTGGATATGATCGGTTATGATTGGATATGATCGGTTTGTGCGATAAATCCCACCTCTTGTTTTCGTGCGCATTCTGGTATCGGCCTGAATGAAGACGAGGATGGCATTAATGGGAAGACTAGCCTAATTAACAAGTAAACAACTCATATCCCCGCTTTATGTCATGTCAAAATCAAACTCGAAATGGCCTGAAAACATGATGACTGTGTTTTTTTTTTGAGTAATCAGCTTGGGGGAAATTAAAGGTCCATATTCGTGTCTGTGACCAGCGTGTACAAGCTTGTTGCCTGCTGAAAATAAGTCGATTATTAAAAAGAAAAGCTGAACATTAGTTTTACATACTAAAAACATACTAAAAACTAAGAACATAAAAAAGTGTTTTAATAAATTGTTACCAGCTTTTATTTATTATTTTGAAATAAATGTAAAATTGCGTAAAACACTAACTTGATTAAATTTATGCTTGGTTTTAATGAATAGAACATTACATAGTGTAAAAATACCTATTTTTTATGTAATGTTTATTTAACCACAAAACAATTAAGTATAACCGGGACACTTGATATATTAAAAAAATGTGAGGACTTTGCCTCCTCATTTTTAAACACCACCGCACACCACTGGTATGTTTATAACTAAAAGCCGAATGATTTCTGTGATGCAGAGGGAATCCCGGAATCCAGTCATGGAAATTTAATTTACAGTGTAATGCAGATGTCACGTAAAACACACAAACTTATGGATGAATGAATAAATCAAAAGTAGAGCTGTACAATATTAAATCGCGACATGGTCTATGAATATTAAAGCGCAAAACACTGCTATATAAATATATGATCTGCTTGTTCTGTCTCTGTGTGTATGAGCAGCGCCGGTTCGTCTGCTTGCCTACATACTCAAGTACACGTGATGCTCATGGTGTTTTTAACTCACAAACCATATTTGGACATGAACATTTCCAGAGCTGATCTGAGAGAACCCCTAATGAGCATTTTCATTATTTTATTTGAATAAAAACCATTGTCAAATACACTCTGAAACAGGTCTTCACTACAACCCGTCAAAATAAAAGTCTGGTTTAACTAGAAGAAATTCTGACAGAAATATTACTAGAAAAATTACTATTGTAGGCCTACATAGAATGTACTTGTCAAAATAATAATAATAATAACAATAATAATAATAATAATAATAATACATAAATTAAACATTATTTAAGAATATATATTTTTAATCCATGGTTTAATTTAATAAATCTCTGTTTTGCAGCACTTTGCCAAAAAAAAAAAAAAAAAAAGGTTAAATGTTTGTTACATTTTATTTGATTACCACCGTTTTTGATGCCATATTCGGAGTGTCTATTCACACCAAGTGCAAATAGCATGCCTTGTTGGCAAGTGCTATTCGCATGAACTCAGCATAACAATGCCTGGTTGGGCCAAACAAGATATAAAAACGCTCATATTTCAACGTCTTAGTGGTGCAATCAGTAAATTGCACCTAAAGTAAGGCTTTAGGATCTTGGTTTTGACGCGATCGACCTGGGTTCGAATCTGCCTTTTGCAGAGCTCTCTCTTATCCCTTTTCTCATCACAAATTACATCGGAAAGACATTTACTTTCAATAAAAATAAGAAAATGTTCTAAATGTGGAAATAAAGTGCCTAACGAAATGTTTAATAATAACCCAATAGTATTTATTGGGTAATCCCCACACCTACACCTACCCCTAAACCTACCCAATAGCATTTATTGGGTAGTTTGGGTAGGTTTAGGGGTAGGTTTAGGGCTTTTATTGTCCCATTAAGGCGGCATCCATAATTCAAATAATTATGATAATCATTTATAATATAATTATTTACACTCTATGTTATTATTGCATCCTGTTAATGTACAACAATACTGAGGTGCAAATAGTATGTATCGGTCAAAATAAAGTATAAATTGCATGTAATTACTATTTACACATATTGCAAAGAACTGCTGCTTTTATATGGTGTAAATAGAATATATCACTATTTTCACTTAGTATGTTATTTCACTTAGTAAATAGCATCTACAGCTATTTGCACTTAGTGTAAATATCATCTATCGTTAAGAAATTTTCACTTCTAGTTTCTATTTACACCTGGTGTAAATAGCCTATCGCTATTTATATTATATTACATCTACCCTAATATATTTGTATTAAATCATGAAAAGAAACATTTCATAGGACTATTATTCTGAAACATTTTAATAAATTGTATTAAAGCAAAATTAATAGCAAATTTATTCAATCCATTTAACAGCCATTTTATATGATGATAATAATAACCATAATTTAATAATACAGTTTATTTATTAAATAATTGTTCAATACCGTGATGCCGTTAGAAACATCTCGGTTACGTATGTAACCCTCGTTCCCTGAAGGAGGGAACGGAGACGCCACGTCGGAGTACCGACGAATAGGAATCTCGCTCGCGAGAGCCAATCTACTTCGAGTGAAACTAAACGAGCCAATGCACATTGGCATGCAATGATTGCACCAGGTGCTCATGCCACGCAGCGCGGGTATAAATGAGACACAGGTGTTTGCATCAAGTTAGCTTTTTGCTGAGGAGCCGAGTAGGTAGACTGGCACCCCAGCAGGGTGCAGAGGGCATGGCGACGGGACGTGGCGTCTCCGTTCCCTCCTTCAGGGAACGAGGGTTACATACGTAAACCGAGACGTTCCCATTCAGTCGGTCACTCTCGACGCCACGTCGGAGTACCGACGAATAGGAATCCCTACCAAAGCGCCATGGCCTCTGCCCCCGTCCAGTGCCCTGTGTGAGCCTCCTGAGCTCTCTTACCTGATGAGACGGGGCTCACACAGAGAAGTCCATCACTGCTGTTCCGCATGACCCGTTCAGTGACTATTGGATAACACTGGGAAAGCGTGCCCTAGTGAGGGGAACGCTGCGGAGCCCACATCGTACCCCGAAGGAGTTATGTGGAGTACAATGCTGAGCCGTAGCCCGCAATGGAGAGAGGGGGCTCAGTCCCAGTGACGGGAAGGCTCTCCCAAGGGAAAGACACGGGCTTCCCGTAGGAGCGACCATGGAAAAATATATGGGATCCCCGCAGGGTCACTCATATATCCCCAGCCCAGTACCGGTTCTCAAGGATTCAACGGCAAGGGGCCTGATGCCAGACGTTCCGCCACGTCCGGCACCGAGGGAGATGGAGGACTCGACAGAGTTTGCTTCTGGAGAATAAAAGTGCCGGGGCGCAGCAAGCCGACAAGAGCCAGGGCCTCTCAGTGCTTCTACCCGTTTGAGGCGAGAACACAGGAGGACACTGGATCCACACGTAGACTATAGAATCTAGCGAACGTGTTGGGTGTCGCCCAGCCCGCAGCTCTACAGATGTCTGACAGCGAGGCGCCACGTGCCAGCGCCCAGGAGGATGCAACACTTCTAGTAGAGTGTGCTCGCACCCTGAGCGGACAGGGCACACCTTGTGCTTGGTAAGCCAAGGTGATGGCATCCACTATCCAGTGGGCCATCCTCTGCTTGGAGACAGCCTTTCCCTTCTGCTGGCCTCCGTGACAGACAAAGAGCTGATCTGAGGTCCTGAAGCTTTGAGTTCTATCCACATAGATCCGCAGAGCGCGGACGGGACAGAGCAAAGCTAGGGCTGGGTCTGCCTCCTCCAGGGGCAGCGCTTGCAGGTTCACCACCTGGTCCCTGATAGGAAAGGGTGGGAACCTTGGGCACATAGCCAGGCCGGGGTCTCAGTACCACGTGGGTGTCACCCAGCCCGAACTCTAGGCACGATTCGTCGACCGAAAATGCCTGCAGGTCCCCTACCCTCTTGATGGAGGCCAGTGCGGCCAACAGCAAAGTCTTCATAGACAGAATCTTAAGCTCTGCTGACCGCAAGGGCTCAAATGGGGCATTCTGAAGTGCTCGGAGCACCAGAGCAAGATCCCAAGAGGGTATGGAGGGGGGTCGAGGAGGATTTAACCGTCTCGCCCCCCTGAGGAACCTGACGACCAGGTCGTGCTTCCCAACTGTCTTACCTTCTACATGGTCGTGATAGGCAGATATTGCAGCAACATAGACCTTGAGGGTGGAGGGCGACAGCCTACGCTCCAACCCTCGTTGCAGGAAGGAAAGCACAGACGCGATCGAACATCTTCGGGGGTCTTCTCGGCGAGAAGAACACCACTCGACGAACAGGTTCCACTTCAAAGCATAAGCCTGTCTTGTAGACGGTGCTCGTGCCGAAGTGATGGTGTTAACTACTTCTTGGGGTAAGTCACCTAGAACCTCCGCGTCCCGTCCAGGGGCCAGACATGAAGCTTCCACAGATCTGGACGCGGGTGCCACAGGGTGCCCCGTCTCTGAGTCAGAAGGTCCTTCCTCAGAGGAATCGGCCAAGGAGGGGCTGTCGCCAGGAGCATAAGTTCTGGAAACCAGGACCGGTTGGGCCAGTAAGGCGCCACCAACAGGACCTGCTCCTCGTCCTCCCTGACCTTGCACAGTGTCTGTGCAAGTAGGCTCACTGGGGGAAACGCATATTTGCGCAGCCCCTGGGGCCAGCTGTGCGCAAGTGCATCCGTGCCGAGTGTACCCTCGGTCAGCGAATAAAACCACTGGCAGTGGGACGTTTCTGGGAAGGCAAACAGGTCGACCTGTGCCGCCCCGAACTGTCTCCAAATCAGCTGAACCACCTGGGGGTGGAGTCGCCATTCCCCTGGGAGCGCAGCTCGTGAAAGCTCGTCGGCCACACGGTTGCTCACACCAGGGACATGAATGGCCCGAAGCGACCTCAGACACTTCTGACTCCAGAGGAGGAGATGGCGGGCGAGTTGCGACATGCGACGGGAGCGTAGACCACCTTGTCGGTTAATATACGCAACGGTCGCGGTGTTGTCCGTGCGGACCAGTACATCTTTGCCCCGTAGCAGCCTTTTGAGGCGGCTCAGAACGAGATGCACTGCTAGCAACTCGAGGCAGTTGATGTGCCAATGCAGGTGCGGGCCCGTCCAAACCCCTGACACTGCATGCCCGTTGTACGTGGCTCCCCAGCCCATGGCAGAGGCATCCGTGAAGACCACAGCATGCCTGGACACCTGTTCCAGAGGCACTCTGGCCCGAAGGAACGAGGGGTCTGACCATGGGCTGAAGGATTGGCGGCAGGCCGGTGTGATGCTCACCCGGTGAGTGCCGCGTTGCCACGCCCATCTCGGGACTCGGTCGTGTAGCCAATGCTGAAGCGGTCTCATATGTTACTGCCACTGCGGCTGCCATATGCCCCAGGAGCCTCTGAAATTGTTTTAGTGGAACCGCCATCCTGCCTTGAAACGTGTTCAGGCAGTTCAGCATCGACTGGACGCGCTCCTCTGTGAGGCACGCTGTCCGTCCGACCGAATCTAACTCTATACCGAGAGAAGAGATCCTCTGCACGGGGGCGAGTTTGCTCTTCTCCCAGTTGACCCGAAGACCCAACTGGCTGAGGTGTCTGAGCACCCGGTCCCTGTGTTCGCACAACTGATCCCTGGACTGTGCTAGAATGAGCCAGTCGTCGAGATAGTTGAGGATGCGAACGCCCTGTTCTCTCATGGGCACAAGGGCCCCCTCCGTGACTCTCGAACACAAAGCGCAGAAACGGCCTGTGTCGAGGAAGAATCGAAACATGAAAGTACGCGTCCTTCAGGTCGATCGCCCGATCAGATCGGACGAGTACCTACAGGCCCGGGAGGGGAGACACGGGTTCCCCCTAGAAGTGGAGTTAGGGCACAGTTGCATGGCAACGGCCCGTTCCACGGGAGGAACCTGCGTGTAACCCTTCTGCGCTCCCCCATCGAGGGTGGTGAGGGAGGAGGAGCCACTGGGCCGGTTTCGGGCAGTGAAAGGTGCCGTCCATGACCTAGTGAGCTCGTGATGCACCTCCGGAAAGAAAGGAACCGGGGTGGGGCGCTGAGAACCAGCACGGGCCACCCCGAGAAACCAATCGTCCAGCCTTGAGGGTTCGGGACACGGTGGAGGGTTCCACACGAGCCCGACTCTCTCAGCGGCCCGGGAAAGCATGGCCATCATTTCCGGATCCGTATCGGGCACAGCGGATCTTCCCGAAGGAGCCCCCTGCGCCGACACGTCATCTCCAAAAACTTCTGACCCTCCCTCCGATGCAGCGATGGACATCTGATCGTCAAGAGGAGCCCCGAAGGATACGGATGGTACACACCTCGTGGGTGGCCCACCACGTTCCAACGGCAGCTCTACTGGCTGCGAAGTGCGGGAGGAGTGAGGGTTCCCCGGGGGTTGGTTCCCTGGGGGAAGCGCGCTCACGGTAATCCTCAGATCACCCGCGCTACTGCCTGAAGTAACCCTCTGTGGAGGATTAGATCGAGGCAGAGGCACGGGGACTCCACCCCTTGCGAGATGGAGTCTCGACCGCAACTCCGAGATGGTCATGTTCCCGCAGTGAGAACATGAGTCATCCACCAGCGCTGCCTCAGCGTGCTGAACGCCCAAACACGAGATACAGTGCTTGTGACCATCCCTCGGTGACAGATAACCACCGCATCCAGAAACACACAGATAGAATGTCATCCTGAAAAGGACGCAAGCTCTATCTGTGTTGCTCTAATAGAAGGACGCTCTCCTTGGTGCTGAAGCACGCAGGGGGAGGGGTCGCGGCGACACAGTCAGGGGATAGTGCAGCCTGACGTGTGCGCTCTCTCTCACACGAAGGCGCTCTCTTACCAGCCGTAAGAACGGCTTTTCAGCGCTCTCCACCTAGCGCACCGAACCAGCTGTGAGAACAGCCTTTGTGTTTGCTCAGAAAAGAGAAAGAGAGATGATCACAGAACCACACGACCCGCTGCAGTGCCGTCACACCAACACCGACTGAAGAGATCGCTTCCAAAAGGGCAGGCTTCTTTTCAGTCAGGACTGCGAAGTAGAGAGTGATATCTGGCTGAACCATCTACCACTCGGCTCCTCAGCAAAAAGCTAACTTGATGCAAACACCTGTGTCTCATTTATACCCGCGCTGCGTGGCATGAGCACCTGGTGCAATCATTGCATGCCAATGTGCATTGGCTCGTTTAGTTTCACTCGAAGTAGATTGGCTCTCGCGAGCGAGATTCCTATTCGTCGGTACTCCGACGTGGCGTCGAGAGTGACCGACTGAATGGGAACTGAGGTTTTCTGAGATGGTCATCATATCATGAAAATCTCATTCAATTACAACCCTACACGTGAGTCCCCCACCCACGCTGTTAAAAAAAGTAACTCAGTAACTTTTACTTGAGTAGATTTTTAGACCGGTAATTTTACTTGTACTTAAGTCAAATTTCATTGAAGTAATAGTACTTTTACTTGAGTAGAATATTTTATTACTCTTTCCACCTCTGGGTACTTTGCCATAAGAACTGCCATAAGAATTTTCTATTTTTCGGACCATTCTCTGTAAAACCTAGAGATGGTTGTGCGTGAAAATTCCAGTAGATCAGCAGTTTTTTTTTTTTTTTAATAATCCATACTACCAGCCCCTCTGGCACTAACAACCATGCCATGTTCAGATTCACTTGACCTCTCTTCCACATTCTGATGATCAGTTTGAACTTCAGCAGATCGTCTTGGCCATGAGTTGTTGCCATATGATTAGCTGATTAGATATGTATTAACGAGCAGTTGAACAGGTGTACCTATTTAAATGGCTGGTGAGTGTACAGTATATAAAACCTTGACACAAAAAAGTGCTGTAGAAGTAGATCTTGAGTTATCATTAATGCTGTCAACATGACTCAGACATGTTTGCTACTCCATTCTCTCTTTCATGTCCCCCTAATCTCTCTTAACAGAACATTTTATGTCAGTTTGATCCTCATACATCCACAGCCGTGTGAAGATGCTCTTCTCAGCCATACCTGCCTGCCCACTTGTGCCTCTCTGCATCTCTCCTTTTTTATATCTTTCCTCACGCTTTCCCATACACATCTTGTGCATAGACCATGGTGATGAGACATTGATGAGACATTGCAGAACCTATAATATCTGTCTTCTAACATATCTTTTTCTGTTTGAGATGCAAACATAACTCAGCCTTCCTCAAACTTGTGTCAAGAGCATTCAGCTCATTTCTGTGCTAAAACGCCTTTTTCCCTTTTCCAGGTATGTTTGTCAAGACAGCAACTGTCAGGACTCTTCATTCTGCTTATCCTCTCATTAACTCTCTTATAATTGTGTTAGAGTGCTATCGCCTGTCTTTTCAGCCGAACAGCCTTTACAGTGGCTGCGATGTCTCGATTCTGAAAACTACATAATATACTTGTCACTTTCCATGAGTGGAAATGTAGAGATTTGAAGTAAATGTGTGAGTGTGTCTGCCCTTTTTGAGAAACATATTCATCCATGTTCTTTGAAGAAACACATTACTGCCTTACCCACACACGAGAATGTTTTACTATAAGTCCCATGGGTAAAACATTGTAAAATCAAAAGTAGAGATGAACAGAGGAACAAAGAAATAATACTGCGTCAAAAAGTGGAAGCTTCAATTAGTAGTGTAAAAAACGCTACTTCGTCACTCGCTATTTCATAATTTAAAGGGAAGCGTGCAGGCCTATATGTATGTGCAATACTTCAGAGTCTAACCACCTAATTGTATTACAGAACTGCAAGAATACAATACAAACAACATATCACATTAAAGAGCATTAGAATTAGACAAAGCTTAAAATATTAATTACGACTAAAATCTATTTTGGGGGGATTCAATTAAAAGGTGGGGTAAACTTATTGTATTAACCCTTAAATGCATACCTAGGGTCTTTAGTGACCCAGGACATCATTCACTACCCTCCTCCTCATTCATTTTTTAAAGTTAGGCATCAACCTTTTTAGTATTCCTCAATCAATTAATTATTAACAATATAACAAGAAGAAAATAATAAAATGCCAGGCTCTCTCACCAGTCAACCACAGCTAACCCAGTCGCCTGAGTATTATTCATGCACACCTGCACCTCATCTGCACCCTCATCAACTGGCTTTATAAGCACACACCTCACCTCAGTCTATTGTCTGTTCTTGTTTATGCTACATGGACTACTTACCTGTATCGCCAGTGAGTTTTCCTGAGTCCTAGTCTCCTTTGTTTATGTCCAAGAGTTACCTTCATTCGCCATGATCATCTGTCTGAAGATGAGGTGTGTGCATCCAACCTGGTTCCTCTTCTCTGAATCTCACGAGTCCCTGCACCTGTAAGACAAAGACTTTCCATTACACTCATTATCTGTTGGATTAAAAGTCTATTAATCATCCTCATTTGTGTTTGCTATATGTTGGTCCCGCACATTTCGTTCTCTGTCCGATCCCTGTTAAGTTGTGCTGTGCGTTTACTTGTCTTTTGTTTTGAATGATCTTTAATTAAACCGTTTTAAACCTCCTTCGTCTGTCTGCCTGCAAGCTATGACAGAGCTCTGACTAGGGTAGTCAGTGATGGTATAAAACATCTGCTCAAACTGAAACTTCCAAGCTCCAAAAGATAACAAAATATGCTTTATTTTATTCTTTAGGTGTCACTCTATCAGAAGAGTTTTATATTATTGCGACAGAACGAGATCCATCTGTGTTAGATATAGATCCTGGTCGCCAAAACCCAAATATCTAATGATTGTCGAAACATTCATGCATTTAAGAGTTAAACACATGATCACATTTTTTCATTCACTTACTTTTACAATGCAATCAATTAGATCAAGTTCAAGTTTCAATAAAGGAATATTTCCAGCATATTCACAATTATTAAAAAAAAACCTGGTTTGATCATTGTAAATGAGTCATTTCTGGACAAAAATGGGTGGTAATATCATGCAAAAATAAACAAAACAACAAAAATAAAATTAAATCAGTCCGATCGTTCTGGCAGTAACTTGAGCTACGTGTTTAATGTTATGACTGGCAACACAGACATTGCTGACAGATGCATCTCTCAGATAATGTTATACAATAAAATAGAAGATGACACCCAGTAGGATATCATGTAAGTCTAAATAAACAGTTTTAAATATCAACGTTTATTAAGTTCAACTACATTAGTTTAGTTTTCAAAACTGGTGTCTGTTGCACTAAGTGCAAATAGCAATAGATGCTGTTTTCACCAAGTGTAAATAGCAAATAGATTCTATTTACACTAAGTGAAAATAACATTTTCTTAGTGATAGATAATATTTCCACTAAGTGAAAATAGCTGTAGATGCTATTTACTAAGTGAAAATAGTGATATATTCTATTTACACCATATAAAAGTAGCAGTTCTTTGCAATATAAATAGTAATTACATGTAATTTATACTTTTTGACAGATACATACTATTTGCACCTCAGTATTGTTGTACAGGATGCAGTAATAATATAGTGTAAATGATTATATTTATTTAAATTATTAAATGGACAATAAAAGCCCTCCCTACACCTACCCTTAACCCTACCCAATAAATGCTTTTATTATTATTAAACATTTCGTTAGGCACTTTATTTCCACATTTAAAACATTTTCTTAATTTTTTATTGAAAGTAAATGCCTTTCCGATGTGATTTGTGATGAGAAAAGAGAGAAGAGCAAGCTCTGCAAAAGGCGGATTCGAACCGGGGTCAATCGTGTCAAAACAATGATCCATTTGCCATATGCTTTACTGATTGCACTACTGAAGACATTGAATTACCAGTGTTTTTTTTTACATGTTGTTTGACACAGCAAGCAGGGCTGGCGAGTGCCTATAGGCGAACTAGGCAGCCGCCTAAGGTGGCTACGGTGGCCCAGTAGTGCACAACACAACACAATTTAAAAAGCAAACATAAGTTCACAACACAGCGAAATCAAGTCGCAACACAAAGAAATCAAGCCACAACACAACGGAAATGCTCCCGACCACTAGGGGGCTCTCGGAGTGCGGTAAAGTGAGTTTTCCTTGCCATTGTTCTATAGATTCAAAATCACCTACATGCATTATAGCTGCATATTTATACTCGAGAACGCTTTTACCTGCTACCACGGAGCCCAAGGGAACGGCTGCCAATTCCACCATGTAGTTGAAACAAAATTTGCATTAATTAAATTACTTTTAACATTTAAAAACAGACATGTTAAAATTCCACAGCTTGGACATGCACTTCTGAATTAAAGGTAGGCTTGTGTATGTGAGAGAAAGCGGGGGAGAAGTTATGTGGCTCACCTTATTGTGTGCATAATTTATATATTTATATAGTTTATATATTCCAGGCAGCTAACATTTGGATGTTTAATGACCGTTGAAAAGATGTCCCTCCGACACGTCCTGTCATGGTTGAAAAATAGTTCCAAAATGGAAGTTGACTGGACGTACGTTGAGCATATCTGAATGCATTTTTTGGAAATGTAATGTTAAATTTTTTTTCCCGATTTATGCCGTCCTACAGCGGCTATTTTTGATCAGAGACACAAAGTTGCCGTCGAACCAATGTTTGCTGGAATGCCATATATTGATATTAAAGGAACACACCGACATTTGGGACTTCAGCTTATTCACCGTATCCCCCAGAGTTAGATAAGTCCGTACATACCATTTTTATCTCCGTGCGTGCCATAACTCTGTCTGACGCACCCACCGCTAGCCTAGCTTAGCACAAAGACTGGAGGTAAACGGTTCCATCTAGCCTACTGCTCTATAAATGACAAAATAACGGCAACATTTTTCCTATTTACATGTTGTGATGTGTATAGTTACATCGTGTACTGAGACCGACGGAAAATGAAAAGTTGCAATTTTCTAGACCGATATGGCTAGGGACTACACTCTCATTCCTGCGTAATAATCCAGGAACTTTGCTGCCATACCATGGGTGCAGCGGCGCAATGATATTACGCAGGAATGAGAGTATAGTCCCTAGCCATATCGGTCTAGAAAATTGCAACTTTTCATTTTCCGTGAACGAAATTCACTTTAAAGAAAGGCTTTCTACAAAACAAAACTTAATGAAGTGGTTAAAATCATTTCTGTCCCCCATGTCTTCTGACACATTGCACATCTTATGTGTCCTGTTCACTTTTCATAATCAAGGTAAATGAAATAAAAAAAAAAAACATTATAATATTTAAACATATGAAACTAAATACGTGTTTTAATGGCTACAAGTATAGTAGGCTACAGAGAAATGTCATGTCGGAGCAGGATTTGAGCGCTCCGGTGAGCTGTTCATGCGGAGCTTCGCTCACATGCTCTGGTGAGGTAGGCAGGTTTTTTGCGTTCATTTTTATTTCCTGTCACTGTGCAGGCTCTTTTATTGTATATGACAGTGTGTAAGGGTGGGTCGCCTACAGTGGTTCAGGCTGCAGGGTTGCCGAAAGACTAAATAAACGTTATGAGCAAAATGGTAGAAAACTGTACATTTCTCGTCTACTACCCACTGTACTTATACCAACGACGGAAATAAGCGCAGTTACAATAGCTAAATATGTGGGAGAGCGTTGCTATACTGTGACTATATTGAATTGCAATAGAGGTAGCACTTCAAAGTCAATACCAAAATCAAAACTAGTTAGCAATCATTTATAATTGAAAGAATTTAATGACAAAATCTGGTTATGGTTACACTTAAAATAGTTACAAAATAGATGTATGAGATGATAACTTATACCATTAATCGTACCCAGCATGAATAGAATGTTACCTGAGGGATAGAAAGAGAGAGAGAGACAAAGAGAAGAGAGCGAAGAAGAGAAGAGCCAAAGAGAAGAGCCCCCAAGAGGAGAGAGAGCCAGAGAATCAAGAGAGCCAGAGAATAAAAAAGAAGAGAGAGCAACAGTTACAATCTTCTTTTATACTTCCTTGACCATGTAACTCAAACCCTATTGTGAGTCATTCAAACTGGCCAATCAGAGGGGGGAGTAAATGTATTAACTTATGTATACAAGTAATCTTATTTTGTACTGATTGACTTTAGTTTAAAAAGGATTAATAATCACAAAAAAAGTTATTTAAAAAAATCATTTTAATAATAGTCATACACTACCTAATCATATAAATTTTCCGGTCAATACGATTATCTTTAAAAGAAATTAATACTGTTAAGCAAGGACATTTATAAAGTAATTTTTAATGATACAACAGATTTAATTTTTTTAATGAATGCTGTTATTTTAAACTTTATATTCAAAGAATTTAAAAAAAATGCATCATGGTTTCCACAAAAATATTAGGCAGCACAACTGTTTTAATATTTGGCATCACATGTATAAATTTACATTTTAAAACATCCAACAATAGAAGACAATAATTTTAAATTGTAAAAATATTTCACAATATTACTGCTTTTACTGTATATAATGCAAAAACATTTATTTCGACTTTTCAAAAACGTTTAGGGCCAAATTTAATAAACAGGGAAAATTTGTGTGAGAGTGCAGATGGGAGTGGAAAGTTCTGCTCTACTGACGATGCACAAATTAAAGAACACAGACGCAGCTGGATCATTTCCAAGACAATCTACCAAGAGCAGCGCAAATTAGCATCTGTTTTGACACATGATTTTTTGGGAGCTGTAAATAATGGTGCAAATACCAGCAAATTAACTAGTGCAATACTTAGTAAAGCACCATGCATTAATTATTTAAATACTCTCCTCCCATAAATTTTGCATTTGAAAGTGGAACTCCTACAAATGAATATGCAATAAGGTCAGCCGCAAAAATAACCCTGTCCACGCCTTTTCAGTGCATGTCTTTAGTAAATCCTGACAGTATAGTTTTTAATGCCAAAAGAGGGTTTGTGCAGGCACAAGCTGTTAATAAATCTGGCCCCAAATCTCACCGACCCCAAAATGTTAAATGTTAGTGTACATATACAATTGATTATATTAAACATAGGTAAATGGGATAATGAGTTCAAATATGAGTTATTCTGGTTTTGAAAAAGGGGAATGATGAAAGGATTAGGATGGAGATAAAGGTCAGGCTGAAACCGAAAGTAAAACGGGGACATTAACACAGGGAACTACAGAGACACAGAATGAGATGCGTTTATGGTAGGTTGGATGGATATGGATCAAAGCTGGATCCCTGAATCACAGTCAGAACAGCAGACTAGCTGGTTATCAACAAATATTGATGCAGACTTGTTACTGTTCTGTCATGGTGCAAAATATCAAGCTCTTATTACATCAACCTTTAGTCACTATGGCCCCAAGCTTTGGATCTCTCTCCCACAAAACCTACGAGCTGTCACATGCTTTCAAAAGAATCTGTCACCTTCACTCCTAGACTGAGAAGATTCCAGTACCTCCTAAATGAATAATTGTGCAATAAACTAATTTAAAAACCATCCTCTGAAATTCACTAAATATTACAGTTGAAATTCAGTGCACAATGGGTGGGTAAAGTCAGAAAGGACTAGCTGGCCCTTCCTAGTCCCCCTGTGTTCATAAATTTGTGTAATGGTCTTTAAATCAGTTCCAACAATCTTGCTGCACATTTTTACAATACTAATCAACTTACTCCTATTCTTGAAATTTAAATTACCATACCAGCAAATAATAGAGAAACTTAAGACAGATTCAATAAAACCGGTATAAAATATTCTCATAAAAGAAACATCCATATTAAAAGTTCGAAGTTTTCTCAAAAAATACATATGCTGAAGAGCTTTCCCTCTAATAATATCAGTATTTGCTTCAAATTTTAGTTTGTCATCAAGTTTGACCACATCTACTTGATGTCCCTTAATGACAACAGGCAGCACAGGTACAGAGTTCTTCTTACGGAAATCAATGGACCTCTCTTTTGTTTTCGAAGCATTAATGTTTAAAAAATAATCTTCACACCATTGAATAAAATGATCAACCACTGGACCATGATTCCCATCTGACTCAGTGAGGAGAGACACAATCACAGAGTCATCTGCGAATTTAACAATGTGTCTTCCTTCAAAAACACTCCGACAATCATCAGTGTATAAGGAAAACAAAAGAGGGGACAAAACACAACCCTGAGGTGTACCAGTGGACGATAACAATGCATTAGACAACACCCCATTAACACGCAATCTACCAGCCAACACACAATGGCTATGGCTAAATGAAAATTTTCAATGTTTCTTAGCCAAAATATGGGGCTGAACACAATTAAAAGCAGAGGAAAAAATCAACAAAAAGCAAACGTACATGATTTTTTTTGTGCCTTCCAAACGTTTTAAAATCATATTTAGTAGAGTACAAGTGGCATCTTCCACTCCTCTGCCAGATCTATAGGCAAACTGCATAGAATCAAGGGCTGACTGAGTTAAAGCTAAAATTTCCTCCCTTACTAATTTTTCAAAAGATTTCATAACCAGAGAAGTAAGTGCAATACGCCTATAATCATTAAGAGAAAGAGTATTTCTTTATTCGCAATTGGCACTAATATAGAGTTTTTCCGAAGACATGGACTTTAGAAAGTTGCAAGGATTTATTAAAAATAAATGAATAAATCCCTGAAAGCTGCTCAGCAAATGTCCTCAACATTCTGCCACCAATGTGATCAGGACCCGGACTCTTCTTACGATTGTTTCTTGTCAGACTGTATGAGCATGATCCCCTCTGTAAGCCATGTCACACTGTAAGATCTAAGTTGTCATTAATGTCAGACTGTACGATAGTTGAGGCGCGCTAAAATGGACGCACGCATGCAAGAAAACTCGTCCGTAGTTTTATATCACTTGATGACGTGTTCGGTGACAGTAAGCTGCATTACACGCGGGATTGAAATGGTGGCTACAAAGAAATCTCTAACACTTATTTTGATCATGGTTTGTCTTGAAAAACTAAGATAATTTGACGATTGTCATAGGAGAAGTCACACTGCAGGACTGTGCACCAAATCTTCTGACACTGCCAGAATTTTGTCTGAGGTAAAATTTGATCGCAGCGGTCATTAATCGTCTGCTGGTGAACATGTCAAATTAACAATCAAAGACTTCAGATTTTAGCATGGGATCAGAGGAATCTTTTAGGATTTGCTAAATTTGTCTCAGACGGCCAAATCGTGGTCAAAATCGCACAGTGTGTACCCGGCTTAACCTGGCCAAAACAACTACGTACGTCAGCTTCACTAATTTGAAATTTAACATTATCTACTGTCTCTGGATTTCCACAATAGTCATACAGTTCAAAAGTAAAATCATGAGTTTTGAAACGTGTATAAAATGAGTCAAAATTCTCTGCTAGTTCATAATCGAGTTTCCCTCGTAAAGTAATACTTTTTGTCTTCTGTTTAGTTCCAATTATAGACTTCACTCCATCCCAGGCTTCATGAGATCTCCCATTAGTAAACATAGTTTCTATCTTTTCCCAATTTTGCTCATTTTACTTCTTTTTTCACTAGTTTGTGGGCTTCTCTGTATCGAATACTGTCACCTTGTTTAAAATAACTATTCATTATCATAACTGCATTCTTAACCTGTTTAGTGATCCAAGGCCTGTTATTTGGAAATACTATACACATTTTCTTTTAAATTACCAGATCTTCACAAAATACAATATAATTTGTCACAGTCTCTGTGAGATCGTCAGCATAACAATGAAAACTAACGCCATGCTTCCTAATGATATCTCCCAAGGGTAGCATGTACAGGGTGAAAAGCAACGGTCCTAGAACTGAGCCCTGCGGTACTCCATACTTAAATTGTGATCGATGTGACATCTCTTCATTTACTGCTACAAACTGATAACGGTCAGATAAGTATGATTTAAACCATGCCAATGCAATTCCACTAATGACATAATTTGAGTCTATTCAAAAGAATGTTGTGGTCAATAGTATCGAATGCAGCGCTAAGATCGAGATAAACTAATAGAGAGATACAACCACAATCAGATTATAAGAGCAAATCATTTGTAACTCTAATGAGAGCAGTCTCAGTACTATGATACGGTCTAAAACCTGACTGGAAATCCTCACATACCATTTCTTTCTAAAAAGGAGCATAGTTGTGAGGACACTGCCTTTTCTAGTATTTTTGACAGAAAGGGAAGATTTGAGATTGGCCTGTAATTGACTAATTCTGTAGGATCAAGTTGAGTTTTTTTAAATAAGTGTTTAATAATAGCCAGCTTAAAAGTTTTCGGTACATATCCTAATGACAAGAATAAATTAATGATATTAAAGTAGAGGATCTATGACCTCTGGAAGCATATCTTTTAGTAGCAGTTGCAACTTTATTTCTCATAGTATGAGCTTAATTCTTATTTTAAACTATATATCCCAGTAACCTTTTTTTTTTTTTCTTACTGTGAATTAGAAACCTGCTTCCGTGCATAGTCCTTACACATCCCAATTGGATTAATGTGTGTCTATAGAGTAAATCTTGAACCCTCAGAGGTATGTCTTACAAATCTAATGGACTCTAATGAGTGTAATTGGGTTGAGGGTATAAGATAAGGCTGTGCCAAAAAAAGAAAAAAGAAAGAAAAAAGCCTGTACGTTTACAGAGAAGTACGCTAGGGAAATGGTGTATATACAACGTTTAACATCCCTGAGGCCACGGTAATACTCACATGTTGCAGGTCAGAGCTGCTGGTGCCATTTAGAGCATTTAATTATCTTAAACTCGGGCTGAGAGAGGGACTAAGGCATGTCACCAAGGGCAAAAGGACTCTGACTACAGAGAAATAAACTCTGAGAACAGTAAGCTATGTCTGCGAGATCCTCAACAAATATTAGAATTAGTGAGTTTCAGCCTCTCGTAGAGAAATATAGACACACACACACACTTGCTTGCTTTAATGCTAAATTCAACTCCTTCATGGATCTGTCAACCATGTACAGGCTCTTGGCAAACATTCAAATGCCACCACCTTCTCACTTTTACCTTCTATCAGTCTTTCTGTCATTCTTTCTCGTAGTCCTCATCTTTCTTCTCTTTGTCACTTGTCATTACTGTCTGTAAATGCCAGCTGATAGAGCAGCCATAAATCCACTCCTGCCCTGCGCACCTGTCAAATTCATCTTCTTTTTTCTCACACACAAAAGAGAACATCTTGAGCAATATATAAGGTCTTTTGAAAGAATCATTTTAAATATGGATTCAAATATGAGGGTACAAACTAACATGCCTGCTTTAGTCAAGCGCTACGTACATTAATTAATGCAGTGAGCATATGGTACGTTAGTTTGACATTACAACAAGGGAATCCCCTAGTCTAGATTATTGCATTCCAAAAGATATTTTGAAAAATGTTTGTGTTTTTTGTCCATATAATGAAAGTCAATGTTGTTGTGGACCCCTGACTTTTATTGGATGGACAAAAACAGTTCTTTGAAGAAAATTTGCGACATGAGGGTGAGTAAATGATTCAGCATTTTCATTTTTGGGTGAACTGTCCCTATAATCCATGGATGGGCAAACTCGGTCCTGGAGGGCCCCTGTCCTGCAGAGTTTAGTTCCAACTCTAATCAAACACACATGAACCAGCTAATCAATGCCTTCAGGATTACTAGAAAGCTACAGGCACGTGATTTTTATCAGGGCTGGACTCTAAACTCTGCAGGGCAGTGGCCCTCCAGGACCGAGTTTGCCCATCCCTGCTCTAATCCTTTAGATAACGCTAGCTGTGTTAAATGTAACTGTCTGTTACAATATATTTTCACATTTATATATTTACGTTATTTTTATTCAACTCACATCATCTCAGATGCATTGTAACTTTTTATGACATGGCAGCCGTCAACTGATTCAGCCCAGCAAACCTGCGTACAGTGGAAATATGCACTCATCCCAGATGATGTCCCGCTGGCAGAGGCCTTACCAGGGTCTCTATTGTGCATCCATCCCGGTCCAGCAGCACCACCAGGGTATCCCGCTCAGCTCAATTAAGGTGTACATACAAATGTTTTCTTGTTTTAGCTGTTAATTTAAATTTCTGTTGTTTCTGATGTTAAACTTAAGTTATTGTATAAATAGTTGTAAAAAGTACTTTATGTATAGACCAATTTATTAAATTGGTATTTATATTTAAGTAAAATATCATTTACACATTTTAATTTACATGAGAAGAAAATGTATGTATAGAAGAATGTTTAATGTACAAATTATAACTTGCATTACAAAAATAAACAATGTACAGAACAATCACTTCTCTTTTATTTAGCCTACACATTTCAAGTTACATAACGAAAATGAACAATGGACAGCAATTACTTTGACACATTTACAAATAACTTGCATAACAAAATCTATGCATCCCGGCCACGAGTGCACCTTTAGAGAGAACATTCAGTCTTTGTGGTCGGGTTTTGGAGGAGACTTTTGATAATGGACTGTTGTCAGTGAGCTTCATTCATTCATTCATATAAAAGACTTCATTTTGCAGTATAGCTAGTAGGTCAACAATTCTTATTTATTTGTATTTTGGCTTATAATTTTGAGTGACATATATTTGATTTAGCCTATTTTTCTCTGTGACATTTTTTACGGTGTTGACAGTATGAATAAATGATAAAAGAAAAAGAAAGAAAGAGCAGGGAGAGAATGGACAGACTGATTCCTCTTCTTGAGAGAATGGTTGAGAAATAAAATGTATGCAAGCTAAAATTGGGAAATGAAACTTTATCTTACCAGGTTGCTCAGGGCAGGGAACTGGGAACTGTGTGAATGACACCACTACAGAACGTTTCCTGTCCAAAGTACACCAAGTACACAAAGTACACCGTCCAAAGTACAGTTACCGACCGCTACCGTCTTTCACTGGGAAATTTAATCCCACGCCGCAAGAAATCTGATCGAGTGCCACGGGAATGCAGACCAGTCTATACAAATCCTGTAGTCACCAGTGTGCTATGAATTCTGGGATAGGGTAGGCTGCGAAGTGTCCATCTGTTGTACCCTTCCTTTGCCTGAGAAACGGTGGGCGCATTTTTAAGTCGCTTTAAATCGCACTTCAAATGCGGCCTTCAAAGTGCGTGGCCGTTACATTGGGACACAGCTTGTTTGTCTGAGCACTCCCATAATTCCAAGTTTTTAAATAAGTTTTTCAATCCTGTCTGTCTAGAGAGCTCTGAGTGTAAATTCACATTATTCCCTCTTATCTTCTTGTACTGTGGTTCTGTGTTGCTGTGGCGCAGAATTTATGTGCGGTAAATATGCAAACATTAAATATAAACCAAACATATGCTCACCAGGCAGGTTTTCATGTATAAATTGATTACTTCCATTATAAAAGACTGTAGACTAAAAGAGCAAAAGCTATCACAGGTATGCTTTTATACATGATAAATTAACCAGTCTGTCATATTCTCCATTTCTCTTGTGGGTTTATACAATGTGCTGCCTCTCTGATGAAGTTAACCGACTAATTAAGACTAAGGAAAACTTGTTTCCCAAGGGAAACCTCTCCAATCCGCTGCTAATTAAATCTATGGAGTGTGAGTGATACACAGCCAGATCGGATGTGATGGCACATTTTTGGATGAGGCTGAGACAGTCTACGACATGAAAAGAAAGAGAGAGCGGTTTGATATTCATCATTGTGTAATGGATAAGTCATTGCAAAACTCTTACTCATGGAGAAATACATGAAATAGAGAAAGAAACTTGGAAAAAGAAAGAGAAACAGAGCATTGCTCTGACAAAAAAAAAAACAACTATTGCTTTATTCCAAGGGTACTGAAATGAAGCACTTAAAATGGGTGTATGTGTGATTTCGTTTTTCTTGTCCTTTATGATTGCTTGTCAGAGTGCATAATATGACCCAGCTGGGATCTTGGGTAAAAAGCAAGACTGAATGTGTGATACGGTCTATTATGTCAGGCTGTACAATACATCATGACTTTGGTCATGATTGACAGCGTTGCCTTGGCATTTTAAATCATCAGTCATGTCATTGAAATGTGATTGAAATTGTATTGAATAAATGTAGTGTTCAGTTAACTATCAATTATACACTACCATTCAAAAGTTTTGGGTCGGTATGACTTTTTTAATTCAAAAATACAGTAAAAATACAGCAAAGACAGTAATATACTGAAATATTACAATTTAAAATGTTTTCCATTTTAATGTATTTTGAATTTATTCCTGTGATGGAAGAGCTGAATTTTCAGCAGCCAGTGTCACATTCAGTGTCACATGATCCTTCAGAAATCATTCTAATATGCTGATTTGTGCTCAAGAATATTTTTTATTAATATCAATATTGAACACCGTTATGCTGATTGATATCTTTGTGGAAACTGATATTTTTTTTAGGATTCAAAACAAGACCATTTAATACAATTAAAAATATTTTGTACATTTACCAACAATGTATTTACTGTCACTTTTGATCAATGTTATGCTTCTTTTATGCTAGTTTTATTCTTGCTGATTAATTTATTTCAAAAGAAAGAAAGAACAAAAAAACTAAAAACAACAACAAAAACACATTTCCAGGGTTCTCAGAAGCATCATAGTTGAGTAAACTTTAATAGTGGTTAACTGGAGATGACAGCAAATATAATTTTTGCATTCCCATTTGCTCCAACAGCAAAAGAAAAAAAAAATTATAGCATTTCCATGACTTTACAAAAGAGGGAAAAAAATATACAGAGATTGATTATATTGGTCAGAAGATATACTCCCTCTGTCACAGACACGCCAGGCTCCCACGTCACACAATCACAGCGCACACCTTCCCCTGAGGATTAATCACGCACACCTGCATTCAATCAACACGGCAATCAACCACAGCACAAAAGACACTCTCACACACTCAGTCACTGTCCGGTCTCGTTTGCGCTAAGGCACTTACCTCTCTGCTGACTTCAAGGACTCCGCAACGATCTACCTACCTGCATCCCGTGTTTCCTCCAAGTCTCCATCGTGTTCCCTCGTGTTGTGTGTTTCTCCAGAGTCTCCCTCGCTCCAAGTCTGTCTCCAGTTCTCGCCACCTGCAAGTATAAAGACTGTGTCACGAACACTACATCACTCACCTGCACTTCCGTCTCCATCTTCTGGTTGTTCTAATAAACATCACTAACCTGTACTCCTTGTCTCCGTCCCTTCTGTACTGTAACAGAAGACCAGACCACAACCGCTGAACACCAGAATGAGCACCCCGGATCCCTTTCAGGAACTCGTGGACACTGTCCGACGAGCACTGCCATCTAGTTCACCAGCGATCACTTCCGCAAACACCGTCACCTCTCCTTCGCCACCAGTCTACGCCAGTCCCATGGCCGGCGCCCTTCTCTGGTTCGGCAGAAGACTGCAACAGATTTATTCTTCAGTGTTCGCTGGTCCTGGAGATGCAACCGCACACGCCCCGATGATCGCACCAAGGTAGCACCAGGGCCAGGCACTATTCCCTCCTTCCCTCCACCGACCAGAATCCGTCAGCCCTCCAGAACCAGTATCAGAACCCGTGCAGCTGGAGAACGCGCGCCTCACCCAGGTTGAACGGCAGAGGCGGCTGACCCAGAGTCTCTGCACTTACTGTGGTTCCTCAGAGCACTTCATCGCAAAGTGTCCCATTCGTCCTCCTCGTCCCATGGTGAGTGCCATTTTTCCTTCTGCCCATAAAATGAAACCACTCACCACTATTGTGAACCTAACTGCTGCCGGTGTCACCCTTGCAGTTTGTGCCCTTCTCGGCTCTGGGTCAGCCGGCAACTTCATCTCTGGCGCCCTCTGCCGTCAGCTCAGGCTCAAAACCATTGCCATGCTGTCTACCTACCAGATCCACTCGGTAACAGGGAAACCCCTCAGCCGAAGACAGGTTTGTTTCCGTCGCCGGTCCCATCCAGCTCCAAGTGGTTATCCTGCACACGGAACAACAGCATCTACTGGTTTTGGAGGAGTCCACCGCTGACGTGATATTAGGGCACCCATGGTTAGAGCAGCACAACCCCGTCATCTCATGGAAAACCGGCGAGATCCTGAAGTGGGGCGATAGCTGCTTCCCGAACTGTTTCTCCACTCTCCCTGTTCCCTCCATTCTACGTTCCAAGGAAATGTCAGTGTGTGCGACCTCCATTGAGAGCCCGATGGAGAATCGTTCAGTGGAGATCCCTCCATGCTACGCCCCCTTCAGCGACGTCTTCTGCCCCAAGCGAGCCTCCAAGCGTCCTCCCCATCGGCCATGGGACTGCCATCGATCTGCTTCCGGGTAAGTCAGTGCCCCATGGTAAGATATACCCACTGTCACTACTGGAGGAGAAGGCCATGGAAGACTACATCCAGGAGACACTCAATCAAGGATATCTACTTCCCCTGCTGCATCCAGCTTCTCCTTTGTGGCAGAAAAGGACGGAGGCTTGCAGCCCTGTATCGACTACAGTGCACTCAACAAAATCACCGTGAAATTCTGGTATCCCCTTCCTCTCGTCCCAACAGTGCTGGAACATCTCCGTGGTGACACTGTCTTCACCAAGTTGGACCTCCGCAGCGCCTACAACCTCATCCGGATACGTGAGGGGGACGAGTGGAAGACGGCCTTTGTGACCCCTACTGGACACTACGAATATCTCGTCATGCCTTATGGACTAGCCAACACCCCCTCCATATTCCAGGACTTCATCCATGAGGTGCTCCGGGAGTTCCTCCACAGGTCCGTGTTAGTGTACATTGACATCCTGATATACTCCCGGAGCATGGCCGAACATCGCCATCACGTTGCGGAGGTCCTGCAACGCCTGAGGGAGTTCCAGCTATACCTCAAAGCCAAGAAGTGTTCCTTCCACCAACCCTCAGTGCAGTTCCTTGGTTACAAAATCAATAGCAGTGGCATCCGGATGGACGAGGGGAAGGTGGAAGCCATCCGGAATTGGCCCATTCCCATAACCATCAAAGAACTCCAGAGAATCCTAGGATTTGCAAACTTTTATTGCCGTTTCATTCAAGACTACAGCCTTATCTCATGTCCCCTGACTCATCTCCTTCGCAATAAGCCCAAGTCTCTGTCCTGGAACCCCGCTGCCACTCAAACCTTTGAAGACCTTAACCCTCTGGAGTCTGAGCTGTTTTTGGGCCCTTTAGAAGTTTTGACATACTCTGACATTTGTGCTTTTTTCAGTTGCTTATAAACACTGTAATGGCAAAGTGTAATTACACTGTATTCAGCACAAACTGGGCTACCATAATGTAAGAGCAACATGTATGTACATGCTTGTATTTTTGAGAGAATAATGTTTATACGTGTTTTTTTTTAAAAAACAGAATAAAATGTTTTAAAATTAAGGCCTCAAAACACACAATAGATATGTGTCCACAAGACTTTTGACTAATGGGTGTTGTTTCCTAGAGTTTTTGCTTCAAACTGATGTGAGAATCATTGTGCCTACTTATTCACATAACACAATATATTGATTTACATTTTGTAAGACACTTTTTCTTTACAAAGGCTGTATGCGAAGGGGTGTGAATGATCATGAATAATGCTGTCACACCTGAGAGAACAAAAGAACCCATAATGAGCTGCATAATGAATGAGCCTCAGGTATGTGACTGAGAACTAAGCAACAGGACAAAGGAAATAGATTTTATTGTAGTTTATTTAGAATGTAGTCAATAAAGGCACATTGCAAAGGCCTATTATATTTTAAATTAACAAAAGATCTGACTACACTGCAAAAAATGCTCTTCTTATTTAGTATTTTTTTCTTGTTTCCAGTCCAAATATCTAAAAATTCTTAAATCAAGATTTCTATGGGGTAAGAAAAATAATCTTATTTCTGTTTGGGACAGACACAAGAAACAAGATTTCAATCAGAAACTACATTATTTTTCTTCCCCATTGGCAGATAATTTTGCATGTTTTAAGCAAAAACTCACTTCATTTTGATTTTACTTTCAACAAAACAAGAAAAAATATCTTATGTCATTTTACTTATCTAGTAAATGCATCTTGATTTTAGAATTTTTAGATATTTAGACTAGAAACATTGACAAACATTCTAAGAAGAGCATTTTTTGCAGTGTACTATTTTTTCTCATGCTAAAAAAAACTGTAATATTGTGACACTAAACACAATTCAGTATTCAGTTAATACAAATAACTGAATAATTGGTAATGATGAATGTTATATGTAAAATATTTGGGATTTAAAACAATGCAATGCAATTATGAATCCAAAGAGTATAGGGTGAATTCAGGTTGATTGGGACACTTTTTTCCAGTCATTTCAATGGCAAACATTTTCTGAATCATTTGATTTTGTAAACCATCCGATACACAGAATACTCAAATATCGAGTTTCGGTTCATTTATGAGACGCGCGTGCAATGCATGATCACAACAGCGCTAAGGCTATTGTCTGCTATATTTGATTTATATTTATTGAATAAGAAGCAAATATATTAAAAACATTGATTAAAATTAAGATTTATACAAAAATTTATACAAAACGAAAATTCACTTTAAAGAAAGGCTTTCTACAAAACAAAACTTCACATGACAAACTTCATGTCTTCTGATATATTGCGCATCAAATGATGTGTCCTTTATTACTCGTGCTGTTCACTTTTCACAATCAACATATATTAAATTAAAAAATACCATTAGGCTATAATATTTAAACATCAATATGAAACAAAATACGTTTTACTGGTACTATATTTACAGCATCTGAGCAGACATTTGCTAATAAAAGCTTGTAACAACTGCAACTCTTTACAAGAAGGGTTGAATCATTATCACAAGGGGAGTCTGACTATTGTTTTCTTTTACAAATTTGCCAAAATGTAATACACAAAAAACAGTGTGATTTCAACCACATCAAAGACCCCCAAAAACCTGGATTCAGAATATAAAGCAGTTTAGACCCTTGCTGGCATAATACAAGCTGTGGTCTCTCTTTACGTACTCAAATAAATTAGTCCATATAGAAAAGGTTCATGAGTAGGCTCACTGCCCACAACACAAGAGCTCTAAGTCCAGGTAAACAAAAAATAAATCCTGTTTTCATCAGGACTTTAAACTTCCTATCTACCACCAAGCAGAAAAGGACTGTTGAGTATCATCTTTTTTTATTTTTTTGTTTACCTGGACTTAGAGCTCTTGTGTTGTGGGCAGTGAGCCTACTCATGAACCTTTTCTATATGGACTAATTTACATGTCCAAAAAAAGAAAAAGAATAAATCCACTGGTTCAGAGCCCCACAAAAAATAGGGTATCCTTCAGCTGTAAAAAAGTCTCCAGAGTATAGTCCAAAATGTATATCCTAGTCCAGAGCGTCACATATGAAAACAGCTCCAAGGTACACTGCACAAAATCTCTATTCCCCAGAGATAAGTCTCAATTACCTTTACTCTGACAATTACTCTGAGCTATATTAGTCAAAACAACCATGCCACCTCACCAAACACCCATAACTTAAAATGGCCGCCCTTCCCCTTTATTGGTCGGCCCATCACAATAAGAGTCCTTAGAGGCCAACAAAAGTCCCCCTAATTCTCCCTCAAACAAAAAGGCACATGTAAATGCTCCAAATCAACATACATGCAAAAACCCCATCATTGATCATTTAGGCATGGCACCTGTACATATACCATGACCTTTTTTTATATATAGCGAGCATAGTGCAGGGCTTTACTGTAAGAGTGTTACAAGGTGTATTGATGTGACACTAGCACTGCACTTGATGTGTTTATTTGAGTTGATGTGGGCGTTGACTCTGTTCTCGCGTCGATCGCGTCAGATTTGAATCTCAGAAGAACGCGCGCTCCGTGGGCGTATTAGCGGATAATGAGACGATAATGAGACACTCGCGAACGACTGACATCTCTCTCTTTTCAAACAGATTACATAAACACAGAACATTTGTTTTAGATTTTATTTACATTATTTAAAACCTGACATTTCAACGTTTCTTTAGACATGCACTCACCTAAAGGATTATTAGGAACACCTGTTCAATTTCTCATTAATGCAATTATCTAATCAACCAATCACATGGCAGTTGCTTCAATGCATTTAGGGGTGTGGTCCTGGTCAAGACAATCTCCTGAACTCCAAACTGAATGTCAGAATGGGAAAGAAAGGTGATTTAAGCAATTTTGAGCGTGGCATGGTTGTTGGTGCCAGACGGGCCGGTCTGAGTATTTCACAATCTGCTCAGTTACTGGGATTTTCACGCACAACCATTTCTAGAGTTTACAAAGAATGGTGTGAAAAGGGAAAAACATCCAGTATGCGGCAGTCCTGTGGGCGAAAATGCCTTGTTGATGCTAGAGGTCAGAGGAGAATGGGCCGACTGATTCAAGCTGACAGAAGAGCAACTTTGACTGAAATAACCACTCGTTACAACCGAGGTATGCAGCAAAGCATTTGTGAAGCCACAACACGCACAACCTTGAGGCGGATGGGCTACAACAGCAGAAGACCCCACCGGGTACCACTCATCTCCACTACAAATAGGAAAAAGAGGCTACAATTTGCACAAGCTCACCAAAATTGGATAGTTGAAGACTGGAAAAATGTTGCCTGGTCTGATGAGTCTCAATTTCTGTTGAGACATTCAGATGGTAGAGTCAGAATTTGGCGTAAACAGAATGAGAACATGGATCCTGAGCATTGTTTCTGACCATGTCCATCCCTTTATGACCACCATGCACCCATCCTCTGATGGCTACTTCCAGCAGGATAATGCACCATGTCACAAAGCTCGAATCATTTCAAATTGGTTTCTTGAACATGACAATGAGTTCACTGTACTAAAATGGCCCCCACAGTCACCAGATCTCAACCCAATAGAGCATCTTTGGGATGTGGTGGAACGGGAGCTTCGTGCCCTGGATGTGCATCCCACAAATCTCCATCAACTGCAAGATGCTATCCTACCAATATGGGCCAACATTTATAAAGAATGCTTTCAGCACCTTGTTGAATCAATGGCACGTAGAATTAAGGCAGTTCTGAAGGCGAAAGGGGGTCAAACACAGTATTAGTATGGTGTTCCTAATAATCCTTTAAATGTGTGTATGTCTCATGTTTGTGAGACAAGTATTTACTAAGTTAGAGTTCCTTTTCTGAAGACTTTCTGAATGAACGTCTTTGACAGAGAGGCTGCAGATCGCGCATCATGTTTGTTTTCTTTATTTTGCAAAAAGCACAACAATCTGTTTTTATTGTGACTGAAAATTGAAACTTAACAGACTATAATGATGTATAACACTTGCCTGAATGATACAAATTGACAGAGTTATTTGAGTCTCTTTGGCACTGATAAGAAAAAAAGTAAGTTGATCACGCTGACGTGATTGCTGACTCCAGAGGGTTAAAGAAGCCTTCACTTCTGCTCCCCTCCTTGTGCATCCGGATCCCAAGAAGCCCTTCGTCGTTGAGGTAGACGCTTCAACCACAGGAGTGGGAGCAGTCCTCTCCCAGCAGCAGGGGACCCCAAGTAGACTCCACCCATGTGCCTTCTTCTCCCGAAAACTCAACCCGGCGGAGGTAAACTACGACATCGGCAACCGGGAGCTTCTCGCCATCAAGATGGCTCTTGAAGAGTGGAGGCATTGGTTGGAGGGTTCACAACATCCTTTCCTGGTATTAACAGACCACAAAAACCTTGAATACCTAAGAGATGCCAAGCGACTTAACCCCCGCCAGGCCCGCTGGGCACTGTTCTTTACAAGGTTCAACTTTACCATTTCCTATCGCCCTTGACCAAAGAATGTGAAGGCGGACGCCCTTTCCCGTCTCTATAACCCCGAAGAAAGTTCTAAGGAATCTGAACCCATTCTTCCAGAGAATCACTTGGTCTGAGGAAACCTTGCCCTCCTCCAATGTCTCCACCAACACTCCGCCGGGTTGCTCACCGGGTTTGCAGTATATCACATGGACACGGTGCACTCCCCTCATCCACACGTCCCACACGTCATTGGGCACTGGCTGTCAATGAAACCCACTGTCAATGAAACCCTCTCGCTGCTAAAGGAGCGCTTCTGGTGGTCAGAAGGTACGTGAGGGGATGCAAGGACTGCGCCGTCTCTAAAAGCCCTGGACATTTTCCCTCCGGTAAGCTCCATCCTCTGCACGTTCCCAACTGTCCCTGGTCACACCTAGGAGTGGACTTCATCACCGACCTGCCCACTTCGAATGGCTGTACCTGTGTCCTAGTAGTCATTGATAGATTCTCCAAGTCATGTCGTCTGACTCCATTGGAAGGACTGCCCACTGCCATGGAAACTGCGGAACACATGCTTAACAAGATATTCAGATACTACGGAATCCCCGAAGATATCGTATCTGACAGAGGACCTCAATTCATCTTCCGGGTGTGAAAAGCATTCTTCTCGCTCCTAGGTGTGACCGTCAGCCTCTCCTCTGGGTACCATCCACAGACAAACGTGCAGACGGAGAGAAAGATACAGGAGATCGGTCGCTTCCTCCGTACCTTCTGTCACGGCCACCAGGACTCCTGGAACCAGTTCCTAGGTTGGGCCGAGTACGCACAGAACTCCCTACGTCAGCCTACCACCGGTCTTACTCCATTCCAGTGCGTACTCGGTTACCAACCCCCATTGTTCCCCTGGTCCGGGGAACCGTCGGATGTTCTAGCTATCGACTACTGGTTCCGGGAGGGCGAGAGGGTCTGGGACTCCGCACACCACCAACTTCAACGGGCCCTGCGCAGACGCAAGATGACAGCTGACCTTCGTCGCTCCAACGCTCCCACGTTCCAACCTGGTCAGAAGGTCTGGCTGTCCACCAGGGACATCAGATTGCGTCTGCAATGCAGGAAGCTAAGTCTCAGGTTCATTGGCCCCTTTCCCATTGTGAAGCAGATCAACCCAGTCACGTATCAACTCCAACTTCCTCCACAGTACAGGATCTATCCCACGTTCCATGTCTCCTTGTTGAAGCCTGACTTTCCCTCTGTTTCTGTTCCCACAGAGCCTGGCGTAACCAAGGAATCTCCCCTCCCACTCATCGTGGAAGACGGTACCGCATACCAAGTGCATGACATTTTGGACTCCTGGCGCCGTGGTGGTCTTCTCGAGTACCTCATGGACTGGGAAGGCTATGGTCCCGAAGAACACTCATGGGTATCTAGAAACGACATTCTCGACCCTAACCTGCTTGAAACTTTCTATGCCTTTCATCCCAACAGACCTGCACCTAGGGGCAGAGGCTGACCACCACGTCGTCGGAGCGGGCCGTGGAGGCGGGGGGGGGATAATGTCACAGACACGCCAGGCTCCCACGTCACACAATCACAGCGCACGCCTTCCCCTGAGGATTAATCACGCACACCTGCATTCCAACCAAGGTTGCAATCAACCACAGCACAAAAGACACTCTCACACACCCAGTCACTGTCTGGTCTTGTTTGCACTAAGGCACTTACTTCTCTGCTGACTTCAAGGACTCCCCAATGATCTATCTACCTGCATCCCGTGTTTCCTCCAAGTCTCCATCGTGTTCCCTCGTGTTGTGTGTTTCTCCAAAGTCTCCCTCGCTCCAAGTCTGTCTCCAGCTCTCGTCACCTGCAAGTATAAAGACTGTGTCATTCCGGATATCTTCACCAGACTCTCACGAACACTACATCACTCACCTGCACTTCCGTCTCCGTCTTCTGGTTGTTCTAATAAACATCACTAACCTGTACTCCTTGTCTCTGTCCCTTCTGTACTGTAACACCCTCAGCCATTGTATTAGAAACACCCTTGCAGCAGTGTTAATTAATTTTTTGTCATTTACAGTCAAGGTAATATAACACAAAGTACAGCGTTATAAATGTGCATGAAATTTAAAAAAAGAGAATATGAAAAACTTTACTAAATTTGCAATGTTGACCCTTACAAAAAAGAAGTTTATTCAAGTGTTCTATTAGTATACTTCTTTTAAACAAAGTATATTTTCAGTCTACTTTTTATATACTTCTCAGAAATATACTTAATTTCACTTAAGTATACTTGACTTATATAAGTATATTTGGTCTATACTTGTACTCAATATTTTGGTCGAGATATACTTAAGTATAATTAAGTATTCAAACTATACTTGGCTTGTAATTGTGTTTAATCTTTTGATTGAGAACTTTTTTTTTACATAGTTTTACACACAGTCTTATTAAACGTACATTGTTTGAAAATATTGATTAGAATAGTGATATAAAACAGATATGATCCTAATTCTGCGTATCTGAATTTTTGTGTAGGCTAGTCCACTGGTAGTGTACATAGGAATTTGCTTAAAATCTACTTTACTCTTAAAATACTACTTTACTTTACTACTTTACTTATTGCTGTCAATCGATTACAATTTTATTACTGATTAATCAAACGTTTTCTGAATATTAAAGTTTTTAAATATTCTTTTATATTGCAATAACTTTACATTGAATCTCCAAATTAATGTATAAACAACATAAACACAGTATATTTTTTAATATTTATGGCATCTTTTTATGACTGAATGCCAGTCTCACTGATACCAATACTACTACTGATGTCGCTATTACAAATTTAACCATTAATTATAGCCATTCAACATTACAGTACAATATCAGTACAGTATCAATTTTAATATTTATTAGACTTAAAAATAACTTTTAAGTGAAGTAAACTTAAAGCAATCTTCACAAAAACCCATTATAATAAATGTCATATTTACCTGTGATCTTGGAAATATACAGAAATTGATTAAAGTTATCAAACACTAAATTCTGTAACTAAATATTGATTAATCCTTAAAAGTAGAAAAAATATTGATTTCCTCTTCTTTTGTTCTTAAATGTGACACATAACAAATACATACATGCATGCCCAGATTTGAGGCAACTTTAATCGCCTTTTTGGTAACTTCATGACTTAATTGACGATATAACTACGACATTGCATGCTCGGGGATTCTTGGACTTTAATATGAAATGATAGGCTACAGGGCGCCGCATTTATGTGTGCAATTGAACACGTGAGCTGCGTTTTATACTGTGTTTGTTTTCTTTTCAATGAAAATATTGTTTCTATATAGAATGGCTTTATGGTAGCCTATTTTGTCTATAAACACATTTAATATAAATACAAATGCACAAAACTGCAAGTTTATGACCAAAACTAGTCTGTCATTTTGACCTTTAGGCTATTACTCATTTAATACAACATGTCTACATAAAAAAAAAAAAGCTATTATCCTACATTTTCAAAATACCAAGGTTATGATCATGTTTAAATCCATGTTGGTTAAAAAGTATTCTAACTGAATCAGATCAGTGTTTCTCCTGATTTGCACGTTAGTGTTGTTGATCAAGTCAGCGCTGTTTTAAGTGGCTTTAAACTAAATTGAATCACAGAGAGACTTGCAGCTTGTACCGACCTCTACGCCGAACTCGAACACTTCTCACTGGCTGTTTAGCGGTCACGTGATCGAGAGACACTCAGCAAGTAAACACATTTGTGGGCTCATGAGTCGCGCGCTGCGCAGTGCGCACAAGTAGCGCTGTTTCGTTCCACTTTTGGCGCGTTAATGTTTCCCTGGTCTGGTACTGCCACCTTGTGTTGACATTGTGAAACTGCACGATTTGTAAATTAGGCGTAGCGGGCCACATATAATATATTTTAATAGACAAGCTGCAGGCCGTTTAAAATTAATCCCCGGGCCGTATTTGGCCCGTGGTCACGACTTTGGACACTTTGGTTTTTAAAATGAGTTAAAGTACAGTTAAAGGTATATTTCAAGTATAAAAAATGTATATCTATATTTGAACATAGTAGTATACTGAAAGTGCAAAAATAATATATAAATGGTAAACTATAAGTATAATGTTATGTTCACTTAAAGAAAACGTCTCGGTTGCGTATGTAACCCTCGTTCCCTGAAGGAGTGAACGGAGACGTACGTCGGACGTCACAGACGAATTTGGATCACTTCTGGGAGCCCTATCAGCTTCGAGTGTCTACAGAACGAGCCAATGCACATTGCCGTGCAAGATTTGCATCTCGCTCTCTCCCCTGCAGCGCAGGTATAAATAAGGAAGCAGATGCAGTACTCATTGTTTTACACTGAGGAGCCGAGCTAGTGACATAACGAGGGTCCCCTCGGTCAGGGAATAAAACAGCTGGCAATGCGACGTGTGTTGGGCGACAAACAGGTCTACCTGTGTGCCTCCAAATCAGCTGGCCACCTGGGGGTGGAGTCTCCACTCTCCCGGAAGTACTTGCTGTCGTGAGAGCTCGTTGGCTGCACGATTGAGCAGGCCCGGAATGTGAGTGGCGCGAAGCCCAGTTGACCCGAAGACCCAACTGGCTGAGGTGCCCAAAGGGTAGGACTTTGTACTGATATGCCCATCCCTTGAACACACAGCATAGGAACAGTCTGTGTCAAGGGAAAATTGAGACATGAAAGTACGCGTCCTTCAGGTTGATCGCTGCAAACCGTTCTTGGGGACGGATGCATCCGAAGATGCGTTCTGCATCAACATTCTGAATGGCAGCCTGAGCAGGGACCAAAACTTGCAGGTCCAAGATCGGCCGTAACCCACTGCCTATCTTGGGTACAATGCTGGAGGAACTGGCTCTATCGCGTCCTTCGCCAGTAAGACTGCGATCTCCGCCTGTAACACAGGAGCACCCTCGTTCAACACAGAGGTGAACTGAATGCCTTTTGAGGTTTCAAAGTCTCGACCGCGCATCTAGCGCACTGGGTTGCCGTGACAACCCGCGCTGTCAGCCGGCAGCTCGACGGCACATGGCATGCTGAACGCTCAAGCCCTTATGAGAAGAGTGAAACGAGCAGCGTGCCAACATGTTCTCCTGAGACAACATGAGCCACCCACGAATGCAGTTTCAGCATGCTTATGCCCAGATATGCGAGAACGTGATCGTGGCCGTCATAATGAGGATAGAGAACGATAGCATCCAGAAACACACGAGTGGAATGTCGTCTTTAAAAACTCTTTTAGGGAAAAAACTCTTTTCTTAGTGCTGAAGCACCCAGGGATGACCGCGGTGCACAGACAGGGAAATCCTGCTGTGCACACTCAACAAGCAATGCCTTCACCGAACCTTCTCACAGCTGAATAAACAGCAGACTCGTTGAAGACACGTCCCCTTAAATGCTGTGAAAACAGCAGTTGTTGAGCAATGCTCACGATCACCGCTGTACGTGCCGTCACATCAACACCGTCCAGAAAGCTTGTTTTTTGACTCGTAATCACTGTATACACACTTTTCAGAGAGAGAGCACAGAACCTCTGCTTCCTTTTTTATACCCGCACGAGATTCAAATCTTGCACACAAATGAGCATTGGTTCGTTCTGTAGACACTCGAAGCTGATAGGGCTCCCAGAAGTGATCCCAATTCATGTGACGTCCGACGTATGTCGAACGTGACCGACTGAAAGGGAACTTACAAGTATACTTGCAGTATGAACTACTAAACTAGTAGTTTACTGAGAGTACACTTCAAATTGTACTTTCATAAAAACTTTAAAAATGTACTACTTGTATTAAAATGGTAAACTACTAGTATACTTTTAAGTTCACTTGTAGTACAGATGCAGTACAAATGAGAAACCTAGTTGTGTACTTAAAGTTTACTACTGTTACACATATAGTATACTTAAACGTATACTTTTATATACTAAAAGTGTGCCAATTTAGTCCCAAGCAGTATTGAAATGGTACACTTACAAGTTTACTACTAATACACATTTATATTAGTGTACTTGGTCCCACTTTATATTACGTGGCCTTAACTACTATGAACTTACATCAAAAAATAAGTACAATGTACTTATTGTGTTCATATTGTATTGTAAAACACTTTTGCTGATATTGAGGTGGGATACGGGTAAAGTTAGGGACAGGTGTGGTGGTATGGGTAAGTTTAAGGGTAGGGTTAGGTGTAAGAGTCAACAGTGTCATTATAAATGTAACTACAGAAATTAATTACTGATGTAATTACATGCAGGTATTTTTTTAAATGTAAGTACAATGTAAAAACATGTATTAACATAGTAGTTAAGGCCACCTAATATAAAGTAGGTCTGTATACTTACTACATAAAGTATATTTAAAAATATACTTGAACATTACTTAAGTATACTTTATATAATGACCTTGAAGTATACTTCTTTTTCGTAAGGGGATAACTGATGAAACGCATCATCACAGTCTGTAAAAAGGGTCCATTGTTGTCTTCATGCATTTCTATTGTGACACAGACAACCACGGTCATTTTTCAGTGGAGAGAAATACCTCAAATCACTTTCTTTTCTGGAAATTGCAATGGTAGGCCAACCAGCAAGGCTAATTTTGCAATTCATTCCCTACTAAATATTTGACATTTTAGAATAGCAGATTTCTGTGTTAAAAAATACTGTAGTTAACATTACTTGAAGCCACTTTCCTGAAAATTACACCTCAATGATACCTCAAGTGTGAATTTTATGTTATTTTTACATTTATTTCTTCATTTCTTCAATAGGCCTACATATCCTCAGAAGTATGTTTGAATAGCGGCAACATTACTTCCCACGGTCTGTGTGCTTGGCGAATTATGTTAGTTAATTGGACAACCACTCTGGGCCGTGTGTACTTTATGTTGTAGAACAAAACATAAAAGTCTCTTCAAGTAATGTTAACCACAGACCTTAATTTAGTCATAAATTGAAAACTGCTATTCTAAAAAAAACATAGGAAATTCATAGGAAAACATAGGAGATATAGGGAACCCATGCATCAAAAATGCTAATTTTGTGCCTGGCTTTAGAACTACAGACTGAACAAATCTATTGTAGACCGGCAAATTAACATCATGTCGTGTGTATACAAGTCCTTGGGTATACAGTTACAACTATTTTGCTATGTGTGCACATAATACCCAAGTGTTTGAGTACACTACAAGTAGGTTTTACCAGTGTATAGTAGTGTCTTATATGACATTTAAGTGTGTGCAGAGAGAGTTTAATCTCATGAGATGTCACCACAAGTCTTATTGTAATTCTATAGGCTCCATTTCTTTCCACTCGTCCTTCATTATATTAGTCCATAAAAGATACATTCTAGAGCATTTACATAGATATAACACATAGAAGACAAAGTTATAATTATTACGGACCAGAAGAATGCACAAGATGTCACGCTTGTTTTATGCAGCCACATATACACACCGGTGCCCAGAATAGCAAAGTCCACCTGGGAAAACCAAAGCAGAAATTGATGAGAAAATATGTAGATGTAAAAGCAAGTACAAACTGTGATGACAAATGAAGGTGAAACAGAAAAAAATGAGCTGATGAAATCAGAACATAACCATGTTATGGACATGCATAGATTTGCATCTACTTCATGTAAAGTATTCTTCCATAACCCACTTGAATGTCAATTTGAATATATTGTAGCTGAACAAGTTCGGTGTAACATCCACTGGCTCATGCTCCTCCATAACGCAAATTACTGAAGTCTAAACCAAGGTCTTTCTGATCTACTGTACTTAGCAATGTAAACCTGGACATGAGACTAATGTTTTTAGGTATAATATATCTAAAAATATACTGGCATAGGATCCAAATTACACTCACCTAAAGGATTATTAGGAACACCATACTAATACTGTGTTTGACCCCCTTTCGCCTTCAGAACTGCCTTAATTCTACGTGGCATTGATTCAACAAGGTGCTGAAAGCATTCTTTAGAAATGTTGGCCCATATTGATAGGATAGAATCTTGCAGTTGATGGAAATTTGTGGGATGCACATCCAGGGCACAAAGCTCCCGTTCCACCACATCCCAAAGATGCTCTATTGGGTTGAGATCTGGTGACTGTGGGGGCCATTTTAGTACAGTGAACTCATTCTGTGTACGCCAAATTCTGACTCTACCATCTGAATGTCTCAACAGAAATCGAGACTCATCAGACCAGGCAACATTTTTCCAGTCTTCAACTGTCCAATTTTGGTGAGCTCGTGCAAATTGTAGCCTCTTTTTCCTATTTGTAGTGGAGATGAGTGGTACCCGGTGGGGTCTTCTGCTGTTGTAGCCCATCCGCCTCAAGGTTGTGCGTGTTGTGGCTTCACAAATGCTTTGCTGCATACCTCGGTTGTAACGAGTGGTTATTTCAGTCAAAGTTGCTCTTCTATCAGCTTGAATCAGTCGGCCCATTCTCCTCTGACCTCTAGCATCAACAAGGCATTTTCGCCCACAGGACTGCTGCATACTGGATGTTTTTCCCTTTTCACACCATTCTTTGTAAAGTCTGCCCGTCTGGCACCAACAACCATGCCACGCTCAAAATTGCTTAAATCACCTTTCTTTCCCATTCTGACATTCAGTTTGGAGTTCAGGAGATTGTCTTGACCAGGACCACACCCCTAAATGCATTGAAGCAACTGCCATGTGATTGGTTGATTAGATAATTGCATTAATGAGAAATTGAACAGGTGTTCCTAATAATCATTTAGGTGAGTGTATGTCCATGCCCATCTGAAACATTGTCTGTTCTCTTTTTAAACAAATTCAAACAATCCAACTGGTCTGGACAGGAGTCTTATCTTTGTCCTTATCATACCTGTAGACCACTTATATAATAGTTGGCACTTGTTGATTAAGAAAGTTGCTCCAACTGGAAACTTCTGGTACATATTGGCCATTTAATTCCAGCTGTAAGAATTATGTACACATAACCATTGAAATTTAGTGTGGCACAGCTGCTCAGGTATGAAAAATATATTGTTGGTGAAAAATCAGATTAATTCATTCGCCAGGAAAGGCCTATTTTTAGCTAGCAACCTTTCAGTGAGGCAGCATCTTAGACCTATTTAGTCTAAATACCAGACACTCAAGAGAGGTTCATTTTAGCCAAATAGCACCACAAGTAGGCCAGGTATCACACATTGTGCCCTTGAGCATGACACTTAACACTTGAGCATGACACTACTGGCCCAGTAGGGTTGTCCCTGTAACAGATGTAGTACAAGTTACATTGGATAAAAAACATCTATTAAGTAACTACTTGCTTTCAGTCAATTTCTACATCGGCAGATCCTTCAGGATAACAGATTAGAGTCACTGACTGAACAAACACATACATCTCTGGCTGCACTAAAAATCCAATATGAGTGTTCAAAATACCCACTTTATCAAAGGTTCTTCATGCACCTTGATTTATCAGTCCTGCTATCAGTGACGTTTATTTTACATAAAACATTCTGAATGAACATAAGAGATAAATTCACATGGGAGGTTGCATTTTTAAAATATTGGCAATCTGTAAGGCTATACTTACAGATTAACACAGAATCAAGTATGAGGAAATGTCAGGAAAGTCAAATAAATTTTAAAAAGTAATCAATGTTTGGGCTTGATTTAAAATTACAACTGAAAACATAGATTTAAGTGCAAAGAAATGCAGAGTCAGAATTGCACTTGCTTCCTGAGAAGAGTCCAAATTAATTGCAAACCATATAATAAATCAATTTCATTCCCACAATTTTTTCTTTTAGGGCTGCCACAGACTAAAGATTGTCTTAGTCGACTCTTAGACGTTAATTTAAGGGCAAGCTCACACTACAGGACTGTAAGACTAGCTGAATTGCTGTGGTGCTTGCACTATACAATCATCTGTCGTCGTATTGTCATAGCAGTGTGAATACTACACAACAAAATACTGACAAGGTGCACAAACTACATTTGGTCAAGAGGCAGTCTCGAATAACAGCAAAAAAAACAAAAAAACCCACATAAATTCAAGTGATTATGAGATTTTTCTGTTTATACCATCTGCACTGTGATTGGCTGGATTAGTTCCACCTTGTTGCATTGCACACACTACAAGATCATGTGGCAATAATATCCAACAGGCTTGAAAATATTGCAGAGTCTGTGACTGCTTGAGACAGGCTCAGATCATGTCACTGACCTGCTCATACTTAACAAGCATAAATTTGGCTGTGATCCAAGGGTTTTGTCACAGACCTTGGAAATCTGTCTGCGACAACAAAATCCGGCCAAAAGTCGTGTAGTGCGAGCTTGCCTTTGGCGCACATTTATCTAGGTCAGTGGATCCCAAACTTTTTAGAGTGGGGCATTTAACATCCTTCTGCGAACCCCCTCACTTTCACTTAGACTGCAGTCATACCTTTTCCATTATAGGAACAGTTCACCCAAAATTTTTTATTCTGTCATCAATTACTCCCCCTCAAGTTGTTCCAAACTAGTATGAATGTCTTTCTTCTTCTGAATACAAAAGAAGATATTTTGAAGAATATGGGTAACCAAGCAGCTGATGGGCCCCATTGACTTCCATCGTATGGAGAAAAAATACCATGGATGTCAATGAGGCAATTGTCAATGTTTTTTTCAGGGTAGTTTGCCAGGTCTTTCCCTAACCCTCTCTATTACATGGCTCGGGACTCACATACACACACACATCCACACCCACGGCCAATCTGGCATGTCCAATCCACCTAACCTGCATGTGTTTGAAATGTGTTGGGGAAAAGGGAGCACCTGGAGGAAACCCAACGCTGACAACATGCAAACTCCACAAAGAAAGGACTCCTGGCTCAGCCAGACGTTTATATGTCTATGTGGTGTTTTTAATATGCTTTAAAACAAATCATGTGCAAAGACATAAGTCAACACCATTGCTGAGTATTTTCTCCTTAAAACTGCAGTGAAACAAAAACGCGGTTTGAAATCGCTGGTGTTCCTTACATCACAAACTACCTTGTAGCCAATCACGTCAATGTGCCGGAGGGCTTTAACATATCTTTAACTATAACCGCCCTGAAGCAGGGGAGTCTCAAGAGAAGCCAGGTTATCCCAGTGTATTTTTCTGTTGATACTGTATGAAAAATCATGTCGATTTAGCAATATAGCAGGTGTATGATGTATATTACGATGTTATGATGAACTATGTCTTTCTCTACGGACATTCTGAGTTGTTCAAAGCATTTCTAAGGGTACTGATTGGCGAACTGGAACATGGTTTGTGTAACATTAGCAACACATTATTCGTTGTTTGATAACGTAGTAAAGCAAAAGGCTAATCATATTAATTACTGTTCCCTTGCGATACTACACGAGTACTGCGTCGTTCGTCTTAATATAAATATGGGGAAAACTCCTTTTTCTCTAATTCTAAAGCCTTTATACAATCACGCAGTGAAAACTGCACGTCGATTGGTTCAAAAAGTTAAAGAAATTGAACCAATGACGGCGTGGCACGCACAAGCCAATGGTGAGCGAGCCCGTCCGAGCCCACCGAAATGGGCGGAGACTTGGGCTATAAAAGCGGCCGTTTCACCATGGCAAATCAATTAATTCTCCTTCAGCGACGCAGATTACATCTCTTCGTTGGAACTCGGATTGAAGCCGCCTTCACCTGCAAGCAGCTGAACTCGCCACTATCCTCGCGCCTTCGTGCAGTCGATCATCTCGCCTCCCTGCTCGCCGCTCTCTATCAGCTCGCCGCTCTCAAGCAGCTCGCGCCCGCGCAGCCACTGCTTCGAGCAGCCACTGCACTCTCCGCTCTTCAGCTCGCCGCTCAGACCGCTGCTCTCGTGCAGCACTGATCGCCGCTCTGCAGCCGGGTGAGTGCACTTCGGTGTATCCTTTTAAGAGCTTTAAGAGACAGAACAAATTTCTGCGACGTTGTTGCAAATGTCGCGTCATGATTGTGGAGCCGCTAGAGACCCTGCCCTCTTGCCGTCTTTGGAGCTGATTGACACCAGAGCGTCTACGGACTCAGAGCTCTGTCGTGTGCTGTCAACAGCTCGGTTTAGAGTGGTCTGCACCTGAAGAGCCCATGCGCAGCCGCTTGGACGTGTGGTTCCTGTCTGAGTGTCAGCCTGGGTTCTGAACATAATAAAACAAGGTTATGTACACCAATTCTCTCAAAAACCAACGGCGTGGTCGAAACCTCTGTGGAAAGCAAGGATGCACATGTCCTGCATTCCGAGGTGAACATCATGCTGGCAAAAGGAGCGATAGAAATAGTTCCCCCAGCGATGAACCGGTCAGGCTTTTACAGCAGATACTTCCTCTTCCCCAAAAAGGATGGCAGTTCAAGACCCATCCTCGATCTCAGACATCTGAATAAAGCGCTCGTTCATAATGATCACTCTGAAGCAGATCTCCCCGCAAATACGCTTGGAAGACTGGTTCTTTACCCTGGATCTGAAATATGCTTACTTTCATATCCAGATAGCCCCTCATCACAGGCAGTTCTTGAGATTCGCCTTCGACGGGCCTGTCCCTGGCCCCCCGCACTTTCACAAAGTGCATGGATGCGGCTCTCTCCCCTCTGAGACAGATGGGAGTGCGCATTCTAAACTACCTCGACGACTAGATTCTTATTCTCAAACACCTAGAGTGCTTGGGTCTCAGGGTCAATTTTGCAAAGAACTAATTATCCCCCAGCCAACGTGTATCGTTCCTGGGGATAATTTTAGACTCAACCCTTTTGAGGGCCACAGTCACTCCAGTGCGCCCTCTGGCTACTCAGCAGCTCACGCAAACATTTACACCCGGGGTTTTTCTACCGCTCAGAACATTTCAGAAAATGCTAGGCCTAATGAGCTCAGTGTCTCCAGCTCTGCAGATGGGGTTGCTTCATATGCACCCTCTGCAGTTCTGGCTGAAACCGCGGGTCCCGCCCTCAGCCTGGCACCACGGCCGTGATTCGCTCAATGCGAACCAGGCATGTGTCACAGCCCTGACCCCTTGGACGAACCCTTGCTGGTTCAAGCAAGGCGTGGCAAAGGTGCTATGGACAAGAGGAAAGTTGTTTTCACAGACGCCTCCAAGACAGGTTGGGGAGCTCTGTGCGACAACCGCCCAGCCTTTGGGGCGTGGAGAAGCCTGGAAAGCAAACTACATATCAACCGCCTAGAAAGTATGGCGGTATATTGGGCTCTCCAGGTCTTTCTTCCTCTTCTGGTGCGGCACCACGTCTTAGTCAGATCAGACAACTTGACGGTGGTGTCCTTCATAAATCACCAGGGCGGCCTCTCTTCAAAACCCCTCTTCACTCTGGTGAAAACCATCCTAGAGTGGGCTCAGTGCAATCTACTCTCTCTGAGAGCAGCACACATACAGGGCGTACTGAACGTAGGGGCGGACATGCTGTCCCGGAGCAACCTTCCTTCAGGGCAATGGTCGTTCCACTCCCGCTCGGTTCAGAAGATTTGGAATGTTTTCGGGAAGGCAGAGGTCGACCTCTTTGCCTCAAAAGACAATCATCACTGCCCAATATATTTCTCAAAAGCCAGGGATGCGCTGGCCCACAATTGGCCCAGCCTCCTCCTTTATGCTTTCCCCTGATCACTCTGATTCCCCAGGTAATCAAGCAAACCAGGAAGGGCAAACACAAGGTTCTCCTGGTGGCTCCTCTTTGGAGGACACAACCATGGTTCTCGGAGCTGTCTCGGTTATCGCCATGAGGCCATGGCCAATCCCTCTGAGACGGGACCTCCTCTCCCAAGCAAGAGGGACAATTTGGCACCCCAGACCCGAGCTGTGGGACCATAGCTCTTGCATACTCCTCCTTGGGCCTTCAATGTCCCTTGGGAGTCAGAGCGCACTCTGGTTATCTGGTGTTTCCATTGATGACATCTGTGCGGTGCCGGCTGGGCCTCACCGGCCACATTTGTTAGATTCTATAATCTAGAGGTCCCTGTGCTTCAATCGCAGGTCCTTTCTGCATAAAACTTCTGAACTCATGTGTGAGTGTGTGAACTCGCAAGTACGATGTCACGTAAATTTTTTTGTTCTGGTCCCCTCCCCGTTAAAAGGAGTGATGAAATACTTAGCAGACTGTCATCACTCAATGGCTGGTTGTCTAAGTGGTGTCTGCAAAATAACATAGGGTTCATGGACAATTGGAAAAGCTTTTGGGGCAGACCTGACCTGTTGAAAAAAGATGGCATCCATCCTTCCTGGGATGGTGTCGCTCTTCTCTCTAGTAATTTGGCACATAGTCTTAGAGCTAAACCTTGACTAACTAGGGCCCAGGTCAGGAAGCAGATGGACTGGCTTACCCGACCGTCTGCTAGCTGTCTCACGCCACAGAAGTCAGATAAATCCCAGCACACAGAGACTCTTTCACCTAGATATTATCACATAGAGACTGTCTGTTCCACGAATTAGTAAATAAAAAAACCCATCAAAACCATTCAACGGTAAAAATGTAATTGATGTCCAACAAATAAACAACAGATATACATGTAATACAGATGATCAAATGATAAAGCTCGGGCTGCTGAATATTCGATCCCTTTCCTCAAAAACGCTTATTGTTAATGATATGATTACAGATAATAATCTAGATGTGCTGTGTAAAACCTGGCTAAAACCTGACGAATACATTACTTTAAGTGAGTCCACCCCCCAAGATTATTGTTATAAACACGAGCCGCGTCTTAAAGGTAAAGGGGGAGGTGTTGCTGTAATTTATAATAATATCTTCTGTATTACTCAGAAGTCTAGTTTCAAATATAATTCCTTTGAAGTTTTGGTGCTTTATGTAACGTTATGTAGTGATAAATCCCGTTTGACATTTGTGTTGGCTACTGTATACAGGCCACCAGGGCACCATACAGACTTTACCAGAGAATTTGCTGATTTTCTATCAGACTAAGTACTGGCTGCAGATAAAGTCCTAATTGTTGGTGATTTTAATATCCATGTTGTCAATGAAAAAGACGCATTGGGATTGGCATTTAGAGTCATTCTAAACTCTGTTGGAGTAAGGCAACACGTGTCAGGACCCACTCATCGCCGTAATCATACTTTAGACCTAATATTGTCACATGGAATTGACAAAATTATTGTCAAATGTTGATACCGTTGAAATTCTGCAGCAGAGCGATGACATCTCAGATCATTCCCTAGTATCATGTATACTTAATTTAGCAAAGGCTGCAAAGCCGTCCCCTCGCTTCAAATATGGCAGGACTATCACTGCTGTGACTAAAGATTGCTTTGTAAATAATCTTCCTTATCAGTTTCATCTCCTCAGCATCCCAGAGAGCCTAGAGGAACTTGATGTTGCAACATAAACTATTGACACTCTCTTTTTCAGCACTTTAGACACAGTTGCTCCCCGGCACTTAAAGAAGATTAAAGAAAATAGTCCAAAAATAGGCCCTTAAAACAGCAGCCAGAAAAATGGAGCGCAGCTGGAAGAAAACAAAACTGGAAAGAGAGCATGATTGCATACAGAAAGGCCGTAAAAACCGCTAGATCTGATTATTTATCGACTCTCTTAGAAAAAAACAAACACAACCCTAGGTATTTATTTGATACAGTGGCTAAATTAACCAAAGATAAAGCTTCAACTTCTGATGTTTGTAAACAGCACAGCAGTAATGACTTTATGAACTTCTTTACTTGTAAGATTGACAATATTAGGGAAAAAATTATAACCATGCAGCCGTCTACTACAGTATCACATCAGACAGTGCATTGTAGTGTCACTGAGAAAAAAATATATTCATTCACTGCTATAGTAGAAGAAGAATTGGCTAAACTCGTTAAATCATCAAAATCAACAACATGTATGCTCGACCCTATACCGACTAACTACCAGATGGTGGACCTGCACCCACACAGGACCAACGCATCCCTGAAGTGTCTGCAGAGACCGTGCCAATTAGTCTCCCCTCTGAAATTGCCTCATCGACACGGCATCCTCAATAAATCCGTCTCCGGCATGATGATTCCGATCCTTTGAATATTCCTATTTAATAATTGTTTAATCGACACGTCATCAATAAACCCGACTCCGGCGTGATGCCTCCGATCTTTCGAATATTCAGATCTAATATGACTTGTCATCTAATATGAAGTCATTTAATATGTCTTCTGACCTGTAAGGCTGCCAGAATAATAACCATACACTGTTTGTTAATTGGCCAGAGGAGAACTGGCTCCCCGACTGAGCCTGGTTTCTCCCAAGGTTTATTTTTCTCCATTAGGCCACCCGATGGAGTTTTGGTTCCTTGCCACTGTCGCCTTTGGCTTGGCTTGCTCAGTTGGGGACACTAAATTTTCAACTAAATATCCAAATAAATTAAATTACTAAACTAAATTAACTATATCAACTAAATTACTGATCTGCCCACATTGACACTATATGATAATTGAAATTAGCTGGATAACATCACCGTTTTCTCCAGAGCGGCTGTACAGCCGATTCAAAATCTGTTGCATTATTTTCCTGTTTAACACTGTGAAGCTGTTTTGTGTTACATAACAGAAGGGACGAAGACAAGATGTACAGGTTAGTGATGTTTATTGAGTACCAGAAGACGTGAACAGAAGTGCAGGTGAGTGGAATAGAAGTTTGTGGGCGTCTGATGGAGATATTGGAATGACCAGTCTTTGTACTTGCAGTTGTAGCGGGGTGGAGACAGAGCTGGATTGAGGAAGACACTGGAGGATCACACAGGACGAGGAAACACGATGGAGACTTGGAAGCACTCAGGAAACAGGTAAGGGTTGTGGAAGTCCGTAAGGTGAGCATGGAGGTAATAAAACTATGTGCTAACGAGACCGGACAGTGACTGGGTGTGAGAGAGTGTCTTTTGTGCTGTGGGTGATCCTGCTTGGAAATCCCAACAATTTCATTGGTCAAGTCGACCCCAGGAGGGGTGTGACTTCTACCAGACTTTAAAGAGAGACGCACAGATCTCTCTCTCTCTCTCTCTGGACCTGTAAGGCCTACACACACATCAAGCCATGTGCGTGTGTGAGACAGGAAATCTGATCCCACCACATGGCCGGTGGGCCAGCAGGTCCAACACCTCAAGCCATATGCAACTTCCTCAACCTCTAGTCGAAACAACCGTGCAAGTTCATCATATCTTCTTCAGTCAATGCAGAAGAAATCGACTGTAACTTCAACACCATCAGACCGAACTAGACCGAAGACTTTCTCCTGTGATTTTACATCGGACGCTCGTCAACAGCTCAGGCTAAATGCAAGTAACGTACAATATACAAATCGCTGTGTAGTTAGTAAAACTGTAAACCCCTTTGTTCAGACAAAGGTGCTTGTAGTCAATGATGGTTCTCCCAGGTGTTTCCATAGTTTCATTCCTTTGTTCCGATCTGGTTCTTCATTCTCTCACTTCCCATCTTACCATGTATGTGTGTTGTGTATGTATGCTTTTATGTTAGTTTAGTCATGTCCGTGATTTAGTTAATAAAATTTGTGCAGAATATATATTTGGTTCTGACTCCCTGCCTGCAAACAAATTGTCACTTAGGGTAAACGTACCTATTAAGCTCAAGTACCCATTAAGCACACTACTATCTTTGAGCTCAGATTATAAAAAGAAAAAAAATATTTATCATCCTACTTGATGTCTTAACCAATTGATGTGTTTGTTACTATATACCTCCTGTAATTTCAAGATAATCAGACCATTGCACACTTCTTAGTGCAAAATTAGGAGATTAATGTTTAGACTTTTGCATATTATAACCTGGAACCTGGATGTGGGAAATAATTACAGTTAGATCCAAAAGATAGTTTTAGCAACATAGCGCAGGTGCTACAGAACATTGTTAGCTTACTAGCTGTATAAAATTGTGTGCTACACTAATATATTACTTCACAGGCATTACTGGCTTGTACTTTTAAATCCATTATATTATAAATTTACAGTGTATTGATGTTCTGTGGTTTTACACTGCTGTAATTTTTAAAGACTTCATATTATTTTAGGGTGAGCTTAAAGGGTGCACTACTATAAATAAGAATGTGTGATATAAATAAGAAAAAGTATAATTTCATAGATATTTTCAATAATAGCGGTCCATATTAAAATACACTCACCTAAAGGATTATTAGGAACACCTGTTCAATTTCTCATTAATGCAATTATCTGATCAACCAATCACATGGCAGTTGCTTCAATGCATTTAGGGGTGTGGTCCTGGTCAAGACAATCTCCTGAACTCCAAACTGAATGTCAGAATGGGAAAGAAAGCAATTTTGAGCGTGGCATGGTTGTTGGTGCCAGACGGGCCGGTCTGAGTATTTCACAATCTGCTCAGTTACTAGGATTTTCACGCACAACCATTTCTAGAGTTTACAAAGAATGGTGTGAAAAGGGAAAAACATCCAGTATGCGGCAGTCCTGTGGGCGAAAATGCCTTGTTGATGCTAGAGGTCAGAGGAGAATGGGTCGACTGATTCAAGCTGATTGAAGAGCAACTTTGACTGAAATAACCACTCGCTACAACCGAGGTATGCAGCAAAGCATTTGTGAAGCCACAACACGCACAACCTTGAGGCGGGTGGGCAACAACAGCAGAAGACCCCACCGGGTACCACTCATCTCCACTACAAATAGGAAAAAGAGGCTACAATTTGCACGAGCTCACCAAAATTGGACAGTTGAAGACTGGAAAAATGTTGCCTGGTCTGATGAGTCTCGATTTCTGTTGAGACATTCAGATGGTAGAGTCAGAATTGGGCGTAAACAGAATGAGAACATGGATCCATCATGCCTTGTTACCACTGTGCAGGCTGGTGGTGGTGGTGTAATGGTGTGGGGGATGTTTTCTTGGCACACTTTAGGCCCCTTAGTGCCAATTGGGCATCGTTTAAATGCCACGGCCTACCTGAGCATTGTTTCTGACCATGTCCATCCCTTTATGACCACCATGTACCCATCCTCTGATGGCTACTTCCAGCAGGATAATGCACCATGTCACAAAGCTCCAATCATTTCAAATTGGTTTCTTGAACATGACAATGAGTTCACTGTACTAAAATGGCCCCCACAGTCACCAGATCTCAACCCAATAGAGCATCTTTGGGATGTGGTGGAACGGGAGCTTCGTGCCCTGGACGTGCATCCCACAAATCTCCATCAACTGCAAGATGCTATCCTATCAATATGGGCCAACATTTCTAAAGAATGCTTTCAGCACCTTGTTGAATCAATGCCACGTAGGATTAAGGCAGTTCTGAAGGCGAAAGGGGGTCAAACACAGTATTAGTATGGTGTTCCTAATAATCCTTTAGGTGAGTGTATGTATGAACTTAATACATGACCTAGATTATCTATTTAGCAAAATTTTCCTTTTAAATTTAATTGATCAATATTTATTAATAAAAAAAATGTTTGCTGTTCCAATTAAGCTCAGTGTGCTCCCTTTAAGCTCATCCACATTGAACGTCTATGTAAATACTGTAGTTCATAAACAGACTTTAAATATTAACTGATGGTTGTCACTTCAAGTTAATCTTTATAAAATGATTCTTTAAAAATGTTGTTAAAAAAAAAACATGTTGTGAGCTTAATGGGAACAGGGGTGTGCTTAAAGGGTACAAACATGTACCCATCAAGCACAGACAGACTTTTTGCATTTAATGATGTACATCTTAATTGAAATGCCTTTATCATTTAAAATAAAATATTATTGTGTGAGAGATTAATCTTTTATTTAAACATAACTTCTTGTACTGAAACCAATACCCTATGCACTAAAATGTCTCAATGTAGACTTTGGTGAGCTTAATAGGTACGTTTACCATAAATGATCGATCATTATTCTGGCCATGAACAATACACTTTTCTTAGAATTAATTGATAATACTATAGTGAGTGTTCACAGGATGAACTGATTCATTGATTGTAATGTTAATGTAGCTACATCAAGTAATCTCATTAACTGATGAGTTGTGAATAATTATTTATATTTCGCTACAGACTTCATGGCTTGGTTTGTACTCTGACATACACTGTTAAATGTGGGACCTTCTATAGACAGTTGAGAAACATCTCATGGATGATCAGTGGAAACAGGATGCACCTGAGCTCAATTTTGAGTGTCATGGCAAAGGCTGTGAATACTTATGCACATGTGATATCTTTCAGTTTTTTATGTTTAATAAATTTGCAAAGATTTCAAACAAACTTCTTTCACGTTGTCATTATGGGGTATTGTTTGTAGAATTGAGGAAAACAATTCTAAATTGAATCAATTTTGGAAAAAGGCTGTAACATAACAAAATGTGGAAAAAGTGAAGCACTGTGAATACTTTCCAGATGCACTGTATGCTGCTCTGCTGTGTTGGAAGCTGTCTGATCATGTCATCCTTGTTAATGGTTGTTTGTTGCTTTTTTTTGTGTGAATTGAATAATTACACCAAGAAAAGCATGTCCTGGGGTCTAGAGGGCAAGACCAAGCTTATTCTAGCCTCTTTTTTTCACATCCATTTTCTGGCTTCAAAGAGGGACAGTCTTTTATTAAGCACTGCAAATTGACATGGTAATTCAGTGGCGGCTCAAGAGCATCATAGAGGAATAGCAATGAGAAATAGACAGAGAACAAGTCTTTAAGTGTGAATGTGTCTGTGTATGTGTGTGTATGAGCAAAGAGAGTGAGAGACGTGTTAGATTTAATGCCTATGAATACCAAATAGTCAAGTTAGCCATTGACGGAGCTGACAAAAAGGTGTTTGTTTAAGCCTATGGTATGAATGTCTCACTCTCTCTATCTATTATGCACCTGCTCAAAATAAAACGACCCAAAAATAAATCAGTATCTCAGAATTTCATGCCATTTAGCTGCTGCTTCTTGTAGCCAAACAGAAATCTACTTATAAAACAGGATCAACACACATGAAATGACAGGAGTGATATAAAAGAGATGCTTGTTTAATTATATAACGGTAAGAGACTTGTGTATTTGTGTATTTGATGTGTATTTGAGTAAGTAAGATCTACAGAGAGAGAGAGAAAGAGAGAGAGCAAGAGCAAGAGCAAGAACGAGAGGGCGAAAGTGTCCAGTCAGCGCTATCATATTGCACAGGAAGACTCTTTGGCATACTCAAAGATGTTTTAAGAGATCTCATTTAACTCCCTTTAGTGATACCCTCTTTGCTCTTAGACTCCATTACCTCTCCTCTCCATGGAACACTCTAGAACTCCATTCTGCACTAAAGGGACAAGAGCTGGCCCAGACCCAAAACATCTACTTTGCAAAGCTGCTCCAAATCCGAGCAAGATATATGAGCCATTTTCCCGTGAAATGATTAAAAATAGCAAGTCAATCACATTGCATAAACTACAACAGACACTTCTCCAAAAGTACCTAATATAACTAAAACACAGTGTCTCTCATGCAGACAAATAGGGAGAATTTGCCTCTTTTTTTCTGCACTGTATAGAATGATTTGTTGACGTTGTTTAATTGGGATCATGTGTGTGAATTGGGGGCCACACCTATTCCAATTATATGTGCTACACTGTAAATATTGTATAAAAAATGTATATTATTAGCAAATTTAGGGTAATTATTGACCTTTGTGTTTAAGCAAATGAACAGATCTTCAGAATTAAGAATCTCATTCTTGAATAAAAAGTAGGCCCTACCTCATTCTTTATTGTTTGACTTGTTATCAAAACCTAAAGGAATAGTTTCAACCAACAATTAAAATTGTCATCATTTACTCACCTCCATATTGTTGTTCCCTTTCGAGGGAACTCGAGCTGCGTCACCGCTTTGGGGAACGCCTCTGCGTGATTGCGTCGTGAAGCACATGTGTAATCAGTCCAATGGAGAGACGGAACGTCATAGGCGGGTGACGTCATCGACCCGGAAGGTATAAAGCATACCGGCAGACAAACGCCGCTAGCTTCTGTTGCTTTCAGCAAGCGCTCTGTGTATTGTCATTGTCAGATTTGTGTTTTGTGTCTGAGTTCAGACTTCTCTCGTTCTATTTCAAGTTGCATACACACTGACATTTAAAGAGACACTATGGCGAGCGAACAGCGTTACAGAAAGTGTGTTCCTCCCTGCTCTCGTCACATCACGAGCGGGGATACACACTTGATGTGCGTTGTTTGTTTGGGTGAACAGCACGCTCAGTCGGCTCTCGAGGGGGCCGGCTGTGAGCATTGTGAGGCTTTGCCTATGAGAGTGCTGCGATCCCGCCGGGCACTTTTTGAGGAGGGTGTCCCGGTTCGCGTTCCCCGCGGCACAGGCCCCGCTGTTGCTGAGGCACAGCGGCAGCTTATGTCGTGGGGTTCGCAAATGGATCTGTCAAAGGGGTTAGAGACGGGCCCAGCCCTTTCTCTGCCCTCACCTGGCAGATCCAGTGCTGCCTCTCTGGGTTCGGGAGCCCGCCCTGCGGTTTCTCCCACCCAGGGGGCAGCCTCAGCGCTGCTTTTATCAAGCTCTGATGAGATCGATATTTGCAGCGTTGACGCGGGGGTTGAAGACTCGCCACTTCAATCCCCTGCTGGTGAGGAGCTTTTGGAGGTTCTGTGCAGAGCGGTGGCCAAACTAAACATTGACTGGCCACAAGAAAATCAAGAGAGCGTCTCGTCCAAGAGCCGTTTGGACGAGCGCTTTCTCCCCTCACGCTCTGCCCAGCCTCCACGTCGGAGTTTACCGTTTTTCACGGATCTCCACACTGAGGTGTCGAGAACGTGGAAGCGGCCCATGTCCTCTCGTGTCTTCAGCCCCCAAACGTCAGTGTATAGCAACATACAGGGGCTGAAGAAGCATGGGTATGGTCCGATGCCGAAGGTGGAGGAGACGCTTGCGAGCCATCTCTCTCCTCAGTCGGCATCGGCCATTAAAACTCCGACCTTGCCCACCAAACCGTTAAGAACCACATCCTCTTTGGTGGGCAAGGCGTACTCGGCAGCGGGTCAGGCCGCCGCGTGTCTGCACACTATGGCCATCGTGCAGGCATACCAGGCCGACCTGCTAAGAGACCTGGGGTCCAGCCAGGAGATCGGAGCAGACTTAGTTAATGAGCTCCGATCTTCAGCAGATTTAGCTCTCCGAGCCACCAAGGAGACGGCCAAATCTATAGGCCGTTCTATGGCAGCCCTGGTGGCTACGGAGAGGCATCTGTGGCTGAATCTGACTGAGATTCGGGAGAGAGATAAGAGCTTTCTGCTTGATGCGCCGCTGTCTCCTGACGGCCTGTTCGGTGACGCTGTCACAACCGTCACCGACAGGTTTCAGGAGGCAAAGAAACAATCTGCGGCGCTGAAGCAGCTCCTCCCGAGAAAACCCCAGGCCTCGTCTGCTGCTGTGCGGGAGCAGCAGACACCGAGTACGAGCTCCGTACACCGGGCGCAACAGAAACAAAGTGTGGCCACTCGTACTCCCCCTCAGAAAGGGTGGGGCGGTGGGCGACACCCCCAGACGCAGCCCTCTAGGGGTAGAGCAGATCTGCGGACTGTTCTTATCTCTAGAAAGGCTGCGTCTAAGAGGCCCTGACGCCAGTGGGCCCAGGGCAGTGAGGGTTTCCCCCTTCGGGAACAGGCGGTGTTCACCTCAGCATACGGTGCCCGTCCTGTTCCGGTACCCTCACAGGGTCTCTCCACTAACCCCGCCCGAGTGCCGGGGCGTGGAAGGCCCTCGCGAGTCATCCGAGGATGGCCCGCGTCCTCCAGACAAGGAGGTGGCGCTGTCGAGTCAGCCGTTCCCTGCCGGTCATCCGTTTCAGGGCGCTGTGCTCCCAGCACTCAGTATACCAGAGGCCAGTCTCGAGGGACTGGTACCCCTAGTAGATTTTTTGCCAGAATGGGAAAAACTGCCAAATATATCTCGTTGGGTCCTGCAGATAATAAGATCTGGGTACGCCATCCAGTTCAGGTGTCGTCCACCCAGTTTCAAGGGGGTCCTACCTACCTTGGTGGGCCCCGAGCAGGCTCTGGTTATGACTCAAGAAGTCCAGACCCTCCTACGGAAGGGGGCCATAGAGAAGGTTCCTCTCTCCGACAGGGAGTCAGGTTTCTACAGTCGCTATTTTATAGTGCCAAAGAAGGATGGGGGGTTGCGCCCCATTTTGGACCTGCGCTCGCTGAATCGCGCAGTGGCAAAGTTCAGGTTCAAGATGCTTACACTCAAACATATCGTGTCCCAGATCAGGTCCGAGGACTGGTTTGTCACGATAGATCTCAAAGATGCTTACTTCCACATCTCCATCCTTCCGCAGCACAGGAAGTACCTGAGGTTCGCTTTTGGGGGACAAGCGTACCAATATCGGGTGCTTCCCTTCGGTCTAGCCCTATCACCCCGCACCTTCACCAAGTGTGTAGACGCGGCATTAGCCCCCTTGCGTATGCAGGGGATCCGCATTCTCAATTATATCGACGACTGGCTGATTTTGGCTCAGTCAGCACGTCTGGCGGTTCAACATCGAGATGTTGTTCTCGCGCACATGAAGAGGTTAGGGCTGAGGCTCAACCTCAAGAAGAGCGTTCTTTCTCCAGTACAGAGAATAACGTATCTGGGTGTGTGTTGGAATTCGATCCTGATGCAGGCCCGTCTATCAGAGCCTCGCGTAGGATCGATTCTCTCAGCGGTGAAAGGGGTGAAACTAGACCAGCCACTCACTGTCAAACAGTATCAGAGACTGTTAGGCCTGATGGCAGCAGCGTCCAACGTCATTCCTCGTGGCCTGTTGTACATGAGACCTTTACAGTGGTGGCTCAAGACCAAGGGTTTTTCCCCGAGGGGAAATCCCTTTCGCGTGATCAAGGTAACGCGGCGATGCCTCCGCGCCTTAGTCATGTGGAAGGACCCTCGGTTTCTAGCCCAAGGCCCGTTACTGGGGGCACCGTGCCAGCGGGTCACTCTGACCACGGATGCCTCCCTTACGGGTTGGGGGGCGACCATGAGTGGTCGCTCGGCCCAGGGCCTATGGCAGGACGCTCATCGTGCGTTGCACATAAATTGCCTGGAAATGCTTGCTGTGTTCCAGGCTCTGAGACATTTCCTGCCGTATCTCAGGGGCCATCATGTTCTAGTTCGCACAGACAACACATCGGTGGTCTCCTATATAAATCACCAGGGGGGTTTGAGGTCTCGCCCTTTGTACAAGCTGACTCGTCAAATCCTCCTGTGGGCCCTGGGGAAATTGCTCTCAATCAGGGCAATCTACATCCCAGGGCGCCTGAATACGGAAGCAGACATCCTGTCGAGGCAGGGGCCGAGGCCCGGGGAGTGGAGACTCCACACCGAGGTGGTGGAGCTCCTCTGGCAAGAATTTGGCAGAGCAGAAGTAGACCTGTTCGCCACTCAAGACAACACTCATTGTCGTCTATGGTTTGCTCTAACTCCTCCAGCTCCCTTGGGACTGGACGCCATGGTACAGGAGTGGCCGAGGCTGCCCCTGTACGCTTTCCCCCCGATCGCTCTGCTTCCGGGAGTTCTAGAGAGAGTTCGTCGGGACGGGGCCCATCTGCTCCTAGTGGCTCCGTTCTGGCCAGCCCGGGTTTGGTTCTCGGACATTGTGTCGCTCCTCAACGGCTCTCCCCTGGAGATTCCGTGCAGGAGGGACCTGCTCTCTCAGTCGGGCGGTGCCTTCCTGCACCCACGCCCAGAGCTGTGGAATCTGTGGGCTTGGCCTCTGAGGGGGCCCAGCTCCTAAGCTCCGGTCTCTCAACCGAGGTTGTGGAGACCATCCTACACTCTAGAGCTCCCTCCACGAGGAAACTGTACGCATTGAAATGGAGACTCTTCACCTTATGGTGTAGAGATCGCCTGTGGGATCCAGTAAACTGCCCTGCGAGCGCGGTGCTGGAGTTCCTGCAGGAGAAATTCTCCGCTGGGTTAGCTCCCTCCACTTTGAAGGTGTACGTGGCGGCCTTAGCAGCTTACCACTCTCCTTTCGATGGTGTTACCCTCGGGCGACACCCCCTAGTTACTCGTTTCCTCCGTGGCACTATCAGACTGAGGCCCGCAGTACGCACCAGGGTGCCGGCCTGGGACTTAGCTATTGTCCTTCAGGGCCTTTCTCAGGCTCCCTTCGAGCCCATTGAAGAAATTTCTGAGAAACTCCTCACCTTAAAGACCATCTTTCTGCTGGCTATCTCTTCCTTAAAAAGAATAGGGGACTTACAAGCCCTCTCTGTGGCACCCTCGTGCTTGGAATTTGCTCCCGGTATGGCTAAAGCTTTTCTGCACCCCAGACCGGGGTACGTTCCTAAGGTTCCCACTAATACTGTGAGACCCATAGTACTTATGGCCTTTTGTCCACCTCCCTTTCTGACGTCTGACCAGGAAAGATCTAATCTGCTTTGCCCTGTTCGCGCACTAGACGCTTATGTCCACAGAGCTGCCCTGTGGAGAAAATCGGAACAGTTGTTTGTGTGTTACGGTCCACCCTCGAGAGGGGGTCCGGTCTCTAAGCAGAGGATGAGCAAGTGGATAGTTGAGGCTATTTCACTTGCTTATGAGGTGGTCGGGCAGCCTTTCCCTTTGGCTGTCCGGGCACACTCGACTAGGGGTATGGCTGCCTCTCGGGCATTCCTAGCAGGGGCTTCCCTGCAAGACATTTGTGACGCGGCGGGGTGGTCCTCGCCGCTCACTTTCGTGAGGTTCTACGAACTTGACATTACTCCAGGGGCTCGGGTGCTCGCCTTTTAGACAATGCACAGGCGGGCATCCGGCTCCTATGGGGACGTGGGTATTCTCGTTCCCAAAGCGGTGACGCAGCTCGAGTTCCCTCGAAAGGGAACGTCTCGGTTACGACTGTAACCTTAGTTCCCCGAGTAGGGAACGAGACGCTGCGTCACCCTGCCATACTCCCCGCATGCCCGCAAAAGCGTCTTGCTTCACTCTACCACAGAAGCTAGCGGCGTTTGTCTGCCGGTATGCTTTATACCTTCCGGGTCGATGACGTCACCCGCCTATGACGTTCCGTCTCTCCATTGGACTGATTACACATGTGCTTCACGACGCAATCACGCAGAGGCGTTCCCCAAAGCGGTGACGCAGCGTCTCGTTCCCTACTCGGGGAACTAAGGTTACAGTCGTAACCGAGACGTTTTATCCCCTTATTTTTCTTTCTTTCTTTGTATTCTGATTCTGAGGAAAATGGATGGTTATAATGCCAGTCTCCAAAAAGTATCTCTATAGTAGTCAATACAGCTCATATTTACCAGACTTCTGAAGTAATACGATAGAAGTGTGTGAGGAACAGATCGAAATAAGTGTTATTAATAACCGAAAACAATAAGTCATTTGCTTAATTTTCCTCTGAAAGGGTAACGTTAGGTCAATACATTAGAAAACTATGGAAGCTAGTTTCTTCCACTGAATAAAAAATAAAAAAGGTACTTAAGAGACTTTTTTTTCACGTAATTGCGTGATGTAAACTCACAATTGCAAGTTAGAAAGTCAGAATTGCATGATATAAAGTTGCAATTGCAAGATATAAAGACAGAATTGTGAGATTACCCGTTGCGGTAACACTTTATTCTAAGGGTCCAGAATAATGCATTAGTTAAGCATTAATTAATGATTAACTTGTTCACAATTAAGCATTAGTTAAGCACAAACACATAGTAATTAATGATTAACTTTACATTTTAAGGGTCTGGAATTATGCATTAGTTAAACTAGTAATTAATGATTTGCTTATTCACAATTATGCATTAGTTAAGCATGGACACAATAGTAATTAATGATTAACTTAACATTATAGTAAGGGCATATTAGCCATTATTAACTTAATAACTTAATAAGCCATATATTATTTTTGTGTAGTGATGTAATTATATTTTTGTGTCATTCTGTTAAGTTAACTGAACAATAAGTTATTATGTTTAATTACTGCTGATTTTGCTGTTACAAATTGCTAAAATAGTGTAATAAAGACAATTTGACCCTCTATTCTAAAGTGAAAGTTTTATCCTCATTAATTATGGCACTTATTGAGTGATATTAAGTTTATTAACCAGTTAATAAGCAGCTTTTACAGACACAAAACATACTTTTTTTGTATATTTGGATAAATGATGAAAGGTACATGAATGTATTGGCAACATTAAAACAAACGTATTATGCTTTTACAGCAGAAAACGTAAAATATATTTTATATCATAAAAACGATGTACCATTTCCCTTTTATCATTTTATAGATACATGTTATATCCCTAAACCCAAACATAACCATTTTACAGAGAATAGAAAATGACAATACAACTTAATGGGCAGAAATGTTTGGAAAACTAAAATTTTAGTAACAATTACATTACAATGATATTTTGAGTCACTAATCTCACTCAAACCTCTAAACCTACACATAACCATTTCTAAAAAAATATGTAGGGTTATAAAGAAGAACATAACAAAAGTGTAATCACAATAATTTCTTTATTGTGAAAATGTAAAAAGCGGTACCAAATGTAGTCTGAATGATGATGTGTTGCAGGAGCAGTCCTCAAGTCAAGTCAAGTCAACTTTATTTATATAGCGCCTTTTACAATGCAGATTGTTTCAAAGCAGCTTCACAGTGTTAAACAGGAAAATAATGCAACAGAATTTGATTCAGCTGTACAGCCGCTCTGGAGAAAACGGTGATGTCATCTAGCTCATTTCAATTATCATATATATTCAAGTAATGTAGTTGATATAGTTAATTTTGTTTAGTAATTAAATTTATTTGGATATTTATTTGAAAATTTAGTGTCCTTGAAAATTTTTAGTCCTCTCTGGCTGTATAGTTTTGTATGAGGTATAGAGCAGAATTTAAATAGCTTCACTGCACTATTTGAAGGCGCTCGTCTCTCATTCAAACACTAAAACACGGCATGTCGCAATCTGTGACGAAGCAGGCGAGAGCCAATGAGCGTTTGAGATCACTGCCGTAAAACGCAATTTTTGAATTCATAACGAGCGCGGTATTTGTTTACGGTCGCTGTTGAAGATCGCTGGATAAAGAAGTTCCTCGTATGGATTCTAAAGATGTGGATTACAGCGAACAAATTAAATTGGTGTCTTTTGTGAATTTATGTTGCGTTTTGGTGTACTTTCTAGTCATTGTGTCCCACGGCAAACAAAATAAGTATTACATGATAAATAATGGTTAAATGATTACAGAAATGTTATTCATTTTAGGGTTTTAAAGTGTAGTTTTGTTTAACGTAATCCTTTGAACCGAGTTTGCAACAGAAGTCACAAACAGCGAAATGTTTAGTGCTGTTGTACGTGTTAGATAAATGTAGAACCACACTTTACATAAAAATACACATTCTCGAGATCACGTTGCAGAATAACTGCTAAACAAATCAATAATGTAAATAAGAACATATCTTTAGAATACAGGGTCAAATTGTCTTTATTTGTACTGAATTAGTGAATTATTGGCTTATTCTGGTAATAAACTTAAATATCACTCAATAAGTGCCATAATTAATGAGGATAAAACTCTCACTTTAGAATTGGGGGTCAAATTGTCTTTATTACACTATTTTAGCAATTTATCACGGCAAAATCAGCAGTAATTAAACATAATAACCAGCTTATTGTTCAGTTAACTTAACAGAATGGCACAGAAATATAATTACATCACCTCACAAAAATAATATATGGCTTATTAAGTTGTTAATAATGGCTAATATGCCCTTACTGTAATGTTAAGTTAAACATTAATTACTATTTTGTCCATGCTTAACTAATGCATAATTGTGAACAAGCAAATCATTAATAACTAGTTTAACTAATGCATAATTCCAGACCCTTAAAATGTAAAGTTAATCATTAATTACTAGTGTGTTCATGCTGAACTAATACTTAATTGTGAACAAGTTAATAATTAATTAATGCTTAACTAATGCATTATTTTGGACCCTTAAAATAAAGTGTTACCAAAGTGGCAATTATCTTTTTACATTCGGTAACATTAGGCAGTTTTGATGCTGTTTAATGTTTTAATGATCGCGTTGTTTTACATTTGCGCAAGCAATCTTCTATAAATTTTTTTCTGCTGCTTCATCACCTGTGTTTTGATCATGGACACATCTTGACTATACTTCCACTGAAGAAAAGTGAGGCCTCCAACGTCCGAATATGGCGCTGACATCTTGCGCAGTAGAGAGCAGGAAGTAGAGCCGCGATATCAAAAGCCCGCCCCCACACTATCTCGCAGATGCAGAACAATTCATTATGCTGGTGTAAAAAAAACAGTTATGGAAATGAAGAAGTAAAAGCTAAAGCTCCAATCTCCTCCCAAAAAAAGTCTGTTAGTGACTCAGTGACAACTTCACTCAGAGAAGCCGTCAATCTCAGCTGTCAATCATGATGTCAGTCCACCCCCCCCCCCCCCCCCTTATAGCATCAAATAACTAACAAAAACCAAACTTATTTAAAAAAACGAACACTTGAAATTAATTAATTGTGATAAAAAGTGCCTAAAATGACAGAAGCCATCTTTAGGAAAAAATTATTTGAAGTGTAATTTTGTTTAGTCTTGTAATTTTGTCTCGCGTCCATTAGAATACATGGAGGGGCGGGGGTTATGAGCCATACTGGGACCAGCCACCTGGGGGCGATCAAGATGCTTTGGCTTCAGTTTTCAACACGAGTGCGGCAGGCTTGGTTTTGATCCAGAGATTCTGTACTCTGTATTTGTCAAAACCTAGAGACTTTCAAACATCAAAATGTCATTTATTAATGTATTCGTGTCAAAATGACATATTTTCCTATTCCAACATGCTTGCGTCTCGCGTGATAAATAGGCGTCGGTTCTATTTCTAGCATGCAGGCGTTTTCGGCGCGGGAGCCGAAATAGAAACGGACACGCCACGAGACGCTCACGCCACGCTTGCAGTGTGTCGCCGGCCTAAGTGCGGGCCTCATCAAAGTCGGTAAACGCAGCTACACCAGCAAGGATTTCGTCTCAAGAACCACAAGAGCTGCTCAAAGTTGCCCAAATTGATGATTTAAAGCATGCCTTCCACGGAAATGGTTGCGCACCAACGGAAAAATATAGTTAATTTAAGGCGGTTTCTATGGTGTTATAATAATGATGTCGAGAGCATTATTGTAACGCGAGAGCGCATCCAATGCGCGAGCAGGAATCTCTCCGCTCACAGGCTGATTCCCTTTTCCAACACCATCTCATGAAAGTGCGTATATAGCACGAATTGTAGGTATTTATTGTGCAATTTATACGCAAAAATGTGTTTTTGCTTGCACAATAAATACAATTTATTGGGTAGGATTAGTGGTGTGGGTTACGTGCATATTACACAAAACTGGACGCTCTCTCTCTCTCTCTCTCTCTCTCTCTCTCTCTCTCTAGTTCAGATGTGCGTGCTCAGACTTTGTCCTCCTGCATGTGCACTCCTAAATCTAGAATTTAATGTTGACAGAAAATAAAATAAAAATCCTCTTGAGTTAAAAAAAAAAGCTTTGTAAAACGCTTTGCTAATAAAATTATTTTGCTGTTGATGTTGTTCATTTTCATAATAAATTGTAAAATCTAGATCAGAGAGCACAATCAACCATCAATAAGCTGAAAAAAATGCCTCAGCAGCTGAAGCTGTTGATAACTGAAGAGGCTGATGTGAACTGATAAGGATTGCTGCAAAGCAAATTTATATTTTTCAATTTACTAAAACATAGGAGGCAAATCATTGAGATATTACTGTTCAAAAAGATTTTACTCAAAATAAAACATCCAAACCAGCCTGATCTCATTACTATTGAATTCTATCGCACACATTTTTGTATGGGTAAACAGAAGGCAGCATCTAAAACGAAACCCGAATCCCCCCCCTTTAAAAAAATAATGTTTACAAATCTTTGGAAGTTTATAGAAGATTGAGGCCTATTGTATTGATAATTAATAAATAATTGGGGAATATGTCCATTACCTGTTCTTGACAGGTTTTATGACATTTAAAGTGAATATCAAGGTGTGATATTTCTGTACAGAATGACATTTTATGACAGAGGCTGATGTCTCTACTTCATACTTCTAGTTCATATGTCTTCAGTCATATGTCATATGTCTTTTTTTGCGATGTTAGCAAAAGCGAAGCCTTAAAGGTTTTGATGTAGATCAACTTTTCAAGCTTTCAGTCTGTCTTTGCTTTGACAAGGTCTCTCTTTAATGAACACTGTTTCTGTTCAGCCACTTGACATTCAGTGCACTGGCAGAGTAAGGGAGGGCACACAAGCTAATCAGCCCTCAGGTCCGTTTACTTTTCAGTTTTGTTTACTTGTCTTCATGCCCTCTGTTTCTAGAACCATGACCACTTCTTTATAGTCAACAGAATCTATGTTCTTATTATAAAAAAATATGAATTAACCCATTTACATTTAATAAATTAATAAATGTTTCATTTTAAGGATAAAGGACTGGATGCCACAATAGTAAAGGATAAATTAATTCCACAAAATAATAAAACGGTTGGTTTTAAATGAAATGGTTGCTCTAGGTGTGGTCTGTTTTAGGTAGATCACATTAGGTTAGAAAGGCTTTGTAAATTACTCAGCAATATGTGATTTATTTTTAAAATGTATTATTTCACTGCAGAGAGTGCTCTTTTTGTTTTGTTAATAAGATCTAAAATTAAGTCATTTACACAATGGTACATTGAGACCTGGAAGAATATTTTAGAAATTATATGTAAATTTGATATATATATATGAAGACTTCAGATGCAAAAGCCTCTAAGTCTGTCTGATGTTTTTTTTTAAAATTAGCAGTTTTGTCAGGCTCCTATAGGTTTCTACCGAAGTACCAGTACTTCTGAATGGGCTGAGCCTGGGATTTAGCGGGTTTGAAAAGAAAGTATTTGATGAACGTATACTATGTGCAGAGAGCATTCACTCAGTGTTGTCTCATTTTTGACCCAGGTGGCCTTTTGAGGCTTTTGCATCGGAAGTCTTCATACATATATATATATATATATATTGCCATTAGATATTATGATCCATTTACTTGGTGGGCACAGTGGGAGAAAATGACTTGGTTTTCCATTTGGCACTGTGAGTGACTTTGAGTTCGTATCTAGTGAAGATAAGAAAAAGCTTCCATTGAAGAAGGAATGTGGTGTTCTTTCCTCTTAGCATGTGAAAGGCAGAGTGCCAGCACACTGTCTCACTACGATAGTAAAGTGAAAGTGGTAAGTTTCAAAGATTTAATGGTGCACATGCGTGCGTGTGTGTGTGTGTGTGTGTGTGTGTTTATGTGTTTGTGAGCAAAGTTGTGAGGAGGCAGAAGTCAAATTTGTTTTAAAACACTCTTCTTTACACACATAATAAATGTTGTTGTCCTCTTCACACCAGCTCAAACACAATTGTGAGTGAAGATACTAATCTCCTCAGACAGTATACCACAAATAGGATCAGGGAAGCATGAAATCCATACCTTGTAAACACATTCACCTTCAGACAGAAAGGTAGACAGACAGAGAGTGACAGAGTAGAGGTGTCATGCCCATAAAAAATATGCTTCCTCATAAGAGGATTTAAAATGCAGCTTCCAAAATAATAATTTGTCTTTGTTAATTAGCAGCAAAATGTGACAAAAAATAGCATATTAGTTCTGCTCACTACCGAAGGAACCAGCTAGCAGTGGTTTTTGCTTGGTCTTACAGGTCATTTCAATGGGAATCCACGCGATCAGGAATTTCGCATTTGGGCGAAAGATTTCGCCATGCAGATTTCACAAAATGTCACACAAACTTGCCAAGTTGACCAACAGAAAGCTGATTGGTTTGAAAGTGACTAATGTGTAGCTGTGCTTCATGCATTGCTGCACTATTGACAATAGACAATGGACCTCTTTTGCTCTTGAAATGTTGCCTAAATTACTATTGTGAATGCACCTTTATGTAAAGAACAACTTTTTCTCTTGATTATGTCTTATCTTGACTATAAACCATGACTGCCACTGGTCCTACCTTTAAAAATGGGTGCATGATGCCTTGGATAGAGAATAACATACATGGGATTAACAACTAAGCCTTAGTTGTTAATCCCATAAAGTTTACGCTGCTATTTTGAACCAATAATCAGAATAAAAAGCAGTTATAAAATGACATGCATTATTAATTTATAAATTAAATTATTTGTCTGACTCCAAAGTTGTTGTTATTCTAAAAATAAGTGGCAGCATCATTAGTCTATCTTTACACCAAGGTTTATTAGTAAAATCTGCTGACTTTAGCAATCTTTGTTGCATTGTATGCCAAAAGTGACAGTTCAAAAATGGGAAAAAACATTCTGAACCATCCTGTGCATGTGCCCCAACAGTCCTCAATCAGCATACTGATGAATCCCTTGCATCAGATACTCAGGCATAGCATACAGTGATGATGAAGAGCACACTGTCCCATGTTTAATTCACATCCTTTAAAAGGATTTCTGAAGAACTAGGGCAGTAAAGATTATTATTATATCATATTCGCTCAGCCCTACACAACCTTTCTCATTGTCTGCATTTTTTCCTTCCATCATTTTTCTTTTCATCAGACAGCCACAAATTATGCAAAATTACATAAATCACAGTACATAATCCTCTAACCAGCACATTATAGAAACCCTGCTGTTTCACAACAAATCCTGTAATATAATCACCTGTCACAGTGGGTTGAGATTCAGTTGCTGTACGTTGCTTTACTTTGTAGGTGCTTTATGCCCAGGTCATGTCTCACAGTGAAGGCACGTTGAAATAATACGCTGCCTGAACGATGAGGCGGTCACAGAAATGCCACGTTTAATCTGTAAAATCAGCCTGATGGTGAAAAACTGTTCATTTTTGATTTTGCTCATTATTTTTAAAGATTATGCCATGTTTCCCCATGTGGTTGCATTTTCCACAGGCACTGCGGCTACGCTAGCAGTCTGAACGCATGAAGGGTTACATATACACTCACCTAAAGGATTATTAGGAACACCATACTAATACTGTGTTTGACCCCCTTTTGCCTTCAGAACTGCCTTAATTCTACGTGGCATTGATTCAACAAGGTGCTGAAAGCATTCTTTAGAAATGTTGGCCCATATTGATAGGATAGCATCTTGCAGTTGATGGAGATTTGTGGGATGCACATCCAGGGCACGAAGCTCCCGTTCCACCACATCCCAAAGATGCTGTATTGGGTTGAGATCTGGTGACTGTGGGGGCCATTTTAGTACAGTGAACTCATTGTCATGTTCAAGAAACCAATTTGAAATGATTCGAGCTTTGTGACATGGTGCATTATCCTGCTGGAAGTAGCCATCAGAGGATGGGTACATGGTGGTCATAAAGGGATGGACATGGTCAGAAACAATGCTCAGGTAGGCCGTGGCATTTAAACGATGCCCAATTGGCACTAAGGGGCCTAAAGTGTGCCAAGAAAACATCCCCCACACCATTACACCACCACCACCAGCCTGTACAGTGGTAACAAGGCATGATGGATCCATGTTCTCATTCTGTTTACGCCAAATTCAGACTCTACCATCTGAATGTCTCAACAGAAATCGAGACTCATCAGACCAGGCCAAATTTTTCCAGTCTTCAACTGTCCAATTTTGGTGAGCTTGTGCAAATTGTAGCCTCTTTTTCCTATTTGTAGTGGAGATGAGTGGTACCCGGTGGGGTCTTCTGCTGTTGTAGCCCATCCGCCTCAAGGTTGTGCGTGTTGTGGCTTCACAAATGCTTTGCTGCATACCTCGGTTGTAACGAGTGGTTATTTCAGTCAAAGTTGCTCTTCTATCAGCTTGAATCAGTCGGCCCATTCTCCTCTGACCTCTAGCATCAACAAGGCATTTTCGCCCACAGGACTGCCACATACTGGATGTTTTTCCCTTTTCACACCATTCTTTGTAAACTCTAGAAATGGTTGTGCGTGAAAATCCCAGTAACTGAGCAGATTGTGAAATACTCAGACCAGCCCGTCTGGCACCAACAACCATGCCACGCTCAAAATTGCTTAAATCACCTTTCTTTCCCATTCTGACATTCAGTTTGGAGTTCAGGAAATAGTCTCGACCAGGACCACACCCCTAAATGCATTGAAGCAACTGCCCTGTGATTGGTTGATTAGATAATTGCATTAATGAGAAATTGAACAGGTGTTCCTAATAATCCTTTAGGTGAGTGTATGTGATTGAATAAAATGATTTGCATGTGTTCTCATAGTTGACACTAGTTATAAAGCACCATATAATACAACACTAACACAATCCACAATTGTAATCTGTGAACTTTATGTATTATATGTGAACACCTGTTATGTATCTCGCTGCGTGCTGTCATTATCATACAGCTTGCATGTGATCTGTCTGGTTATGTACACAGTCTTGTAATGTAAACTTGCAGTGTCAATTAGTATATAAAATGCATCTTCATCTTCTCTAGCATTACTAAAGTGTGTGAATGTGTCAGGGCCGATGCTTTACATGCTTGACTGAGCTGCCGGTGCATGAGCAGTGTGAATGATATGACATTCAACAAAACATTGGCATGACCATTTCTCAAAAAGCAAGCTCAAAATGAGGCTGCTTCATTCTGACGTGAGCTTACAACACTTGAGGTTTGATGACACAATGTTTGATGACTGCTGGAAGCACTGTTGAGGGATTATATTCACGTATTTCGTTACTTGGAAAAGTGATAAAAGAAGAGGAGAGTGTCATTATTTTTATATGTGTTAGTGAAGAGTATTGCTTATATACAGTGCACCCGGAAAGCATTCACAGCGCTTCACTTTTTCCACATTTTGTTATGTTACAGCTTTATTGCAAAAAGGATTAAATTCATTTTCCTCAATTCTACAAACAATACCCCATAATGACAATGTGAAAGTAGTTTGTTTGAAATCTTTGCAAATGTATTAAAAATAAAAAACGGAGAGAAAAAAATCACATGTACATAAGAATTCACAGCCTTTGCTCAATACTTTGTTGAAGCACCTTTGGCATCAATTACAGTCTCAAGTCTTTTTGAGTATGATGCTACAAGCTTGGTACACCTATTTTGGGCAGGCCTTCTTTTTTGCAGGCCTGAATGGTGGAGTGCTGCAGAGATGGTTGTGGAGAGGGGAGAACCTTCCAGAAGAACAGAGAAATGCTGGAGCACTGTCAGAGTGACCATCGGGTTCTTGGTCGCCTCCCTGACTAAGGCCCTTCTCCACCATTCACTCAGTTTGGCTGGGCGGCCAGCTCTAGGAAGAGTTCTGGTGGTTCCAAACTTCTTTCATTTACGGATGATGGAGGCCACTGTGCTCAATGGGACCTTAAATGCTGCAGAAATGTTTCTGTACCCTTCCCCAGATCTGTGCCTCGATACAATCCTGTCCCAGAGGTCTACAGACAATTCCTTGGACTTCATGGCTTGGTTTGTGCTCTGACATGCACTGTTAACTGTGGGACCTTATATAGACAGGTGTGTGCCTTTCCAAATCATGTCCAATGAACTGAATTTGCCACAGGTGGATTCCAATCAAGTTGTAGAAACATCTCTAGGATGATCAGTGCAAAGCTCAATTTTGAGTGTCATGGCAAAGGATGTGAATACTGATGTACATCGTTTTTCATTTTTAATACATTTGCAAAGATTTCAAACAAACTTCTTTCACATTGTCATTATGGGGTATTGCTTGTAGAATTGAGATTTTTTTTTTAATCCATTTTGGAATAAGGCTGTAACAACAAAATGTGGAAAAAGTGAAGCGCTGTGAATACTTTCCGGATGCACAGTAGTATATTGATCTGCATGAATTTAGTATTAGTCCTTTGATATATGTAAGGGGCATATAAATAGCAGAAACACCTTGTAATACAGAATAATGTGTAGCACTTTAATTTACAGTCCTTTTCCACATGTACTATGTAGTCATTAGGGGTGTAACGTTCAAATTACTCACGGTTTTAGGGTCACAGTTTTGGTATGGTTCGGTATGTGCTATAAATTAGGACAATTGTCAAATAGAAATAAAGAAAATAAGAAGAAATAATCAAACTACAAGCAACAGCACAAATACATACAATAGATCAAAGATGCATATAAAATAAACAGAGCTTTTCAGGTTTCTAACAGTAGTTTTCAGGTACAGAAATTGAATAAAGTAATCAAATATAAAATAACATTGCATATAATAATCTTCACTGTATAAATTAAATAAAGATGAATCTTTATTGACGTTACAAAAGCTATTCAGTCAAGAGCAGTGAGTGATTTCTTTGTCATTTGTTGTTTGATTAACATTAAAAACACAGACAGCAGGAAAAGGCTTCTTTCCCTTTAAGCCATAATGAACGTTACATAGGCTACTACACATGAACATGTCTTTGTCGACTGTTTACGTTTAATTTAAAGGTGCAGTGTGTAGTATTTATGAGGATCTATTGACAGAAATGCAATATAATATACATAACTATGTTTTCAGTGGTGTATAAAGACTTTACATAATGAACCGTTATGTTTTTGTTACCTTAGAATGAGCCATTTCTATCTACATACATCTCGGGTCCCCTTACAGTGAAGTACCCCGTGAAGTACAGTTGCGCCGCCATGTTTCTAAAGTAGCCCTAAACAGACAAACTGCTCTACAAAGTGCTAGCCACTCTCTGCTGTCTCAGACTACGACATTGTTATCCTGTGCCGGCCACCATAGCTTCTCTATGTTCTTCGAAAGGGAGGGGTGAGCGGTGGGTGGTTGCAATTCACAAACCTCACCGCTAGATGCCGCTAAAATTTACATAGTGCACCTTTAAGACATAACCTTCTATGTTTGCTAGGATACTCGCCAAGACGGGCATGTTGACATAGTTTTTGTGTGAATTTGTCCGTTCAAGCGCAAGACTTGAAAGAGAACTCAATATTTCCGCTCTATCTGCGACGCGGAACACACACACACACACACAAATCTTCTCTCAGGGCGCGCATGAGTTCTCTTTCGCATCTTGCTCTTGAATGTTTAAATTGGCAATGCTTAAATGAGTTAGCAACGTGTGCTGTTCAGGTCACTCGCGCGCTATCAACACCCAGGTGATGATGGTGAGATGACTGGCCGGGTCATGTTCGAGCATACAGCACTCGCATTCAAGAGTGACTGTTTTGTCCATGTTTTTTGATATTCGCGGTTGTAATGTATTGGGAAGGCAGAATGTGTATCCATCGACAGAAACATACATTTGCCGAGTTCTGTCTGTTATACGTGTTGCTATTTTCAACAAACCATATTATAGATGCGTCGTCAGATTTTATATGAACCGCGGTGCAACTGCGTGCCGAACCGGGGGTGGAAAACGGTACAGTTAGTTTTTTTTTTTTTACCAAGAACCGGTACACCCCTAGTAGATACCTTCCATTGCTCAGTACTTTTGTGGGTAAGTACAGCCCCGTTTCACACCGAAATTACCCAGAACAATTTGTCCCAGGAACTTTTATCCCAGGAACTCATTTTCCCCCAGACCTGTTGCTGTCTGTGTTTCCATCGCAGTCTAAAGTACCGTGAAGATTAGCCTGATGTTGAGGACTGTGCACGACTTTCCAGAGCCCACTGGATTTTGTCCTCCTCAAATAAACTTAATAAAGCCTGAACCTCGTCGTCGGTCTATTGGTCGTATTTTTTAAACTCCATTGTTGATTCGAATAGCAAACAACTCTTACTGCACGCACCGCAACTGACTTTTAGGTTGAAATAAAATGCTGTGTGAACTCAACCAATCAGCATGTTCAGCGCCCAAGTCCCACCCCCGAAAGTTCCTGAACTTTGAAAAAGTACTACCTCACGAGCAGGGCTGTTTTGAGGGAACTTTATTTAGACCCTGGTTCCTGCAGTCGAAACACACCGAGTACCACCCCAAAGTCCCTAGTTCCTGGGGAAAGTTCCTGCGGTGGAAACGCGGCTTACTATAAAATATATTGATTTTAATAATTTCGTGGAAATAGCAGTCCTTATTGGGGAAAAAAAAAAAGTTTTTTTGCTAGATTTTTGTTTGTGCATGCAAATCTGAACATATCAAGGTGTGTTTCCCAAAAGCACCATTAGCACACTATGGATATAAGAAACAGCAGTTCAAATGTTACCAATATAGAAAGAAGTTGTGTTGGAACTATCACTTTTCAACTATGGTTATAAGAACTGTCTTGTATAGATCATGCTCTTGAGCAAATTAAGCAAGCTAACATGCAGTACAATCTATATATTTTATTGTATATGTATTCAAATTTCATTCTACGTCTTTTAGTTCAAGAGAATTAAAGCACAGTTTTGAAGGGTGTGAATGTACTCTAGTACATTGGGGGAACGGCAAGTTTGTGTTGTATACTGAGACAAATAATAAAAGTGACTGTAGTCTGAAAAACATCTGATCTGGACACGCATGCAGTTTAAGTTTCAGTCTGAAATCACCCCTGCAGTGTGAACAGAGCCATAATCTCTTAATTTCTGAAAACGGTTCCCTAGATACATTTTAATATTTCTGTGAAATTTGAGCATCAGTTACGTGGTTCCAGGAACTGTAAGTCGGATCATGCTGCTTTGGAAAATCAGTGATTTTGGTAATAAAGTTATAATTGTCAGACCTTATTCATACTGTAGCTGGCACATTTTCCTAATGAACAAACAACCCCTGCATAAGAGTCTTAGATAACAGGCTTTCCATAGTGCAATTAAAACATGATGAGTATGGGTTTCTGTATTGAATGCAGTTTTAGTAGCAGTAGTATTTTGAGTTTTAATCTGTTATAGCATTGCATAGTTGATATGATTGTAGCGAGTTAGCTCAAAGGGGAAATATTAATAATTATTCATAACTCATTAAGATTATTTATTATGATTAGTTATGAATATTTGAATCAGTTAATGAGATTAACTTGATGTAGCTACATTGACATTACAATCAATCAATCAGTTCATCCTGTGAACACTCAGTATTGATTATTAATTAATTCTAAGAGAAGGGTACTTTTCATGGCCACAGAAAAATAATTCTTCCTTATAGCATTTACAGCACTTAGAGTGTGTAACAAGATCGATCATTTAAGAGACAATTTGTTTGCAGGCAGGGAGTCAGAACCAGAAATGTATTGTGCACAAATTTTATTAACTAAATCACAAACACAACTAAACTAACAGAAAACGCATGCATACACGGGTAAGGTCCGGTACTAAGCATAAAGCATAACAAGTAATTATGTGTCTGATTTGTCTCAGTCGTTACATGATAATGGATGGACGTGTACAATCAAAGACACATGAGAGAAGAAACTGGAGTGGACAGCATTGTGAATGCTAATGTTTAAAGGGTACAGAACACAGTTTCTGCCAATCTCATGTTAATCTTGAGTAGTATTGCATCCTTCATATCTCTGAAGAGTCTTTAGTTTTATCATATTTATAAAAGACATGATACGCTGTACCGATTCTTTCTGAAAACAGCTGAGCTCGTGCAGGCATGCAGTGGGCAGAGCTAAAGAATCACGAGCACACACACACACACACACACACACACTATACATTATGGCATTATCCCTGGATAACTTTATACTTTATCACTATACGTTCGTGTTGTTATATGCACTTACGCGCCGATGGCCAACAAAACACAGACATTTGATGCAGTTTCACTCACCGCCTGCGGTTTCGACTCATGACTAGGATCTTTTATCGCTGGGACCACTCCATCTCTTTATTTTCAAATGATCTTCACAACCAAAAACACACTTCTTTGGTGACATTGTTGATTTTGTGGTCTAAAAACACAGAAATGGCACAGAAATACTCAGTCATACGTCCAACAAATTTTTTTAAACTTTGGCCATGTTTAGCATGAGAATCCAACTCTTTAACAGTGTAAATAAGTCAGAATGCATGGAATAGCATTAGACATCCCCTTTAAGGCTTATGGTTTTAAATAAACAATGTGGTGTTCTCAGCCATCGGGGCTTATTGAGCTCTTGATTTAACAACGGGGGGTAACGTCTTCAACTCAGTGTTGTTTTCACACTCACATACGTACACACTCACACATATATTGTCAGCTATTGAGCACCTGCTCAGAATACAAACACACCAGGAGCTCACGTATCCTGGCAACAAACTGCACCGTTTCAGAAAGTTCTGCAGGCTGAGTATCCATGCCGAAATCCATCAGGAATAAAGTGTGTGTGATGACTTATCAATCAGCAGCCTTCCTGCCCCATGTTTGCTTTGACCTAAAACTTTTAAAAAATATTTTTAAAAAAGTTTCTATTTTTCAGCAAGCTACACACATGCAATATGCATCAGCAAGACAAATTAAAATGTGATGATTTCAAATATGAAAGACAAATTAAACTAAATGAAAATGAGGTTTTAAATTGGTTGTTTAAACTCAAACTGGTGTGTAACATTAGGATGAGTTACATTAATTTAATTCAGACAGTTCAAACAAAGAAAGCTTTAATTCAAATCATCTGGCTTCATAAAGTGGATTTTCACCAAGATTTGCACACTATTTTGAAGCCTCTTCACATTTTTGTTTTGTTGGGTTTAGTAAATGCATGCATTTTTTTTCTTTTGCTACAGAAATTCAATACACAAAATGAATGACCCATCTCAAGGTAGCTTTACAGAATGCCCTTCAGTTTTATTTCATTATCAGCAAAGTTGTAAACAGCAAGATTCTGTTCTTCATTCAGGAACTCTGCACCCTGAGGGAGGTAGACAGTGAATCCTTAGATAGACAAAATACAGTTACATATTAGTAATATTAGATCACTGTAATACATGGTAAATTTATTTACACTTTGCAGTAGGAGAAGCCCTTATACAATATCCTACCTGTTGTGTTGGTTTCTCGAAAATCCTGGATAATGGATGCCACTGTGTCCCGCTGAGATTTGGCTGTACTCGTTCACCAGCCTCTCTGTATGATAGCCTGTGGTTTATGACATGGTCTATGATAGTAGCTCTTATTTCATCAGTTATCCTAATTCTGTCCCTTCTTTGAGCACCACCATGCATTCTAACTCCTCAACCTCTACCATGTCCTTATCCCACTTCTCTCCCTTGTCCTGGTACTCATCTTCCTCTCCCTCATGCAGACATTTTTCTTACTTTCTTTGTTTTGCTCTATATTCTTCCTTTTTCACAGAAGATTAGCCCAAAGAGTCCCTCTTTTACTGTATACCATATGGCCATGTGATTGAAAGAACATCAACACCTGAACAATTCCTAGATGGGAATCAGCTGTGATTTATATATTTGCAAATATTCAGTCTGCTGTTTTTCAGTAGCAATGGAACAAAATTCAGGGGATATATTTGTGTTTCAATTCACAGTATGAACAGCTGTTCACTTTGACTTTAGCCTGTAAGTTAGGTTTAGAACATGATGTTATCTGTTCTGACATACAGTGTTAAAGCATTGGTAAATTTGGCAGTAAAAATTCATTGTTTTTGGTCTTGGTTGAGCTTGTGTGTAAAAGAAGTTCAAGCATTTTAAACAATCGCTATGACAATTTTTTCAATACTTTTAACAAATTTCCTAAACTCTTAACACAGTTAGCACAACATCTGTCTTTGTAGGCTATACAATTAATTTTTACACAAATATATCCCCTGTGTTTTATTCCATTGTTACTGAGAAACAGCTGACTGAAGTTATGCAAATATATAAATCACAGCTGATTCCCATCTAGGAATTGTTCAGGTGTTGATGTTCTTTCAATCACATGGCCATATGGTATACAGTAAAAGAGGGACTCTTTGGGCTTATCTTGTGTGAAAAAGGAACAATATAGAGCAAAACAAAGAAAGTAAGAAAAATGCCTGCATGAGGGAGAGAAATGCCTGGACAAGGTTCAAGGTAGAGATTGAGGAGTTAGAATGCATGGTGGTGCTCAAAGAAGGGCCAGAATTAGGGAACTGATGAAATAAGAGCTACTATCATAGACCATGTCATAAACCACAGGCTATCATACAGAGAGGCTGGTGAACGAGTACAGCCAAATCTCAGCGGCACACAGTGGCATCCATTATCCAGAATTTTCGAGAAACCAACAGGTAGGATATTGTATAAGGGCTTCTCCTACTGCAAAGCGTAAATAATTGTACCATGTATTACAGTGACTGTATGCCTCTGGTCTCTAATATGTAACTGTATTTTGTCTATCTAAGGATTCAACACCTCCCTCAGGGGGCAGAGGAAAGCTAAATGAATAACAGGAACTTGCTATTATCAACATAGTGATTGCTGATAATGAAATACAACTGAAGGGCATTCTATAAAGCTACTCTGAGATGGGTCATTCATTTTTTGTTTTGAATTTCTGCAGCAAAAGAAACAAAATGCATGCATTTACTTATTATGACATTGTGCTATAATTGACTAAATGTTCCTGTTGGAATAGAACGTGTTAGAGTTTTGGTAGACATAGTGTATGTGTAACCCAGGTCACTGACTAGGTCACTAGTAATTATAAGTATTTTATTTTTTATTAATATCCGTTTAGTATTATAACAAAATCAGTTTTTGAATCTTATATACTGATCCTGAAATCTAAATTCAACTGAAGTGTGAATTGTGAACTGCATTATTGTTTATTATTGCTGTTTATCTGGGTTTATTCCTATTATTTTATTTGTCAAAAGATTTAATTATTTTAATTTACTTAAAAACAATACATTCGATTTCTTAGTAATTAACAGTTGCTGAAGAGTCTTGAGTTGTTTTCTTTCTTTAATTCCTGTTATCAATTCCCTATACTCCAGTGAGTCGAACCCCCCTTCTGTAAGCTGGTCCTAGACATAAATAGATCACACATACCAAAGTTAGCACACCATAAACGATTAGCTACGGGTTACATATTGTGTTAGTGTATTGTTGTATTTTGAAAATTAGTGTTGGAGTTTAGTTTACAATGTGTGATTGAGCATGAAATTACAGTTTTTTTTTTCAATTGCTAACACACTAAAATGACATGCACAGCACAATTATTTAAACTGACACACACATAACGGCATGTGTGTGTATCTGCAAATATTTCTGTGCATGTGAACAATCTGAATAATGTACATATTTTAGTATTATGGCAAAGCATACTAAAGATGAAAGTGCTTTTCATTATGCCCAACAGTGTGTATTTGGTTAGACAAAAATCTGGTAATATGAATGAAGTGTGTGCCATTTCGTGCAAAAGTTTGATTTTGATAATGCTATATGTAGTTTTGGTTGCAGTGCTTCATTTTGCAAGATACATGAGCTATTTTGCAGTTTGGGTGTGTGGTTTTGTGAATTGTGTTAAGTATTTTGATAAATCCAGCCTAGTTTGCAAAATGGTGTGTTAGCAATTGGAAAAACTGTAACCGTTTTGGCAATTGTGTGTTGTAGGTGTGTTGGTGTGTTAAGAGTTTAGGAAAACTGTTAAAAGCATTGACTGTCATAGCGATCGTAAAATCTGTAAATACACGTGTCTACTCTGACATCAAATTTTCAAAACAGTTAACACACAGGCTAAAAGTGAAACTAATTTTCTGGCCAAAATGACTAATTTGTTTGCAAAATGCTCTAACATTCACAAAACATTAAAAAAATGCAACAAAAGCAAATATTTCCATGAAACACCACAACTTGTGGTCAAATTAATTTATTCTTTCAAATCAATCATTACACAATATAGATGATAAAATACAGCTATCAGTATGAAATGATACTTTTCAAACTCAGAAATGCTGAATACTGTTATAAACAGTTGAAGTACTCAGAACTTCACATTTAGTCCATTAGTTCCTGACGATTATGCCATAGGTTCTCATCAACGTCGCATTGGGTGTTTTCCCTTGCAATCCACCGAGGGAAATACCTCCTTGCATGGCATACCCAACTCTGGCTGTCCTCTGCACCTATTGCCAGGAAACCAGCATACAGCTCCATTATTCTCTAAAAAGAAAAAAAAAAAAGTAATTTCAAGTTCCAGTTATTCCAGTTGCATCTACCTGTATGGTATACTGTAACAAGGCATTACAATAACAAATCCGTACCTGCACATACTGGAATCTTTCCTCCACGATGTCAGAGTTACTTTGGAATGTAACTAACTCTGTACAGACGCTTTATTCTGACATGGTTTCATTTACAGTAAGGACTCCATCAATAGTTGCCAAATTCACACTGTTGATATTTCTAAATGCTCCCTGATCTGCAATTACTGGTGCCTGGATTTCACACAATCTGATCACATTGTTTGCCACAACCATATCTACAATCACTAAAGATCTTTTCTCTGCAACCATGCATGTGTGGTAGTGTCATAATGTCAAATTTGACATGCTTTTTGCTTTTACTTTATAGAATCCACCTATAAAGTAAAAGCAAAAAGCATGTCAAATTTGACATTATGACAGTCACATAAATGGGATAAAACATCTGCATTACTGTAGACAGTTTGTTCTGCCAACAGGGCAATACAGTATAGCTGAAATACACAGTGGTATACAGTAACATTGTGACTTACCTGTTCTCATTCTGAAAAAGCCTGACAATAGATGCCACAATACTCCAACTCAGAATGGGCTGGACCCTTTGTCCAGCCTCTCTAAAGGACAAACCATGATTGATGACATGGTCAATAATTGTTGGCCAAATTTCATTTGAAACTTGGGCTCTATTTTGTCCTTTTTGCTGCGGCTCCTGCACCACGCATGCAAACTCCTCTTCTTCGGGCCCCTCTGCCACAGCCTCTTACTCTCCTTCCATGCCTTTGGACTCTTTGATCCATGCTTGCAAGTAGCAGCACAGAGGTGGCATCTGTTATGGATGGATGAGGATTGATTGCTTATTGAAGAGTTATGCAAACAAGTTTCCCAAGGTGCATTAGAGATTCATAATTTTGCAAGTACTTTCTATCAGCTGTAAATAGATGTTTTCCTTTTTTTCAACAGTGAATCTAATAGAGTTTATGGTCTTTTAATGAGATCTGTGGTACCTGTGGTAAAATTTTTCACACAAAGGGTGTGAGAAATGTATGAAACAAATAAAAAAAGTGTTAAGACATTTGCAAGAGAAGACTTCTGCTGTGCGTGGATCCCAGTTTCATTTAGTGTGTCTTAGCATATGAGAAAAACTGTAAAAAAGTAAAGATTCTGAAATGTTGCTTTATTTACCTTGAACAAACCTGAAGACCATTAACAAGACCTTGTCTAAAAATACAGACAATAATTTTATTGATGTTCAAGCGTTTTATCGAGTGTTGTTAACCGAAGTCAGCCAACGGATCAGCGAAATTTTCACGTGCATCGTCAAAAGCGGAACCGGGGGGGGGGGGGGGTCTAATACTATTTCATGCATTCTGACTTTTTTACACTGTTAAAGAGTTGGATTCTCATGCTAAACATGGCCAAAATATAAAAAAAATTTGTTGGACGTATGACAGAGCATTTATGTGCCAAATACACTCCTTCAGGATTTTCAAGGCATTTCTCCAAGATAAGCGGCAGCGCTGTCATTTTGTTTTCAGACCACAAAATCAACAATGTCACTAAAGAATTTTTTTAGTTTTTTTTTTTGAGGCGAAGATAACCTTGTTCAGCGCCCAAATAACCCAGCGTTAAGGAAACAGTAGATGCTGTTTGTGTTTCCGGAGCAGCATCGGAGCTCTGCAAATGTGTTCGTTTGCTCCCGGTCATGAGTCAAAACCGCAGGCGTTGAGTGAAACTGCATCAAATGTCTGTGTTTTGTTGGCATATAATGTAAACAACATGAACGTATAGTGAATCGAAAGTTATCTAGGGATAAATACCATGATGTAGTGTGTGTGTGTGTGTGCTTGTGACTCTTTAGCTCCGCCCACTGCACACCTCAGCTGTTTTGGAAAGATTCGGTACAGTGTATCTGTCTTTTATAAATATGATAAAGCTAAAGACTCTTCTGAGATATGAAGGATGCAATACTACTCTATAGGTACTCAGGATTAACATGAGATTGGCAGAAACTGTGTGTGTTATGCATCAACCCGATCTCATGGCAATTCGTATGTATTTTAGGAGGTGTCTAATTTGTACAAATTTGTACTAGCACACTTGTAAGAATTGATACGATTTTTGCTAAATCGTACGTATTTGACGAGTTGCACAATTCATATAATTCCGTACGAATGACCTAACCTCAAACCCCACCCCCAAACCTACCCGTCACTGTAATAACATGTAATTTACTATGTTTAATTAATTTGAATGAATTATTTTAATTTAAAAATAAAAAAATATGTTTAATTGAATGATATAATAACCCACATATAAATACTTAACTCGTTTTGTTACTGTATGAATCAGCATTTTGAACAAATATTTTGAATGAATGATTCAATGACAAATGTTTTTTTTTTTAACATCATTTGCCACCTGGTGGTGTAACAATGTAATTGACAATGGTTATTTGAAGCATCAAGATAATTTCAAAAGGTGATTTGCTCTATTTTGATCTCTACCGTAGACATCAGTGTTTATAAACTATTTATAAACTTTTTTTTGTAACAGAAATGTTGATATAGTGTAGTTGAACAGACTGTTTGTGAAGCGGTTTCATTTAGGCTCTCTCTGGCTCAGCGGCAGCGCAAACACAGATTTGAATGTTCCAGTATGATTTTGTCAATGATTTAATAGACACAGGCGAATTGATGTCACATAGAAATAAGATTGCGTGGTTGTTTGAATCAAGATAGCGATCTTTTAATGATTAATCATGCAGCTTGATTGCCATTAGCAGCATATTGAATGAATATTGAAGGTTATGTCTTTTACAAGGGGGATGTAATGATGGAAAGAGTGTAATTTACCCTGCCAACCAAGTCTAGAAGGATATCCACAATTGGTTAAATATAGATGATAAACATCACATCAACTTTTATGCGTTTAGCTATATACCCTGCCATTTAAACCCTCTAGATTCTAGAACATGCTGATTTGATTGTTGAATTACAGTGGGACAGTTATTGCAGTTTTAATTTTGCTTCCCATGTTTTCTTCTTTAATAAGCAACATTATGAGCAACATTATATATACACTCACCTAAAGGATTATTAGGAACACCATACTAATACTGCTTTTGACCCCCTTTCGCCTTCAGAACTGCCTTAATTCTACAGGGCATTGATTCAACAAGTTGCTGAAAGCATTCTTTAGAAATGTTGGCCCATATTGATAGGATAGCATCTTGCAGTTGATGGAGATTTGTGGGATGCACATCCAGGGCACGAAGCTCCTGTTCCACCACATCCCAAAGATGCTCTATTGGGTTGAGATCTGGTGACTGTGGGGGCCATTTTAGTACAGTGAACTCATTGTCATGTTCAAGAAACCAATTTGAAATGATTCGAGCTTTGTGACATGGTGCATTATCCTGCTGGAAGTAGCCATCAGAGGATGGGTACATGGTGGTCATAAAGGGATGGACATGGTCAGAAACAATGCTCAGGTAGGCCGTGGCATTTAAACGATGCCCAATTGGCACTAAGGGGCCTAAGTGTGCCAAGAAAACATCCCCCACACCATTACACCACCACCACCAGCCTGCACAGTGGTAACAAGGCATGATGGATCCATGTTCTCATTCTGTTTACGCCAAATTCTGACTCTACCATCTGAATGTCTCAACAGAAATCGAGACTCATCAGACCAGGCAACATTTTTCCAGTCTTCAACTGTCCAATTTTGGTGAGCTCGTGCAAATTGTAGCCTCTTTTTCCTATTTGTAGTGGAGATGAGTGGTACCCGGTGGGGTCTTCTGCTGTTGTAGCCCATCCGCCTCAAGGTTGTGCGTGTTGTGGCTTCACAAATGCTTTGCTGCATACCTCGGTTGTAACGAGTGGTTATTTCAGTCAAAGTTGCTCTTCTATCAGCTTGAATCAGTCGGCCCATTCTCCTCTGACCTCTAGCATCAACAAGGCATTTTCGCCCACAGGACTGCCACATACTGGATGTTTTTCCCTTTTCACACCATTCTTTGTAAACTCTAGAAATGGTTGTGCGTGAAAATCCCAGTAACTGAGCAGATTGTGAAATACTCAGACCGGCCCGTCTGGCACCAACAACCATGCCACGCTCAAAATTGCTTAAATCACCTTTCTTTCCCATTCTAACATTCAGTTTGGAGTTCAGGAGATTGTCTTGACCAGGACCACACCCCTAAATGCATTGAAGCAACTGCCATGTGATTGGTTGATTAGATAATTGCATTAATGAGAAATTGAACAGGTGTTCCTAATAATCCTTTAGGTGAGTGTACATAGACTACAACTAACTGGTGTTAACACATTTATGATTAGCATTGTTTGTTTTTACATTATTTAGACATTTCTAACCGTAGGCTATAATATAAATGACCAATTACATCAGTTTGCTGCTGTTTGTTTTATTTTTAGTAAAATATTACAAACCCGTTGGTTTATCCTCATCATAATTAGTAGTGTTTGCTAATATACATTTAGAAATGTATTTTATGGCTCATTGTGGGACACTAGCTCCATTAACCAGTAGCGTTGACTGTATATTCTCCTGTATCTGTGTCTTTGGGGTATCACACATCTTTTATATCACATTATTTCATACCACAAGAGGCTTGTCGAGGCCATAGAAAAAAGAATCTAGAAAAATCTAGCCATCATGTCATGTTGTACTCAACTGACTCTGTGATTGACCAAGGGCCTTAATGAGCTGGGAAACCTTTTTGGTTGGTCCATTGGAGGTCTTGCTGGGAATAACTCTAATGAGAAAACCCCTTGAAATAGGACACCAACCAAAACCATTCAATGGAGGGAGATCTAATAACAGGGTCGGTTAATGTATACCCAGGCGAGTCCATCCATTCTCTTTCAGAGTGCAATAGGCCTTGGCTGCTTAACTACATGTCCAGAGAATGGATTGATGGAGGGAGAGACAGAGGGAGAAGCAATGGGAAAAGAATAGATGGAGACAGACCAATGGAGGGAATGAATGAGTGAGGGGGACACAGAGGTGGAAGCAGAGAAAGAGGAGAGAGAAAGTAATAGAGTGTATATGAAGATGGAGAGAGGTGAACAGGTAAAGAGGGAGAGGTGAATAAAGGGAAATTGAAGAGGAGAAATGGGGATGGATGAGACCAAAAATAAAAGGATTTTGGATGATTATAATTCTTCTGCAATCTTTGTAACACGAGTCTTATTATCAAACGTTTGTGATTGGTCTTGCTAATACTGTGATAATGGGATGAGAATTATCATGAAACATATATAACAGTAAATTTATGGTAAAAAATATTTTACCAAATAAATAAAAACTTATGCTGAGATTGTCAGCTAAGAAATTACTCCAGTAAATGCACTGTTTATTCATATAATGTTTACATATTGTCTATATTTTGTATTTACACTAAGTATTTACATTATTTCAGTTTTAAGTAACTGTACACGACTGTTAAAGATCCATTTTTAAAAATGTGAAAATATATTAGCTTTCCTATAATGGTATTGTCATTTTCAGACTGAAAGTTGTTTTGGTGTAATTATCAGTAAAAGTTTTTAAAATTCATGCTCATAACCATTATTAATGCCTAAAGAAATTGTTGATGTAAGTCTTTTTTTTAATTTTTTATTATGTTTGAAATCTTCAAAACCAAGATTTTGTGACTAATTTAATGAGTTTATTTTTCTTTTAACCTAAAAGGATCCGTAAACAGTTACTAAGGAGACCATGTTGCGTAATTAGTAGGTTGTTTAAGAAGAAAAGCCTTTGCTAAACACCAAGTAATTCTGAATAAAGGCTTAAATGTCAAACTACTCATGCTGATGAACTGTGATAAGAATGGAAAAGGAAGAGATGAGGAGAAAAAGGAGGCTGGAAAAAATGGTAGAATGAAAAAAGATGGAGGTGAAGATAAATAGCTATTTTCTCGAGAGCATCTGCTCTTACAGTCTCATCTGCTGACATCTGTCCTCAACAGCTATCAGCCAGCTGCTCATGTTCTAAAACCACCCCATGCCCCTTTCTTTTCCACTCACTTGCTGTCTTTAACGTTGCCTCTAACTATATAGCCAGTTACACGGCTGCCATCCAGGCCTTTCTCCTTATGTCCTCTATTCCAATTCAATTTACATATTGTTCCAAAGCAGCTTTACAGAGTATAGTGCCTTGCAAACTCCCCAGTGAGCAAGCCAAAAGTTGTCGTAGCAAGGACAAACTCTATAAGATGTTTAAGGGAAGGAGGAACCAAGAGTCAACTCATCTCCTTGCATGTGTTTATATTTTAATAAATGTACTACAAACAATATGATACATAGATAGTGTTGTTGACAGACTCTGGCTAATGCTGGTGTAAGTGCTGGGTGGTATGATGATTTAGTATATTGTGGTGAGAATGTCTGTCAATTTTGCTATATTGTTTATTTGTTTTTTTTTGTAGTAAATATATGTCCTCACTGCTCAGTAGCTACTACTTAATGTTATTAACACGTTAGCTCGATAAACCAGCTTGAACATGCTTTCAAATGATAAGCATCGTGCATGGCTCAGGGGCGAAATCACGTTCGGGGAGGACCCACCGTTAACGATCTGTCCCTAAAGGCCCCGATACACTCACGGCAAAGTTCTTTTATTCTTCGCTTAGGGGTAAAACTAATTTTGAAATACAGAAATATTATATATATTTTTAGCAAAGTAGGCCTAAGTAACAAATGTGTACAAAGTTACGTTTCTTCATTCGGATCCATTTGCGATCCATTCCATTCTGAATAAACAAACAACACAGTTTACATGCTTCGTCCTTGTTGCATTATTCATTAAAGATATAGTTCACCCTGAAATGAAAATAAAGCCATCTTTTACTCACCCTGGTGTTGTTCCAATGCCCTATGTCCTTCTATCTTCTATGGAAAGTATTCAGGAGGCATACTATAAGGTTCTGCGAGAAAGAAACCTTATTATTCAGTCAAAAACTGAGTGCGTGTGCAAGCCGTTAGCAGCTGCTCACGCAATGTTGTCATAACAACCAGTACAAAGCATTCACTTCAGGAGGTTTACCTTATTATTAGTATTATTGTATTATTTCTTATCATATATCTTATAGAGAAGACGAGAGTCGCGTTTGTTTCTATCGAGCCTGATTTCTCTGTGTGTGCTTATCCTCTGTACCATGACAACAGTGCGAGTTATAGTAAGCATGAGCGGCTGCTGACGGCTCGCACACACTCACAGGAACGCGCAAAGAGTAACGGCCGAGCGCAGTATTTCTTTCTCGCACAACCTTATAGTATGCCTTCTGAACACTTTCCATATATGGCACGCGTCTTACTGTACCATTGCGTGATACTTTTGTATTCTTTTCGTAAAGTTTTAGCCTGGTCGCCATTCTGTAGTTCAAACAACTCGGAAATGTAGTTGAGAACGTCAGTTATAACGGCCCACGTATTTAAAAAATGGTCGGGTTTAAATCGGGTTTGGGCTCATAATTACAGTTAATGTGTCGGGCCGGGCTTCGGACACAATGTGCACGGGCTCGGGCATTGTCTGGCTTGATTTTTTTTGGGCCCAATCTAAGCTCTAGTGGAAATAGTCACTCCCCAGCATACAGATTGTAATTCCAGCATTCCAGTTAGTTAATACCAAGGAATCTGACCTGAGTACAAAAGATGGAGGTGGACTGAGTGTATTTGATAGTTAGTGTAGCAGGTTTAAAATGTATCTCTGTCACTCTCTCTTTCTGCAAATTTGGGTTGAGTTTGGTGTTATTAGGTGTGAGGAGTCACAGTACCACACAATGGTACACTGATGAGTTCTGTTGGTAATTTCCTGCCTCCTAAATTGCCTATTTGGCAGCTGTGTGTGTGAGTGTTTGTTTGTGTGTTTATGTGTGTGGCTGCATGGGCTGAGGAGAAATTACCCTCTTCTCTCTAATGAGGGACTTGAAATGATGAAACAATGAACTTGGACACAGAAGAACAATACTTACAGAGACAGATCAACATGTGCGAGTGAACAGCTGAAATGCTGTTATTACTTTTACTGGTATATCTGGTGCTGATTGCAGTCATGCTTTGTGTGTGTGTGTGTGTTTAGGAATATAATTGTGTTTGTACACATCCTAAAATCTTTAATCAGAATTAAAGAGTATAAACTGACAGAAATAGGAACATAATCTTCAGCTTCTGTTCTAGAAACATGATATAAATTGAACTAAATGTGAAACGATCACAATGTGGAATAAGTCACAGAAAATAGAGAATTTTGTTCAGCATTCATTGAAATTAATACATTTGTGGTGATAAGTTTACACTTCCAGGATCTATAAATGGTAAAAAAAAAAAATTAAAAAAAAAAAATTAAATCATAAAAATAGCTTTTTTATTTAGTAGTTCCCTGAATAAGCTATTTCTCACAACAGTTTTTTAAAACACGTTATGTGTAGCTCATTCAGGGCAGTACTAAATAATAATAATAAAAATAAATTCCATTTTTTTTTTTATGTTCCCTCTTATTTTGTTAAATCTATTATTTTGCAGATTCCGCAAAGTGAAAAAAAGCTGCAGACTGCAGCTGTATTGACATTTTACTTTGGATATACGCACATTTACATTTCAGATGGGACATGTTATCTCAGTCACTTTCTCGCACAAATATAACCTACTTTAACTCACACGCTTGGGGTCGTAAAAGAAATGTCATTATTTAATGCTGTGTTCTCAAGCGCAGTAAATACCTATCCAAGCTACATGCAGAGCATTCCTTCCATAATTCTATCGCCGATTTTGAAGCAGTGACTAAGATGTCCAGTCATTATGTTTTTTATGTGTGTGAGGTCATATAAATCTCATATCTACGAACCATGTGTCCCCATGCAGGCTAGTCCACAGCCATCATATAATCAATATTAATGCAGTCAATATTGTTCCCATAATCCCTGTATTCCCTTGTAATTTATATGTCATGGCCAAAAGTAATGTCCTGAAAGGGAAATCATTTCTAATGACACTACAAGTTCAATCAAATCATCAAAATAAGAAGGAAATAGTTTTATATTTTCTAAATATTGTAAATATGAGGGAAGAACTAAACATTATACACAAATGGACTCCAAGCACAACTATGCAATATGCTTACAAAATCTTCAAAAATTTAATAATATTTGAATTAATACACAATTACCATCGTGCGTGGGAAAGAGGATAACCAAATCCAAAAATCTCAAAAATAAAAAGAAATCCCACACACTATCAATGCTTGCAGAAAATATCAAAAACTTTTTATTAGCAAAGTTTCAGTCTCATGACCTTAATCAGGCATATACGGTATCAAGCATTAAAAGTGTGCAGGATTTATTTTTATTTTTGTAATACTATTTGAATAAAATGTGATGTCAGTTTTCCTAGTGTATTGTTTTGTCTTTCCTTCATTTTCTTTTTGTCTTTTTTTTCTCTCCTAAACTAAAAAGACTAAACGGAACAAATGAAAGCATGTCTCATAGTTTAAGTACTCCTCACTTTTATCCATTCATCACACTTGCTGCATCTCTTAGTTGTGTTTGTATTGGAATTCTCTGAAAAATAAGTAAGATCATCATATAAAATAGCATTTCATAACTTTTCAGTGTCGTTAAAGTGTAATACAGAAAGATATCAGCTGGTGTGTTTCCTGACATGGCTTGAAGAAAACTGTTCTGTGCGTGTTTCTTTTCATAATTACGCCATCAAAAATACAGGGTGAATTTTGTCTAAATTATATGTAATAGCGATGACATATTTCAGCAGATCCTATTCCTTCATTTACCTCACAGATGTGATATGGAGAATATTATTCATTGCAAGCGATAGTAATCTCTTCAGCATTACTTTTATCTCTATGGCATCACCTAGTCATAAATACTCATTAAAGCCATATGCCATAAGCCTTTAGCGCCACATGTTTAAAGCCTTGAGAGAAACATTTGTTGATTGGAGGATGATTAATTAAAACTCATCTGTGAGTGGGTTTTTCCACAGGCTCAGCCACAATATCTCATAAAAATAAAATACAGTGATGCATTACTTGCAAAATGGCAAACAGCTTTGTTTTCTCTTCGGGTATTTATTGGTATTATATAAAAATGTAACAGCATCTTAAATTTCATCCGTAATCTCAGGGTGATTTAATTCCTGTTTGCGGGTATTCATAAAGTGTACACATAAATTTTTTAAATGTACAGACTTTGAAATGTACAATATTAACATATTGACAGCAATTCAACAGATTTTTAAACAAACTTTAAAAATACTGCACATCTAGCAGGACTCATTTATGAATAAAAGATGGATCTGTCAGATAAATTAGAAAGATAAGTAAAATCGAAGTATTTTTTTTTTTTAATCTTTTAATCATGCATTTGCAGATTATTTCTCCCTCTTTGTGTGTGTGTGTCACAGGGCCTTTTTACTCACTTCATGCGTTTTTACTGATTGGATGGCTATCTGATTTGTTAAACGGTTTCATTTACACTTGGGGCCAGATTTACTAACAGCTTGCGCCATCGCAAACTCTTTTTTTTTTTACTAAAGACACACAGTAAAAAATTAGCGCTGAAAGGGCATGGACAGGGTTATTTTTGCGGCTGACCTTATTGCATATTCATTTGTAGGAGTTTCCCTTTCAGGCGCAAAATTTATGGGAGGAGAGTATTTATATGAATAATGCAAGGTGATTTCCAAAGGTTTGCACTCATCAATTTACTGGTGTTTGCACCATTATTTACCGGCCAAAAAAAGCATGTCTTAAACCAGATGCTAATGGGTAGATTGAGCTGGTCATTATGGAAATGTAGATAACGCACAGAACTGTCCACTCCCATAGGTGCTTTTATGGAATTGCGCTCTCACACTAATTTGCCCTGTTTAGTAAATCTGGCCCTTGTCCCCATGAAAGCAAAGTTTTTTGGCTTTTAGTATGAATATGTTTGTCTCCAGAGTCTACAGCGTCCAGCCTCAAACAGACGCTAAAGCTGTGGCTAAAATCCGTCACGTTCACACATTTACTATTTTCTACATGGTCAATGGCGCATAGTGCACTATACAGGGGATAGGGAACAATTAAAAATATGCTTTCTATTGGGGTGAATGAAGTCCGGTTTTGCATTAATTTTACTCGCACAGCCATAGCGCGCACACAGTCTGCTCCAGTCCAGAGACACATTCTGCACAAAATGTTATATTTTAAAGCAAAATGGAGGCGATTAGGAGGAGAAACGGTTAGAGATTAAGAGGAAAATGTGGCTTTACCAAGTGTAATGGCTCTGGCCGAGCTGTGATATAAACTTAACGCTATTGGCTATTAAAAAAGGGGAGAAGCTGTTTGATATGTCTCTCCCTGTCTTCCTATTTCAGTGGAAATTACGTCACCACACTGAATAATGCTGCGTGTTTTAAGGCACTTCAATGGGCCTTTAACGAAGTTCACGTCAGCGAAAGCAACAGATATAAGCTGCATTTTATTTATAATCAGCTAATTTTAAGATCAAAAAATTTAAGGCAGCAACTTTTTTACAGTGTATACACTAGTTTTGTTTGGAAGGCTTGTCAGACCACCTTCTGAAGTGGTTAGAGCGATCGGATTTAAATCCGTCTCGAAAGCGTTTCTGGGGGGATTTACACCTGGTCTTTTCACAATTGGATAGCTATCCGATCAGACAAAACACACAAAGTGACCAGGTGTAAATAGGCCCACAGTCACAGATTACATAGGGTTAGGGTTAGAGACATAGAACTGCATGAAACACAAAATGCAAAATGTAAACGTATATAATAATCGAATTTATTATAAATACAACACCAACCTATTCAGTTTTCTATTAACTCATTTAAATGTAAAGAGGCTTACATTTTAGTTGCTGTCAGTACCTTGATATTGTATGTTTCATTGTCTATTCAAACGCAAAGTGTGTGTATTAGAACCACACTTTACGAACGAATACCTATGAATACTAATAAGATAATCTGTTCAAACCTGAATTTTTATCAATTGCTCTTTGAGAATCTTCTCGTTCCAGGCCAGACAGACACACGTGGCTCAAATAAGTGGCTGAAAGAAGTGATTGTAATGTGGTAGCTGAGGTGATTATAATTAGCCTCATCACGCCTCATCTCTCTCGTTGTCGGACGTCAGGTCACCTGTAATGTTGCACAAAAGCGTTTGATGCTTGATTTGGTTCCTCTTTATCAAACACCTCAGACAACTGCCATACCACTGGCCCATCAATCAGGTCAATTAGATGACGGGGCAGACAGCTGGTCATGCATGTGCTTTTGTTCCTGCTCTGTGATGAGAGTATAATAGTGGACCTCTGTCTGTTCTGTACCTTTAGTTATTACAAGATGTTCTGTCTCTCTGTCGGTCTCACTTGTGCTTTCATTCCAGTTCATTTTCTTCTCAAGTGATCACACAGAGTGACCAATTTGACATCTTCACATACTCGGATTAGGCCTCAGTTTTTGAGATGAGTTCTTTTAATAATTATTGTCTGTTTTTGTTCTTGATGTCTGTCCTGTCGTCATTGTCTCTATGGCAAAATATGGCATACAGATACGGAATATATTGGTACACATTGGATATCGACTGATTTTTTTTATAAAAATAAAAAAATGAATCAGTATGTGTCAATATTGGCTTTAATTATACCTGCTAATTTCCTCTATTTTTACATTTTAAATACCTTTGTCATTATTTAATACTCACTTAAAGTTTATCTTTATCTTTTTTTTCTAATATTGTGATGCTTAAAAAATCATTTAAAATGACTGATTTCTGTATTCTGTTTTTAATATAGGCATTTATTGGTTATTGGCCATAGCATGAAAATAATTTTCCAAACCAAATAAACAAAAATAAATCTGTTGTATTTTTGCATTGGTGCATCCCTATACATAGCCACACACAGGCTACATGCATGCAATATTTGGGACTGACAACAATATATGATTCCTTGTGGTGCTACCTGTACTGTATATTCTTCCTTGATAGTGTGAATGATTTACAGTAGATGCAACTGATACAATTCCTTCACTGAGTCTTTCACTCTACTCTCTTTCTTTCACACACATTCTCGTTAGAATGGACTGTTCTTGGATTCCACATGAAATTAGTCTCTGTGATTACTATTGTGCTGCCTGCAGAGATTTAACAGACATTTATATTTTCCAAAAGAGCTGGTAGGTGTTTTAGCACTTCTAATTTCAGACCATAATATGCATGTAATCAACAGTCCTGATTAATATCCAGTGAAGTTTTAATTAATTAAATAACTTTCTTTTTTTATGATCTGTCACCTACGGTGAATCATCAGTCTTGTTCTTCTAAACTTATTTGCCCCCTTTCTTTGTGACAAGATGATGCTTTAAACATCACCCAGTTGTCAAGTAGAGTTTATTCTTTTACAGACAGATTGATTTCTTGTTATTTGATGATTTTTCATCATTCAGCCTGAGGAAAATATGTTCAAACACTGAGAAAAAAAGTGATGTAACGTGGCGTCAAAGTCAAACTATACCTTCATTCTGCAATGACGTCAAGGAATGAACATTTCAATGAAGGAATGAAGACGTTATTATTTAAACCTGTAGCCTTTTTTAATTCTTCATATCACATATCAATACAGGGTTAAGGTATCCACTTAACACATACACATGATTATAATGTCTGTACATAATCATAATGTTAAACTTACAGTATTCTATTTGTTGTACAGTAAATTAATTTAAGATTTTAAATGTGCTCATTACATACATTTAATGAAGTCCAAACATTTATGTAATGCATCTCATTTTAAGGATATACAGTAGAAATCATGGTGGCATCTGAATACATCCAACACTTACTTTGTTTGTTTGATGCTAATTAATTGAATGCAGATCCATGTGTGAGATGACAATAAAATAAATAATAAGTATATTTGAATTGAAATAGATGTTTTTTTTTAACTAGATATATATACACTCACCTAAAGGATTATTAGGAGCACCTGTTCAATTTCTCATTAATGCAATTATCTAATCAACCAATCACATGGCAGTTGCTTCAATGCATTTAGGGGTGTGGTCCTGGTCAAGACAATCTCCTGAACTCCAAACTGAATGTCAGAATGGGAAAGAAAGGTGATTTAAGCAATTTTGAACGTGGCATGGTTGTTGGTGCCAGACGGGCCGGTCTGAGTATTTCACAATCTGCTCACTTACTGGGATTTTCACGCACAACCATTTCTAGAGTTTACAAAGAACATCCAGAACTTTTGGTGTGAAAAGGGAAAAACATCCAGTATGTGGCAGTCCTGTGGGTGAAAATGCCTTGTTGATGCTAGAGGTCAGAGGAGAATGGGCCGACTGATTCAAGCTGATAGAAGAGCAACTTTGACTGAAATAACCACTCGTTACAACCGAGGTATGCAGCAAAGCATTTGTGAAGCCACAACACGCACAACCTTGAGGCGGATGGGCTACAACAGCAGAAGACCCCACCGGGTACCACTCATCTCCACTACAAATAGGAAAAAGAGGCTACAATTTGCACTGGAAAAATGTTACCTGGTCTGATGAGTCTCGATTTCTGTTGAGACATTCAGATGGTAGAGTCTACCTGAGCATTGTTTCTGACCATGTCCATCCCTTTATGACCACCATGTACCCATCCTCTGATGGCTACTTCCAGCAGGATAATGCACCATGTCACAAAGCTCGAATCATTTCAAATTGGTTTCTTGAACATGACAATGAGTTCACTGTACTAAAATGGCCCCCACAGTCACCAGATCTCAACCCAATAGAGCATCTTTGGGATGTGGTGGAACGGGAGCTTCGTGCCCTGGATGTGCATCCCACAAATCTCCATCAACTGCAAGATGCTATCCTATCAATATGGGCCAACATTTCTAAAGAATGCTTTCAGCACCTTGTTAAATCAATGCCACTTAGAATTAAGGCAGTTCTGAAGGCGAAAGGGGGTCAAACACAGTATTAGTATGGTGTTCCTAATAATCCTTTAGGTGAGTGTGTGTGTATATATATATATTTCAGCAGAGTAATTTTTTATAGCAGTTGGAATTTAAAGTATTTGGTTTAATTCAAGCTGCATGAACTGTATAAGTTTGTATAAAATCATGTTTCCAGCATGATGCAAAGAGCATCTTGTGCTTCAGTGGAAGCAAGAACATCTGGCCCTCTGTACACATGGTCAAGGTCACAAATGTGCTTATTTGGATATTTACTTGCGGCTTTAAACTTATTTACCTTAACTTAAACTTTTAACTTTATTTTATGTTTCACACTTTTCCGTTATTATAAGGTTTGCATTAGAGTTTGAATCCAGAATCTTTTATTGTGGACTCAGACTGGTGGATCTCACAATATGTATATTATATACTGCTCCGCTTTATATTTCAAGATTACAGAGTCACACTTTTCACTGTTTGTGTAGCTCTGCTAGTCTATGTATGTGACATTGTGGACAAATCCACACGAAATGAGAGCATGCATCTCTTCTTATAGTCAGTGACTAAGGCATTAGTAATATTTGTCCATATTTTAGGTTAGGTATAACTTCTTAGTACAATCTATCACAAACATTTACAGTTAATTTCACACTAAATACTCAAGTTGACTTCATCAACTCTGAGGTGAAAAAAAACTCCTACATTTCTTATAACTCAAGAAGTATTAAAGATCTCTTAATATCCTTTTTCTGTTTAATATCCGTTTTGGTTTTTATTAACATTTTATTTTGGTATCCATATTTTTAAAGCACTATATCCGGGGTGGCGAACTCCGGTCCTGGAGAGCCTCAGTCTTAAAGAGTTTAACTCCAATCCTGATAAATCCGACCTGTCTGTAGCTTTCTAGTAACCCTTCAGACCTTGATTAGCTTGTTCGGGTGTGTTTGATTAGGGTTGAAGCAAAACTATGCAGGACTGTGGCTCTCCAGAACCGACGTTCGCCACCCCTGCATATGGTTAAATTCCAGAGATACTGGGATCACATTGAACTGTCACCAACTGTCACCAACCGATTGTTAAAGTCAACAGATTTTACTACCAGACACTCCAATTTCTGTGTAAAAAGAAAATAATGATGCCTCCATCTTTCTAAAGTAATTTTTACCCTACTATAATTTGGCTCCAAATCTCAGATGAAAATTGTCAATTTGACCCCCCTCTACAAAACAGTGAACTACTCCATTGTAAGGGTGGGTCGCCTACAGTGGTTCGGGCTGCAGGGTTGCCGAAAAGTTATGAGCAAGATGGTAGAAAACGTCTCGGTTACGTATGGTAACCCTCGTTCCCTGAAGGAGGGAACGGAGACGTACGTCGGACGTCACCAACGAATTGGGATCACTTCTGGGAGCCCCTATCAGCTTCGAGATATAGAGAACGGGCCAATGGCCATTGGCGTGCGAGATTTGCATCTCGCGCTCCGCCCTGCGCTGCGGGTATAAACAGGAGGTGAATGCAGCGCACTATTGTTTTTCACTGAGGAGCCGAACTAGTGACTCGGCCATGCAGTGATGGTACAGCAACTGTGGCGACGGGACGTACGTCTCCGTTCCCTCCTTCAGGGAACGAGGGTTACCATACGTAACCGAGACGTTCCCTTTCAGTCGGTCACATTCGACGTACGTCGGACGTCACCGACGAATTGGGATCCCTTTGGAAAACGCCACAGTTACTACCACTTCCAGCGCCCAGCGAGAGCCCCTCAGACCCCGTCTGTTCCGGGCAGGGAATTCACGCAGGGAAACCACACTGCTGTTCCGCAAGACCCACTTCAGCAGACTATTGGATAACGCTGGGAAAGCGTGCCCAGAGGGACGCTGCGGAAGCCACATCATGCCCGAAGGGAGTTACCATGTGGAGAATACACGTATGGACTGGCCGTGGGCAGTGCAACATACGGAAGTCCCAGGGGTGGCCCTGGCCAAACAGGCGGGGGAACAACACCTAACTGAGACGGCAGAGAGCTCTGCCGAGGGAAAGACACGGGCTCGCCGTAGGGAGCCGTACCGTGGAAGAATACACATATGGGACCGTCGTGGGGGTCACAACATATGGAACCCAGCCTAACACAAGTTCCACCAATGCATACGAGTGTTAGACTTGGCGTCGGACGCTCCGCCACATCCAACTGCCGCGGGTTGCGGAGGACTCAACAGGGTTCGCCGTTCTGGGAAACTCGACTGGAGCATATAAGCGCACGTATCCGTTCCATAGGGAAGGGAGTGGCGCAGCAAGCCGACACTTAGAACGGGCACTTCGGTGTTACTGACTATGGGAAGCGAGCACACAGGAAGATACCGGCTCTACACGGAGGCTATAAAATCTAGCAAACGTGTTAGGTGTCGCCCAGCCCGCAGCTCTACAATATCTGTCAGCGAGGCGCCACGAGCCAACGCCCAGGAAGAAGCTACACCCCTAGTGGAGTGGGCTCTTAACCCGAGTGGGCAGGGCACGTCTTGGGTTTGATACGCCAAGACGATGGCATCCACTATCCAGTGGGCCATCCTCTGCTTGGAGACAGCCTTTCCCTTCTGCTGGCCTCCATAACAGACGAAGAGCTGTTCTGAGGTCCTGAAGCTTTGCGTTCTGTCTACGTAAGTCCGCAGAGCGCGGACTAGACAGAGAAAAGCTAGGGCTGGGTCTGCCTCCTCCGAAGGCAGCGCTTGCAGGCTCACCACCTGATAGAGGCCCTCACTCCTCTATCGCATCGCAAGCATGCTGACGATCAGATCGTGCTTCCCTAGAGACTTACCACCTACCATGTCATGATTAGCAGCGATAGCGGCAACATAGACTTTGAGGGTGGAGAGAGACAGCCTTCGCTCCAACCCGTCCTGTAGGAAGGAAAGCACAGAACCGACCGAACATCTCCGGGGGTCTTCTCAGCGAGAAGAACACCAGTCGACGAACAGGTTCCACTTCAACGCATAGAGGCGCCTCGTAGAGGGAGCTCTAGCGGAAGTGATGGTGTCTACCACAGCCTGTGGTAGGCCACCTAGAACCTCCGTGTCCCGTCCAGGGACCAGACATGGAGTGCCATAGGGTGCCCCGTCTCTGAGTCAGGAGGTCCTTCCTCAGAGGAATGGGCCAGGGAGGTGCTGTCGCGAGAAGCACTAGTTCCGGGAACCAAGTACAGTTGGGCCAATACAGAGCAACCAACAGGACTTGCTCCTCGTCCTCCCTGACCTTGCACAGAGTCTGTGCAAGAAGGCTCACTGGGGGAAACGTATACTTGCGTAGCCCCCTGGGCCAGCTGTGTGCCAGCGCATCCGAGCCGAGGGTCCCCTCGGTCAGGGAATAAAACAACTGGCAGTGGGTCATGTCCGGGGCGGCAAACAGGTCTACCTGTGCAGTCCCCTATGAAGAAGGCAAGACGAACAACGTGCCGACGTGGTCATGCTCTCATGAGAGAACATGAACCACCCACGAACAGTCTCAGCATGCTTGCGATGCGATAGAGGAGTGAGGGCCCACGGAGATGTACTCGGCAGGGAAGCCCCACTGTAATCCTCAGGTCACCAAGGCTTATTAGACGAAGTAGCCCCTTTCTGGTGCACCAGAAAAGAAACTAGATCGGGGAATAGGCGAAGGGACTCAACCCCGTTTGAGGTTAAGTCTCGACCGCGCATCTAAAGCGCCGAGTGACGCGCTGGGTTGCCGTGACAACCCGCACTGCCGGCAGCTAGACGGCACACGGCGCGCTGAACACTCAAACCCTCACGAGGAAGGCGAGACGAACAATGCGCCGACGTGATCCCGTTCTCCTGAGAGAACATGGATTACCCACGAACGCAATCTCAACATGCTTATGCGAGAGGGATCGTGGCCGTCAAAGGACAGGAAACAACCGCATCCAGAAACGCACGGGTGGAATGACGTCTTGAAAAAGACGCAGTGTCACACCCGCGCTGCTCTTTTAGAAGAAATCTCTTTTAAATGTGCTGAAGCACCCAGGAACGACCGCAGCAAAACACAGGAGAGTAGTGCAGCCTGTGTATGCACTCACCGTTGGGAACGCCCTCACCAAACCAACAGTGCTGTAAAAACAGCAGTTTATCACTGTATCAGTGAGCTCGCGGCCGCCGCTGATCGTGCCTTCTCTCCCAGCACTCATAGAAGCGTCTTCTCTCGTTCTCTCTCTTTCTCTCTCTGCTGAAGCAGGAACAGTCTCCTTCGTCAACACCGTGTTCGGCTCCGAAGTGAATGACAATAGTGCGCTGCATTCGCCTCCTGTTTATACCCGCAGCACGGGGCGGAGCGCGAGATGCAAATCTCGCACGCCAATGGCCATTGGCCCGTTCTCTATATCTCGAAACTGATAGGGGCTCCCAGAAGTGATCCCAATTCGTTGGTGACGTCCGACGGAACTGTACATTTCTCATCTATTACCACCCACTGTACTTATACCAATGACGGAAATAAGCGCAGTTACAATAGCTAAATATGTGGGAGAGCATTGCTATACTGTGACTATATTGAATTGCAATAGAGGTAGCACTTCAAAGTCAATACCAAAACAAAACTAGTTAGCAATCATTTATAATTGAATGAATTTAATGACAAAATCTGGTTATGGTTGCACTTAAAATAGTTACAAAATAGATGTATGAGATGATAAAAACCTATACCATTAATCATACCCAGCATGAATAGAATGTTAGCAAAAGACACAAAGAGAAGAAGAGAGCAAAGAAGAGAAGAGCCAAAGAGAAGGCCCCCAAGAAGAGAGAGAGCCAGAGAATAGAAGAAGCTAGAGAATAAAAAAGAAGAGAGAGCAACAGTTACAATCTTCTTGTATACTTCCTTGACCATGTAACTCAAACCCTATTGTGAGTCATTCAAACTAACCAATCAGACCAAACTTCCCCCACTGTACTTAAGGGGTGACACACCTTTGGCCTACAGGCCTTCAGAATCTCTTTGTCTTTAGGAATTCCAAATGGCCCTTCTGATAAGAAAGATGGGGGTTGAAAACACCAGTATGTCTTTGTTCAATTGCAAATATCAAATATGTTTGGTTATTTTCAATCCTACAATTCCCCCCATGGCACCGTTGGCCACAATCATTGAGTCCAAAGGTGGCACAGTCCACGAAGACATGCTTTCTGTTGTGTGTAGATGTCATCTTCAGACTTCTCGTCCAGACTTGTTGCCAAAGCAGCTGGTCAGTCTTTGTTCTCATTTCAGTCCTGCATGAGAAGACGCCATCAAATGGTGTTGCATCATTCCTTGATATGCAAAACGTCCATTGAATGCTTCACACCTCGAGAACAGTCACTGAAGATGAGAGCAAACGCTTGTCCCTCTTTCTGAGGCAGGACACAGGATGTGAACTTGTGCAGCAGGGATCCTGTGATTTAAAAGAACATATAGCACAACAAAGAGCAAAAGCATACATGGCATTTGTCATTGGTCAGAAGTTTGATGTGGTCAGATTAAAATAGTCTCTGGCAATAAGCCCTTAAATCGATTTACTTAATAAACTGGTCAAGGTTGAGAATAAAAAATCTCACACACTCTTACATTGTTTCTGGAAACATTAAAAATAAATTGCATTATAACAAAACAACAATCATTGTTGGTTTTAAACCCCCCTTTTCATGAAGAGTATCAGCAAAATATTATGTGTAACCAAATACAGAGATTCAATTGAATAGATGTCCAAAAACATTGTTGCAAGTCAAATGGACAAAATACAAAGAATCAGAAATCAAATAAGTTCAAAATCAAATGCATTGTTACAATACAATTAAAAAATTACTTAGGAAAGAATGAGAAATACTGTTTTGATATTTAACTAGGTGAGACAAATAATAACTAACTGATTTAGTAAATCTAAAGAAAAAACAAAACAAACAATAACTGGAAGAAATTCACAGTTATAATACAGTCTAGATGTAAAGACTTTAATAACATTATATGCATATTTTGTGAGGCAAATGTAGATTTGACTTTGTGTCTGAAGATCAAATCTATGTGGCTGCATTTAGCTGTGGCTATGTGTAAATCATGCCCCAAACATGGTGAGGAGGGTTTACAATTGTGATGTAAATTTGGTCCTGTTGTTGTAACAGGGAGCCAGCATGAGAATGTGAGTGAGGTGTGACTGGCTCAAAATCTTCCCACACCAAGGTTTTGTTAAGGAGCATGATAAAGTGTAAAGGTCAGAGTTATGGAATCCTGCTGTGATGAAAGCATTTTCATGGTTAATGCAATTGTAAATTACACTGTAGCCACATGGCAATTCTGTGCTCCTGTACATGGTTTTACTGCAGCTATATAGGAAATAGCAGAGTGTTCCACTTAGGAGACAAACAAATTCAACATAGAAACACATGTAACTTGAAATTGCTATACAATTCCAGTATTAAAGTTATTCCAGTTTACACAAGATACATGGCCTAGAATGCATAGCATCTACAACCTCTATCCTAAGTGTTTCATACAACACTTACAGTAAAGCAATCATGTGTTTTAAAGAATAAACTTAACTAGTCTATGTGTATCTAGTAGCACAAACAACTATAATGTGTGTTCAATGCGCACAATGTGTTTAGTACAATTACAAATTTGGAAATACAAACAGGATCATTGCAATTTGGATGTTTAACTATTAAACTATTATGAGGCTGCTAGCCCACTAGCAAGTGAGGTTAATAACTTAAGGCCTTGCATGAACACTGCAGTTAACTCGCTGAGAGTTTTACCTGCATATGAGCGCTGATCTTTGCCCTTAGAAAGTAATTTCCTATTTTTCTGAAAATAAGGTGGAGGTCGTCCCCTACCCAGTGACCAGCATTTTTCCTCTGAATGGCCTATTTTCTGACAGGAACTGCAAAACCTGTTCTCTTTGCCATTGGGTTGTCTGCTATGTTCTCCTGGAGTTTGAGGATATTCATGACTCTCTAATGCTTGTACACCATGCGTTCTGGTACATGACTCTGCGCTATTACGGTGCTGCATCACCTTAAGAACTGAAATAGGCACACTTTCTTGAGTTGCACATGCATTTTCTGAACTAAACATTTCAGATTCATTAGAGCAAGTCACCTCATCTAAGAAGTGAACATGCTTTTTAGTCCCATCGCTGTTAAGCGTTTTGGGAGGCATGAACTTTTTAGCTATTAGCTTAGACTTGAGATCTGCAATGGTCTCCTTGTGATTTTTACACTTTTCAGTCAGGGCTAACTGCTCAGATAGTAATTTATCTAGCTGTGTTTGAAGATCTTGAATCTTTGCTTCAGACTTTTGTGTCTCTGCATTTTTAGAATGCACTTCTTTACATTTAACATCTAGACTTGACAGTAGAAATGGTGTCACATTATGTAGCCTTTTACAACTTTATGAAGTTTAAAGCCTCAATTATTTCACCATATTTTGATTTCTTTTGGTGTTTGCCAATTATGTCGCACCATTTAAGCATGTCATCATCTGAACTTTTAATTCCAATATACTCTTTCTTGAGTTTGGACAAGGTAGGCTCAACTTTTTCACTCCATAAAGCAAACAATACGTCACTGTTATCAGAAATTTTCCCTTCCATCCCCGAGGAGATAATCGGAATATTCTCGGATTGCACAGTAATGGGACTATTGAAGCTGTTTAAAACTTTCTACGTTCTGTTTCATGCAATACATAAACAATGAAAACAGACTTACCCATTCCTTGGTCAGAAGGTCAGCTTTAATCCATTCACAAGATCAACTGTGAAAAAAATGTCCTCATTCTGATGATTGATCAAAATAAATTTCAGAAAATTCACTGCAAGGGATCCCGGGTTTCGGCACCATCTGTAAGGGTGGGTCGCCTACAGTGGTTCAGGCTGCAGGGTTGCCGAAAGACTAAAGAAACGTTATGAGCAAGATGGTAGAAAACTGTACATTTCTCGTCTATTACCACCCACTGTACTAATACCAACGACGGAAATAAGCGCAGTTACAATAGCTAAATATGTGGGAGAGCGTTGCTATACTGTGACTATATTGAATTGCAATAGAGGTAGCACTTCAAAGTCAATACCAAAACAAAACTAGTTAGCAATCATTTATAATTGAAATAATTTAATGACAAAATCTGGTTATGGTTACACTTAAAATAGTTACAAAATAGATGTATGAGATGATGATAACTTATACCATTAATCATACACAGCATGAATAGAATGTTAGCAAAAGACACAAAGAGAAGAAGAGAGCAAAGAAGAGAAGAGCCAAAGAGAAGGCCCCCAAGAAGAGAGAGAGCCAGAGAATAGAAGAAGCCAGAGAATAAAAAAGAAGAGAGAGCAACAGTTACAATCTTCTTTTATACTTCCTTGACCATGTAACTCAAACCCTATTGTGAGTCACACCTTTGGCCTACAGGCCTTCAGAATCTCTTTGTCTTTAGGAATTCCAAATGGCCCTTCTGATAAGAAAGATGGGGGTTGAAAACAGTAAAGCAGTATGTCTTTGTTCAATTGCAAATATCAAATATCTTTGATTATTTTCAATCCTACACCATCCATGACATTTATTGTTTTGTCTTTCATCACTATTTATGTTTGTTTTTCTTCAGAAACAATATTAACAAAATCTAACATTTGAGCCAGGGATATTTCTGAAATTTGGATGCTTTGACACCAATGACCCACCTAGAATGATTGTTACTGTCTACTGTTACACTCCTGTTTTATAGCCTAATAGGATTAAATGGAAGCTTAATGGTGAAGGTTGACCGGCCGACTCATAAGCAATCGAAATAGCCTTGACTATCCATTTGCTCAAAGTCTGCTTAGATGCAGGCTTCCCCTTACTAGGGGACCCAAAACATACAAACAATTGATCAGATTTACGCCACAGCGGATCTAACTGGGCAGAACAGATTTAATTTCTCCTGGTCTGTATTCCGAAATGGAGGCGGAGAAAAGGCCTGCAGCATTATAGGGCCTGCCACATTAGTGGGGACTTTAGACAAATATCCTTCTTTAGGAAACAAGAATGCTTTCACCATACCTCAAGACAAGAGGGAGAAACCGACAACGCTTGCAAATCTCCGACTCTCTTGAGAGACCGTTTTGAGAGTAAGAAATTTCTCAGGAACCTCCTCAATAGGCTCAAAGGGAGCCAGAGCTAGGCCTTCCGAAACTATGGCCAAATCCCAGGTCGGCACCCTCGAGCGTGCCACAGGCCTTAGCTTCAGATTACCACGGAGGAAGCGAGTTACCCACAGGTGTCTATCCACAGATGCACCCTCTAAAGAAATGTGGTAAGCAGAAATAGCCACCACATATACCTTCAAGGTGGATGGAGATAACCCTGAAGAGAATCTGTCTAGCAAAAACTCCAATTCAACTAGCTGGGTTCAACATACGGCTCGCACACCATGAAACAAACACTCTCCATTTAAGGCGAGACACGGCAGGTGAAAACATCGTTTTTTCATGCAGTGTCCAATTTTGAGATTTTGGGCAAGTTTGCTCCCTTAACATGAAAGCTTTCATGTCAAAATAAAAAATCTGTCAACATTACACATTAAAGTGGTTATTTCATTATATTTTGTCAACTTGCGCCTTTAGATTTCAACCCGAAATCATCAAAAGTTAGCATTCTAACGCAAGCTCCCGTGCTGTCTCCATTCACAGAAACATGTCATGCCTGGTATCATTATAAAGCTCTCAGTCTCATACACAGCGCTGTTTAATCCAAATATGGGCATTTCCTTTGTAGAACTAACAAACCGCTAAAGTTTGCAGCCAAAAACTACATCGGATTGGTCGATGTGAATTTCCCACTACGTGATGCGTGCTGCTGCTTCCTTGTGTATTCTCCGCCTGAGAGAAAATGCAGACAACGCCGAAATCAGCTCATAAACGTTAACAGAAAAGACCAAGTAGCAAGAGCTAGTAAAAAGAAAGTAAACAACAGCAGATTAGACGATGAAACCCCGTCAGAATTAGATTCAAATAGTTATAGATGGACATACAACAAACATGGACAGTTCGTTTGCAGTTTTTGTGACTGTTGTTATGTGTGTTTGTTAAGGTAGTTCTCTTCAGCTTAAGGCTATTGCTATTAATAATTTATTAATTTATCAGTTTCCATGTGTTTTAAATATTATACACTACTGATATTAATGAGCTGAATATATATTTTGTTTGTAGGTTGAGGGTTTCATAGAAATGTATGCAATTATACAATATAAAACTTTAAAGGCCGTTTTCTCAAAATGTGTTTTCTCTCTCACTCAGAGTCAGATATATCCACTTCAGTAGCACCTACAAGCACCAACTTTTCCAGTCTTATACTTAACTATATTCTGAAGGCTTTTACAGAGGGATTTGTTGATATATCATTCCCATCCTGAGTTATAGGTCCTTTTACTCCAAAAAACATGGCGAAAATAGATTTTTTAAGGCTATTGTCAGTTTTCTCTAATTTACTAAAGCACAAAATAAGATATCCAGAATCCCCTCTGTAAAAGCCCTCTCATCTAATATGTCAACAAATAGAACCAAGAATTTTAAACCTGGTCCTTTACAATTTCCAGATTTTGTTTTTGGAAATGTATACAAATGAGCGTATATTTAAGTATATATGACCTCATCTGCATATTAAAACATTAATTTACACAAAACTTGTAATACGTTTTTTTCTTATGTTTATGCCAGTAATAAACTGGAGAAGTTTCACAGTGATATCTTGTAATTTAAAAAAATTCCCTATTCACCTGTAGTGTCTCGCCTTAAGGGCATAAAGCCTCCTCGTAGAAGGAGCCCTGGAGTAAAGTATAGTCTCTACCACCTCAGTAGAAAGACCTGAATCTAGGAGCTGGGCCCCCTCAGCGGACACGCCCACAGTTTCCACAACTCCGGTTGTGGGTTAAGAATTGACCCCATCCCTTGGGAAAGAAGGTCCCTCCTGACAGGAATCTCCCATGGAGGGCCGTTGAGAAGAGACACTATGTCTGAAAGCCATACTTGGCCCGGCCAGAACGGGGCTATTAGTAGTCCAGAACCCCTGGGAGCAGTGCCACTGGGGGAAAGGCCACGTCTGTACCATGGCATTCAACCCCAGAGGGGCTGGATAAGTGAGGGAGTAAAACAGTGAACAGTGAGTTGTCTCTCGAGATGCAAACAGATCCACCTGAGCTCGCCCGAAGCGCTCCCAAAGGAGCTGCACCACCTCGGGGTGGAGTCTCCATTCCCTGGGCGTCAGTGCCCTGGGTCGACAAGAGGATCTGGTGTGCCAATTTGCATAATGGGCGTGACCGCAGACCCCCTTGGTGATTTATGTACGAGACCACTGCTGTGTTGTCTGTGCGAACCAACACATGGTGACCCCTCTGGTCTGGGAGGAAGTGTCTGAGTGCCAGAAACATGGCCATCATCTCCAGCTGGTTTATGTGCCAGGACAGCTGATGGCCGCCCCACAGCCTTTGCACCGAGTGACCACTCATGATCGCCCCCCCCCCCCCCCCCAACCGGTGAGGGATGCATCCGTCGTTAGCATCAAGCGACGACAAAGAGCTCCCAGCACTGGTCCCTGGGAAAGGATCCTTCCACATGACTGAGGCATGAAGGCATCGCCACATGACCTTGATCATGCGAAAAACCCTTGGTTTTGAGCCACCACTGCAAAGATCTCATGTACAGCAGGCCAAAAGGTATCACGTTGGACGCAGCTGCCATCAGACCTAACGGTCTCTGAAACTATTTTACAGTAAGTGACTGGCCTAGCTTCACTTTGTTTACGGCTACAAAAATCGCTTTTACCCGAGCAGGCGCTAGATGAGTCCTCATGGTCTTTGAATCCCAAACTACGCCTAGAAAGGTGGTACTCTGTAGTGGAGATAAAACACTCTGTTTCAAAGTTAACATCCTGAACTTTAGTTTCTTTACAGCATGATTTAATTGGCGCAGATCTAGAATAGGACGTAACCCTCCATCCTTCTTCGGAACTATGAAGTACCGGCTGTAAAACCCTGACTCTCTGTTCCATAACCAGAGCCTGCTCGGGGCGGACCACTGTGGACACAACCCTGTTGAATCTGGGCAGGTGTGACCCGAACTGAATTCTGTACCTTCTTTCTACTGTTTGCAGGACCCAATGAGATAACTGGCCCCTTTAAAACCCTCCTCGGAGGGAGCGATCTTCCCTGTGCCGCTACGTTTCCGGGCTGACACAGAGACATATGTTCGCTGAGGAACGCTGCGCCCTGAAGCACACAAAGTGGCAGGGTTGGCAGAACGGCCCCCTGATGGCACCGAAGGGAGACAGGCACCGTGTAATGAGGTGAACACCGTTTCCCTTTGGAGGGGACTGCCTTTGGCATCAGGACTTCTTCGCCAAAGCCTTCCTAGAAATAATAACAGTCCTCAAATCTGTTTTATCCCGGGAAGACTTCGGCTGTGAGTCTTTCTGTGGGGGAGCTCGGGAAGCAACGCTCACTTTCTGTTGCGCTCTATAGGAGGAGGATGCACTCAGCTGGGTCTGCTCCCGCCCAGCAGCCCCAGAGATATGAGATTTACGAGGAAGAAATGTTTGAAATACTGCTGCCTGCTTTTTTGCCTCCTGGAACCTCTCGACTTCCGTATTTTCTGAATAGCTGAAGAGGCCAGGAGGAGAGATCGAAGCTATAAATGCCTCTCTGTAGATTTTGCCATCTCCTTGGTAGCCTGGAGAGACAAATCAGCGGCTCTCCTAATCTCAGCGATTGTTTCACGTCCCACTTCCTCACATTCATCAATATCTTTCAGCAGGTCAGCCTGATAAACTTGAAGGACCGCCATCGTGTGTAAACATGCGGTTTCCTGACCTGCTGACGATGCATACTCAGGGAAGAGATAGGCCGCAAGCATCTCTTCCACTTGAGGCATCGCAGCATAACCTTTTTGCTGAACACTCTTTATGAAGCTGGTCTATTCCATGATCTCACCACCTCAGTGTGGAGATCAGGAAAGAAAGGCAAGCCCCGCCGTGGAGGTTGTGATCTGGATAGCAGAAAGTGCTCGTCTAATTTACTGCCCTGACGAGCCTCCTGTTTCTCGGCTGGCGAACTTATTTTTAATCTAGCTACAGCACAAGTCACAATCTCCATGAGCTCCTCCTGAGCGTGTGTATGAGGTGACGAATCCTCATTAATGTTGTCGATGCTTACAACATCCAGTTCCTCAGAACTTGAATGCTGCTGCACCTGCGCTTCAGCGCGAGCAGAAGAAACCGCAGAGCGTGCTTCTGACTCGCGATCTGAAGCGCTGGGTCCAACAGGTAAGGATAGAGAAAGGGCTTCACCCGTCTCTAACCCCACTGTTAGATCCATTTGCGCACCCCAAGACACGAGCCTTCGCTGTGCCTCAGCAGCAGCGGGACCCGAGCCCTGGGGAACGCGAGGCGAAGCGCCCACCTCGAAGAGCGCCCGGCGGGACCGGAGCGTTTTCATTGACAACCGCTCTCAATGCTCACAACCAGCCCCCTCGAGGGCTGCCTGAGCATGCTTCGGTCTTAAACAAACAACACAAAGCAAATGCTGCTTAGTCGCCATTTATATACTTTTACAGAGAGAGACACAGTTTTTTAGACAAACGATTTCAACATAGAGCGCTTGCTGAAGACAACAGAAGCTGACATTGTTTGGTGCAGGGGTGCTTTATAGTTTCCTGGGCAATGACGTCACCGGCCTATGACATATCGTCACGCCATTGGAATGATTTCACGAGTGCTTCACGACGCAATCACGCAGAGGCGTTCCCGCAGCGCTTTGACGCAGCGCGAGTTCCCTTGAAAGGGAACCAGAAACGTTTTGCCATTTCTTTTTATGTCAAACTATATATAGAGATATGTCATGTTACACTAAAATGATACTGAATTATTCTTTAAATAGGAGAAATTTTTTTGTGTTCATTTGGCTAAACACATTTAACAGTTGTAACCCTAAGCTTCAACTCTCAGATGATTTTTGTTAGAGTTACTTGTGTGTGTTTAGGGTAGCAGAAATCATTATGTGTGTTTCTGAGGTCCTTCAGCAGCTTCTATGTAACGTCTGTATTGTTTGCTCAAGAGAAGCCCAAATTCCTTTAAACGTCATTGTTGCAGTGGCCTTGTTCTCTTCGAAACAGCCATATTGAAGCATACTGTATTTCTATATTTGTTTCTCTGGTCTTTTGTGTAAATGTGTATTTCAGAGGGAGACAACCTGGTTCCCTTTCAGTCAGTACACTACGAGTTACGTCAGTTACTGACGGAATGGGGGTTTCGCTTAGAAGCCAATCGCCTTTGAGCTCTACAAAACGAGCCAATGGCATGAAAATGCCATGGGTCTGCGGAATTTGCATGCCGCAACCCCGCCCCACGGCGTGGGTATAAAGGGCGTTGCGTGGCAATCTCGCATTATGTTTTTGCTTCAGAGCCGAGTTTACTGCCTGAGCGCTTCCTCTTCAAGACGAGTTTCTCTCCAGAGTGTTGGTGTTACGGCACGTTCCAGCGAGTTCCGCATTTCCTGTCTGATCTGTGCAGTGATCGAGCACAGCGTGCGCGTTCTCCCTGGGTGCTTCGGCATTCTGCAGAGCTTTTCACTCCTCTCTAAAAGAGCTGCACGTGGCACGTCTTTTTAAAGATGGCTCGCCCGTGCTCCGTTTCTGGGTGCGGTCGACTGGTACCTCCGTTTGATGGTCATGATCGCTGTTTGGCGTGCTTGGGCCTCGTGCACGCTGAACGCGCGTTCATGGATGAGTCATGTTCTCACTGCGGGAACATGACCATCTCAGTGTTGCGATCGAGACTCCATGATCTCCGTAATGGGGGGAGAGTCCCCTCTACCACACCCCAATCTACTTCCTCCACTGGAGGGGGTACTTTGGCTGGTGGTCAGGGTGATCTGAGGGTTACGGTGTGGAACAACTCGACGAATCCTCCTCGGGCCACACCCCCCTCCTGCACACTGCAACCCGTGGTGTTACCTGATGAGGGCGCCGGGGCTTCCCGTTCGGGGCCCTGCGTTTCATTTGGCGCACCCGCGGAGGATGCTATGTCGATCGCCGCATCACAAGGTGGGCTGGACTCCTCCGGAGATGACGATTCGGCTGTGTTGCCTCCTTCGGGAGTCCCAGCATTGCCCGAGTCCGATCCGGAACTCACAGCCATGCTTGCCCGGGCGGCCGAGGCGATTGGGCTTGTGTGGAACCCTCCGCCATGTCCCGAGCGTTCCCGGCTAAATGATTGGTATCTGGGGGCGGCCCGTGCCGAAGGCGCCCGTCAGCCCCCAGTGCCTTTCTTCCCGGAAGTGCATGAAGAGGTGTCGAAATCGTGGAAGTCTCCCCTGACTTTTCGCGATCGCTCGGCAACCACTTCCGCCTTCACTGCCCTCGATGGCGGCGCGGTGAAAGGGTACACTGGGGTTCCCCCTGTTGAGCGCTCTGTTGCGATGCAACTGTGTCCTCAGAGTGCTTCGACATGGCGCGGTGACCCAAAGCACCCGTCCAAAGCCTGTAGATTCACGTCCACGTTGACGGCGAAGACCTACAGAGCTGCGGGCCATGCCGCGTCCGCCCTGCATGCCATGGCCACCCTACAGGTCTATCAGGCCAAGGTGCTCATGGACATGCACGAGGGCAATGCTGACCCTGCGTTAATGCAGGAGTTGCGGACGGCCACCGACCTCGCTCTACGAGCGACGAAGGTGACCGCTCGCTCTCTTGGTCAGGTGATGTCCACTTCGGTGGTCCAGGAGCGACATCTATGGCTCAACCTGGCTGATATGAGAGAATCTGAGCGGACACGTTTCCTCAATTCTCCCATTTCCCAGGATGGGCTATTCGGCGGGGCGGTCGAGGACTTCGCCCAACAGTTCTCGACCGCTCAGAAACAGACTGAGGCAATTAAACATATTCTGCCCCGGCGCCCAGCTGCTGCCTCCACCCAGCCGCCGGCTCAGATGCCTCAGTCTGCTCCCCGCCGAGGCCGCCCCCCTGCGACTCCCGCCCCTCCTGCCCGGCCCCAGCAGCAGCCTTCACCCGGGCCGAGGCGTGGAGGACGTCGCAGAAAGGCGGCCCCGCCCGTCCCAGCCCCCCAGCCTGCCAAACGGCAGTCTAAGCGGCGGTCCTGAGACGGGCGGCTCGAAGGTGACCTCGGTTCTTTCCCAGGAGATGGTAGCAGGACCACTCCTTCCCCCGGTGGAGGGCCGGGGGAGAATCTTTTGTTTTTCCCTTCCGCCGCTGGCCTCACGGCCGGCGGTACCCTATCAATGGTTAAAGAAAGAACTGACATTCTCACCTCCGAGCCTCAAGAGGGCGCGGCGGGCAGTGCGCGACGCCCCATGGCCTCGCCGCTCTCGGCCCCCTCTGTCGCCACCCCCCTGGCAGACGAGACCCCCGTGGAACGCTGGTCCTTCCCTGGTCTCCTCTGTCAGGGCGCGGAATTCGACCCCGCCCACACCCCGGGACGCTCCCATGCCTCCCTTGTCTGGGCCGGTCATTCCGCCTCGCTGCCCCATCGGGGGTACGCCGGTGGTTCGCATGACCCCGCTGGTTCAGTTCTTGGGAGCCTGGCTAGCGCTTCCCAACCTGTCCAGTTGGCTCGCTCGCACCATCCGGCTCGGCTATGCGATTCAGTTCGCTCGGTCTCCTCCCCGCTTTCGGGGAGTCCGCTACACCGTGGTGGGTGGCAATGCCCCTGTCATGCGTGCGGAGGTCGACACCCTACTGGCGAAGGGTGCGATCGAGATCGTCCCTCCAGCCGAGATGAAGTCCGGCTTCTACAGCCCTTACTTCATTGTACCCAAGAAAACCGGTGGGATACGGCCAATCCTGGACCTGCGCGTCTTGAACCGAACCCTGCACAGGCTTCCATTCAAGATGTTGACAGCCAAACGTATTTTCGAGTGCGTTCGTCCCTCGGATTGGTTTGCAGCGATCGACCTGAAGGACGCGTACTTTCATGTCTCCATTCTTCCTCGACACAGACCGTTTCTACGGTTTGCCTTCGAGGGGCAGGCATATCAGTACACGGTTCTCCCCTTCGGGCTAGCCCTGTCCCCTCGCGTCTTTACGAAGACTGTCGAGGCAGCCCTTGTGCCGCTCAGGCAACACGGGGTTCGCATCCTGAACTATCTCGACGACTGGCTGATTCTAGGCCACTCTCGGGATCAGGTCTGCGAACACAGGGATCTGGTGCTTCAGCACCTCGCCCGTCTGGGCCTTCGGGTCAACTGGGAAAAGAGCAAACTCTCCCCAGCGCAGAGGATCTCTTTTCTCGGTATGGAAATCGACTCGGTCGCCATGTTCGCGCAGCTTACGAGCGAGCGCGCGCAGTCTCTGCTGACTTGTCTTCGCCAGTTCGAGGGCAAGAGTGCGGTTCCACTGAAACTTTTTCAGAGGCTCCTGGGGCATATGGCGTCAGCAGCCGCGGTGACCCCGCTTGGTCTGTTCCATATGAGACCGCTTCAGCACTGGCTTTGCGATCGAGTCCCGAGATGGGCATGGCAACACGGCACCCTCCAGGTCCCAGTGACCCGAGCCTGCCGTCAGACCTTCACCCCGTGGTTGAACCTCAGTTTTCTACGGGCAGGTGTTCCCCTAGAACGAGTTTCCAGGCATGTTGTTGTCACAACAGATGCCTCTTCCACGGGCTGGGGCGCCATGTGCAAGGGACATGCTGCCGCGGGCTCCTGGATAGGACCCCAGCGCCTATGGCATGTCAATTGCCTCGAGTTGCTGGCCGTACGTCTTGCCCTGCACCGCTTTCGAGCCCTGCTCAAGGACAAACACGTTCTGGTCCGTTCAGACAGCACGGCAACAGTAGCGTACATCAACCGACAAGGTGGTTTACGCTCCCGCCGGATGTCGCAACTCGCCCGCCATCTCCTCCTATGGAGTCAGAAGCATCTGAGGTCGCTTCGTGCCGTTCACATCCCGGGAGACCTGAACTGCGCAGCCGACGAGCTGTCGCGGTTCCAGCCGCTCCCGGGGGAATGGAGACTCCATCCCCAGACGGTTCAGCTGATTTGGGAGCAGTTTGGCGACGCACAGATAGATCTGTTTGCCTCCCGCGACTCTTCCCATTGCCGCTGGTACTATTCCCTGACCGAGGGGACCCTCGGCACGGATGCACTAGCGCACAGCTGGCCGCGGGGCCCACGCAAATATGCGTTTCCCCCAGTGAGCCTTCTCGCACAGGTTCTGTGCAAGATCAGGGAGGACAGGGAGCAGGTCCTTTTGGTCGCCCCATATTGGCCCGGCCGGACCTGGTTCTCAGAACTTGTACTCCTTGCGACAGCACCTCCCTGGTCGATCCCTCTGAGACAGGACCTCCTGTCTCAGAGACGGGGCACCATATGGCACCCGCGTCCCGACCTGTGGAACCTCCACGTGTGGAACCTGGACGGGACGCGGCAGGTTTGAGTACCCTGCCACCTCAGGTGGCGGCTACCATCACTTCCGCTAGAGCCCTGTCTACCAGACAGGCCTATGCGTTGAAGTGGAACCTCTTCGTCACCTGGTGCTCCTCTCGGCGAGAGGACCCCAGAAGATGCTCGATCGGGTCCGTGCTCTCCTTCCTCCAGGAAGGGTTGGAGCGAAGGCTGTCTCCCTCCACCCTGAAGGTCTATGTGGCTGCTATTTCAGCTCATCATGACCTGGTGGACTCTAAAACGGTTGGACAGCACGACCTGGTCTGTAGGTTCCTCAGAGGTGCGAGGAGGTTAAATCCTCCTCGCCCACCTCAGGTACCCTCTTGGGACCTAGCAGTGGTCTTAGCTGCCCTGCAAAAGGCTCCCTTTGAGCCATTGCAGTCAGTCGAGCTGAAGTTCCTTTCATTGAAAGTGGCGCTCCTGACTGCTTTGGCCTCCATCAAGAGGGTAGGGGACCTGCAGGCATTTTCGGTTGACGAAGCGTGCCTGGAATTCGGGCCGGCCAATTCTCACGTCATCCTGAGACCCCGGCCTGGATACGTGCCCAAGGTTCCCACCACTCCCTTCAGGGACCAGGTGGTGAACCTGCAAGCGCTGCCCTTGGAGGAGGCAGACCCAGCCTTGGCACTGCTCTGTCCAGTACGCGCCCTTCGCGCTTACGTAGACCGGACGCAGTGTTTCAGGACCTCAGACCAGCTCTTTGTCTGTTACGGAGGGCAGCAGAAAGGGAAGGCTCTCTCCAAGCAGAGGTTGTCCCACTGGATAGTGGACGCCATTGTCCTGGCATATCAAGTCCAGGGCATGCCATGCCCCCTCGGGGTAAGAGCACACTCCACCAGGAGTGTTGCCTCCTCTTGGGCTCTAGCGCATGGCGCCTCGCTAACAGACGTTTGTAGAGCTGCAGGCTGGGCGACACCCAACACATTCGCAAGATTTTATAATCTCAGAGTGGAGCCTGTATCCTCTCGTGTACTCGCCCCTACTGGCCAGTAACCGGACAGGCTCAGGTGTCTTCGCTTGCTGCGCCATTCCACTCCGCGGACTGGATGCGTGCGCTATTCCCCTCAGGTGAGCTTTCCAGTAAGCCCTGAGCTCCTCCAGCACTGTCGATGTCGTCACCAGAGCGAGTGCCCTTTCAGGCCACCCCTCGTGTTCGGCTAGGTGCCTCCGTGTGCATGGTTCCCCCGCTGGGTAACCCCCACATGTGTATTTCCACGGTAAGTCTCTTGTAGCTCGTGTCTTCCCTTGGCAAGACACCTTGCCACGCCTGGGGTTGAAAATTTCCACCTTCGGCTGGATACCCCAGAGTGTTCCCTATGCAGCTCCTTCGGGTCATAGGTGTATTCTTCAAGCCCCCCCCTTTGGGTTGGCATTGTGTTGCATTCTCCACGTGGGATATGCTTCCCAGTGTACCTTGGTAGCGTTGAGCCTAGCCCCTCGTTCGTGCCACACTCACGGCAGGGAGCCCGGGTCAGCGCAGGAAGCTGGAAGACAGCCGTCATGGCGAGATTGTATTGGACCCCCATTCCGTCAGTAACTGACGTAACTCGTAGTGTACTGACTGAAAGGGAACGTCTCGGTTACGTCCCCCTGCCATGACCGCTGTACCGCTGGAACTGGCCGGGCGCTCATGCCTCGGCTCTTCAGCAGGTAAACATAATGCGAGATTGCCACGCAACGCCCTTTATACCCACGCCGTGGGGCGGGGTTGCGGCATGCAAATTCCGCAGACCCATGGCATTTTCATGCCATTGGCTCGTTTTGTAGAGCTCAAAGGCGATTGGCTTCTAAGCGAAACCCCCATTCCGTCAGTAACTGACGTAACGTCTCCGTTCCCTTCCTTCAGGGAACGAGGGTTACATACGTAACCGAGACGTTTTGTTGTGACAGTTCTTTTCATTTCTGTCCCACTAGACTCCAGAGATGTCCTACCATTCTCTTGGGATATTCGTTTTTACTGCTGTTTGTTATGCAGATTGTTCAATAGCAATGCTAATTTGTAGTTACAGCAGTTGTGAGCTGTAAACCAGCCATTATATTTATTTTTTTTATTCTTGTCCTCTATATCTACTTTACAAGCCTCATCATTTTTAAAAACGGGACCAACAAAATTTGTTAAAATGCTGAATGTAGTTAAATATTTGCAGTTACGTTGTCTCCCATGTTTTGTCATTTACAAAGAAAGAAAGAAAGAGAGAGAGAGAGAGCTAGTGAAGTTTTAAATCATCTGTTCTTTTTATGCATTTACGTCATCTGAAGCACATTATTAGAATCTGCTGCCAACCTTGAATCCTCCCTGAACCCAGATTTGTTCTTGCAGTCTGTGTTCATTTAGTCTCAGCAGTCCAGTTTAATTCTACTGAATACTGTGCAGTCAAGCCCTCCGTTCTGAAGATGAATTGTTTAGAATTAAAATGAACGTATAAGCAAGGATCAGGCCGTCCCAGAAACTCATTTGTCTTTCCTGTGATGTCATCAGAAATTGCTGTGAAAAATGATAATGAAGAAAACGGCTGAAATTAAGATGTTATCAGGTTATTCAGTTTTTTTTTCTCTCCATATTTCTCCCTCTCTCTCATTATGTCTCTCTCACTTGCTATCTTGGTCTCAGGTTCCTGTGAGAGGCCGTATCACCTGTCACTCATCTCTAAGGCGTCTCTTCTGTGTCCAATCCACTGCCACCCCGCTGGTTTAAAAGCCTTCCAGCGTGACAGCAGTGTTTCTGTATTCAGTGTCTAGTGTACCCTGTGTTACATTTGTTATTGTACCCCTTTTTGTGAATGTGTGAATGTAACACTCATTACTTTATTTTCTGGGCTTAATGCTTATATTCTATAGAGTTTGTTCTTTGCTAGGTACGAGAGAACAGGTAAGCAGGTTGTGTGATATACACTGTGCCCGTAGCAATGTCAAGTGTTATGCCGAGTTTACACTGCCCGATTTTAGCCCCGGTTTTGACTAGCGACAGGTTGTGCGAAAACGCCGACAAATGCCCGAAATCATAGGCAAATCGGTGCTCGTGCACGTGAGTGACAATCACGCAGTGTGAATTATCAAAGACGCGATCAGAGAGAATCGCTGATGAGTCGCTGACGCCCGTGAGATATTTGGCATTCTAAATATCTGGACCTGTCTGCAATTCAAAATACTGCTGTGTGAAATGTGTTCTGACGGAAAATGACATCTGCGATGACCTACAGCCAATGAGAGCGCAAGATACAGGGCAGTGGGAGGATCGGGGAGGAGTTATAGACCAGAATATCAGTATTTATTTACAATTATATCAAACAGAATCCAAGCACAAACATTTGCTTGACCAGCCGCAAAAGCAGCACATTGCAAAATAATTTATTTACCTCCAAATCTCTTTGCAAAACACAATTGCTCCCTGTGTCTCCCCAACCATTTCCTCCTCCATAATCTTTTTTTTTTCTTTTTCTCCTTTTCACTGCAAATAAGCACACAGACAATTTGGATCACAAACTTTCGGCAGTTTATAATTTTTAATAACAACTCCGGTTTGCACAACGGAGAGAGTTGTCTGTGACTCTTCCTATTATAAAGTCATGCAGTGTGAAGCCTCCTGTCGCCGATCCATCGGTCAGTGTGAACACAGCAGTGCTGTGTGTCTTGTTATTTTTGTGTTTGAAACCATTGTCAGCCATGCACCTCTAACAAGCTGTTAGACGCTGCCTTGTACAACGGATGCGATTTTAATGTGATTTTTCATTCTTTAAATTAAACTTTGTATTAATAAAATGTTGTACTTTTTATGATACCCACTTTTCTGCCTACCTTAGTCAAACCTGTATGACCTAATAACAATCTTTTTAGGTGTTATTTCATTAGGGTGAAATTTCCAGGGTAATATGAAATTCCCAGCAATGCATATTACTAATAATGTTTTTTTTAATATATATATATATATATATATATATATATATATATATATATATATATATATATATATATATTTATTTACGGTAGGAAATTTACAAAATATCTTCATGGAACATGATCTTTACTTAATGTCCTAATGATTTTTGGCATAAAAGAAAAAGATAATGTTGACCAATACAATGTATTGTTGGCTATTGCCACAAATATACCAGTGCGACTTATGACTGGTTTTGTGGTCCAGGTTCACATGACGTCACGCTCTGATGCGTCTTTTTAAAAATATATATTCAACAAAAAGTAATAGTAATCACAATTTCACAATTCGCAGGTCAGAGTTCACCAAACTTGAACTTTGAAACGCAGCAAAATGTAAAACTTTTCACATGAGCTTGCATTTCCGGTCTGACGCATGAATATGAAAGTCCATGGAACAAAAGGTGTACCGGGGCTTGAATATGCCAAAGAATTCAGTTTACTTTTAACATTTTTCTTTCAGTAGTTTAGAGGGTTTTAGGGAGAAGCTTTAATGGTATTATTTGGTTTTATTTGGTTCTTTAATTTGGCACAACTTAAGTTCATTTTCCCACGATTATTTGTGCATTTTTTCTTTTCTCAGTTTCTTTGTGTCTTCCTTACATTGTATATAGCTCATTTACTGTATCACGTGGCTTCAGCATATTGTGAATACAATATCAACTTTCGATACTGATACTCCAATATTCTGATAATAATAAAAAAAGGTTTCTTGAGCACTAAATAAACATATTAGAATGCTTTCTGGAGGATTAAAATATATTCAAATAAAATAACGGCTATTTTAAATCGTAATAAGATTTCACAATATTACTGTTTTACTGTATTTTGTTCAAATAAATGCAGTCTTGGTGAGCATAAGAGACAGCTTAAGATCAGTTTTTTTAAGTTGCGTTAAACCAGCCAATCAGATTGAAACAATCTTGGTTTCAGCAAGAACTTGCCATTTTTGTGTGAAAGGTGGTCAGATGGTCAGATCACATGGTCTGTGAAAATAATTGCAGGTTGTCCGTATATGTGACATGCAAGGCTGAGACTAGACTGAAGCAAGCACAGCTGACATGTCAAGATTACCATGAACAGTGCTGCTGTCATTTCTAAATTCCTCTAAAAGTCACATAGTTGTTTTAGGATAACAAGATTGCCTTCCACCGATCAGGCATAACATTATGACCACTGAGGTGAAGTGAATAACACTGATTATCTCTTCATTACAGCACCTGTTAGTGGGTGTTATTAGGCAGCAAGTGAACATTTTGTCCTCAAAGTTAATGTGCTAGAAGCAGGAAAAATGGGCAAGCGTAAGGATTTGAGCGAGTTTGACAAGGGCCAAATTGTGATGGCTAGATGACTGGGTCAGAGCATCTCCAAAACTGCAGCTCTTGTAGGGTGTTCCCAGTCTGCAGTGGTCAGTATCTATCAAAAGTGGTCCAAGGAAGGAACAGTGGTGAACAAGGTCATGGGTGGCCATGGCTCATTGATGCATAGGGAGCTGGCTCGTGTGGTCCGATCAAACAGACGAGCTACTGTAGCTCAAATTGCTCAAGAAGTTAATGCTGGTTCTGATAGAAAGGTGTCAGAATACACAGTGCATCGCAGCTTGTTGCGTATGGGGCTGCATAGCCGCGGACCAGTCAGGGTGCCCATGCTGACCCCTGTCCACCGTCGAAAGCACCAACAGTAAGCATCAGAACTGGACCACGGAGCAATGGAAGAAGGTGGCCTGGTCTGATGAATCACGTTTTCTTTTACATCACATGGATGCTCGGGTGCGTGTGCCTCGCTTACCTGAGGAACACATGGCACCAGGATGCACGATGGGAAGAAGGCAAGCCGGCAGAGGCAGTGTGATGCTTTGGGCAATGTTCTGCTGGGAAACCTTGGGTCCTGCCATCCATGTGGATGTTACTTTTACACGTACCACCTACCTAAGCATTGTTGCAGACCATGTAGACCCTTTCATAGAAACGGTATTCCCTGGTGGCTGTGGCCTCTTTCAGCAGGATAATGCCCTGCCACAAAGCAAAAAATGGTTCAGGAATGGTTTGAGGAGCACAACAATGAGTTTGAGGTGTTGACTTGGCCTCCAAATTCCCCAGACCTCAACAAACAAGTCCGATCCATGGAGGCCCCACCTCGCAACTTACAGGGCTTAAAGGATCTGCTGCTAACATCTTGGTGCCAGATACCACATGCCTCAATTGGTCAGGGCTGTTTTGGCAGCAAAAGGGGGACCAACACAATATTAGGAAGGTGGTCATAATGTTATGCCTGATTGGTGTATATTCCATGCTATGCTATGTTAGCCATGTTATAAGGGAAAGAACACCTTAAATGTTAACAGAACAATGTGTTAATTTACCCACACTGTTAGATGTCACTGTAGATTTAGCAGCACAGTATTGTAAAAACTTACGGGACAATACCACATTCTACATTACAGTAAAATACAGTAATTCACAGTGGTATGAAAAAGTGTTTGCCCCCTTGTTAAATATTATCAAAGATGTCTGTAAAAAATAAATCTGCATTGTTAATCCTTTTGATATTTTATTTAAAAAATTAGCAAAAATCTAACATTTCATTGAAGTAAAAGAATTTAAAGTGGGAGGTGGGGGGGAAATCACATTATGAAAGAAATGTTTTTCTCCAAAACACGTTAGGAACAATTTTTTGCCCCCTTTTATTAAATACATTTTGCAACCTCCTTTTTCCAAGATAACAGCTCTGAGTGTTCTCCTATAATGCCTGATGAGTTTGGAGAACACCTGACAAGAGATCAGAGAACATTTCTCCAGGGCGGGAGAGGAGGGGCAAGCAGGCAGAGCGGAGGAAGCAGCTGGCCGCCTGGGGCAGTATATGTTTAATGGCCTCAGTCTGCTTCTGGGTGGCCGAGAACTGTTGGGCGAAGTCCTTGACCGCACCGCCGAAGAGGCCAGCCTGGGATATGGGAGTGTTGAGGAACCGGGTTCACTTAGCCTCTCTCATCTCGGCCAGGTTGACCTAGGTTCCTCCCCTGGACCACAGCTGTGGACGTCACCTGACCCAGGGAGCGTGTGGTCACCTTTTTTCAGGTCAGTGGCAGCACGCAGCTCATCCATAAGCCCTGGGTCAGCTGTGCTCTCGTGCATGTCCCTAAGCATCCTGGCCTGGTAGACCTGAAGGATGGCCATGGCATGCAGTGAGGCGGCGGCCTACAGTTCTGTAGGAATTCGCCACCAAGGTAGACGAGAACCTTCAGGCCTTGGAGGGGTGCTTAGGATCACTGCTCCACGTTGAAGCACTCTGCGGACACAATTGCATCGCAACAGAGCGTTCAACAGGGGGGACCCCGTGTGTACTCTTTAGCCGCGGCCCCGTCGAGGGTAGAGAAGGCAGAGGAGGCCGTCGAACGATCACGGGAAGGCAACGAGGACTTCCAGGATTTTGTGACCTCTTCCTGCACCTCGGGAAAGAAAAGTATTGGGAGCGGGGCCTGACGGCTGGACTGCCGAACAAACGGGGGGGGATCATGTGCACAGATCAGCAGGCAGGCAATGTGGAATCGCTGGAAGGCGGCATCACATCAACGTACTGGAGAACCGGTCATGTCGAAGAACTGAAGAGAGAACTCAGAGTTCAGGCTTGCAGGAGTGAAGAGATGCTCTTGGCTCCGAAACACAAACATAATGTGAGATTGCCACCATCCGTCCTTATATACCCACGCGGTGGAGTGGAGTTGCCCTATGCAAATTCCGCAAACCCATGGCAATTTTCTTGCCATTGGCACATTTTGTAGAACTCGAAGGTGATTGGCTTCTAAGCGAAACCCCCATTTGTCTGTCACTGACGTAACTTGGAGTGACTGAACGAAAGGGAACTCTCATTTATTTTTGTCATAAGTTTGCATTCTTGTCAATATTTACATTCTTCATCTGCGACAGACAGATGGGCAGAGTTTATTAGCTTCAAGGAATCAGTCAAACACTCTCAATTAAATGCAGTACAGCCAGATATGTAAGGAATAATAATTTGAGGTGAATATTTCAATATTTAAATGTAATTTATATGTCATTTATATTTTCAATATAAATATTTAATGTGCATTTATTTATTAATTTGGTCTGTTTTTTTATTCCACATAAATCTCTGCCAGCATTTTGCAATAATAATGGGCAATCAAAAACAAATGTATATTAAATATATTACAGTTATTAAAAAAAAAATAATGGACATGAAATATGGTCAATGATGTAGTTTACCAATAAGAATAAAATATTCAAGAGAGCTCTGAAACAGTTTTGGAATTGCTTTTACAAATGGAAAAATGTCATGCAAATTTGACAGGATATCTTGTTACCTGCATCAGGATAGCAGATTAGTATTCGCGAACAGGGGTATAGAGAGGAACACCATGCTGTTTTCATATGTATAAGGGAAGAAATTGCCTCTGCCTGACAGCTGGATGATACCTGCCGTCATTCAAATGTCATCATCACTGCAAACCTTACATAAGAGCATTTTAAGTTTCATTGGTGAGTGGATGTTGTTTTAAGTGGAACACATTTTCATGCTGGAAAATGAGAGGAGGAGATCTGGCTCAGAAAACCAAAGTTTTTTTTCAGGATGTATTTTTCAAGTGCTCCTCATTTTCTGCACCTGTTAGCATTTTCTGAATAACAGGTTCATTTGTACATTCTGCAAACGTATATTAATCCGGCATTTAGGTGTGAAGTTTGTTTTCACAGAACGGCATATTAATTGTCTGTCTGGGCTGTTATTTTCCTCACTTCCTCAGAGTGAGCTTCTGTCTTTTTGATTTGACTTCATTTTAGCCCACAGGATCCTTTGTACTACTTCTGTCTCATTCCCTCCCTCCCTTTTGTTCTCCTCTCAATCTCTGTCTCCTGGTTGGAGAATAAGCTTATAAGTTATTTTTGTTGTTGGTGTGTTTGTAGAGGGAGCTGTGCGGAAACTCGGACAAGAGCAGAACAAACGGCAATTGCTTCATCTCCCCTGGCCGAACTTCATCCCACTGTACTCTGTAAACACATACACACACACACACACACACAAAACAGTCTATGTATCACAAAATGCCTCCCACAATCAATCAGCCATTACAAAAACAAACCTCATCAAAATGACAGTTATCAACCGCTCAACACAGACCTGTGAAAATCCAATTATCAATCACTCTCCCCAAGGGACCTCATCTTCCTCTTGTTATCAACTTTGTGGCGTACTTTGTTCGCTCGCAACACTAGCGATATTGTTACAATCCTTCCAGCTGCTTCATGCATGTTATGTAGCATAAATGATCTCTGCTGTGTCTTTTGAAATCCTGAAAAAAGCATGGACAGTAGTTTTCATTCAATCGTAAATTAAAATCCCATTTCCCCTGAGGAGATTTCATTGAATAAGTTGCATGGTGGCAATCTAGGATCCACGGCTTTCAATCAATTTCCGACAGACTTTTATTGTTTGTCGATAAATTCCCTGCTAAATGACAGATTAGGACTATAACAGCAAAGCCTGTAACTGGGATGTCAGAAATAAACATGTTGCACGTTTTTATCCAATAAGCAAATTAGATTTTGAATAGCGTGGAGAAAGTGTGAGAGATTTTCAACTAAATTGTGTTCTCTCAGTTTAGGAATGAGATCTAAATCTCTTTCAAGAACCAATAGCCTTGCAAAGTATTGCTAAAACACAACAAATTAACAGCAACTTAATTGCTCTTCCTCAAATATAATTAAGTATATGTATGAAAAGAATAACTATTTAATTTAAGAAAAAAATATTATTCTAACTAACAATGATTCATTATATGAGACGTTCTGTTTTTTTTGTTTTTTTTTGGCTTTATTGCAATTACATTTCATGTGCTCTTCACTGGGTAACTGATTTGCACTTTGATTTGTTTGTTTGACGTGTTTGATTTGTTCTCAAACTGTACTTTCAGCTACACCTGTTTTACTATATCTATTTACTAGATTTTAACGTGTGCTTGTCATTTAGCCCTTGCGTCAAATTGCATGCAGAGTAAAACTGACTAAAATGAATGAATATTACATGACTAAATTTAAAGGATATGTTCATAAACAGACAAAACGATGTAAACATTTACATTATATTAAAGGGCACCTATTATGCCCATTTTTACAAGATGTAATACAAGTCTCAGGTGTTCCCAGAGTGTGTCTGTGAAGTTTCAGATTAAAATTCCTGACAGATCATTTAATATACCATTTTGAAAATGCCAATTTTGGGGTTTGAGAAAAATTAGCTGTTTTCTGTGTCTCCTTTAAATGCAAATGAGCTGCTGCTCCCCACCCCCAGAGGGCAGCGCCTTCATGGCTCGTGAACATGCAAATGAAAGCTGAAACATGATACATCTGTTTGGTTTTAATGATCATCTCTATGGCAGACGAAATATTATTATCTGCATGCGTTTTAAAGGCTTATTGACGCATGCGCACAGAGAGCTGGATGTCAGCGCGTCCGTGAGTAGGCTATTAAACTATACTAGTTCTCTTTCATGTGTTATTGCGATTAAACTGTCAAATGCACACAAGGTTATGTCAGAAACACACAAAGTTCACATGAAAACAGTTGGTTATGTCTGTGCACTTATGCAGCAAGTACAGAAATCCCATGTGTATATTACATCTGTGTATTAAGGTGAAAGCAGTGTAATATACAGTACCTACTGCTATATCTGCTGTTAATATGAATCAAACAACAAAAGATAAACAGAAAATAACTCACGGCTCTTGACTGAATGAACTTTAGTAGCTTTATTAAGAACACATTCCTTACTTGAATGCTGCTGTTAATGCTCTGGCGAGGAGATAAACATGGCGAACTTTGTACAGCTCTCCTAGGGCGGTGTCTATGCTAATACGGCAGCGTCCATCAACACTCGTGGGCAGGGCCTGTGAAATGTGACATTCCCAGGAATCTGCAAATGGCTTGTTCTGAGACACTGCTTATGATTTATGGGGATTAAAAAAAAGGACTGGGTGTATTTTTACCATTATAGGGTGGTTGTGTACACACACTGACCACACACATTTATGTTCAAACACCATGTAAAAGTGAATTTTGCATAACAGGTGCCCTTTAAGTGAAAAATAAAGTCTGAAGAAGCAGCACTATTTACACAATTTTCAAACCGCTTTGTATTGTTACAATGTCAGCAGTACAATTTTTCTCAAAAGTTTACACCCCCTTGCAGAATCTGTAGAAATGTAAATAATTTTAACAAAATAAGAGGGATCAAACAAAATGAATGTAATATTTTATTTAGTACTGTCCTGAATAAGATGGGGGGGGGGGGGGGTTGTGATGGTTGTTCTTGAGTCCTTTGTTTGTCCTGAGCAGTTAAACTGCCCAGTGTTCTTCAGAAAAATCCTTCAGTTCCTGCAAATTCTTCAGTTTTTCAGCATCGTTTGCACATTTGAAGCCTCTCCAGCACTGACTGTATGATTTTGAGATCCTTCTTTTCACACTGAGGACAACTGACTCAAAAACAACTATTAAAAAAGGATCAAATATTCACTGATGCTCCATGAAGGAAACATGATGCATTAAGAGCCAGGGGGTGAAACATTTTGACCAGGATTAATTTAGTACTGCCCTCGAAAGATACCTGTAACATATTCCACTGGAGGCAAGTTGTAATTGAACCCAAGTGCAGCATTTATTAAATCCAGGAAGTGAACAGGAATACGGCATGGCATGGCATGGCATGGCATGGCATGGCATGGCATGGCATGGCATGGCATGGCATGGCATGGCATGGCATGGCATGGCATGGCATGGCCAAGAACCATAAACTCACCAACAATGGTACAGGGATAATACTCAACCCACTGACAAGGCAAACATGAGGACTATATATACAGAGACTAGGGGAACACATGACTATGACAACCAATGAGAACATAACACATAGACAAGGGAACCAATCAGAACAAGACACATGAAACTAGGGAAGCACATGACATGATCACATAAGGGCAAGGAGGTCACATGACAAGAACCAGGAAACATGACTGAGGCAAAATTACAAAATAAAAGACATGAAAATGTAAGGCAGATGCCAGGACATCTGGGCCAAGAAACAATCACTTCCTGATAAACAAAGAACTTTTCTAAGGATTAACATTTGAACACTCTCCTGCAACACCATCCATCTGTATTTGTCTTTTCTCTACCTCCATGGAAACCATATAGAACGTTAAGTGTGTACATTGAGAAACTATACATGTGTAGAATCGTTTGAAAAGTCTCAGTGCATCTGGTAAAATGGTCTCACTCTCTCAGCCATAATACAAACCTCTCAGAAGTTCTATAAGTTGAGAAAATATTGTATGACATTAAAAGGTGACCTCCCACAGATCTATAATTCAGGATACCTCCTATATGTAAATAAGTGCCCTCCTTCACAGATGTTGAAAACTCATTCAAACCCAAATTCTGATTGCCCATTTGTGACCCCCTGAATAAGGGGCCAAAATCTAATTATAATAACAGTAACCACCATTTGGTGAGATCATTGGATTATCTGGGTATTTAAGGAAGGATGACACAGAACTCAGGGAATCTGTAGACAGACTTCCTGCACGAATTGCTGTGTGTAGTTTTTACTACCAGGTAAATATTTCCAAATCCCTTGTTCCTTGAATTGTGGATTTTGTATGTAATTGATTGATGTTTTTATTCGTTGAATTGGATTTTGAATTATGATTTTCATTACCTGGTTAATAAATTGTTATGTTGAACTCATTCTGATTTACTCTGAAATTATTGATTATAGTGCATTACGCTGCATCCTAGTTACCGTAAATCTGCGTCCAGAGCTTAAACCTGTTTAAGCTGCTCGACTTTAATTAAGTTGTTATGCAGTCACAGTTACTATAGGGGATCAGATATGGTACTGATCATAACCTCTGGTTACTGTTTAAAACTTTAACTAAGTTGTTATATAGGTGACTGTAGGAGGCTACATGGGTACTTTTTAACAATAGTGAGCATGGGCAACATTGTTAGATCGCTTTAGCCATAACCTCTGATTAATAATCGAACTGGCGAGTTTATGATCATGGGCCCGCATACCAGCTGGTGCGAGGACCCTGTGCGACTATGAGAACTGAATGAACAATGTCGATAAGAATAAAGAGTTAAATAGAATACCAAAATATTTAATCCAAATTACTAAAATTCTTAGAAACCTTTTCATTAATGGAATCAGATGAAATAAAGAGGTAATACATATAAGGAAATGTATTTAAATTAATCTTATTGTGTTGCGTAAAAGGAAAGACAGCGACACGCAGAGAACCCTTCACCCGCATCATTGGATGCCGTCCTTGGACCAGTGGGCAGGCTTACAAAGTGGTGACCATGGGTCCGTGATCTTGCCAACATCAGGCAAGCAACGTTTTTCCAGCGCGAAATTCAGTTTACCTATACCGGACATGAGGTTTGATCTCCTTCTCATCTCTCTTCAACTGTTGTGGTAAGTCAAGTTTATTTTACCTCTTAGAATTGTTGAGGGAAAGTTTATTTACAACTCACACATATAGACACATTTGTAGTACGGGTCGGTATACCCTTTGTTAGATCGGAACCGTAGAAATCCGATATTGTATAAGAATTAGACGTGAAACATGACTTTCCAGGGAAAGCACAGCAGCAGTGTAGATGAAGAAATCATGGGAATCTTAGGCGTACAATTACAAGATATCCTTGTTCAATTAAACGACAAAGGGTTAAACATGAAGTGGAATAATAACGAAATTATATCCTGGTATTCTGTTAAGGGCGCACAACTAAAATCTAATTGTTTATTTGCTTCGACGCAATGACCTCGAAACAATGGCCGAGAACGAACGAACGATAGCAAATATCAAAGAAATTGAAAGATTGCGATCTGACGAATTACAAAAGATAAGAGCACAAGTTGAAGCAACAAGGGTGGGCTAGACAGCGCGAAGAAATGGAAAAAAAAATCTATCAACTCCAAAGAAAACTTCAAACCGGCAATAATTACATATCTGCTCTCGAAGATTGTTGCGATAATGCAGGATTTCCAGTAGCCGCAGTAAAACAAGCAGCACTGGATGAAACCTTTGAGCTAGAGAATAAAAATGACAGTGATGACGATGATGCCGCATTAGGATACAGGCCACAGAGAGAAATTCGTAACCGAGCTCCTGTGTTAAGACCTGAAGAACCAAAACAACGAAGCCCGGTAAAGATGCGAACAAAGTCAAACAACACACCAAAGAAGTCATTTAAAGTAGCCGTGCTTAAAACTATGACTAATGCGAATGACGAAATAACAACAATCAGCCGCCCATTAACCTGCGAAGAATGTTCTAGACATAAACAAGTTGTGGGAATAATGCCAAGGAAAGGACCATTTCAACCCTACTGGGAAACATTGATGTTACAGGCCACGGTGTATAAACTAGAAGTTAGGGATGTATGGCAAATAGCACTCCTCACTCTCCCTGAAGAGCTCAGACCAAAACTAACCGAAGACATGAAATCTGGCGATATAATAGAATAGCCATATTAATGAAACAAGCCATATATGAACGACTAAAAAATGCATTATTAAAACTGAGGGGACCAACACATGCAGATTGGAGCAAGATATTAGAAATCAAACAGGTAAGTAATGAAACATTTGAGACATACACTCACCTAAAGGATTATTAGGAACACCATACTAATACTGTGTTTGACCCCCTTTCGCCTTCAGAACTGCCTTAATTCTACATGGCATTGATTCAACAAGGTGCTGAAAGCATTCTTTAGAAATGTTGGCCCATATTGATAGGATAGCATCTTGCAGTTGATGGAGATTTGTGGGATGCACATCCAGGGCACGAAGCTCCCGTTCCACCACATCCCAAAGATGCTCTATTGGGTTGAGATCTGGTGACTGTAGGGGCCATTTCAGTACAGTGAACTCATTGTCATGTTCAAGAAACCAATTTGAAATGATTCGAGCTTTGTGACATGGTGCATTATCCTGCTGGAAGTAGCCATCAGAGGATGGGTACATGGTGGTCATAAAGGGATGGACATGGTCAGAAACAATGCTCAGGTAGGCCGTGGCATTTAAATGTCTCAACAGAAATCGAGACTCATCAGACCAGGCAACATTTTTCCAGTCTTCAACTGTCCAATTTTGGTGAGCTCGTGCAAATTGTAGCCTCTTTTTCCTATTTGTAGTGGAGATGAGTGGTCCCGGTGGGGTCTTCTGCTGTTGTAGCCCATCCGCCTCAAGGTTGTGCGTGTTGTGGCTTCACAAATGCTTTGCTGCATACCTTGGTTGTAACGAGTGGTTATTTCAGTCAAAGTTTCTCTTCTATCAGCTTGAATCAGCCGGCCCATTCTCCTCTGACCTCTAGCATCAACAAGGCATTTTCGCCCACAGGACTGCCGCATACTGGATGTTTTTCCCTTTTCACACCATTCTTTGTAAACTCTAGAAATGGTTGTGCGTGAAAATCCCAGTAACTGAGCAGATTGTGAAATACTCAGACCGGCCCGTCTGGCACCAACAACCATGCCACGCTCAAAATTGCTTAAATCACCTTTCTTTTCCATTCTAACATTCAGTTTGGAGTTCAGGAGATTGTTTTGACCAGGACCACACCCCTAAATGCATTGAAGCAACTGCCATGTGACTGGTTGATTAGATAATTGCATTAATGAGAAATTGAACAGGTGTTCCTAATAATCCTTTAGGTGAGTTTACGCCGAGCGGTTATGGGTAACGTACAGAGAACACTCAGGACTAGAAGACGCGAGCCCGAGACCATGATGCATTATTACAACTTGTAAAAAATAATGCTGGCATCCCCGTCCAGAAAGCGTTATCAAATGGCATCGATCCAGCCGAAAACACGTTCCAAGCAATAGTAGACTGGGGTTCAAGAATAGAAAGTAGATGGAAATCTAAACCCTGTACCATAGCATCCGCACAATGGTTGACAGAAGGAAAAAGCCCAGAAAAATTCGATCAAAAGCTTACAAGCAAATCACAATGCCACTATTGCAAAAGGAGAATATACTATGAGAAATAGCCAAACAATCTCAATTTTCCACATGGTTGACTGACCAAATGGCCACTGGTTTTCAACACCTCACCAATAGCAATGATAACCTTATCAAAGCGGTTAGATCCAAAGCGCAGGCGCTTCTAACGATCAGCCATACACTGTTCAATCAGACCCGTACCATCGAACGTGACTTAGCCTGCAGATCATATGCACAAGACTTGTTCACTGCAACACGACAGGAGATTTTAGACCTCCGTCTTCAAAAAACCCCAAGACATGTTTTGAGTGATTTGATTGAGATTTTAGACCTGCATAGATGGCTCTCTTCGGAAAAAATGAAAAATGTAAAATATTCAGAACTATTATCCATGATTATGATGTATACTGGAAAAGAATGTGCCGGTTGCCTTGGGTTTTTTGCCACCTTTCCTTTGATCCACCCAGACCAAGTTTATCCAAACTCCACTACTATCCGCTCCATTGGCGTGGTAGTTAAAGATCAAGTAATTAAATGGGATCACCTCACTGGTTATATGACTTTGAAGGGTACTAAGACCTTATTTACCAGTCGCACTTGTTGTCATGAAACTCACAATTATGTTGTATGTACATGTAACACACTACAACCTTTTTCTCCCAATGATAACAAGCTCATAAATGTTCAATCGTTGCATGGCCATTCAAATGCTGTTCAAGTGTCTCATACACAGTGGTGCGTCATCAGTGAGATGAATTCTTTCACATATGGAGGAATGACCTGCCCTGCCAATCACTCCTTTTGCTTGGAAGTGACAGAGGATTTTTCTATGGGTCAGATCGACATCCTGGGAAGGATGCCACAGGATGTGGAGATCTCTCCATGGTGGGACGACACCTTCTATGAACACGGAACACAGGCGTTGGTCGAGACGATGGACTTGGTAAAGAAAGTCATCCTTCAAACAGAGTACCACCTCTCTCAAGCACAAGTGGAGACAAACTTGACGCGAAAGACTGCACAGATTCTGTCTAGCTCATCTATCCGATCGGCACAGACTGCATACTCTTGGTGGGACTGGATACTTCGAGGGTGTGCTGTTGGAAGCGCTCTCATCTTCTTCCTCACAATGTTCCAATGTTGTTACTTCAGACACCTCATCAGATCCGTGAAAACGTCCACCAACACTATCTTAGCCCTCAGTCCTCTGCAGCTACCCACCTTACAAAGACTGAAATGACACCACCGAAACCTTTGTGAATGGCTCACGGTGCCAAAAGGGGCAAATCTGTAAGGCAGATGCCAGGACGTCTGGGCCAAGAAACAATCACTTCCTGAGAAACAAAGAACTTTTCTAAGGATTAACATTTGAACACTCTCCTGCAACACCATCCGAGACACCATACCGACACACTCACACCTCCCCCTCACACACTACCCATCACCTTCTGTATTTGTCTTTTCTCTACCTCCATGGAAACCATATAGAACGTTAAGTGTGTACATTGAGAAACTATACATGTGTAGAATCGTTTGAAAAGTCTCAGTGCGTCTGGTAAAATGGTCTCACTCTCTCAGCCATAATACAAACCTCTCAGAAGTTTTATAAGTTGAGAAAATATTGTATGACATTAAAAGGTGACCTCCCACAGATCTATAATTCAGGATACCTCCTATATGTAAATAAGTGCCCTCCTTCACAGATGTTGAAAACCCATTCAAACCCAAATTCTGATTGCCCATTTGTGACCCCCTGAATAAGGGGCCAAAATCTAATTATAATAACAGTAACCACCATTTGGTGAGATCATTGGATTATCTGGGTATTTAAGGAAGGATGACACAGAACGTCTCGGTTACGTATGTAACCCTCGTTCCCTGAAGGAAGGGAACGGAGACGTTACGTCAGTTACTGACGGAATGGGGGTTTCGCCTAGAAGCCAATCGCCTTTGAGCTCTACAAAACGAGCCAATGGCATGAAAATGCCATGGATCTGCGGAATTTGCATGCCGCAACCCCGCCCCACGGCGTGGGTATAAAGGGCGTTGCGTGGCAATCTCGCATTATGTTTACCTGCTGAAGAGCCGAGGCATGAGCGCCCGGCCAGTTCCAGCGGTACAGCGGTCATGGCAGGGGGACGTAACGTCTCCGTTCCCTTCCTTCAGGGAATGAGGGTTACATACGTAACCGAGACGTTCCCTTTCAGTCAGTACACTACGAGTTACGTCAGTTACTGACGGAATGGGGGTCCCAATACAATCTCGCCATGACGGCTGTCTTCCAGCGTCCTGCGCTGACCCGGGCTCCCTGCCGTGAGTGTGGCACGAACGAGGGGCTAGGCTCAATGCTACCAAGGTACACTGGGAAGCATATCCCACGTGGAGAATGCAACACAATGCCAACCCAAAGGGGGGGACTTGAAGAATACACCTATGACCCGAAGGAGCTGCATAGGGAACACTCTGGGGTAACCAGCCGAAGGTGGAATATTTCAACCCCAGGCGTGGCAAGGTGTCTTGCCAAGGGAAGACACGAGCTACAAGAGACTTACCGTGGAAATACACATGTGGGGGTTAACCAGCGGGGGAACCATGCACACTGAGGCACCTAGCCGAACACGAGGGGTGGCCTGAAAAGGGCACTCGCTCTGGTGACGACATCGACAGTGCTGGAGGAGCTCAGGGCTTACTGGGGAAGCTCACCTGAGAGGAATAGCGCACGCATCCAGTCCGCGGAGTGGAATGGCGCAGCAAGCGAAGACACCTGAGCCTGTCCGGTTACTGGCCAGTAGGGGCGAGTACACGAGAGGATACAGGCTCCACTCGGAGATTATAAAATCTTGCGAATGTGTTGGGTGTCGCCCAGCCTGCAGCTCTACAAAACGTCTGTTAGCGAGGCGCCATGCGCTAGAGCCCAAGAGGAGGCAACACTCCTGGTGGAGTGTGCTCTTACCCCGAGGGGGCATGGCATGCCCTGGACTTGATATGCCAGGACAATGGCGTCCACTATCCAGTGGGACAACCTCTGCTTGGAGAGAGCCTTCCCTTTCTGCTGCCCTCCGTAACAGACAAAGAGTTGGTCTGAGGTCCTGAAACACTGCGTCCGGTCTACGTAAGCGCGAAGGGCGCGTACTGGACAGAGCAGTGCCAAGGCTGGGTCTGCCTCCTCCAAGGGCAGCGCTTGCAGGTTCACCACCTGGTCCCTGAAGGGAGTGGTGGGAACCTTGGGCACGTATCCAGGCCGGGGTCTCAGGATGACGTGAGAATTGGCCGGCCCGAATTCCAGGCACGCTTCGTCAACCGAAAATGCCTGCAGGTCCCCTACCCTCTTGATGGAGGCCAAAGCAGTCAGGAGCGCCACTTTCAATGAAAGGAACTTCAGCTCGACTGACTGCAATGGCTCAAAGGGAGCCTTTTGCAGGGCAGCTAAGACCACTGCTAGGTCCCAAGAGGGTACCTGAGGTGGGCGAGGAGGATTTAACCTCCTCGCACCTCTGAGGAACCTACTGACCAGGTCGTGCTGTCCAACCGTTTTAGAATCCACCAGGTCATGATGGGCTGAAATAGCAGCCACATAGACCTTCAGGGTGGAGGCAGACAGCCTTCGCTCCAACCCTTCCTGGAGGAAGGAGAGCACGGATCGAGCATCTTCTGGGGTCCTCTCGCAGAGAGGAGCACCAGGTGACGAAGAGGTTCCACTTCAACGCATAGGCCTGTCTGGTAGACAGGGCTCTAGCGGAAGTGATGGTAGCCGCCACCTGAGGTGGCAGGGTACTCAAACCTGCCGCGTCCCGTCCAGGTTCCACACGTGGAGGTTCCACAGGTCGGGACGCGAGTGCCATATGGTGCCCCGTCTCTGAGACAGGAGGTGCTGTCTCAGAGGGATCGACCAGGGAGGTGCTGTCGCAAGGAGTACAAGTCCGGGCCAATATGGGGCGACCAAAAGGACCTGCTCCCTGTCCTCCCTGATCTTGCACAGAACCTGTGCGAGAAGGCTCACTGGGGGAAACGCATATTTGCGTGGGCCCCGCGGCCAGCTGTGCGCTAGTGCATCCGTGCCGAGGGTCCCCTCGGTCAGGGAATAGTACCAGCGGCAATGGGAAGAGTCGCGGGAGGCAAACAGATCTATCTGTGCGTCGCCAAACTGTTCCCAAATCAGCTGAACCGTCTGGGGATGGAGTCTCCATTCCCCCGGGAGCGGCTGGAACCGCGACAGCTCGTCGGCTGCACAGTTCAGGTCTCCCGGGATGTGAACGGCACGAAGCGACCTCAGATGCTTCTGACTCCATAGGAGGAGATGGCGGGCGAGTTGCGACATCCGGCGGGAGCGTAGACCACCTTGTCGGTTGATGTACGCTACTGTCGCCGTGCTGTCTGAACGGACCAGAACGTGTTTGTCCTTGAGCAGGGCTCGAAAGCGGTGCAGGGCAAGACGTACGGCCAGCAACTCGAGGCAATTGACATGCCATAGGCGCTGGGGTCCTATCCAGGAGCCCGCGGCAGCATGTCCCTTGCACATGGCGCCCCAGCCCGTGGAAGAGGCATCTGTTGTGTAAGAATCGGTTTTACTGCTAAGACAAAAGTTGAAGATCCAACCCCCTGCAATAGAACAATAAAACTCACTTATCTGGAGAGAAGATCTCACAGAAAGAGAGTAGGTCATCGGCCTGCCCAAAACCTTCTCCCCCTCTCCCTCCTCCCTTCCCTCCCCCTGATTCAAGTCACAGAATGCAGATATACCACAGATGATGCATCTTGTAAATCTATTGTTTTTCCTCTGTCATGTGTGGTATCTTTTTAAAGGTCTCAGTGCGATTGGTAAAATGGTCTCAACTTCACTGTAGTCACTGGTAGAATGAGAAAGATTGAAACATATGAGAATTCTGTTCTCCTTTTGAGTGGTCTCAGAAGATATCTGATCCTCTCCCCCAAACTAGGTGTTGTGTTGCAAATATTTACCACCCTTTGTTCTGGTCTGGGTATTTAAGGAAGGGTAGCAGAGCTGCCATTTGGGAACATTCTGTAGCCAGAGCCCCCATGCAGTGCTGTGTCAGTGTCCGAGAGGCACTCACACACACTGTGTGTACTGTGCCAGATATAATGACTCTTTGAAACTATTTTTGTAATTGTATTTTATATTTTTATGCTGAAAGTTGTGTACCATGGATTCATGTTTAATTATGTTTATTTAAGTTCTGTCTGGCCAAAATAAATGTTAATCTTGATTCATCTTGTATTTTCTGAAATCATTATTCTAGTATGGATCAATGTGGAGTCCGTTACTTCCGTAAATGTTTGGCCAGGATAGATCAAACTGAGGACCCCATGACTGAAGCATGGAGCGCAGCATGCGGGATAATCTGATTTCTGACTATCACTGTATTAGCAAGTTGCAGCTTTCGTGTCTATTAATCAAATTACGCTTTTTGTTGAGTAAGCAGGTGCGACCACTTAAAGGTAAAATATTCACTCTGCAATCCTCTGACTAATATCAGAACTGGCGGGTTTGCGAGCGTGAGCTAGTGTAATTCTCGCGAGCACTCAGTCTCTGTGTGGTTTTGGGTCCCTTGATGAACGAATATTTGAAAATAAGAGATACTAAGAAGAATCAACGATCCAAATTAAATCACAACGAATCACCAGCTGTTAAATTACAAACGTAACAAAATGAACGAAGTCACATAAAATTGGAGTCAGATCACTTTATTCATGGAGTCAGATTTAAAATTAGATATTAATAAATTAAGTGAATTTAACAGAAATGCTGAAAAGGCTTACACGCAGAATCCTTCAACCAAGCCGTTAGATTCCGTTTTTTGGGCTAACGGATGGAGCTTACAGTTGTGACAACAACATGCCTGGAAACTCGTTCTAGGGGAACACCTGCCCGTAGAAAGCTGAGGTTCGACCACGGGGTGAAGGTCTGACGGCAGACTCAGGTCACTGGGACCTGGAGGGTGCCGTGTTGCCATGCCCATTTCGGGACTCGATCGCAGAGCCAGTGCTGAAGCGGTCTCATATGGAGCAGACCAAGCGGGGTCACCGCGGCTGCTGACGCCATATGCCCCAGGAGCCTCTGAAAAAGTTTCAGTGGAACCGCACTCTTGCCCTCGAACTGGCGAAGACAAGTCAGCAGAGACTGCGCGCGCTCGCTCATAAGCTGCGCGAACATGGCGACCGAGTCGATTTCCATACCGAGAAAAGAGATCCTCTGCGCTGGGGAGAGTTTGCTCTTTTCCCAGTTGACCCGAAGGCCCAGACGGGCGAGGTGCTGAAGCACCAGATCCCTGTGTTCGCAAACCTGATCCCGAGAGTGGCCTAGAATCAGCCAGTCGTCGAGATAGTTCAGGATGCGAACCCCGTGTTGCCTGAGCGGCACAAGGGCTGCCTCAACAATCTTTGTAAAGACGCGAGGGGACAGGGCTAGCCCGAAGGGGAGAACCGTGTACTGATATGCCTGCCCCTCGAAGGCAAACCGTAGAAACGGTCTGTGTCGAGGAAGAATGGAGACATGAAAGTATGCGTCCTTCAGGTCGATCGCTGCAAACCAATCCGAGGGACGAACGCACTCGAAAATGCGTTTGGCTGTCAACATCTTGAATGGAAGCCTGTGCAGGGTTCGGTTCAAGACGCACAGGTCCAGGATTGGCCGTAACCCACCGGTTTTCTTGGGTACAATGAAGTAAGGGCTGTAGAAGCCGGACTTCATCTCGGCTGGAGGGACGATCTCGATCGCACCCTTCGCCAGTAGGGTGTCGACCTCCGCACGCATGACAGGGGTATTGCCACCCACCACGGTGTAGCGGACTCCCCGAAAGCGGGGAGGAGACCGAGCGAACTGAATCGCATAGCCGAACCGGATGGTGCGAGCGAGCCAACTGGACAGGTTGGGAAGCGCTAGCCAGGCTCCCAAGAACTGAACCAGCGGGGTCATGCGAACCACCGGCGTTGCCCTCGTGCATGTCCATGAGCACCTTGGCCTGATAGACCTGTAGGGTGGCCATGGCATGCAGGGCGGACGCGGCATGGCCCGCAGCTCTGTAGGTCTTCGCCGTCAACGTGGACGTGAATCTACAGGCTTTGGACGGGTGCTTTGTGTCACCGCGCCATGTCGAAGCACTCTGAGGACACAGTTGCATCGCAACAGAGCGCTCAACAGGGGGAACCCCAGTGTACCCTTTCACCGCGCCGCCATCGAGGGCAGTGAAGGCGGAAGTGGTTGCCGAGCGATCGCGAAATGTCAGGGGAGACTTCCACGATTTCGACACCTCTTCATGCACTTCCGGGAAGAAAGGCACTGGGGGCTGACGGGCGCCTTCGGCACGGGCCGCCCCCAGATACCAATCATCTAGCCGGGAACGCTCGGGACATGGCGGAGGTTTCCACACAAGCCCAATCGTCTCGGCCGCCCGGGCAAGCATGGCTGGGAGTTCCGGATCGGACTCGGGCAATGCTGGGACTCCCGAAGGAGGCAACATAGCCGAATCGTCATCTCTGGAGGAGTCTAGCCCACCTTGTGATGTGGCGATCGACATAGCATCCTCCGCGGGTGCACCAAATGAAACGCAGGGCCCCGAACGGGAAGCCCCGGCGCCCTCATCAGGCAACACCACGGGTTGCAGTGTGCAGGAGGGGGGTGTGGCCCGAGGAGGATTCGTCGGGTTGTTCCACACCGTAACCCTCAGATCACCCTGACCACCAGCCAAAGTACCCCCTCCAGTGGAGGAAGTAGATTGGGGTGTGGTAGAGGGGACTCTCCCCCCATTACGGAGATCATGGAGTCTCGATCGCAACACTGAGATGGTCATGTTCCCGCAGTGAGAACATAACTCATCCATGAACGCGCGTTCAGCGTGCACGAGGCCCAAGCACGCCAAACAGCGATCATGACCATCAAACGGAGGTACCAGTCGACCGCACCCAGAAACGGAGCACGGGCGAGCCATCTTTAAAAAGACGTGCCACGTGCAGCTCTTTTAGAGAGGAGTGAAAAACTCTGCAGAATGCCGAAGCACCCAGGGAGAACGCGCACGCTGTGCTCGATCACTGCACAGATCAGACAGGAAATGCGGAACTCGCTGGAACGTGCCGTAACACCAACACTCTGGAGAGAAACTCGTCTTGAAGAGGAAAGCGCTCAGGCAGTAAACTCGGCTCTGAAGCAGAAACATAATGCGAGATTGCCACGCAACGCCCTTTATACCCACGCCGTGGGGCGGGGTTGCGGCATGCAAATTCCGCAGACCCATGGCATTTTCATGCCATTGGCTCGTTTTGTAGAGCTCAAAGGCGATTGGCTTCTAGGCGAAACCCCCATTCTGTCAGTAACTGACGTAACTCGTAGTGTACTGACTGAAAGGGAACTCAGGGAATCTGTAGACAGACTTCCCGCACGAATTGCTGTGTGTAGTTTTTACTACCAGGTAAATATTTCCAAATCCCTTGTTCCTTGAATTGTGGATTTTGTATGTAATTGATTGATGTTTTTATTCGTTGAATTGGATTTTGAATTATGATTTTCATTACCTGATTAATAAATTGTTATGTTGAACTCATTCTGATTTACTCTGAAATTATTGATTATAGTGCATTACGCTGCATCCTAGTTACCGTAAATCTGCGTCCAGAGCTTAAACCTGTTTAAGCTGCTCGACTTTAATTAAGTTGTTATGCAGTCACAGTTACTATAGGGGATCAGATATGGTACTGATCATAACCTCTGGTTACTGTTTAAAACTTTAACTAAGTTGTTATATAGGTGACTGTAGGAGGCTACATGGGTACTTTTTAACAATAGTGAGCATGGGCAAATAGTGAGTCAGATGAAATAAAGAGGTAATGCATATAAGGAAATGTATTTAAATTAATCTTATTGTGTTGCGTAAAAGGAAAGACAGCGACACGCAGAGAACCCTTCACCCGCATCATTGGATGCCGTCCTTGGACCAGTGGGCGGGCTTACAAAAACATAAACGTGAACAAAATCCCAAAACCAAACGTGACAATACCATATGAATGCAAAGTGTTGTGAAATGAATCATACCTGTTGCGCAATTGTCTGTGACCTCTTATAAAACTGCTTTTTTTTCGGTGTAAACGCAAACAGATTGATCCAAAACAAATGTTTATGAGATTAGAGATTAGCCATGGGCTGTCGATTCATTAAATGATACGGTATTTCCTTACAAAAGCGGTTTATTCAGTGTAGTGAAGCCTCTCCTCCATTGACATCTATTAAAAAAGTACGGCCTCTTTCTCCTTCCTTGCTTACCGCTGAGTTAGCAAACGTTATGCTTTTTTCAGCTAAGGTTTCAGGCTTGCCTTCAAGTGTCTTTGTTTTCTCTGTTTTGTCTTTCAGGTAGCACCAAGTAATTTTTTTTCCTTTCTACTGCTTAGTCAGTTTTATTAAAAAGCCCATTTGCCAGTGGTGAGGTACCTCTTTAATCAGATTTAGAGTATACACAACATAAATGCAATATTACAACTTGAATGTGCACAAAATGATGCACGATTTTGCTGAATGCTGATACATGTTTAAATAATAGAATATTTGAATATTTGGTACAAATCATATTTTGGTTGACTAAATACATTAGATTCCATTTTATATTTTAACTGAAATGAATGAATCTTACAGGATGAAATATTGACTAAATCTACAGGATATTGTAAAAATGAACATTGGAAAGCATGCAGCTTAGTGTCATAACCATGTGAAAGCGCAGGTATCCTGGCATTGTGTTTGTGGCACTTGAGCCTTCACCCCATCCCCCCTAACCCCCCGCCCCCCCTTCCCGCATTCGCGTCACAGGTGCTCTGGGGATGTTTGTATAAAAAGGTTGGATGAGTCTCGTGCTGAGTCTTCATTAGTAGGATTAAATTACGAGACGGGGTGGCAATGAACTCTTACCACCCATTTTCACACCTCTATCACAGATGTCTAATTTTCTTTGATAAATTATTTGAAAATCCCATTTGGACCTCAAAATATTGTATGTTATTAGAAAAATAGGCTGAATAAAAAATGACTCCCTGTCTTCACGTCTGCATATAGTGTATGCTAATGTTAACGTGAGGTTGTTTGAAGGTGGTTGAAGGCCGGGCACAGCTCTCACTCTCTGCTTGCTGTAGTTGATCGGGTTGTTGATTTTACTGCTTTTGCCAGTTTACCAATGTGTGCGTCTCACCATTTATTTTTTATTTCCCATTAGGCAGTAAACTAGCCATGGTAATCAATCAATAGGAATTGACCTTTTTCATTTCCACCACGTCACATGGCGCACAGGACACGTAAAATACAGAGGAAATACTAATACTGCAGTAGTCAATAAAAATTACAATAAAGTGGTGATGCTAGAGGAATGCTAATACTTCCCTCTCACACATTAAGGTGGACGGATTGATGGATATGTGGGTGGGAATTCAGCGAAAAAAAGAAAGAACAAAAAAAGAAAAGATGCTTACGATGGATAACCTATCACGTAAGGCAGAAAAAGCATTTGATATAAATTCAGTTGTTCTCAGAAAACAAACTGAACAATGCTTTTATAGTGACTTTAGAATGATTTCATTCATTATTTCAGTGACACTGAGTGAGTATATTCTCACTGGCTCATATGCTCTGTCTACAGCATAAGAAACATCATCTGTACTTTTTTGACAAGCACAAACTATTTAAAATATTTTGATACATTTGCACAAATTGTATTTTTAGTCATTAAAATGTTATGAGCAAGAAAAAAAAAAAAAAAAAAAGATTTATTTATTTAAATAATTTAGTTTTGTCACTTATACAGTTTTCTTTTGAGGCCAGTGATGATGTGTTATTTTTCATTAAACATTGCGTTTCCAAAGCTATAATTTGTAGTTTTCATAGAATTTTGATTCAAAACAATGGTGCAGTATAAAAGTACATTACAATATACACTCACCTAAAGGATTATTAGGAACACCATACTAATACTGTGTTTGACCCCCTTTCGCCTTCAGAACTGCCTTAATTCTACGTGGCATTGATTCAACAAGGTGCTGAAAGCATTCTTTAGAAATGTTGGCCCATATTGATAGGATAGCATCTTGCAGTTGATGGAGATTTGTGGGATGCACATCCAGGGCACGAAGCTCCCATTCCACCACATCCCAAAGATGCTCTATTGGGTTGAGATCTGGTGACTGTGGGGGCCATTTTAGTACAGTGAACTCATTGTCATGTTCAAGAAACCAATTTGAAATGATTCGAGCTTTGTGACATGGTGCATTATCCTGCTCGAAGTAGCTATCAGAAGATGGGTACATGGTGGTCATAAAGGGATGGACATGGTCAGAAACAATGCTCAGGTAGGCCGTGGCATTTAAACGATGCCCAATTGGCACTAAGGGGCCTAAAGTCTGCCAAGAAAACATCCCCCACACCATTACACCACCACCAGCCTGCACAGTGGTAACAAGGCATGATGGATCCATGTTCTCATTCTGTTTACGGCAAATTCTGACTCTACCATCTGAATGTCTCAACAGAAATCGAGACTCATCAGACCAGGCAACATTTTTCCAGTCTTCAACTGTCCAATTTTGGTGAGCTCGTGCAAATTGTAGCCTCTTTTTCCTATTTGTAGTGGAGATGAGTGGTACCCGGTGGGGTCTTCTGCTGTTGTAGCCCATCCGCCTCAAGGCTGTGCGTGTTGTGGCTTCACAAATGCTTTGCTGCATACCTCGGTTGTAACGAGTGGTTATTTCAGTCAAAGTTGCTCTTCTATCAGCTTGAATCAGTCGGCCCATTCTCCTCTGACCTCTAGCATCAACAAGACATTTTCGCCCACAGGACTGCCGCATACTGGATGTTTTTCCCTTTTCACACCATTCTTTGTAAACTCTAGAAATGGTTGTGCGTGAAAATCCCAGTAACTGAGCAGATTTTGAAATACTCAGACCGGCCCGTCTGGCACCAACAAACATACCACACTCAAAATTGCTTAAATCACCTTTCTTTCCCATTCTGACATTCAGTTTGGAGTTCAGGAGATTGTCTTGACCAGGACCACACCCCTAAATGCATTGAAGCAACTGTCATGTGATTGGTTGATTAGATAATTGCATTAATGAGAAATTGAACAGGTGTTCCTAATAATCCTTTAGGTGAGTGTATTTATATACTCAACAAAAAAAGTCCCTTTTTCAGGATACTATATTTTAAAGATAATTTTGTCAAATCTAAATAAGCTCTACAGATATTTTTAGGAAAGTGTTTCGGTAGACAATTATGGTCACAATTTCAATAACTTAGGACACGAAAGAGACCTTTTCACTGACTCTGAAAAACACCAGAAGAAAGATGGCCAATTTTTCCAAATGTTTACATTTGCAAGGCCCAGTTTGTCAGAATGTCAAGTGACAGTTATGTTAACTGGCCTGAAACTCTCATACTGGCCCCAGACCATTTGGCCATCCCTATCATTAAGCCCTGGATCTGTTAGTACTCAGCAGATTGTTTAAATTCTCACAATTAGTTTCTTTCTCATGCATACATGCACTTGATTTTCACACTACAGGGAAAGCCTGCAGCTGCACTCTAGTACTGAGTAATCCTGTACATTTTCATAGCCCCAGAGAGCATCAAAAATCAACTCCCACTCTCTTGCTCTCATTTTATTCGTGTTTATGCGTTGTTTTTATAAAGGTATTTGCCATTATGATTCAGCTGCCAAGTGTTAAGCCATTCTCTATTATCATATAAATAAGATATATCAATGTAAGAACAGGGATACAAACATAGTGAGCAATAAAATCTCAGATAAATGCAACTAAATTCTATATAAATGAAAGGGAAAGTCTGAGGTTGCAGCTGTAGCAAATGTCTTTGTCTGTTTCTTCTTGATAATGTATGTGGATTAGAATCACATTCACAAAACCAGTATGAAAAATCGAAAATCTGTATTTATATTCATGGTAATATTTTACTTTATCAGTCAATTGGCCTAAGGGTTCAGTGTCATACTTATTAATATTATAAATGCGCATCGTTTGCGATAACAATCGGCTGGATGTACAATATCCATTACATGTTCATACTTGTTTTCACACAAATAAAGGTTTTGTGAATGTTATAATTTCTTTGCTGGACATCCAGTTCTCTTTCTTGTTCTTCCCACTGACACAATACATTACAAATATTTAAACAATTTGCATTTAGCTGTAACAATCAGGCTACTGAAGGCAAGTTTGACAAACCCACGTGCAGCGTTATTAAAGATAATCCAAAGTGGAAAAAATAAAAATAAATACTTGACTATAATAGACTCAACAAACAGGTTACACCAACAATACATGACAAGGTAACTAGGCAAACAAGAGGGTTTATGCTGAGTTCACGCCATGTCGTAACTACTGTGGTCTCAAGATGACAACATGTGACGTTACATTCGGAGCTGTTCACGTCCTCGGACTGGGAATTATGTGTTTCTATGGCACCACTATCAACTGCTAAATTAATCTGCATTGGTCAGGTGGTACAGCAGTCATGTTGTACAAATAGGAGCTCTCACTAAATTCTTACAAGCTGTAATTACAAGCTCTAAGAGGACGTGAACTTTTTTTACAAGTTGAAATCTCGTACTTGCGGTAATTTCCACATGGCGTGAATGCACCTTTATACACTAGGGATGCAACGATTATAGATTTTGTTGGTACGATTATAGTCTGAGAAATAATCACGGTTTCACGATTATCACGATTATTATGCATTCATTAATTTCACAACAATGTATAAAATCACATGAACACTTTAGATTTTAAAGTGTTATTTTTTGCTACCTTTTGAACCAGAAATAACACAGTAACCAAATAATACAGCACAAAATAATGATGAAGACAAAAGTCCATCTCTCCCTTTGGAATAAAGAAAGAAATTAAAGAAAGGTGACCTCTGCTCTGTAAACATCCATGTGTTACAATCCACGCCTGTCCTGGACTCCATTTCCCATGATCCTCCCTGTCTCACACCTGAAATCACTCACTCCTCATCTCTCCCACTCTCCCTGGATTCCCTGCACCTGGTCATCGTCATTAGCACTCCCTTTATATTGATCTCACTTCCCTGCACTCCTTGTCCGTTCTTATGTGTTATGCCTATGTGTGTCGTGTTCTGTATCCCTTTGTAAATAAAAACCCATCTTTGTGGAAGCCCTGGATCTTCTCTTCCCTGCTGCACTACACACCGTAACAGAAGAACGGACCAAAAACTGCCAGGACTGCCCTGAAGATGGGAATCTTCCTGACCCCGATCTCTCCCGTGTTCCCCCTTAAAGACACGACAGCGGTGGATCGCCTGTGGGGTCTCAGGCAGGGCGGTCGCCCGCTGGAGAGGTACGTGGAGGAATTTGCTGAGCTGTCTTCTTTGGTGAACTGGCCAGATGCACCCCTTAACGCGTGTTTTCTGATGGGCCTGGACGAGGACACTATTTGATATATTGAACCTGCCTGTTCCTTTTCCCTAGTCGAGTCGATGAATCTGATTCTCTGTTTAAATTGTTCCAATTTCGAAATTGAAGAGGTTCAAGAGAATGAGTGTCTTCCTCGTCCGGTCCCCTCAGAGAAGCACGCGGCCTGGTCCGTTCACCCACAGCCAGTTCCCTCCACATATACCTCCAGTGGGCCTTCCCGTGTTGTCCTGCCTGTCCAAAAACCCAAATGGCAGAGAAGGAGGGCCCACGCCAAGCCCTCGTCTCCGGCCAAGATGGCCGCAGCCACGCCAGAGCCCTCGTCTCCGGCTAAGATGGCCGCCGCCACGCCAGAGCCACAGGACCTCTGGTTGATAGACTTTTGGAGCGATCCTGCCGCCTCAGTTCCCACTCCGAGTCTCCTGGATTCCGCTCCACGCTTCCCAGTTCCCGCTCCGAGTCTCCTGGATTCCGCTCCAGGCTTCCAAGTTCCCGCTCCGAGTCTCCTGGATTCCGCTCCAGGCTTCCCAGTTCCCGCTCCGAGTCTCCTGGATTCCGCTCCAGGCCTCCAAGTTCCCGCTCCAAGTCTCCTGGATTCCGCTCCAGGCCTCCCAGTTCTCGCTCCGAGTCTCCTGGATTCCGCTCCAGGCCTCCAAGTTCCCGCTCCGAGTCTCCTGGATTCCGCTCCAGGCCTCCCAGTTCTCGCTCCGAGTCTCCTGGATTCCGCTCCAGGCTTCCAAGTTCCCGCTCCGAGTCTCCTGGATTCCGCTCCAGGCTTCCCAGTTCCCGCTCCGAGTCTCCTGGATTCCGCTCCAGGCTTCCCAGTTCCCGCTCCGAGTCTCCTGGATTCCGCTCCAGGCTTCCCAGTTCCCGCTCCGAGTCTCCTGGATTCCGCTCCAGGCTTCCCAGTTCCCGCTCCGAGTCTCCTGGATTCCGCTCCAGGCTTCCCTGTTCCCGTTCCGAGTCTCCTGGATTCCGCTCCAGCTCTCCTCGAGCCGGTCCAGCCCAGGAGCTCATCCCATTCCGCGTGCCCTCCATACTACCCCTGAATTCCCCCAAGAAAGTTTTGGGGGGGGGCTATATACCCGGGGGTGGGGAACATGTGGGTGGAGCACATGTGGGTGGGGCTCCTGATCCGCCATGGACTCCCAAGGCTCCTGATCCACCATGGCATCCCACGGCTCCTGATCCGCCGTGGACTCCCGAGGCTCCTGATCCGCCGTGGACTCCCGAGGCTCCTGATCCGCCGTGGACTCCCGAGGCTCCTGATCCGCCGTGGACTCCCGAGGCTCCTGATCCGCCGTGGACTCCCGAGGCTCCTGATCCGCCGTGGACTCCCGAGGCTCCTGATCCGCCGTGGACTCCCGAGGCTCCTGATCCGCCGTGGCATCCCACGGCTCCTGATCCGCCGTGGCCTCCCGAGGCTCCTGATCCGCCGTGGACTCCCGAGGCTCCTGACCCGCCGTGGCCGCCCGAGGCTCCTGACCCGCCGTGGCCGCCCGAGGCTCCTGACCCGCCGTGGCCGCCCGAGGCTCCTGACCCGCCATGGCCGCCCGAGGCTCCTGACCCGCCATGGCCGCCCGAGACTCCTGACCCGCCATGGCCGCCCGATGTCCTAGTCCCGCCCTGGAGACCTCTGTACCTGTCTGCACCTCCCCCGCACCTGCGTGTAGGTCTCCAGGGCGCCCACCCCCCCTCCCCGGTGTTTCATCTAAGGCGCGAGGACGCGCCTACCGGGAGGGGGAAGTAATGTTACAATCCACGCCTGTCCTGGACTCCATTTCCCATGATCCTCCCTGTCTCACACCTGAAATCACTCACTCCTCATCTCTCCCACTCTCCCTGGATTCCCTGCACCTGGTCATCGCCATTAGCACTCCCTTTATATTGATCTCACTTCCCTGCACTCCTTGTCCGTTCTTATGTGTTATGCCTATGTGTGTCGTGTTCTGTATCCCTTTGTAAATAAAAACCCATCTTTGTGGAAGCCCTGGATCTTCTCTTCCCTGCTGCACTACACACCGTAACACCATGTCAGTGTGAGGGAAATAAACTGAACTGTTACTGTCATTAACGGTCTTCCATACGTATTCATAATATTTTTAATAATTCATCTAATTTTACATGTGGCCTGAGAAAATCATGACTATTATTTTGGTTTGTTTGTTACTGATAAATTCAAACGCGCCTCCGCGCGAGCCAGAGACGACGTGCTCAGTGCTTTTCATATATCACTATTCAACCACATAATGTTTATTTGAGGTTTCAGAGATTTAAATAAACATTTAAATTACTAGCCTATATAAAAAAGACATGTATAGTTTGTTAAATTTAAATTCCATCGACTGACATCTATGGAAGCTGCAATAATAATGCTTTCAATTATATTTTGAATAATTGTTTTATTCATATCAGATACATATTGTGCATGAAACAAAGTTTGTTCTTCTCCCATGTTCACTGGCCACATGTATGTATTTCGGGGAAAATGTATGAATTTACGTGATGTGAACAGATCCTCTGAATTGAATTGCAAACTCATTGCGCATTATATATACTAACATGATCATTATAAAGGTGTTTAAACGACAAAACACGTTCACATCCACATATTTGACAATCGGAATATATCATAATTCATGATATACACTCACCTAAAGGATTATTAGGAACACCATACTAATACTGTGTTTGACCCCCTTTTGCCTTCAGAACTGCCTTAATTCTACGTGGCATTGATTCAACAAGGTGCTGAAAGCATTCTTTAGAAATGTTGGCCCATATTGATAGGATAGCATCTTGCAGTTGATGGAGATTTGTGGGATGCACATCCAGGGCACGAAGCTCCCGTTCCACCACATCCCAAAGATGCTCTATTGGGTTGAGATCTGGTGACTGTGGGGGCCATTTTAGTACAGTGAACTCATTGTCATGTTCAAGAAACCAATTTGAAATGATTCGAGCTTTGTGACATGATGCATTATCCTGCTGGAAGTAGCCATCAGAGGATGGGAACATGGTGGTCATAAAGGGATGGACATGGTCAGAAACAATGCTCAGGTAGGCCGTGGCATTTAAACGATGCCCAATTGGCACTAAGGGGCTTCAACTGTCCAATTTTGGTGAGCTCGTGCAAATTGTATCCTCTTTTTCCTATTTGTAGTGGAGATGAGTGGTACCCGATGGGATCTTCTGCTGTTGTAGCCCATCCTCCTCAAGGTTGTGCGTGTTGTGGCTTCACAAATGCTTTGCTGCATACCTCGGTTGTAACGAGTGGTTATTTCAGTCAAAGTTGCTCTTCTATCAGCTTGAATCAGTCGGCCTATTCTCCTCTGACCTCTAGCATCAACAAGGCATTTTCGCCCACAGGACTGCCGCATACTGGATGTTTTTCCTTTTTCACACCATTCTTTGTAAACTCTAGAAATGGTTGTGCGTGAAAATCCCAGTAACTGAGCAGATTGTGAAATACTCAGACTGGCCCGTCTGGCACCAACAAACATACCACGCTCAAAATTGCTTAAATCACCTTTCTTTCCCATTCTGACATTCAGTTTGGAGTTCAGGAGATTGTCTTGACCAGGACCACACCCCTAAATGCATTGAAGCAACTGTCATGTGATTGGTTGATTAGATAATTGCATTAATGAGAAATTGAACAGGTGTTCCTAATAATCCTTTAGGTGAGTGTAGTTAACCAGTTTGTAAATATTATGAAAAAAGAAAGGGAAAACGAAATAAATGCGATACATATCTGTAGTAATTTGTGACTGCATGACGCGTCGGAATGGAAATAATAGGAAATAATACGTTCTAAAATGACGGTCGCTTTAAAAAAAACTCATGCTGTGGGCTCAGCTATAGACTGCCGACTTCAGACGTTTCTTTGGTGGAAATAAAGCGTCGCTGTTTGGTCCCTCTGCCACAGTTAATCCAGTGTGTACAGTAGTAGCCTCTGTGTCTCTGATAAGCACGGCACTTTAAGCTGGTGCACCGCTGGTGTAACTTTGTTTTCGTTTCGTTCTGTGCAAAAGAAGCACTCGGTGTAGCAGAGCCTTTATGATTAATTAACTGTGACGTTTTTAAGCGCGGTTAATCGAGAAATCGGTTAATCGCTGCATCCCTATTATACACAAGGACTAATAACTAAACAAGACACACCTGAAAGCAATCAAGATAATGAACCAATGAGAAAACAGAACACACGTGACCAAAACAACCAAACAGAACATGACACATTAGACAAGGGAAGCACATGACATGATCACATAAGGGCAAGGGAAACACATGACAAAACCAGGAACCTTGACCAAAGGCTTGTTCGACATCATATAGTGCTGCACAGACCAATCGGTGGCTGACTTGAAGCAGTGCATTCCGGTTCGAAATCTTGTCTGACTTGAGACAGTGCCGACGCCACGTGACTGTGACGTATGCCATCAAAGTACCACAAGAGTGTTTCGAGAGCAGCCGGCTGGTGCATTTTGCGCAGCTTTTCCAGAGCGGCTGCACGAGCTCTGATGACGACACAGCTGTTCCACGATTGGCACCTTTAGTTCCACTAATGCTCACAAATCAGTTTTTTTATAACAGTAAAACCTCTTTTCATGTAGTTGCGATGTTATACTGTGTCATGTTTATCAAAATAAAACTGATAATAAAAAAAAACATAGACCCCACTTTATTGATAGTATAGGCTTATGTTGAACTTTATACTTGTACAAACAAACACTGTATTAAGCAGTAGGCTACATAAAGTATTGAATGAAAATGTCTCTGAAACATCTGTGTATTGACAAATATTGCATTTATTTCACTTATAAAGTATTACTGTGATAAAGTATGCAAACACAAGCGTCACTACGGGAAGCAGAAAGTGTCCGACCTCAAGTCTCCATTTGCAGCTCCTTCCCGCCTGCACGCGGCAACTCTCGCCGATCGGTTGCATCCAGCTGCAGCCATGTCGAACACACCTTAAGTAAATTACATAAAAAACATGAAAACAAACATGATACAAAACCCAAAAACAATCTCACTGCATTTTGTATGTATTTTACGAGGTGGCTAATTCGTACGAATTTGTACGAACTCACTGGTACGAATTTTGCTAAATCGTACATATTTGACAAGTTGCCCAATTCATATGATTTCGTGCGAATGGCCCAACCCCGCCCCTAAACCTACCTGTCACTGCGGTTTAGACAAATCGTACAAATTCGTATGAATTAGCCTCCTCATACAAATACGTACGGATTGGTCGTGAGATAGAACATCTGGTTCTTTCAATTTGAATGTTTCATACTGCCTGATTCCAGGAATCTCGGCAATGTCTTAAAAAAAGTAAAAGAAAAAAAATCTCTACCTATTTACAAGGACTTAGAAAGAAAATTATAGCTGAGAAACAGCACAGTAAATGACCTCTTTTATGAGTGTCCATAATAAATCATTCCTTTACCAGAGCCTTGATAAAACACATTTCAAACACACTTCTTGTTATCTCAAGGCTTGCCTCAATCATTCTCCATGAGACAACATTTGAACAGATCTCACAAACTCTTCTCCTGTGTAAAAGTTCTATCCACCTTGATGAATATTATGTTAAAATGCTATAATGAATTCTGAGGTCATATGTGGGATGTAGATTCACTGTAAATGAGATACTGTAATAAATACTGCCCATTTTTTGATTCAATACATTGTTTCATATCAGGTTTGAAAGTAATGTGGGGTAATTTAGAGATATCCAGTGGGTTACATAAAATAAAAAATAAAAAAACTATTATGGCTCTTTAACTGTATGCTATTGACTGAAAAAGACATTATTTGGGATTTTCAGGAGCTGGACACTTACTCATCACTCTCTATAATTAATCTCTTCAATTCCACTGATTTAGTGCCAGGATTTTAATTTTCTTCTGCAAAAAATAAATACTTGGAAAACAAAACAAAATTGAGCTAAAGCTGTTTATCTAAGTCATAAAGCCCTGTTTTAACAAAATTAACAAATGTTATGTTCATTCTGAGCACACACACAGACACACTCTCTCTCACTTAAACATTCACAAGATGTACACAAGCTGACAGAACAACCTCTTATCCGAGACAGCGGCTTCAATTGAGTGTGTTCTCTTATGTTCTCAGAGATTCAGATGTGTTTGTCATGCATAATTGCTGCAAAAGAGAGTAAACAAGGTCAGTTTCTCTCAAAACACGGGGACAGATGTTTCTATGATTATGAGTGTGCGACAGTTGATAATGTATTAGAGAATGGTTTGTGTGTGTATGTGTAAGTTTGCTTATATAAGACTTCTTTCAGTTCGGCATGTTATAGCACTGTTCTCTATACAAAGGCTGGAATAAACTCCCTGTAAGATGTGGATACTTGCAGCTTTGCATCTTCAGATTGTAGCATAAGGTTTTATCACATCAGGTAAGACAATAGAAAAGTTGTGGTAACTTGCTAGGCGAAAATTTGTCTAACCCAGCGGTAATCATTGGTACAGTTTCTTTATAATTGGAAATTATATTAAATGGAGCTCTAATTGAAAATTTGTGAGGATTCAGTTCTTTCAGCATTCCTCCAACTCAGCTTTATTCAAAAGCATTTTATTATATAATCATTATTGCTTTTGTTGCAGTCCATGGGGTCATTTCTAATGTAGAAATTGTAGCCTTAGTGTAGGTTCTACCAGGAAGACTCCACTGCCACTTCATTCATTTATAATAATAGGTCTGGCTGATCACTGCTTGACACCTGGAGTATATAAGCACTGAACTCTCTGTTTTACATTCGCAGTTAACTCTTTCCCCGCCAAACACGGAATTTTCCGTTATTTGTGAGAAAAACGATCGTATGTAAGCAGATGCATATGTAAAATAACACGATCATCAACATTTAAACAGCATATAAATCAAAACTGCCTGATGTTACTGAATGAAATGTCGACCCAGAACGAGCTCTAGGACTGTGAAGCTTTGGGGTGTTGATGGACTCCATCTGTGTTTGATCATCATTCTGATGATCTGATGGCAACGCTAGTAAATTGCTTGGAAGGGAGACCCACCGTCGGCACTCGGCAGTAGCCTCATCTACATTTCAACAGGTAAGTTGATTCAAAAACAGAGGTGGTGGAAATTCAGACATAGTTAACATGATCATTGAGGGACTGATTAACTAATTCAGGAGATAGCAATACATGAAATGCCGAACCTTGGTCTAGATGGTCTTCATTTGTACATGTAGCGCTAGTCTACTACCATCATTTTTAAATAAGCCTCAGCCTACCATTGAGTAGTTATTTTAGTGACTGTTGCAGTTTGACTTACAATATGTTAGGCTATGGTAGATGGTCTATTTCCCTGTTATCTAACTAAAAAGGCTTTGATCGTTTTCTGTTGCTTGGATCGGATGGCACAGACATGAGCTTTTGACGGTAAAAAGGATAGTGCGCTGTAGACTAGCGCTACTCAGCTAGGCATTCACTCAAACTAAACTTGCGGTGATGATGAAACCAATGTGGTACACGCATCCATCAGCAGTAGCCTACAACTATGTTTTGCGTTCTGCCACCTGGAAGTATCTTGGTGCCTGTTGTTTACAAACATTCTGAAATGCCATATTGGGTTTGCTAAACGAACTTGCTAGATTGCACACTAGTAAACGTTCCCCATTAATGGTACTTTAATGGCCCGTTGCATTATGTTTATTAAAATTATCCTGACCAGTCCTCAAAAATGAGACAAAAAGATAAAAAAAATGTAATTGTCACATAAATTCAGAAACGTTAACTGCATGAAAAGTAAATAATTTCAATTCATCCGCGACATTTAAATCCGCAGTGTAATGCGAAACCGGCAAATCATTTCATTGCGTTTTCCATCAGGAGCAGTTGTGCAGTACATTGAGAGTTGAAGTGCGCAGAGAAATGTTACGGATGGTTTTATTCCATTCGCACACACTGAAACACGCAGTTCTGCACGTTCACCCTTTGCACTAACGAACGGAACTGTTTGTGTTTTAGTGCGTGCACAAGAATAAAACTAATGCCGGTTTTTGCATCATGCTAGCTAAAAGGAAAGCAAAACATTCTGCAGATCATATTTAATGTCGTCTGCTGGCTTTATTTCTTCAACAGCCCCAAGTTAAACGTACTTGTATGTTCTATACAGGCCGTTTATTTTCACGCACCGCTTACTGCGCCTATATTTAGACTTTTCTCTGCGATTCACGGTAGTTAAAACCATATAATTTGTCCTGTCCTTGATGGAAAATCAGTACTTGTAACAGTATGAAAGAACACAAAGTGTCCCCAGTTTTGCGTGTTCCTATCTGTGTGGTGGCACAACTGGTAAAGCAACACGATCACATAAGAATGCGTATCAATAGTACGAGTGTGCAATGTCATGGAATATATACGCCAAAATGAGGTGGGGGGTTCGTGCGTATAATACGCCATAAAGTGCGTATCATATGCACGCGAGTGTGTGCGCTTGTTTGCTTGTGTGACAGCGACCAGGCAGCTTTCGATGCCAGTCCGTACTGGTTCCTACATTCAATGTACACTCACCTAAAGGATTATTAGGAACACCATACTAATACTGTGTTTGACCCTCTTTTGCCTTCAGAACTGCCTTAATACTACGTGCCATTGATTCAACAAGGTGCTGAAAGCATTCTTTAGAAATGTTGGCCCATATTGATAGGATAGCATCTTGCAGTTGATGGAGATTTGTGGGATGCACATCCAGGGCATGAAGCTCCCGTTCCACCACATCCCAAAGATGCTCTATTGGGTTGAGATCTGGTGACTGTGGGGGCCATTTTAGTACAGTGAACTCATTGTCATGTTCAAGAAACCAATTTGAAATGATTCGAGCTTTGTGACATGGTGCATTATCCTGCTGGAAGTAGCCATCAGAGGATGGGTACATGGTGGTCATAAAGGGATGGACATGGTCAGAAACAATGCTCAGGTAGGCCGTGGCATTTAAACGATGCCCAACTGGCACTAAGGGGCCTAAAGTGTGCCAAGAAAACATCCCCCACACCATTACACCACCACCACCAGCCTGCACAGTGGTAACAAGGCATGATGGATCCATGTTCTCATTCTGTTTACGCCAAATTCTGACTCTACCATCTGAATGTCTCAACAGAAATCGAGACTCATCAGACCAGACAACATTTTTCCAGTCTTCAACTGTCCAATTTTGGTGAGCTCGTGCAAATTGTAGCCTCTTTTTCCTATTTGTAGTGGAGATGAGTAGTACCCGGTGGGGTCTTCTGCTGTTGTAGCCCATCCGCCTCAAGGTTGTGCGTGTTGTGGCTTCACAAATGCTTTGCTGCATACCTCGGTTGTAACGAGTGGTTATTTCAGTCAAAGTTGCTCTTCTATCAGCTTGAATCAGTCAGCCCATTCTCCTCTGACCTCTAGCATCAACAAGGCATTTTCGCCCACAGGACTGCCGCATACTGGATGTTTTTCCCTTTTCACACCATTCTTTGTAAACTCTAGAAATGGTTGTGCGTGAAAATCCCAGTAACTGAGCAGATTGTGAAACACTCCGGCCCGTCAAAACAACCGGCCCGTCAAAACAACCATGCCACGCTCAAAATTGCTTAAATCACCTTTCTTTCCCATTCTGACATTCAGTTTGGAGTTCAGGAGATTGTCTTGACCAGGACCACACCCCTAAATGCATTGAAGCAACTGCCATGTGATTGGTTGATTAGATAATTGCATTAATGAGAAATTGAACAGGTGTTCCTAATAATCCTTTAGGTGAGTGTATATATATATCTGTTCCCATTGTCTCACTAATGTTCACCGGATAAGCAAGTTACTGGTATACTGAGGGGTGTCTATAAAATGTCGGTAAAAGGCAAAAGTTGTGCTGTTATTTATAAAGCTTACTTTATTGTAGCCTATTTGAAGCACACTATAATGATGACATTAGCAAACTTTAAGTTTACTTGGAATCCCATTGAAATGTGTTTTAAAATCACTAAAATAATTTAAATTGTTTTAAATTTAAATTGTACTTAAGTATACTTGGAATAGTTCCACTTTAGCAAAAGTATATTTAATACAACTTTAGTTGAACTTCAGCACTGCTTTTGTACAACTAAAATGCATTTAGTACAAAATTTGTTGTTCCAATTTAACAGTTATACTAAAGTACATACGAATAAATTGTGCTTAAGTATACTATTTTTTCACTAGGGAGAAAACGGCATTAAAATGGAAATTCCTCTTTCTAAATGCATGCATTAGATTATTATTCTTAATGTGAACGATTCATTCATGGAAAAGTTGCCTTTTGACCTCATAATTAGGCCTATTCATTAAAATGTTATAACTCAATCTTATGTCAGGCTTCTCCAATATATATTTTTTTCAGCTTAAACCCTGCCCCTTTCTTACTATCCACTGCAAGCTAGCTGTCAGATCTGGCTCCGTCCAATCAACAATTGACATAGAGCCAAGGTCTGCCTTTTTTTTTTTGATAATCCCTTTCTCTCGGATCTACATCACAATACAGAAGAATTGTCTATTTCCGTTACATCGCAACATAATTCATTTACCTTCTTTAATACTTAATGTTTTAGGGACATGTTTATTTGTAGCTCTATCTGGGTTGAATTACTTGCCAGTCCAAGTAACAACAAGCTATTAATATGGTGTATGTTTCAGGCAATTATTGTGTGTGTGTGTGTGTGTGTGTGTGCACATTTGTGCTAGAAGACTTCAAACATGCATCATCGAGGTATCATGTGATATGGTGCGGCAGCAGGTCTCTTACACTACAGATTTCTATTCATTGACTGTGTGTTTTATCTATTTTGGGCCCAGGGGGAGATATAATGTTAATGACTAAATACAACTAAAAGTATGTTTACACTTTATATAAGGTGTCTTTAACTACTATGTACATACATAAATAAATATTGTTAGGCATATACTTATTGTGTTCATGTTGTACTGCAAAACACTTTTTTCTGCTATGTGGGATACAGGTAATGTTAGAGACAGGCTTGGTGGTATGGTTAGGTTTAAGTTTGGTTTAATGTGTAAGTTATGGTCAACAGTGTAATTATAGCTAGATATAATTAAAGCAGCAAGCAGCGATGAAAGGGCTTTTCACTAATGCCACCGCCACCCAGTGGCTTTAGGAAAACAGAGCACGGGGGTCAATACGCATTTAAGAATATATAAATAGGAGGACTACGTCAGTCGTTTGTATTGGCCACACTTCCTGCTAACAGCTGCTGGCACTATGACTGTAACCACATTTTGGCGTGTAGATGTCTTCAGGCCAGGGTACTTATCAAACATGTGAAGTTTGAGGCAGATTGGACATTGTATGCTTGAGTTACAACAACTTCCTGTTTCGTGGTGTAAATCGCATACATTAGCACTTAGCCAAGTGTTGCATGATTTAACATGTTTCTGGCATGTTTGGTACTTCATGGTATATTTAAATGTGTTTCTGGGAGGGAATTACAGTGTAAAGCATGCAATTTCCTGTTGCCCGCAGGTGGTGCTATGACTAACTGAATATTGGCATGTAGATGTCTTCAGGCCAGGACTCTAATAAAACATGTGAAGTTTGGGACAGATCGGACATTGTATGCTTGATTTACAACAGCTTCCTGTTTCATGGTGAAACATCAGACTTTGTCAGGCCGCCACGGACATGCAGTTCAACGAATACTCTAAATGCATGCATTAGATTATTATTCTTAATAGCATGCTTTAGCACTTAGCTAAGTGTTGCTAGCATGTTTTAGAATGTTTCTAGCATGTTTAGTACTCAGTTGCATATTTTAGTATGTTGCTAATAGAGCATCACAGTGTTAAACACGTCACTTCCTATTGCCAGTAGGAGGCGCTATTACTATAACTGAATATTGTAGTGTAGATGTCTTCAGGTCAGGATTATTATCAAACTTGTCAAGTTTGGGGCAGATCGGACATTGTATGCCTGAGTTACAACAACTTCCTGTTTCGTGGTGTAAATCGCATACATTAGCACTTAGCCAAGTGTTGCATGATTTAACATGTTTCTGGCATGTTTGGTACTTCATGGTATATTTAAATGTGTTTCTGGGAGTGAATTACTGTGTAAAGCATGCAATTTCCTGTTGCCCGCAGGTGGTGCTATGACTAACTGAATATTGGCATGTAGATGTCTTCAGGCCAGGACTCTAATAAAACATGTGAAGTTTGGGACAGATCGGACATTGTATGCTTGACTTACAACAGCTTCCTGTTTCATTGTGAAACATCAGACTTTGTCAGGCCGCCACGGACACGCCGTTCAACGAATACTCGAGATATTTGCAATTTAACATCGCTAAGGCCTTAAGATTAGACTGACCAAATATGATGTTGATCTGGTTAAATCTCAGTGAGGAGTTAACCGCAGGTGGCGCTATGTGTGGCCAGGACTCTAATAAAATATGTAATGTTTGGGGCAGATTGGACATTGTATGCCCGAGTTACAACAACTTTCTGTTTCATGGCGAAACATTTAATTTTGTCAGGACGCCACGGACACGCCCTTCAGTTAAACCTAAGATCTTCGCTATTTAATGTTGCAAAGGCCTTTAGATTAGACTGACCAAATATGATGTTGATCTGATTAAATCTCTAGGAGGAGTTCGTTAAAGTACAACGTCTGGAAATGGCAAAAACTGCAACAATTTTGCAGAGAAAAAATCTAAATATCTCACTTCCTATTGGGTTTTCAGATTTGCTTCCAGGGACTTCTTTGTAGGTATTGGGCTGTTACATGTGTCTACCGAATTTCATACCTGTACATGAAACATAACGCGAACGGCGCTTAATTGAAATTTTGTAGGTGTAGGTGTAGGTATCGAGCCATTTTGCCACATCTAATTCTAAAACCCATATCAGACGTACATTTACACCACTTCTGGCGCATGTGCAAAGTTTCATGCAAAGTCCGGCGCGTGTGCAAAGTTTCATGCGATCATTTCAGAGAAAAAGATCATTTCAGAGAAATTCCAAGAGAGTCCTCACACCATCGGTGTGTTAAACTAGTTTAAATGTTATTACTTTAAATAGTACATTAGTTTAGTTTAAATGTTAATACCCCCCAACTGTTTGTCTAATAGAAAAGCATATCATGCTTCTCAATACAGTTAATAATATCCTCCTCGATCACGGACACCCATTATCACTGCATCCTCAGATATGGAGATATGCAGTTATGGTTTTCAGGCAAAGAGCACATTACAAGACAAGCCCCATTAAAAATATGTACCAGTGTTTCATAAGGGAATGTGGTCCAAAACATGTAATGTTGCAAAGGGTAGGCAATACTGCAGGAGATGCAGCTTGTCTCCACTGAGGCTCAGAAGACTGCTGACTATAATGACCACCACAGCTGTGATTGTGTGTGTGTGTGTGATTTGTCCTCTTTTTAGCGCTGTTCCAGAACATAGTGTATTCCAGCACCCTAATGGTCATGGAATCTCATAAGTGACAGTATTTTTTCTTAGGCAGCATTGCCAATAATTGACTCGCAATTGATGTTGCATGTTGCTAAGCTAAAAGCATTTTACTCTAAAAAAAGCATAGCACACACAAACATTGTCTGCAAGATTTTTAAAATGTTTTTGAAATAAGTCTCTTATGCTCACTGAGGCTGCATTTATTTGATCAAAAATACAGTGGAAACAGTAATATTGTTAACACTTTACTGCCACATTGGTAACACTTTACAATAACGTTTCAATAGTTAACATTAGTTCATTACATTAGTTAACGTGAACTAATGATAAACAATACTTATACAGCATTTATTAATTCTAGGTAATGTTAATTTCTACATGTACTAATACATTATTAAAAATCAAAAGTTGCATCTGTTATCATTAGCCCATGCACTTGGAACTAACATGAACAAACAACAAACAATTGTATTTTTTATTAACATCAACAAAGGTTAAAGGATTAGTTCACTTTAAAATGAAAATTTCCTGATAATTTACTCACCCCCATCTCATCCAAGATGTGCATGTCTTTCTTTCTTCAGTTGAAAAGAAATACGTTTTTTGAGGAAAATGTTCCAGGATTTTTCTACACATAATGCACTTCTATGGCAACCAACGGGTTAAAGGTCCAAATGAATGCAGTTTCAAAGGGTTTCAAAGGCTCTGCACGATCCCAGACGAGAAATAGGGTCTTATCTAGCGAAACCATCGGTCATTTTCAAGAAAAAATAAAAATGTATATACTTTTTAACCTAAATTGCTCATCTTGTGCTGCTCTGTGGCGCACCACGGATTACACAATCACGTCGGAAAGGTCACGCTAGATGTAGGCAGGAGTGCCGCCCCGGTGTTTACAAAGCACATGTGCAAAGACTAATACAAACATCCTTTAGCAAAAAAAAAGGTAAAACAACGATGTTGGACGATTTTGAAGTTGGCGTTTGTATTAGTCTTCGCATGTTCGCTTGGGGCGGTACTTCCGTCTACGTCTAGCGTGACCTTTCTGAAGTGATTACGCAATACCTGGCAGTTGAGCAGTTTAGGTTAAAAAGTATATAAATAAAATTTTTTTTTAGAAAACGTCTCGGTTACGACTGTAACCTTAGTTCCCCGAGTAGGGAACGAGACGCTGCGTCACCGCTTTGGGAACGCCTCTGCGTGATTGCGTCGTGAAGCACATGTGTAATCAGTCCAATGGAGAGACGGAACGTCATAGGCGGGTGACGTCATCGACCCGGAAGGTATAAAGCATACCGGCAGACAAACGCCGCTAGCTTCTGTGGTAGAGTGAAGCAAGACGCTTTTGCGGGCATGCGGGGAGTATGGCAGGGTGACGCAGCGTCTCGTTCCCTACTCGGGGAACTAAGGTTACAGTCGTAACCGAGACGTTCCCTTTCGAGGGAACTCGAGCTGCGTCACCGCTTTGGGAACGAGAATACCCACGTCCCCATAGGAGCCGGATGCCCGCCTGTGCATTGTCTAAAAGGCGAGCACCCGAGCCCCTGGAGTAATGTCAAGTTCGTAGAACCTCACGAAAGTGAGCGGCGAGGACCACCCCGCCGCCTCACAAATGTCTTGCAGGGAAGCCCCTGCTAGGAATGCCCGAGAGGCAGCCATACCCCTAGTCGAGTGTGCCCGGACAGCCAAAGGGAAAGGCTGCCCGACCACCTCGTAAGCAAGTGAAATAGCCTCAACTATCCACTTGCTCATCCTCTGCTTAGAAACCGGACCCCCTCTCGAGGGTGGACCGTAACACACAAACAACTGTTCCGATTTTCTCCACAGGGCAGCTCTGTGGACATAAGCGTCTAGTGCGCGAACAGGGCAAAGCAGATTAGATCTTTCCTGGTCAGACGTCAGAAAGGGAGGTGGACAAAAGGCCATAAGTACTATGGGTCTCACAGTATTAGTGGGAACCTTAGGAACGTACCCCGGTCTGGGGTGCAGAAAAGCTTTAGCCATACCGGGAGCAAATTCCAAGCACGAGGGTGCCACAGAGAGGGCTTGTAAGTCCCCTATTCTTTTTAAGGAAGAGATAGCCAGCAACAAGATGGTCTTTAAGGTGAGGAGTTTCTCAGAAATTTCTTCAATGGGCTCGAAGGGAGCCTGAGAAAGGCCCTGAAGGACAATAGCTAAGTCCCAGGCCGGCACCCTGGTGCGTACTGCGGGCCTCAGTCTGATAGTGCCACGGAGGAAACGAGTAACTAGGGGGTGTCGCCCGAGGGTAACACCATCGAAAGGAGAGTGGTAAGCTGCTAAGGCCGCCACGTACACCTTCAAAGTGGAGGGAGCTAACCCAGCGGAGAATTTCTCCTGCAGGAACTCCAGCACCGCGCTCGCAGGGCAGTTTACTGGATCCCACAGGCGATCTCTACACCATAAGGTGAAGAGTCTCCATTTCAATGCGTACAGTTTCCTCGTGGAGGGAGCTCTAGAGTGTAGGATGGTCTCCACAACCTCGGTTGAGAGACCGGAGCTTAGGAGCTGGGCCCCCTCAGAGGCCAAGCCCACAGATTCCACAGCTCTGGGCGTGGGTGCAGGAAGGCACCGCCCGACTGAGAGAGCAGGTCCCTCCTGCACGGAATCTCCAGGGGAGAGCCGTTGAGGAGCGACACAATGTCCGAGAACCAAACCCGGGCTGGCCAGAACGGAGCCACTAGGAGCAGATGGGCCCCGTCCCGACGAACTCTCTCTAGAACTCCCGGAAGCAGAGCGATCGGGGGGAAAGCGTACAGGGGCAGCCTCGGCCACTCCTGTACCATGGCGTCCAGTCCCAAGGGAGCTGGAGGAGTTAGAGCAAACCATAGACGACAATGAGTGTTGTCTTGAGTGGCGAACAGGTCTACTTCTGCTCTGCCAAATTCTTGCCAGAGGAGCTCCACCACCTCGGTGTGGAGTCTCCACTCCCCGGGCCTCGGCCCCTGCCTCGACAGGATGTCTGCTTCCGTATTCAGGCGCCCTGGGATGTAGATTGCCCTGATTGAGAGCAATTTCCCCAGGGCCCACAGGAGGATTTGACGAGTCAGCTTGTACAAAGGGCGAGACCTCAAACCCCCCTGGTGATTTATATAGGAGACCACCGATGTGTTGTCTGTGCGAACTAGAACATGATGGCCCCTGAGATACGGCAGGAAATGTCTCAGAGCCTGGAACACAGCAAGCATTTCCAGGCAATTTATGTGCAACGCACGATGAGCGTCCTGCCATAGGCCCTGGGCCGAGCGACCACTCATGGTCGCCCCCCAACCCGTAAGGGAGGCATCCGTGGTCAGAGTGACCCGCTGGCACGGTGCCCCCAGTAACGGGCCTTGGGCTAGAAACCGAGGGTCCTTCCACATGACTAAGGCGCGGAGGCATCGCCGCGTTACCTTGATCACGCGAAAGGGATTTCCCCTCGGGGAAAAACCCTTGGTCTTGAGCCACCACTGTAAAGGTCTCATGTACAACAGGCCACGAGGAATGACGTTGGACGCTGCTGCCATCAGGCCTAACAGTCTCTGATACTGTTTGACAGTGAGTGGCTGGTCTAGTTTCACCCCTTTCACCGCTGAGAGAATCGATCCTACGCGAGGCTCTGATAGACGGGCCTGCATCAGGATCGAATTCCAACACACACCCAGATACGTTATTCTCTGTACTGGAGAAAGAACGCTCTTCTTGAGGTTGAGCCTCAGCCCTAACCTCTTCATGTGCGCGAGAACAACATCTCGATGTTGAACCGCCAGACGTGCTGACTGAGCCAAAATCAGCCAGTCGTCGATATAATTGAGAATGCGGATCCCCTGCATACGCAAGGGGGCTAATGCCGCGTCTACACACTTGGTGAAGGTGCGGGGTGATAGGGCTAGACCGAAGGGAAGCACCCGATATTGGTACGCTTGTCCCCCAAAAGCGAACCTCAGGTACTTCCTGTGCTGCGGAAGGATGGAGATGTGGAAGTAAGCATCTTTGAGATCTATCGTGACAAACCAGTCCTCGGACCTGATCTGGGACACGATATGTTTGAGTGTAAGCATCTTGAACCTGAACTTTGCCACTGCGCGATTCAGCGAGCGCAGGTCCAAAATGGGGCGCAACCCCCCATCCTTCTTTGGCACTATAAAATAGCGACTGTAGAAACCTGACTCCCTGTCGGAGAGAGGAACCTTCTCTATGGCCCCCTTCCGTAGGAGGGTCTGGACTTCTTGAGTCATAACCAGAGCCTGCTCGGGGCCCACCAAGGTAGGTAGGACCCCTTTGAAACTGGGTGGACGACACCTGAACTGGATGGCGTACCCAGATCTTATTATCTGCAGGACCCAACGAGATATATTTGGCAGTTTTTCCCATTCTGGCAAAAAATCTACTAGGGGTACCAGTCCCTCGAGACTGGCCTCTGGTATACTGAGTGCTGGGAGCACAGCGCCCTGAAGCGGATGACCGGCAGGGAACGGCTGACTCGACAGCGCCACCTCCTTGTCTGGAGGACGCGGGCCATCCTCGGATGACTCGCGAGGGCCTTCCACGCCCCGGCACTCGGGCGGGGTTAGTGGAGAGACCCTGTGAGGGTACCGGAACAGGACGGGCACCGTATGCTGAGGTGAACACCGCCTGTTCCCGAAGGGGGAAACCCTCACTGCCCTGGGCCCACTGGCGTCAGGGCCTCTTAGACGCAGCCTTTCTAGAGATAAGAACAGTCCGCAGATCTGCTCTACCCCTAGAGGGCTGCGTCTGAGGGTGTCGCCCACCGCCCCACCCTTTCTGAGGGGGAGTACGAGTGGCCACACTTTGTTTCTGTTGCGCCCGGTGTACGGAGCTCGTACTCGGTGTCTGCTGCTCCCGCACAGCAGCAGACGAGGCCTGGGGTTTTCTCGGGAGGAGCTGCTTCAGCGCCGCAGATTGTTTCTTTGCCTCCTGAAACCTGTCGGTGACGGTTGTGACAGCGTCACCGAACAGGCCGTCAGGAGACAGCGGCGCATCAAGCAGAAAGCTCTTATCTCTCTCCCGAATCTCAGTCAGATTCAGCCACAGATGCCTCTCCGTAGCCACCAGGGCTGCCATAGAACGGCCTATAGATTTGGCCGTCTCCTTGGTGGCTCGGAGAGCTAAATCTGCTGAAGATCGGAGCTCATTAACTAAATCTGCTCCGATCTCCTGGCTGGACCCCAGGTCTCTTAGCAGGTCGGCCTGGTATGCCTGCACGATGGCCATAGTGTGCAGACACGCGGCGGCCTGACCCGCTGCCGAGTACGCCTTGCCCACCAAAGAGGATGTGGTTCTTAACGGTTTGGTGGGCAAGGTCGGAGTTTTAATGGCCGATGCCGACTGAGGAGAGAGATGGCTCGCGAGCGTCTCCTCCACCTTCGGCATCGGACCATACCCATGCTTCTTCAGCCCCTGTATGTTGCTATACACTGACGTTTGGGGGCTGAAGACACGAGAGGACATGGGCCGCTTCCACGTTCTCGACACCTCAGTGTGGAGATCCGTGAAAAACGGTAAACTCCGACGTGGAGGCTGGGCAGAGCGTGAGGGGAGAAAGCGCTCGTCCAAACGGCTCTTGGACGAGACGCTCTCTTGATTTTCTTGTGGCCAGTCAATGTTTAGTTTGGCCACCGCTCTGCACAGAACCTCCAACAGCTCCTCACCAGCAGGGGATTGAAGTGGCGAGTCTTCAACCCCCGCGTCAACGCTGCAAATATCGATCTCATCAGAGCTCGATAAAAGCAGCGCTGAGGCTGCCCCCTGGGTGGGAGAAACCGCAGGGCGGGCTCCCGAACCCAGAGAGGCAGCACTGGATCTGCCAGGTGAGGGCAGAGAAAGGGCTGGGCCCGTCTCTAACCCCTCTGACAGATCCATTTGCGAACCCCACGACATAAGCTGCCGCTGTGCCTCAGCAACAGCGGGGCCTGTGCCGCGGGGAACGCGAACCGGGACACCCTCCTCAAAAAGTGCCCGGCGGGATCGCAGCACTCTCATAGGCAAAGCCTCACAATGCTCACAGCCGGCCCCCTCGAGAGCCGACTGAGCGTGCTGTTCACCCAAACAAACAACGCACATCAAGTGTGTATCCCCGCTCGTGATGTGACGAGAGCAGGGAGGAACACACTTTCTGTAACGCTGTTCGCTCGCCATAGTGTCTCTTTAAATGTCAGTATGTATGCAACTTGAAATAGAACGAGAAAGTCTGAACTCAGACACAAAACACAAATCTGACAATGACAATACACAGAGCGCTTGCTGAAAGCAACAGAAGCTAGCGGCGTTTGTCTGCCGGTATGCTTTATACCTTCCGGGTCGATGACGTCACCCGCCTATGACGTTCCGTCTCTCCATTGGACTGATTACACATGTGCTTCACGACGCAATCACGCAGAGGCGTTCCCAAAGCGGTGACGCAGCTCGAGTTCCCTCGAAAGGGAATGACTATCGTTTCGCTAGATAAGACCCTATTCCTCAGCTGGGATCGTGCATGTGGGATCGCTATTTAAAGCCCTTTGATTTGAACATTAAACCGTTGGTTGCCATTAAAGTCCATTATGTGGAGAAAAATCCTGGAATGTTTTCCTCAAAAAAACTTAATTCCTTTTCGACTGTAGAAAGAAAGAAAGACATAAACATCTTGGATGAGATGGGGGGTGAGTAAAATATCAGGAAATTTTCATTTTGAAGTGAACTAATCCTTTAATGCTATAAAAAGTATATTTTTCATAGTTAGTTCATGTTAACTAATGCATTAACTAATGTTAACAAATGAGACTTTATTGTAAAGTGTTACTGTCACTTTTAATCAATTTAATGCAATTTCTAAAACATGTTACGGACCCCAAAAATTGATCGGTAGTGTATGTTTTGATTTACATTTTTTTAAATTAAAGATTTTAAATTTTAATTTCTGCCTTCAACTTTGACCCAAACAAGCAGTTGTATAATTAAGTTGCCTACCTTTAAGAACAGCCTTTGCTTTGGAAGCACACCTATGATGCCTTAAATGTTGCCTCAGTAGGCAGCTCATTAATGTCTGGAACAGAGCATCTGTCTGCTGTCTAGTGTTGCCCTGTGTTCATTTCCATCTATAGCTCCCCTCATCCCCCCTTTCCTTGCTGACTTATTCATTTCTGTTCTCTATTGCTTCTTTGCTTTCCTCTGCACTATAATCCTTCTCTTCTCCTTCCCTAACTCCCCCCTCTCTCTCTCAGTTGGATGGTGGTAACATTAGCAGCAGCTGTTAGTTTCTGTAATCCAGCCAGATTTAGAGGGAAGCTGTGCATCTGCTCCATCATGTAGAGAGGGAGAGGGGATCGAAGAGGAGGGAAATGGAGTGATTAATAAATATGAGCGAGGAGATGGAAGGGGGTAAAGAAGGGCAACAGGGGAGCAGCAGAAAGGGACACATGTAGCCTACACATTCAGTAATGGAAGAGTGATGAGAATTGGTAAACAACTAAAAAGAGAGGGAGTAAAGCAAGTCGCGCAGAGGTGAAAAGTAATGATGGTTAGAGACAGCGGATGCAGAGAGAGGCTAATAGCAAAAACGGAGGCGACAAAATGAACAGAAAAAAAGAGAAGAGAAAGTGAAATGCAGGAAGATGCTGGCTGTAAACAGTCTGTGTTTAGTCCCATACGGGTTGTTTAATTCTTGTGTTTGTATAATTTCCCAAATGACCAGCCATGTGACACTGAGACAAGAACTGAACATGCGGAAACAATTGATTGTTTTAAGAGGGAAAAAGAATGATATAAAACCATTGGGAATGCATTGGGGTTTTTTTTTCAGGGGGGAGTTCACTAAGAATGAACTGTGCCTGCTGATAGCACTGTTTATTTGCACTGTCTGCATTGTTTTAGTGTCCGATTCAGTAAAATAATTATGCAAATTAGGCAACTGCACAAAATGCACCCACAAAATCTGCACGGAGCGCAATTTCCATGGTGCAATTTCCGATTTTGCGGTTGGTGTTGTGGGGGATGCAGCAAACTATCAGGATCTGGCCTAGTTTGGTGGGGCTGTGCAGCATCACTCCATAACCACTGCAGTCCAAGTACTTAAAACCAATAATACACTGCACGTCTGGATAAATGCCTGGTCATAATGCATCTGTTTCATTATTTGATTAATAACTGTGATCAATAGAAAAAAGTACACAAATGTCTCTTTTGAATGTAATTCTTTTAACCTGTTTTCTGTGGGGGAAATAATGCAGTGTGAATTTTTCTGATGGCATAATCAATAATGAGGCTAATTTCCCTATGTATGTATACTGTTCAAAAGTTAGGAGTCAGTATTACGTTTTTTTTTTTTTTAGAGAAATTAATATTCAGCAAAAATTTAATTGATCAAAAGTGACAGTAAAACTACTTACAATTTATTTAAGATAAATGCTGCTCATTTGAACTTTCTAATCATCAAAGAATCATAGAAAAAGTATAAGTGTTTCCACAAAAATATTTCTTGAGCAGCAAATCAGCATATTTTTCTGAAGGATCATGTGACACTGAAGAATAGAGTAATGATGCTGAAAATTCAGCCTTGCCATCCAGTAATAAATTCAGGAATAAATACATTTAATATATTACAAAATATATTAAGAAAGAAAACGTATTTTAATGTATTATAATATATAATCATATTATTGTTTTTGTTTTTTTTATAGCAGTGAAATCAAACGAGATAATATGGTTTCAATCAGTTATATCATGTTCTCAGTAATTCCTGTGAAAAAGACATAATCTGTCTGGAATCTCTCTCTCTCTCTCTCTCTCACACACACACACACACACACAGATATATATGCACACTTTGTTGTTATGGCTTGACTAGCAGGAATCTCTTGAAGGCTTCCTCCCTAGAGTCGACTAATCAGAGCTCTGGGCTCTGAGAGTTGGAGAACTGGGAATGCAAATGAGAGACTGCAGTATTAGTGTGTGCTTGAGTGTTTGTGTATGTGTGAGTGTCTGTGAAGAATGCTGTACAGGGATGGCAGATTTTGTTTAACAGGCTAATTAAGCACTAAACTATTTCAGATCTGGCTAAGAAACAGTGAGGGGTGGAGAGAGAGGGAAGAGAGAAAAATAATTTCCTTTCAAACTGTTTTAATCCTTCTCGTCCACTCCTTCACGCAGACAATGCATCATTGCCCTCTCTTTGCCTGTTTTCCACTTTCTCAAGGAATCAATGTGTCTGCTGTTTCTTTGGCCATTAGCCCACGCAATACATCAGACATATAACAGAATATAAAATGTGTAAAAGATCTGTGCTGTTATTGAAGTTTCACATTCACACCCTCTGCTCACCCCTCTCACTAAAAGTTAATTGTGAGCTTGCTTTTTCTAAGCAGTTCCTTGTGCTTTACTTTGCTGGCCCCTCTCATAGTGGCCCCTATTTGCTCTTTACCTGCTAAATTCCAAAAAATATGAGAGGGATCTTAATAGCATCACACAGTTCAGGTGCAGTTTCAGATAACCAAATCACACAAATAAAAAATATACTTCTTTAGATTTGAATTTAAGACCTTTCTCAATGATTAGCAATGTATATACTGCATTAGCACTCAACCATTTAACTCTAATGATATTAAATAACTAAATATTAAGAAACTATACATACATATACACCGATCAGGCATAACATTATGACCAGTGAATAACACTGATTATTTCTTTATCACAGCACCTGTTAGTGGGTGAGATATATTAGGCAGCAGTGGGCATGTGAGCATCAGAACTGGACCATGGAGCAATGGAAGAAGGTGGCCTGGTCTGATGAATCACGTTTTCTTTTACATCATGTGGATGGCCGGTTGCGTGTGCGTCGCTTACTTGGGGAACACATGGCACCAGGATGCACTATGGGAAGAAGGCAAGTCGGCGGAGGCAGTGTGATGCTTTGGGCAATGTTCTGCTGGGAAACCTTGGGTCTTGCCATCCATGTGGATGTTACTTTGACACGTACCACCTACCTAAGCATTGTTGCACACCATGTACACCCTTTCATGGAAACGGTATTCCCTGGTGGCTGTGGCCTCTTTCAGTGGGATAATGCGCCCTGCCACAAAGCAAAAATGGTTCAGGAATGGTTTGAGGAGCACAACAACGAGTTTGAGGTGTTGACTTGGCCTCCAAATTCCCCAGATCTCAATCAAATCGAGCATCTGTGGGATCTGCTGAAAAAACAAGTCCGATCCATGAAGGCACACCTCGCAACTTACAGGATTTAAAGGATCTGTTGCTAACATCTTGTTGCCAGATACCACAGCACACCTTCAGGGATCTAGTGGAGTCCATGCCTCGACAGGTCAGGGCTGTTTTGGCAGCAAAAGGGGGACCAACACAATATTAGGTCATAATGTTATGCCTGATTAGTGTACAGCATATGTAATGTACAATTAAGAATTAAGAAGCGCACACACATACACACACACACACACACAATCAGAATCCAGTATTCAAACAGGCCATGGTACTGAATACTTGATTCTGATTGGCTGGAAGGTCTGCAATAAAACTGTTTAATACACAGGTAGTTCCAAGTTCGTTTAATCACCGTTCTATATTAATGCACTGTTTTCATTGAAGCGCACACATACGTCACTCACACACAGAGAGCGGATATTGCGAGGTGCACACAGAAACGTTCAGGAGCAGAAACTTGTTATCAATGCTGCCCTGTGACATTTAGTAATAAAATAGCTTCACTACTGAATCGCAACATTATTATTCTCAGCAACGAGGGGGTTACATCGCTATTTTGAAGTAATTACTCACAGCTTTGTTGTTAATAGAGAGAGAGACACTGAACAGATGCAGGTACATCTCTCTCTCTTTCTCTCTCTTGATAATTTATTCAAATAAATGCTATGATGTATTTATTCAAATAAATGTAATCTTACGCACTACTTTATCTCTGTCTGATTCAAAGCGGGCAGAATGCTACATCAATTTTACCTTTCCTGTCAAATATTGCGCTGCAAACATCAATAACATCTTTAAATTGTCAATGCTGGCAAATGAACATGGTACAAGCGGGATAATCCACAGCTAGCTGTGCATTAAAGATGTCTGTAAATGTAAATGGTCTGCAAAGTTGTAAGGTCGAAAGTGCACGATGAATAAAGTTATTGTCTCCCAAAAGAAAGAATCGACTCTGAACTACCTAAACGAGTCGTCAGGAATCCAGTCTCACTTCCGTGACTTACATACATAACACTGTAAAACACTTGTAAAACAGCATTTTTTTTCCTGCTAATCAGCTAATTACTTACAATTGTGACGATTAATGCAGATATTCTGTCGTTGTTATTACTTGGAGTAATGATAAAGGATCAAGATTTTGGTTTACAAACTGTTTTCTCATCCATTCACGTTTGTGCTTGGCTAACGTTTGAACTATTTAGCTTTGGGCCCGGTTAACTTATATAAGTGTAAAACAAAACGTTCTTTATTATTAGAACAGAGTGGAGTACTATGTATTATAATAGCACATATCCTATATTATATATAAAGATGCGAGAATGGTAGGATGTGTCCACTGTAGTCCTCGCTAACTTGATCAAGTATTCTCTCTGTAAACACCCCTAGCAATGTCAAAATGTATGTATATATATATATATATATATATATATATATATATATATATATATATATATATATATACACTCACCTAAAGGATTATTAGGAACACCATACTAATACTGTGTTTGACCCCCTTTCGCCTTCTGAACTGCCTTAATTCTACGTGGCATTGATTCAACAAGGTGCTGAAAGCATTCTTTAGAAATGTTGGCCCATATTGATAGGATAGCATCTTGCAGTTGATGGAGATTTGTGGGATGCACATCCAGGGCACGAAGCTCCCGTTCCATCACATCCCAAAGATGCTCTATTGGGTTGAGATCTGGTGACTGTGGGGGCCATTTTAGTACAGTGAACTCATTGTCATGTTCAAGAAACCAATTTGAAATGATTCGAGCTTTGTGACATGGTGCATTATCCTGCTGGAAGTAGCCATCAGAGGATGGGTACATGGTGGTCATAAAGGGATGGACATGGTCAGAAACAATGCTCAGGTAGGCCGTGGCATTTAAACGATGCCCAATTGGCACTAAGGGGCTTAAAGTGTGCCAAGAAAACATCCCCCACACCATTACACCACCACCACCAGCCTGCACAGTGGTAACAAGGCATGATGGATCCATGTTCTCATTCTGTTTACGCCAAATTCTGACTCTACCATCTGAATGTCTCAACAGAAATCGAGACTCATCAGACCAGGCAAAATTTTTCCAGTCTTCAACTGTCCAATTTTGGTGAGCTCGTGCAAATTGTAGCCTCTTTTTCCTATTTGTAGTGGAGATGAGTGGTACCCGGTGGGGTTTTCTGCTGTTGTAGCCCATCCGCCTCAAGGTTGTGCGTGTTGTGGCTTCACAAATGCTTTGCTGCATACCTCGGTTGTAACGAGTGGTTATTTCAGTCAAAGTTGCTCTTCTATCAGCTTGAATCAGTCAGCCCATTCTCCTCTGACCTCTAGCATCAACAAGGCATTTTCGCCCACAGGACTGCCGCATACTGGATGTTTTTCCCTTTTCACACCATTCTTTGTAAACTCTAGAAATGGTTGTGCGTGAAAATCCCAGTAACTGAGCAGATTGTGAAATACTCAGACCGGCCCGTCTGGCACCAACAACCATGCCACGCTCAAAATTGCTTAAATCACCTTTCTTTCCCATTCTGACATTCAGTTTGGAGTTCAGGAGATTGTCTTGACCAGGACCACACCCCTAAATGCATTGAAGCAACTGCCATGTGATTGGTTGATTAGATAATTGCATTAATGAGAAATTGAACAGGTGTTCCTAATAATCCTTTAGACGAGTGTATATACAGCTCTGGAAAAAAATTAAGAGACCACTTAACATTGATTTCTCAATGTTAAGTGGTGTTAATGTTAAGTGGTCTCTTAATTTTTTTCAGAGCTGTATGTGTGTGTGTGTGTGTGTGTGTGTTAAAGTGACAAAGGTGTCTCACTTAACGTTAACTGTTTGTTATTCTTTCAGCAAGAATCCTGACTTACAGTGTCCATGAAACCATTTGAGGAAACTGGACCACTTACCTGAAGCATGATAGTGAAATATATGAAGTTGCCCCAAGGTGCTTCTAATTTACAGCAGTTACAGTGGTGAAAATCAGGCCCATTCTGAGACGCATTCATTCATTAGTGTTTCAAATGTATCCTGAGATCTAAAGAAGACGCAATAACTGGGTGAAAATTGGCCTAGTTTCGCTGGTCTCCCACAGCCCTAGAACTGATTCTCAAAAAGAAGTATTGAAACTTGAGCTTTGAGATTTATTCGTTGTTAACTTGTTGAGAGTTATTCGTTGAGAGCTTTCCATGAGAGCGATACAATCATTAAAACACATTACACCTACTGTTAGCTCCGGGCAGAATCAACACGATTAGTCAATCTGAGCATTATTGATTCACTGATACCTGCTGTGTTGTTTTGTTGATACATTTGCTGATACATCATCTTTACCCATGATGTGATAAAGTCTTAATCTGTGTTTATACCATCAAAACAAATTGAAGCTTAATTCATTCAAATGAAACAAAACAATCATACAGTAAAGATACTTGCATTTTGAACAGAAACTAAGTTAACCAAAGTGTTGTCATTCAGAACAATTACAATTATTGGCTCTATGCTGTGCATTAGGCATACACGCTCAAATATATAAACTAGGTGTTTCAATAGATTAAAATAATCATGCTTAATTAATCTATTTATTTCTTTAAAGCTTATTTTCAAATAATAGCATGTCATCTTGTGGCTTCCTTGGAAGTTTTCTAAGGTTCCCTAAGGGGCCCTGGTCTCCTGAAGGAGGGAAACGGAGACATACGTCGGAACTGACCGATGATCATTTTCAGAGACCAATCTACTTTGAGTGTTTTAAAATGAGCCAATGAACATTGGCATGCTGTTCACGCATTCCACGCTCCTCCCCGGGAGATGGAACGCTGTGGAGCCATATCCTTCTAAGGAAGGAGAGGTGGCAGTTACACATATGGACTAGCCAAGCAGGGTGGTACAACATATGGCAGTCTCTGGGGTGGTTTCAGCCTAGTTCTAGAGGGGAAAGAACACCACCAGAGAGGGAAAGACACAGGGCTAGCTGAGTAGGGTAGCTGAACCGTGGAGAATACACATATGGGGTCACCGTAGGGACCGCTACATATGGATACCCAGCCTACACACACGTTCCACATGCATACGGGTGGCCTGGCGTCAGACAGGGACCAGACATGGAGTTTCCAGAGGTCTGGACGTGGGTGCCATAGAGTGCCCCGTCTCTGAGAAAGTAGGTCCTTCCTACTGGGCCAGGGAGGGGCTGTCGTGAGGAGTGTGAGTTCAGGGAACCAGGTCCAGTTGGGCCAGTACGGCCCAGCGCAAGACGTAATGCTAGCAACTCGAGGCAACTGATGTGCCAATGCAGTTGAGGCCCCGTCCACAGACCCGAAACTTGTGCATGCCCGTTGTACGTGGCCCCCCAGCCAGTAGATGAGGCATCCGTGAAGACCACAGCATGCCTGGACACTTGTTCTAGGGGAACTTCTAGTAGAAACGAAGGGTCCGACCACGGGCTGAAGGTTTGGCGACAGTACGGAGTAACTGGGACCCGGTACTTGCCGCTCTGCCACGCCCATCTCGGGACTCGGCCGTGAAGCCAGTCCTGAAGCGGCCTCATATGAAGCAATCCGAGCGGCGTCACCACGGCTGCAGATGCCATATGCCCCAGGAGCCTCTGAAAGAATTTCAGTGGGACCGCCGTCCTGCCATTGAACGTATTCAAGCAGTTCAACACTGACCGGACTTGTTCCTCTGTGACAATGGCTGGCTGGGCAAATGGCTGTCTCCGCGACTTTCGTGAAGACGCGAGCTGACAGGGACAGCCCGAAGGGGAGGACTTTTTTTACTGATATGCCCTCCCTTCGAACGCAAAGCGTAAGAACGGTCTGTGTTGAGGGAGAATTGAGACACGAAAGTACGCATCTTTCAGGTCGGTTGTTGCAAACCAATCTCGGGGACGGATGCATTCGAAAATGTGTTTCTGCATTAACATCTTGAACTGGAGCTTGTGCAGGGACCAATTCAGGACATGCAGGTCCAAGATTGGTCGTAACCCACCGCCTTTTTTGGGTACAATGAAGTAGGGGCTGTAGAACCCTGTCCTCATATCGGCTGGAGGAACCGGCTCGACCGCGTCCTTCGCCAGTAGGACATCAATCTCTGCGTGCAAGACATGATCATCACAGCTTCGCACGGAGGTGAAGTGGATACCCCTGTACTTGGGAGGGCGTCGGGTGAACTGAATCGCACAGCCGAGTTTGATGGTATGGATGAGCCAGCGAGACAGCCTGGGGAGCGCTAGCCAGGCCCCCAGAGACCAATCAAGCGGGACCAACGGGACCAAAGGCGTACAGACGTGGGGCAGAGATGGAACACAAGGACACGACTCGGGAGGCCCGGAGGCGGCCCAGAGTGTGGTCTGAGTGTTCTGGGGTGGAGCTGCCCCCTGGCGAGGGGAGAAGAGGAAGGGAGTGGCAAGGCATTGAAGCGTCGCGCACTGCCAACCTTGCTCTCTTGGGGCCCAGGGAGGGAGGAAACTGCTCTTTTATTGAGTATTGTGGCGAGGAAGGCGTGGTTTCGCGAGGTCTGCACAGGCAGAGAGAGTGAGGAGACGAGCGGTAAGAAAGTAGGTCAAGTGCATGCCTTCTTCCTTTCCTCCACAGTCGAACTTTGTTACAAGTATGTTCTCTGCCCGGTCCTCCTCCGGGGGAGGGAGTGGTGCGGTCTTGGGACACAGCTGCATCGCCACAGAGCAAGGTTCGGGACATGATGGAGGGTTCCACTCAAGCCCAACATTTGCGGCGGCCCGGGAAAGCATAGCCGTAAGCTCTGGATCAGACTCGGGCAATGCTACCACACCCGAAGGGGGCAACGCAGCCAAATCTTCATCTCCAGAGAAGACCCCATGGGAAGGACCAGCGCGTTCTCTCGGAAGCTCCACCTGGCGCCGGTGCAGAGGATGGAGGGGCCCGAGGAGGCTGACTCGTCGGGGAAGCCCTCACTGTTATCCTTAGGTCACCACCAAGGCTATCAACCGAAGTAGGAGACCTCTGCTATATAGCAGGAGGACCACTAGATCGGAGGATAAGCGAAGGGACTCCACCCTGTTTGAGGTACTCGAGCCTTGACCTAAGCACCGCGATGGTCATATTCCCGCAATGGATCATGACCGTCAACTGGGGACAGATACTGATTGCATCCAAAAACACAAGGTTTGAATGACATCTTGAAAAAGCTCTTTTAGAAAAGGAAAACCGCTCTGATAGTGCTGAAGCACACAGGGGAGATGGCCGCGGCTCACAGCAGTTCAAAAGTGCAAGCCAGCTGTGAGCACTCAATGAAATGCCCAGTGAGCTGTAAAAAAAGCTGTTTGCTTTTTCAGCTCGCGACTGCCGCTGTAGTGTGCCGTCTCACCCGCACCAGAAACAGAGCGACCTCTCCAGGAGGAGACTCGTTTTTTTTGCAAACAAACTCTCCGTAGAAACACACTGAATGAACAGCAATGCTCGGCTCCGAAGTAGAAAGCAAAGATGCGGTGCTTCCACTTCCTTATTTATACCCGCGCTGCGGGGAGGAGCGTGGAATGTGTGAACCGCATGCCAATGTTCATTGGCTTGTTTTAAAACAATTGAAGTAGATTGGTCTCTGAAAATGATCCTCAATTCATCGGTCAGTTCCGACGTACGTCGAATATGACCGACTGAAAGGGAACCAGTGGTTTAGAAAAACTAATTAAAACAAATAAAAGTGTTCATTTAAAGGAACAAAAACATGTCATAAACAGTATGAGGGTAGAATATTTCACTCTCAAATTATAAAAGAATACTGTGCCCTCAGTTGTACTATTTGTAAGTGGAATCAGCTTTCTAAAGCTCTATAAAGAGGCATAGTTATGTGTTTAAGTACAGGTATATGACTTTTTTGTACTTCCTAACCTGCATTTTTTTCTGAGTTTGGCTCTGGATCTGCCAGTCAGCTGTAAACAAAAAATATTTCATTCCTGCTCTTTCAGTATCCTGAGTCAGACTGAGACCTGGATTCACTATAGGCCATTAGCCTGGTTCACACCGCTCTCTCACCCACCTGCCTATCCTCCATGGTCTTCGCTTCTCCTCCTAACCACTTCTCAGCTCATGTAAATAATGCTACAGACACTCTGTGCTCCACTCTACTCTCCTCCAGGCCTCCTAACTCTCTCATGTTCTTCACAAACCAGATCAGCAGCACTCCAGACACCTGGAGACTGTTAAAAAAATTCAACGCTCTCACACCAACTCAATAACAGATAATGACTTTGTTAGTTCTCAGGGATGGACTCGTCATAGGGAACTGGGACTTTTCTTTCAAATCCAAATTAATATACTCAGAAAACAAAATGAGCAAATAATTGTACCTTTAGGGGAACAACAGCTTGCCACTCTCACCCTAACCCCATTTACCTCTTCATTGTAGTAACTTAAGGGTACATATTGCCACTCTAATGTACTAATATGCATCTTTTAAGGGATAGATAAGGTACAACAATGTCTTTTTAAGTATACTGTCCCTGTGACAAGCTGTTATATCCCTACAGGTATACACCATCAGCAAATAATTTATTTTTACAACACATTCACAGCTTCTTTTAATGAAATTCTGCCTAAAATTGCTTTCTGTTGAAGTAGGTGTTTTCAGTTTGTTTCTAAATAAATGCATCTGGATCACTAGCTGATATCAGGAAATGGGTTTAGACCTTCATGCACAAGAAGGCGGCAGAGCGTCTGGGCTTCAATGGAGCCAGGAGAGCCCACCTTGCACCTTTCTTTGTCTTGCCCCGTTTGCTGCCAGTTTCTGCCCACATCAAGTTCAAGGCTCTCAGGCTTGACGATAGAAAAAGACTGGATTCTCCTTCTGGAATTCTGTGGTCTGTGAGTGAACAATGTCTTGTGGTGTATCCACGAAAAAGAAAGTTTCTTTCTCATCTTCAGTGTACTGTGATGTCATAGTAATGTGCCATGCACACAAACTGTAAAAATAATTTTTCATAGTTGTAAAAAAAATAAAACAATGATTATTAGATTATTTTCCAAGAAAATGCGATTTCAGTCTTTCAACTTCAAAATATAATGTTTAATTCATTGTTACTTCTTGTTTCTCTGTTTATGAAATTTAGTAGGGATTTCTGAATGAAAATTGTTTCAATAAGTAAATCCTACACTCATTTATTTTCATTGCAGAACACATTTTTACGTAGTTGCTTGCGTGTTCTATGTGAACGGCTCCTAACCACCACATTATGACAGTTGATAGTTGGTTTCTATTTAAGCAGTGTTGCTCCGATTAACCCCACCCACAACGAAGGGAGCAATGAAGGGAGGGGTGTGTTTGTTTGGGTTGATTTCAAATATCGACAGCATTTCTCAGAAATCGCTTTCTGCAACTTTACTGCAACATTCTACATGTAAATCACAGGAATTGCTGTATTAAGACAATTTTATACAGTATGTATTTTTAATATTCTTAGTTAATCACAATTTATTTATATATAAATTGGCCTTGCACAGTGATTAACAAAGAATATTAAAAATGGCACTACATGACAAAAAGGTTGCCAACCCTGTGGTTTATACATTTCAGGCAGCACAACGCAATGGAGTCCGCTCCTATACAGATGAATTATTTGGAAGAGCTGCCTCAGAGTCAAAGCGATCACTCAAACAAGTATAATGGCCAGAGCCATTCAGCTCGATAAAGCCAGTTTCCTCCTAATCTCTAACTGTTTCTCCTCCTAATCTCCTTCATATCGGTTTAAAATATAGCATTCTGTGCAGAATTCAAAGGATCCGATACATTTTGTGGTATGTGCCTACTCGCACATATCTGCTCTGTGCTATCGTGTCTCTGGACCGGAGCAGGCTGTGCGCATGCTGAGGCAGTTCACGTGACACTAACGTGAAACCAGACTTAATTTGCCTCAATGGAAAGCATATTTACACTGTCTAAGGGTGTTTTCAGACTTGGGTCCTCTTTAAAAGAACCAAACTCAGACTCCTTTAAGTGGACCAAGAGGTGAACCAAGTGAAAAAGGACCCAGTTCTCTTCACATTCACACTATCCCTGTCCCTGAAAGAGGACTCAGATCCTTTTTTGGGCCACTTAAGTAGGAATAAGGTATCTGACCTCTTAGTGTTCATACTGTTGCTTTTTGGACCTAGTCCAATTCAGTCTTTGATGGCTGACCCTATGGCCTCAAAGATATTTGTTTGTAAAGATTATTATTATTATTTTTTTTTAATGATATTGCTTCAAATTCTGTTGAATTAAGTTGTTTATCTTTTTACACAAAAATATTATTTTGCAATACTACATATTATTGCACTATATCACATTTTTATTTTTATTGCAGAAGACATGGATAACATCAGCATACAAAAAAAAAAAAAAAACAATACAATAAAAGAATAAATAAAAGATGCAAATGAAATAAACTGCTTTAAATTATCCAGGTAAAGTAGGTATACCTAAAAGCAGCATTCAAGTAAGAAATGGAATAATAATTAAAACAATAAAATGCATATTTTTCACTGTATGACTTTACTGATTCTTATATTAGGCTAGACTGCTGTCACTATAAGAACTAAAGTAATGCAATGCAGATGTTTACATTCACTTAAGACAAAGTCACCTGTTTATGTGAAACTTGTGTGTTTTTGACACTTTAAAATAAATGTAATAAGAGGCTAAAAATAATTCAGTTCAGTACATGCGCTGTGACAGCTGGCTTCTGTGCATGCGCTTTAGGTGTGTGCGCTCGTAAACCATTTAAACTGGCAAGGCGCGCAGCCGCATCTCTCTTACACAGTTCGGAAGCGGTTGAAATTGCAATAAACAAGTGTAAATTGTGAACGAATAATTTGTAGAGATTTGCCAAAAGAAGCAGCCATGATGATGAACGGCCGATTTGTAAGGAGGCATCTGATGACCAAATTACATTGGTATTTGCGATCAAGTTAGCCCAGAGCGGTTTGTGTTCAGATTGCGTGTTTCTAGCGAACCGTACCATAAAATTAGATCGAACCGTACCCAGACCAACTCCCGAGAGGGTCTCGGTTCGGTTCGATTTAAAGGAGTCTGAGATCGTTTGGAGTGTTCACAGGACCAAAAATCCTGCGAACCGCGCTCAGACCCCTGAAAAGGAAAAACACCCTAAATTTTCCCTATCCCCTATATAGTGCAATATGTGCCATTCCCCTTGTAGAAAATAGTAAATGTGTGACCGATTTTAGCAGTGAGTGTGTTTTGTAGTTTAAAAACCTTCATAAATGATCTTGATCTTGATCTATAACGTGAGATGGGCGCCGCCATGTTTGTTCGCATCGCAGTTCAGAGAGTCCTGTCTGTTGGACTTACATCACGTGAATTCATCAGTTTCTCCCGAAATACATGCAAGTAAGTGGCCGGTGAACTGGGAGAAGAATACTTTATAGTTGCTTACACTATGTGTGTTTGATATGAATGAAACACGTCGGTAAATTATATTTGAATGGATTGTTATTGCTGCTTCCATAGACGCCAGTGTGTATTTTATAAATTCTAAATGAATTTTTTTACTAGTACTTATGTGTATTTAAAAGTTTGAAACCTAAAATAAACATTATGTGGTTGAAAACACTGCATAGTTGTGATATATGACTTTCTCTGGCTCAGCGCCAGCCAGAGTGTGAAAGCGCAGTTTGAATCTGGCAGTTATGTCACGTAACTGAATATTCTAAATCCCATATGTGGTACCGTACTCTCAGAGGCATAGAAATAAAAATCCCATATGTGGGACCATACCGCTCAAAGGACTAGATTTGATTGGACGCAAATCTGATGAGAAGTTGTAGTCCAGCGTGATGTCATCAAAATTGTTGATCCATATTGGCAGAAGTGAAAGACTGTATGTTTTGTGTGTATATATATATATATATATAGTTATTTGCAGCATGCTTTCACCCATAGAAAATAAGCAGCATTGATGAAAAAATTACAGCCAGCTAGTTAGTTGATAGTTAGTAAAATTATGGTTAAACAACAAGAAAATTTAGGCCCAATCCCAATTTTATTTTATACCCCTTTGCCTGCCCCTTGCCCCTTGCCCCTTGCCCCTTGAAACCGAGTGGCAAGGCATAGTGGTGAAAATATTCCCCTAAGAAATGGGACACCACTACTACACCATTACACGTCATCATACGTTATCATACCCCATTTCTTTTACACATTTAACAGATTACTCACTCCCAACGTTGTTTTTCTCTGTATTTGGACTTAAGAAATATGGTGCTCGAAAATGTATGAGCTTTTAGGTTTCCTAAGACGATATAGAATGATACAGAACATACAAGACTGGTGGAGCCGCTTTGTTTATTAACCGTTCCATTCCGTGCCGATCCGAACCGGCCATTATGGATATGGTTTCGTTTTCTACTGTGGTGCTGCGATAACGGAGCTCTTTGCAATGTAATACAAACGAGTCAGTTGTTGCCTTGGTAACGCAAAAGTTTACAGATGATACGTGATAGCGACTGCGTTATGAAGGATGACCAGATACATTTTTTTTAACTGTATTATTAATTTGTGTTCACATCACTCAAATAGTGCGTTTAGCAAGCTACCGAGAAACTGCCAGCCAGGCAACACATAAGTGACCCGATCCCGAGTGGCAACATCACTACACGCATTCTAGCAGCACGGTCTATGTATGCAGGGAAATTCCTCATACCCCTTTGTTCGAAGTGTGGTCCCGAAAAATCTTTGTTTGAAGGGCTATATGTCCCTTCCCCTTCCCCCTAACACTTCAGCCAAAAAAGAATCAAAACACCCCTACCCCTTCACGTGAACGCACAAAATGAAGGGGTAGGGGAAAGTGAAGGGGTAGAAATGGGATTGGGCCTTAGTCATTTAAACCGTCTTTCTTTCTCCTTGGTCGCGGGCTTAAGTGGTGTGAGTAAGTCAGAGGGACATTTATATTCATCTGAAGGGTTTAGTCTTATCTACTCAGGCGACTGTGAGACTCATCCTCCGTGTGTCCACACACATGGGAAACCATTTGATTGGAGGGGGTAAAGTGGGGATTTAAGGACAGAGAATAAGTAGACCCTTTCATCCTTGTTAAAGGGCAATGAATGTAAAAGATAGCATTAATTGTTCACTTGACAATGGATGGTAAAAGAGTTACAGTAGATGATGTTTGCCCAAGTGATCGTATTCGTATTACATTTCAAGAAAGCCCGTTTAAACTGAGAATACTGTCTATCACTCAACAGGATTTGGTCTTAGATTTGTGTTCCTTGTAGTTTTGTGATTTTCTCTTTTTGTAATTCATTTGTGAAGAGTCATTTACAAAAAGGTTCACAATACATTCCCCCTATGCAGTTTGATTGATCTTTGTCCTTACAATAAAAATGGACAGTTAATGTTGTTTTTGATCCTGAATTTTGTTGAATGAAAAACTTTGAACAAAAACTGTTTAAAATATCTTATTTTATGTTCCGCAGAAAAAAAGTTTGGAGCAGCATGAGGGTGAGTAAATATTTTTTTTTCTTTCTTTTTTTTTTAGGGGGAGCTGTCCCTTTAAGGGACAGAGTAAAGACTGCATGTCTGGTCAGCATGTCCAATACAACCAGTAAGATTTATATTTATTTCATTATGTTCCCCTCACTGATGGAGCTTATTCCATCACTAGGACACAGACAGTATTTATCTGACAGGAGAGAAAAAAACATTACGACTATAGTGGAATTGATGGACACAGTTCACGTAGAGGGCAGAAATATTTGTTTTAGACATTGATTTAAAGTAGCCATTGTGAAGAAAGGGTCAAGATGTCTAGAATTCAGCAGCAAACACTAACAGTAGCTAAATGGATGAAAGATTTTCTCATTTTCTCAGTCTGAAAGGGAAGAAGAAAGAAAATATTGATATACTGAGAATGTGAATGGACCACCATATGAATGGTGTGCGAATTTGTGGTGTACTTGTAAGCATAACAACATGATTGGTAGTAATTGTGTGCTTTTTAGCAAATAAGTGCTGCTTTTATATTCCTCATAATTTTTTCTTTGAGTTTTACACAATGCCAAATATTTACATTTATATCTTAAATCCTTTACATTTATCAGATCCATAATAATGAATTCAATACATTATAAAATGACTACATAAACCAACAATTTACATAATTATTGCAAAAAATATTTACCACAGAATATGAACAGAATGATACACTACTGTTCAAAAGTTTAAAAGATTTTTTTAAATGTTTTTAAAAGAAGTCTCTTATGCGCATCAAGACTGCATTTTTAGTCACTTTTGATTGATTTAACGCATCCTTTCTGAAGTAAAGTATTGATTCATTTTTGAATGTAAACATAATTATTGGTACTTTTCAGTAATTAGCTAATTTTCCATACATCCCATTTTATTAATCACTTATTATAACAATTTAGGAGAGACAAAAATGAACTCTCTTGAGTAGATGCTTATTTTGAATAAGTAAAAAAGTATGTTCTATATAGTATAAATGTGTTTAATATGAATGTAATCTGGACATACTACATTCGCCATGTTGTCATTATCATGTGACCTGCCAGTGTCAATTACGTTTCTTCACTGCCATTCATAAATCCTCTCCTGTGGTCTCATGGGATAGTAAAGTGTCCATCGTATGTACACTTCAGAATCTCGCTGGAAGAAGTAGGTCATCCGGGTTCTTTTTGTCCACTCTTTTAGTACTGTGAATTCAGACATACTAATTTTGTCACATACTGTTTTATAGTAGGGAAGTTTGCGGATGCAGCCATAGTCTACTATTTGAAGTTCAGTAGATTACTGCTCCATTCAGTTATTAAAAAATAATAAATAAATCAATCGTACTGGCCCCAAACATTTGAACGGTACTATATAGCTTCCCACATTAAACCAATGACCAATTCAACGATGTCCTAATTGTCAATATGTTTGTGTTCTAGGTGTAGAAAAAAATATATTTTTGAAATGTTTCCCAAGCTAGTTTTAGTAAAAAAAAAAAACCTTTTTAGGAATCTATTTAACAGCCATCTTTTTTTTTATAATACTTTCTGATGTGCATATTTTTAGATCTATCAAGTGGATACTAAGTGTGTGGGCAAAAGGCAAGTAAAATGTTAACCTAAATTGAAAAAGACATACCTCTTTACTTGAGTGAACATAGAAAAACAGTCAATTTTTTGTTTTGTTTGTTGTAGTCTGGAATTGATCAAAGTAGCTATGTAAGAAATATAAGTGCTTTCTATTATTTCATTATAAAATTAGTTATATAATTAGTTAACATTTTACACATTTGTCCAGTATTTATCTTTAAACATAGTAGTGAAGGTAACATGAATTTTCACAACACAGTCACAGCAAGTGAATCACTATCTAGAAGATCCAATAGGCTTCTAGAAGATCTATTAGCTTTTTAAAGAAAATAACATGTTGTGATGACCAGGGCGGGGCCGAAAGCCGTGGGAACCCAGATAATTTATTATAGCGTCAAATTTGCCCCTATTTGGGTGTGAGCAAAAATGCCCCCGTTTTGTGTTTGTCCCTTTAAATGCAAATGAGCTGCTGCTCCCCACCCCCCTTTCAGAAGAGCCCGGGAGCTTCGCATACTCCGTCAACAACAAAACAGAGGCGAATCTCACTCAGCCCAAATGTCAGAAATAACCAGTTGTGGAGTGCAGCCTTGCATGTTTGAACCCGGAGTCGGACACATTTGGAAAGACTCAGGAAGAGGTTGCAACTTTTAGACTGCGTCTAGACGTTTCTGAATGGTTAGTGGATATATTTATGTAACATTAGTTGTTGTGGAATTACCTTGATTCAAATCATCGACTAGCATGTACCGCCATGTTAATCTATAAATTGTTGTTGGTGCTCGTGTGGGAACGTAACACGTCCATCACCCGACTATACAATGCATAATAAATGTGCATAATAAATGTTATGAATTACGCAGACGGTGAGCATTTTTCTTTCTGGATAAAAACTAATGACATAGCTGTAGTCTCTGTGAATACAGTCAGAGACTATGCTAACTTTAGCCATATTAGCCATACAGCATTCTAGAAAGTTCATTCAGAAAGGAAATGTGCAAACATTCACAAAATATAAAGTGCCATCCTCGTTCTGGATATGAAGTTAGAGCACGAAGCATTGTACTGACCCTCATTGGTGAAGCAGTCATGCATAAAATGATTTGTGCAAATATATAACATTTTACTCAGTGTGCTCAGTTGCTCGGATACCAGGAGTCTATGGAGACTTGTATGTTCGTTGGTACATCCAACAACAGAACATTTGTAATGTTTTTTTTGGCGCAGACATTGTAATACTCAAGCTAGCAGATACAGCGAGTAAACAGAAATGGCGGTCTCTGTGCTTCTCACTCCAGGGTGTGTCTATGCTAAAATGGCAGATCTTCAACAGTCATGGGTGGGGTTTCCCTACTCTTATGTAGGAGTAGGGGGAAATCTGAAACAGTGTGTGAGAGATTGATAATGATTGATGGGGATAATAAAAAAAAGTATTGGGTGAATTTTTTCCATTATAGGCTGGTTGTTTACACACACTGTGGACACACATCTGTGTTCAAACGCCTTATAAAAGTGAATTTTGCATAATATCTCCCTATTAACTTTGTTACAGCTGTTTATTTATGTTTTTACGCATATTCGACAACATGAGAATGCAGACTTCCAGATGTTTGGCAGACCCCGCAAAGTTAAAAGATTATGAGATCAAAGTGACAGAGAAGGTGATAGAAAAATGCTGATCTCAGATCCGCCCTAAAGTGGAAATGGGCAAACTGTCCTCATGTCATCAGTTCATGGGTCTGTGCCAGTATCCAGCCACCCTATCCATTCTGGTACAACAAGATCATCAAGATCAGATGGTCATGGCTGAATAAGGACTAAACAAGCAAATTAAGTTTACTTCTCACTTTCAAGATGATGCAAACATGTATGCCATCAAATACCCTCTTACCCCTCTACAAATGAGAGAAGCAAACGCAACATCAACATTACAATAAACAGTGCTTGTGAGCAGAGCTAGGCTTGGCTCTTTATATGAAACTAATGGTGGCCTGAGGCTTCTAGCAAAAATAGAACAAGCAAATATAGAAGATGCAGGAACCTGGTGAGATACTTCAATCTGTTGTCTGGTGGGGTAGGGGATGATTGGTGAGGGAAGGAGACGGGTATAGCATGCCAACAAAGTTTGTGCACTCTGAAAATGGAAATGAATATTGAAAAGAAAAACTATCACTGGGTCTTCAGATGAGTCTGTGAACATTTTTAAATTACATCTGGATAATTTTACAGATTTGTTTGCTTTTTTATGTTCTGTTGATACTATGAAGTGGATGAACCCATCAATGTCTTGATGAGATCCAAATGTAATGATTATGCAAGACCTAGAATCCATTATTCTTCATACCTTTCAGTAGACTTTAGACCTTAGTAATTTTTTTTACTATATATTTTTTTTAATGCATGTGCCCTCATATCCTTGCATAAAAATAACTTCCTCTCCCTCTTGCAGCATCTCTTCTCTTCTCTGATTGTGTGTTTACTGACACAAGGGCGGGACAACTTGTCACTTACATGAGATCACAGCAGTAGAAAACGTCTCGGTTACATATGTAACCCTCGTTCCCTGAAGGAGGGAACGGAGACGTACATCGGAACTGGTCGACGACATGGGGATCGCTCTCAGAGACCAATCTACTTTGAGTGTAAACTAAGCGAGCCAATAAACATTGGCATGCGGTTTGCGCATTCCACGCTCCTCCTCGCCGTATGGATATAAATAAGAAGTGGATGCACCGCATCTTTGCTTTTCTGCTGAGGAGCCGAACTTAGTGTCTCTGTTCCCTCCTTCAGGGAACGAGGGTTACATATGTAACCAAGACGTTCCCTTTCAGTTGGTCACGTTCGACGTATGTCAGAACTGATCGACGAATTGGGGATCTACCATCATGCCACTGCTGCTGACCCTTCCAGCGCTCTGCCTGAGCTCCATGGTCCGCCCCCACCTGTTGGAGCGGGATGTCAGGGCTCTAAGCAGAGAGGGTCAGTCACTGTTGCTCTGCAAGACCCACTCAGTGTGACTATTGGATAATGCTGGGAAAATGTGTCCGTCTCAGGGAAGGGAACGCTCTTGGAGTCAAGATGCACGTATCCGGCTCAGCGGGCGGGAGTGGTGTTGCAAGCCAACACTTAGAACGGGTCCTTTGCGCTACTGGCCACTGGGGGCGAGTACACGGGAAGATACCGGCTCTACACAGAGGCTATAGAATCTAGCGAACGTGTTAGGTGTCACCCGGCCCGCAGCTTTACAAATATCTGTTAGCAAGGCATCTTGGGCCAGCGCCCAGGAGGAAGCAGCACTTCTAGTTAAATGTGTGCTCGCAACCCGAAGGGGCAAGGCACGTCTTGGGACTGATACACCAAGACAATAGCATCCATTATCCAGTGGGCTAATCCTCTGCTTGGAGACAGCCTTTCCCTTCTTCTGTAACAGACGAAGAGCTGGTCTGAGGTTCTGAAGCTTTGTGTTCTGTCCATGTAACACAGCAAAGCGTGGACAGGACAGAGCAAAGCCAGGGCTGGGTCTGCCTTCTCCGAAGGGTCTTCGGGTCTTCCCTGCGAGAAGAACAGCATTCAATGAATAGGTTTCACTTCATCGCATAGAGTCAGGGATTAGACATGGAGTTTCCAGAGGTCTGGACATGGGTGCCATAGAGTGCCCCATCTCTGAGAAAGCAGGTCCTTTCCCAGAGGAATGGGCCAGGGAGGGGCTGTCACGAGGAGTGTGAGTTCGGGGAACCAAGTACGACGCAACTAACAAGACCTGTTCCTCGTCCTCCCTGACTTTGCACAGTCTGTGCAAAGAAGGCTCACTGGAGAAAACACATATTTGGCAGGGCCCAGGGCCAGCTGTGTGCCAGTGTATCTGTGCCAAGGGTCCCCTCGGTCAGGGAGTAAAACAACCGGCAGTGGGTCGAGTCCGGAGAGGTAAACAGTTCCTGCATAACCCCTGGGTCAAAACTACCCTTGTTCAATTCCTTAAGCACTTTGGCCTGGTAGACCTGCAGGAGCGCCATGGCATGCAGGGCAGATGCAGCTTCTCCGCAAGCTGTGTAAGCCTTGCCTGCCAGAGAGGATGAGAATGTACATGCCCGGGAGGGGAGACGTGGATTACCCTGCCAAGAGGAAGAGGGGGGAGCTCCATGTACCCCTTAGCCACGCCGCCATTGAGGGTATTGAGGATGGGGGCAGCACCAGACCAGCTTCGGGCAGAAAAAGGTGCCGTCCATGATCGGATTCTCTCATGGATGGTTGGTTGACCTCGGCCTTGTAAGATGTACTAGAATGCTTTTTCTATTCTTATAGAACTGTCTTTATAAGCTGAAGTAAAAACTGAACAGTATTTTGTCTTTATAAAATTAAAATTTATTTATACAAAAGGAAAAAATACTGGTTACACAATAATTGACATTTGTTTAGCAAAATAACAAAAGATTACAGATTATAATACTTCAGCTTATCCAACCTCAACAGGGCAGTCCTGTATGAGGGGACGAATATACAGGCTAATTACCTTGTATGCAGTTAAAAAGCAATAGATGCAAAAAATAACTTGTTCTCTTCTGAGCAATTCAAGTTACAATAATACAGCAGAGCAATTTGAGCAAATACTCGTAGAGAGCTTATTTCTCTACAAGGTTGCACCTAGCAATCAAATCAAAAGATGCACACCAAGAATCAAAAGACAGGGGTATTTATACAGAATCTTCTACATTGATTTCTATGCAGTTCTCTAGGGTTTTTTCCAGAGGAACTAAAACTGATGACTGGCCATTAGCTGACTTGTGGCACTTCTGCTTACGGCCTTGTGGCACTTCTGCTTTCTTCAGTCCTTGCCATATTTCGACATTCTTTCTTCCCTTTTGTCTTCTTTGCTTAGGGTCTTGCCTCATGTGTGTGAGTGTGTATGTATCTGGGAGTGTGTTTGTAAGTTCACAATACTTTTTAATATTTATATTATAATCCTTCCTTACAAGCCTAATCCTCATCCCCGGAGGACATAAGCTCACCCTCCGATACAGCGATCGGCATTCTATCCTCAGCCAGAGCCCCAAAAGAAACGACTGGCCCCCCATGGGAAGGACCAGCGCGTTCTCTTGGAGTGAGGGGCCCGAGGAGGCTGGCTCGGTGAGGAATCCCTCACTGTGATCCTCAAGTCACCACCAAGGCTATTAACCGAAGTAGGAGCCTTCTGAGTTCCCCCAGAAGGGCCACTAGATCGGGGAATAGGCGAAGGGACTCCACCCAGTCTGAGGTATTCGATTCTGGACCTTAACACCGCAATGGTCATGTTCCCGCAATGGGAACATGAACCATCCACAACGCCACCTCAGCGTGCCGAATGCCCAAGCACGAGAGACAGCGATCGTGACCGTCAACCGGGGACAGATAGTGACCGCATCCAGAAAAACACGGTTTGAATGACATCTTGAAAAAGACATAGGGTCAAACTGTGTAAGCTCTTTTAGAAAGGAAAACCGCTCTTATTAGTGCTGAAGTGCAAAAGGGAGATGGCCGTGGTTCCACAACAGTTCTATTGTGAGCACTCAGCAGCAATCGTTCGGCTCCGAAGCAAAGATGTGGTGCATCCACTTCCTTATTTATATCCGTGTGGCGTGGAGGAGCGTGGAATGCGTGAACCGCATGCCAATGTTTATTGGCTCGTTTAGTTTACACTCGAAGTAGATTGGTCTCTGAAAGCAATCCCCAATTCGTCGGTCAGTTCCGACGTACATCGAACGTGACCAATTGAAAGGAAACCATAATGATTCAATGATCCAATCAATTTCAGATTAACAAAATCAAGTCCTGCCTTACATTTTTTTCTTATTCGAGAAGCTGTTTCACTCAGATATACGTCACAATAGGGAGGAAAATACTTCTGTTTCATGCTGCTTGAGTTAACTATAACAACACTAGTCTGAACAGGAAAAACACATAAAATCTGCAACAGGTACCAATTAGTTTTTGTTCTTTTTACCATTAGCATGACAACCAACAAAAGTACATACAGTACAAACTAAAGTAATGTCAGGTCTGAAAAGAAAAATCTGATTAAAAAGCCAAATTGCTCACCTTTTGTTCTGCCTTTGGGAATGAGTAGGGCATAAGGGTGCTCACATTCAATTTGAATTCTCCCATAGAGTTTGGTGCTTTGTGTAAGAAAATGTATCAGTTAGACATATTGATTTTTAGCTAGTACATAAGCCATATTTGGACAGGATTAGTTTCACAAGGGTAGATGGATGTAATGTAATTTTACCACAGGACGTCTGTAATATTAATGGCCAATTCGCACAGGATAAGAAATCTCAGTAAAGCTAGCTGAAGTGGGAGGGGTAACTCAATCGAACTGATTTCGTCCGGTCGAACAATTTATTAATTAAATTAATTAAATTCTGATTGGATTCTGTTGGTAATAGGCACTTATCTACTAAAAGATGTTTAGTGCCTCTGACAAGTGCTTTCACCTTTTAAAAAAAAATCTAAATTGGTAAGCAGAAAACACTTGAGGTTAAGGTTTGCCACAGACTTTTTTCAAGTGCCTCCATACTTGAAAAACCACGGAAAACTACTTTTAAACAGGAAATTACAGATTTACGTACATATTTTCAGTGGGTCTATTCGCACAGGATTAGTATTACCTGAGGTAATTTTTCCGGACTTTTTTACAGAAGATAAAAGTCACCGTAATCTCTACTGACATTGTCCGTAATGATTACTGAGATGGCACATTCGGACGGGACTAAAATCACTGAGATGCTCTGGTAATAATTACTTTACCCCACCTCTCCATGTTAAACTAATACTGTCCGAATAGGGCTATAGTCATAAAAGAAACTGAAGGGGGAAAATACCTCCTACACCACTGTCACCATCTTTTGAGTCACAGAGGACATATACATAAGTGAGAAAATTTGTGATTAAATAATCCTATAACTGGCAAGGATAAAGTAAGGGAAAAAATAGAGTTGGTGAATGTGTGAAGAGAAGGATGAAGAGAATCGATTAGCCTGGATTGCAGAAGGAAGGCGGCTAAGACATCAGCTGCTTGCTTCTGATAACAGCAGAGCCATGTAACCCTCCGCTCACTAATGCACCCACTGATCATCACTTGGCGAGTGAGTGTGTGATGGTGCTGTCAGAGTTCTGCTCATTAAGTAGCTGAGTGCTACCAGTGCTCTGTTGTACTGCCAGCATCTTACCAGAAGGCCAGAAGAAAAGACGAGAACACTCTAAATCCTTGTGTTCATAATGAATCACAGGACCAGGTCAAGATGATGACCCTAACACCTAAAGTGAGCAGCCACTCATTATTTTTCACATGCAGGCCCTGTGTCTGTGTGTTTTGTTTGACTTTGACCGTATGTGTGTAGATGTCGGCACCTGCAAATATGAGTAACTATATTGTAAAGAATAGAATGGTCTATATACAAGACCGTGAACAAGGAGGAGGAATATTAACATATTCGCTCTGTGTACAGAATGTTGCATTACACGCCAAGAGAATTCAGTGAAAAAAGCCCCAGATGTCTGTTCCTAATATCACACAAAGTAAATGATTTGGATGCAGTATATGGGACTAAAACTGTCCTTTTTTGTGTCAAAGCTCTGTGACAAACTTACGTGATGCTTGCCGGACCATCTGCATGATTATGCATGTGATATTGATGCTATACAACAGTTCTATAAACAATTTAATACCAGTGTAAGAATTGGTTTTGCTGCTAAGACAGAAAGCTGAGATCCAACACCCTGCAATAAAACAATAAAACTCACTAATCTGGAGAGAAGATCTCACAGAAAGAGTGTAGGACATCGCCCTGCCCAAAACTTCTCCCCCTCTCCCTCCTTCACTCCCTTCCCCCTGATTCAAGTCACATAATGTTTAATACCACATATGATGTATCTTGTGAATCTATTGTTTTTTCCCTTTTATGTTTGGTATCTTTTTAAAGGTCTCAGTGCGATTAGTAAAATGGTCTCAACTTCACTGCTGTTACTGGTAGGATGAGAAAGATTGAAACTTATGAGAATTCTGTTCTCCTTTTCGAGTCTCTTCAAGATATCTGATCCTCTCTCCCGAAACCAGGTGTTTGTGTAGCAAATATTTACAACCCTTTTGTTCTGGTCTGGGTATTTAAGGAAGGGTGGCAGCGCTGCCATTTGGGCAAGTTCTGTAGCCAGATATGATGACTCTTTGAAACTATTTTAATATTACTTTGTAATTGTGTTTTATATTTTTATGCTGATCAGTTTTGTACCATGGATTCTTGTTTAATTATTTTTATTTAAGTTCTGTCTGGCCAAAATAAATGTTAATCTTGATTTATTCTGTATCATTCTGAAATCATTATTTTAATAGTGACCAACGATGTGTAAGTAGGTATTTCCACAAATCTCTCTGCCAGGACAGATCATACCGAGGACACAATGAATGGAGCATGGAGCACATCATAGGGGCAATCCGATTTCTGACTGTCACTGTTATTAGCAAGTTGCAGCTTTCTCATTACTAAAATTACACTTGTTATGAGTAAGCATGTGCGACCTGACAAGGTCAAATATAATATATAATACCAGAACTGGCTAATGTAATTATGTAATTAAATTTTAAATGTAATTTTAAAAATTACATTGTAATTAAATGTAATTTAATGTAATTAAAAAAAAGTATGTTTTACTGCAGTATAAAAACAATGGATAGTTACAGGTAGGTCTACCTCTAGTGGTTTGTTTTAGGTCTCAAAATATTAAAATACTTTAAAGAGACAGTTTACCCAAAAAATAAATAAAATTGTCATCATTTACTCACCCTTACAACATTCCAAACTTGGAACTTTTTTTTTTTTCATCATTGAAAGTCAGTGGGTTGTCAATTTTTGTTTGGATACCAGTGTTCTTCAAAATAACTTTGTGTTTCAAACAACATGAGGGTAAGTAAACAATGAAAGAATTTTCATTTTTAGGTGAACTATCCCATTAAGAAAGAAAGATCTCAATATTAAAGTGCCCCTATATGCTATTTTGTTTTTGAGGTCTCCTACAATAGATTTACATGCATCAAAGTTCAAAAAACACTTTCATTTTCATATAACATACATTGCACATCACCTCATTTCTCAAAGACTCGGAAAACGGTTTGTTCAAAGATTTAGTCTCTCTAAACATGAAGACATTGGTACATAGGTATGTAACAGAAAGTGAGACTGGAATTGCTCTTTAAAGGGGTGATGAATTGAGAAATCAACTTTCCCTTGAGCTTTTGATATATAAAAGGTCATGGTAATATAAGAATATCCTGTAAGTTTCAGAGCTGAAAACTTCCTTGTTAGTCAAAGAAAAGCTTTTATAGACACCAGGCCCAGCAAACGACAGGTCCCCCCAAGTGGGGATCTATGATGTCAAAGGAAGGCAAGCACCGCCTCAGCAGAAGAATATCAACGTCTACTTCATCACTGCCTGTTTAGCCCCGCCCACCGATTCGCACATGTAACATAGGCCTAGTGTTAAACCATCGAGCTACAAAGCAATAAACATGCCGTTGAGGATTACAAAATATTGTGCAGTGACTGGGCTCAACAGTAATGCAACATGTAAGTAACATTCTAATGCGTGATGTTTAGTCACTGATCAGTAAACCAGTGACTAAACATCAACTTGTGTTTCTCTTAGTAGGATGAAATCTGTTATTTAACAGTGATTAAATTCTATAAAGAAAGCGATCAAAGAAAGCTCCCTTTGCAATCGTTTGAGCAGCACGTGCTGAATCTGTCAATCAAACAGGAGAGTTTATCAGTGACGCGTTTATCAGTGACTCCCGTTTTATTCAACGAATCTCTTAACTATAATCACGTTTGCACTGTTAGTGAAAATGAAAGCATTCGTTAGTGTACAGAAACTGAGTTGCAATGATGAGATCGCTGCTTTCATGCTCTCAGCATGTGTGTGATCGGCTACAGTGATCATCACTGCAACCTTTCATTCTGCAATCTTAATATAATGCCATAGATCTAAATGTAATGCAACACTTTTCACGATTAGTTAACCATGAGTACTGTAATTGTAAAAACGAGCTAAAAGAGGGAGTAATACTATTTCAAATGCAAAGACGTTTGCCAATCACAGCAGTGGGTGTTTACACTGAAGTCTCCCAGTGGTAGGGTTGGGTACCGTTCACATTTTAACCGGTATCGGTACCAGGACCGGTACCCAGCGGTACCTTTTTTCGGTACTTTAGGGATGCTTCATTTATAGAAGTGTTATTGACATTGGTCCTGGTCGCTTTCTGCCATTGTCTGTGATGTTTGTATACTGTAATATTTACTAGTAAATAGTAGGCTACTACTTAATTTAATTAATAAAAACAACCATATTATTTTTTTCTCTTTTTAATTTAATTTCTATGAAAAGGTTTCTCACAAATTATGTGTTGTATATTTTCTAGTAATCAAATGAAGACATAAGACATTAATTTAATTTATCTTTTAATTTAATTAAACTTTTTTGTCAAACAAAGTGCTGCACATCTGAGCTTTATACAGTTAAAATTAAAACATGAAGAACATTTTTAATTTATTTCTTTAAAAAGAAAGTTTTGATAATTTATTATTACTACATTTTAGTGTTAGTATTATTATTATATTGAGACAGTATTTAAATTCTACTGTACAACAGTAATGTTTTTGTCAAGTTAAACCGAACTTTTATTTTGACATGTTGAGTTTATGTGTGTTTATGACATGATGGTAGTTTTTCTCAAATGAAACGGTAAAATACTCATAAAGTGACTCTCAGTGGCTCTGGAAATGACGTTCATGTCCTCATATGAGACGGCAGAGATGGAAACATGCGACCGTCATGCGCAATTCTGAGTGAGTGTGTGTGAGAGAGAGGGGTAAATTAAACCGCGCGCCTGCACCATTCATTCGCACAGAGACACGCAGGATTCGTATTTAAATAGTATTTTAGCGGTTTTATATTCACAGACACTAGTCTATATCACCAGATGCGTTCTCAGGTACCGAAATTTGGTACCGATTGATTTAATGTGAATCGGTACTCAGTAGTACCGACGTAATTCGGTCGGTGCCCTTAAAAGTACAGAGTTCTGTACCCAACCCTACCCAGCGGACACGCCCCTTAAAACGGAGCGTTCAGAGCAGAAGGCTAAAATCAGGGTAGGAAAAATGCCTTTTATTTATAAATTATGACAATTTTTGATGTAAAAAGCATTCTAACATTATAAGTGCACCCCAGGAAACATCATAAAACAAAAACGAAGTTCATGACCCCTTTAAAGTAATATATTATATAGACTATGGACGTTAAGTGTGCTGACAACAGAACATCCAACAACAAACTACAATATTGTCTGACATCATACTGACAGAGCTTTTTAAACTCTTAAAACTCTTTTTTTTTTTAACTCATATTTGACTTATTAAAGCTAAACACTGCCGAACTACAATGGTATTTTTCACCATTTTACGAAAGCCACAGTCGGGGTTTTCATTTCAATTGGGGTCAGGGTTAAGTGGAACAGGAAGCCCATTTTTCTGCATGATGTTATGCAGTGCTAAGTATACCACCAGTGCACTCCTGTATGGGGCTGTAGAGCACTGTGCTATTTGCTCAGATCTCTCTAAACAGCCGAAAACCTATACTATAGTCTCTCACATTATACAGTTTATCTTGCCAGGCCATCTCACACATTACTCAGAGTTAAATGCAAGTCACAGATTGATTTGTATTTGAGTGAAAATGTTTTCTTTCTTCTCAGAATGTGATTTCTGCAATTCTGAACACGATTCCAAGAATATGGCCTTCAGGAATCAAAATGAGCCAAGAAATCCTCGCTCTTATTCAAATAATTAGAATACTATGGCAATAGAATGGCAAAAACAGTGCATCCATTATTAATCTTTTCTTTTTAATAGCTTGTATTTTAAGCTATAAAGATATTGAAGTAAGTTACATAACATAAATATAAAGTAACTATGGATGGTAACTTCAGATGTTGAGTGTTTAACTACATTTCATGTTTTATACTTATTTCTTGGTCTGAACTCAAATACACCCCCTCGTCCTACTGGTCACTTTTCACATTGTTCACATTGTTCTTATATGTATATATATATATATATATATATATATATATATATATATATATATGCAGGTTATAAAACGTTTTAGGTTTATTCTTTTTAAATTTATTTTAAAAAATTGCTTTGCATTGTACAAAATTATCACAAATTTGTATTGATGGTGTGGAATCCTTTTCTATTGATATACTGTATGTCTCCTCATTTATGGAGCAATGATGCGAACATGAGTTCCCTCAATGGCGCCAACAACTCCAGGGAAGCCCGAAATCCTCATAAAAGTGGCTTGATTTTGCCACATGGTTTGAAGATCAGTTGGAAAGACAATGTCATTGCAAAAAATGAACTCTCAGTTGCACCACTGAGTAAGAGACAAACCTTAGCCAATCGTCTTTATAAAGATTTATTTTCTTGAAAGAAAAGAGTCACAGTCATACAGCCATCCTGAATGTCTGTAGAGTGCTAACTGAAGACATAACAGAAGCTACAATCTCTTATACCCCCCAAAGTGTAAACAATCCTTCTCAGTAGTTTTCCACACATGGTAAAAATAAGAGACACAGCACACAGATTTAGAATTAGTTCTGCCCGACACCTTTGGTACAGGAGAGCCCTCAATAAGGTGTCCCGCATGGCAGAAACACGTTAGCTCCTGTATGATCTCAAATATATACACTCACCTAAAGGATTATTAGGAACACCATACTAATACTGTGTTTGACCCCCTTTCGCCTTCAGAACTGCCTTAATTCTACGTGGCATTGATTCAACAAGGTGCTGAAAGCATTCTTTAGAAATGTTGGCCCATATTGATAGGATAGCATCTTGCAGTTGATGGAGATTTGTGGGATGCACATCCAGGGCACGAAGCTCCCGTTCCACCACATCCCAAAGATGCTCTATTGGGTTGAGATCTGGTGACTGTGGGGGCCATTATAGTACAGTGAACTCATTGTCATGTTCAAGAAACCAATTTGAAATGATTCAAGCTTTGTGACATGGTGCATTATCCTGCTGGAAGTAGCCATCAGAGGATGGGTACATGGTGGTCATAAAGGGATGGACATGGTCAGAAACAATGCTCAGGTAGGCCGTGGCATTTAAACGATGCCCAATTGGCACTAAGGGGCCTAAAGTGTGCCAAGAAAACATCCCCCACACCATTACACCACCACCACCAGCCTGCACAGTGGTAACAAGGCATGATGGATCCATGTTCTCATTCTGTTTACGCCAAATTCTGACTCCACCATCTGAATGTCTCAACAGAAATCGAGACTCATCAGACCAGGCAACATTTTTCCAGTCTTCAACTGTCCAATTTTGGTGAGCTCGTGCAAATTGTAGCCTCTTTTTCCTATTTGTAGTGGAGATGAGTGGTACCCGGTGGGGTCTTCTGCTGTTGTAGCCCATCCGCCTCAAGGTTGTGCGTGTTGTGGCTTCACAAATGCTTTGCAGCATACCTCGGTTGTAACGAGTGGTTATTTCAGTCAAAGTTGCTCTTCTATAAGCTTGAATCAGTCGGCCCATTCTCCTTTGACCTCTAGCATCAACAAGGCATTTTCGCCCACAGGACTGCCGCATACTGGATGTTTTTCCCTTTTCACACCATTCTTTGTAAACTCTAGAAATGGTTGTGCGTGAAAATCCCAGTAACTGAGCAGATTGTGAAATACTCAGACCGGCCCGTCTGGCACCAACAACCATGCCACGCTCAAAATTGCTTAAATCACCTTTTTTTCCCATTCTGACATTCAGTTTGGAGTTCAGGAGATTGTCTTGACCAGGACCACACCCCTAAATGCATTGAAGCAACTGCCATGTGATTGGTTGATTAGATAATTGCATTAATGAGAAATTGAACAGGTGTTCCTAATAATCCTTTAGGTGAGTGTATATCTTAATTAATCTTCCTCTATGACTACATTTTTCCACCACAACAATGAACTGCCATACAGTAGTGGCCAGTAATTTCCGGCATAAGAAAATTGACATGTTCACCCTTTATTCTAATATTATTAAAAATGTGTTAAAGATTTTGTAATCATATTGTCTAGTTGTGATTAAAGTCAATTGTTTTAGTTGTGATAACACAATGAAACATGCCAAATTGTGCAGACAGTTTTTGGCCAGGCTATCTACAAAGAAAGTATGAACAAATGCAAAAACAAGAGAGGCCAGCGACAGCCTATGACATCACTACCAGTGCGACCAGAGTACAAAAGGGCACATGTAGTACACGTCAACAATAAATTTTTTGTTCAGGATCCATTTGTTTATGTATGTGTGAAGACGATCCCTATGGAATACACTAAGGTAAGAATTTCAGGAAGTATGTGTCTCCATATCAGAGATAACACTTGAGGACACACGACTTATGCGTTATGTGTTTGGGTAAGGAGCACATGTTTAGTTCTTGGGGGGCTAAATGTGCCCATGGTAAGGTGCATTCGTGGGATTGACTAAAAGAGACGGGTAAGAAGCTTTTTCTTCTTTGTTCTCACCTGAGCACATTTGGTTCTTGAGAGAGTTGAACGCGCTCTTTATGAATCAGTCACTGTGATAAGATCTTTTGTTGTTTGATTCTCTCTAGAGGGATGAGGATTGAGTGCCTACACTGGTGGTTTGGGTCCTGCAGCCACCATAGCAGCAGGCAGGCTCGATCACGGAGGAGGTGGGCGGACAGGAAGCATTTTTTTCACCCTAGTAAACCCTTCTTTGTCATAAGGCACTTTCAGGAGAGTCTAGAGTATTGAGATCCTATGAAGATTGTTTCCGAGTGGTCACAGCTAGCACTCAGCTGGCTCCCCTTGATGCCAATGTCTTCATGGTTGAGTGTAATTGGAATCCTTAATAGTAGGATTCCCGACTCCCTATGAGAGAGCTCAGTTTGTTGCTGGAGTCTCAGTCAAGCATTTACAATGGCGTCGCTAGCACTTTGCCTAGCCCCCTTATACTTTCTTGTGATCTGCCAACCAAGGAAGGCTCAGAGCTCTTCTGGTCTCTGGACACCAACAGTAAGTGGTCTGTTTGCCTTGGGGAACACCTTCCTTTGTATGGCACCTCTGAGAGTGCTGGAGTCTAGAGACCAAATCATATTACAGGTTTTACAATGGTTGTAGCTAGCCTTAGCTGTTAGCTCCCATTGGGTCACGACAACCGCTGGTGCGCACCCTCTATGATAGGGAAACTGTGACTCCGGACCTAGCTCTGTGGAGTCATTGACTTTATGTCAGCTGTTATGGCATTCATTCCCTCAGAATGATGAAGTGCATATTTGTTCCTCATAAGCATCCTAGGACGCTGTACGAGTTCCCAATCGAAAGGGAACATCTCAGGTTACGAATGTAACCATGGTTCCCTGAGAAGGGGAACAAGACACTGCGTCTCACTGCCATGCTTCGGGTATGCCTGCCCATGTCTCCTTCAGACAAAAGAAGTTGTTGACGTGTACTACAGGTGTCTTTTTCTGGTCACACAGGTAGTGGCATTATAGGATATCGCCAGACAGTGTTATTGTCGTGTTTAGTTATGCTGGAGGAATTCCCCTTCCTAGGATGCAGTGTCTCATTTTCCTTCTCAGTGAACCATGGTTACATTCATTCCCCTTTGGGGTCAACATCTTACAGCAGAATTTGACATTTTGACAGCTTTCTATTGCAATGCCTAAGAGCTGATAGTGAAAGCATCTCTATACTATAGCGCTACCAACTGGAACAGTTTATGTTCAGTGCCTTGAGGAATCTGAATGCCAAATACTGTTTCAAAAATAAAAGAAACAATAAAACAATTAAATTCAATACGTCCAAAAAAGTTTTTGGTTTTTTTGAGACAAGCCCTACAATCTGTAGGCATAGGCATGTCATCCCTCGTTCTATTGTACTTTAAAATTATCTCCTTCTCTCTCTTCCAAGAAAAAAAGTGTTTTGAAGGCTGCAACATTTCTGAAAAATGCTTCAGCAATTCTGAATAATGTATTAATGCCTGCTTGCTGTCTTTCTGCCTCATCCACACCACAGCTACCCTTGGAGGGAAGACTAAAAGGTCCTTAGAAATCTTAAAAACAGATACTTTGCCAGAACAAGGATGAGAGTTCACATCACCCCAGTCCTGGCAAATGTACACAATACAAGGCACAATACAGTTCTGAAATATGAAGTTTCTTGATTGCTTACTCCACATCAAACCCATTATGCATTATGCAAAAGCCCTTAAAACAACCCACTGTAAATACTTTTCTGTTCTGATCAGCAGCTGAAATTAGGTGCCACATCAGTCAGCACTTAAGAATCAGTCTTAGACTTTGCTGAAAGTTCCTTTTAGCTTCTTTACAAAAGTCTCCTACTTTTAGACAAGTCCTACTTTTTACTAAAACATTTTTTGACACTTGTGGTGAACATCAGTTAGGATGGCATTCCAGAGACCAGTTTATTAATTATTATTAAAAATAATAGGTTTATTATTTGTTTAATGATAAATAAGCATTTATTTATCACCATTTGCCAGAACCATTAGGTGGTTTCCATAAGAAGCATTCCCATACAATTCTCTTCCATTGCTACATTCTGTTCAACAGCATTGCTGTCAGGTTATGGACAGAGACAGAGGATGAGGTGAACTCAAAGTGATATTTATTTGAAAGAGACACGAACACAAGCTGAACTTGGAATAATGGTGAGTATCAGATCAAGCACTTCAAAACAGTCACTTAGCTGTGGATAATGGAGTAAGTCGATTGCAGGAAACAGAACACAAGGAACGAGGAACTGAAGACGAGGAATCAGACGTTGGATGCTTAGGTGAGTAACGGGTAGGGAGTCCAGGTACGTATGACGTGACCAGACACTGCGGTGAAGGGAGTGAGTGTTTATGTAGTGTCCGTGATGATGAGGTGCAGGTGCAGGTAATTATTATTCAGGGGATTGTGAACGAGTGGGCGGAGTGTCGAGATCTGGTGATGATGCATGTGCGTTGGTGGGCGTTGGCTGTGACTCTGTGATAGTACCCCCTCCTCCATGGGCAGCTCCTGACGACCAGATGGGGTGATGACGGCGGGGTCTACCTCGACCCCGAGGAGCAGGACGGTCCGGATGTTCAACATGGAATTGAGTGAGGAGCGAGGGGTCGAGGATGTCGTTACGGTTGACCCAGGAACGTTCCTCTGGGCCGTAGTCCTCCCAGTCAACGAGGTATTCAATACGGGTGTGGGGTTCAGTGTGGGGTTTCAACAATGACACATGGAATGATGGTGAGATACGGTACTGTGCTGGGTGGTTGAGACGGTAGGTGACTTTGTTGAGCTGCCTCTGTATCGTGAATGGACCTATGTACCGGGGACTCAGCTTATGGCAAGGCAGTCGGAGATAGATGTCCTGTGTAGATAACCACACCTTCTGGCCAGGTTGATAAAGAGGAGTGGGACCCCTTTTGGTGTCAGCTTGTCTCTTGTGTCTCTAAACTGCCTGCTGGAGATGGAAATGAGCTGAGTCCCACACTCTCCCGCTCTGCTGGAACCAGTGGTTGACAGCTGGAACCTCTGAGGGCTCACCCGACCAGGGGAAGAGAGGAGGTTGGTAGCCCAGGATACACTGAAAAGGGGTGAGCCCTGTGGTAGTCTGCCGGAGGAAATTTTGTGCATACTCGGCCCAGGGTAGGTACTGGCTCCAGCTGTCCTGGTTCCGGTGACAATATGACCTCAGGTATCTCCTGATTTCCTGGATCTTACTCTCAGTTTGGCCGTTGGTCTGTGGGTGGTATCCAGATAACAGGCTGACTGAAACTCCTAGGAGCTTGAAGAAGGCATTCCATATTTGGGAGATGAACTGTGGTCCACGGTCAGACACGATGTCCTCTGGGATGCCAAAGTGACGAAACACATTGTGAAATAGGGCTTCGGCGGCTTTGAACGCCGTGGGCAGGCCTTTGAGGGGGATGAGCTTACATGCTTTGGAGAAACGGTCCACAATTACCAGTACACAGGTGAAGTTATTGGAAGGTGGTAAGTCGGTCATGAAATCTATGCCCATGTGTGTCCACGGCCGGTGAGGGATAGGTAACGGGACCAGTTTACCTTCTGGGCGCCTCCTAGGAGTGTTGGTAACAGTGCAAACTGAGCAGCCTCTGATGTAGTGGGAGACATCCTGAGGCATGAAGGGCCACCAGTAGTGTTGCTGCAAGAGCGAGAGGGGCTGATGGTGGGCCGGTGGAACATAGAGAAGCCCCTCAGGACCTCCCGGCGGAGCAGGTTCGGCATTGTTATCCTGGGCGATGTGCTGGTTGATGGACCATTGGATAGGGCTTACGATCATGGCTGGAGGGAGGACAGGTTCTGGATCGGAGTTCTCAGGATCGGACTGGTATAAACGGGAAAAGGCGTCTTGCAGTTCTTGGTTCCGGGCTGGTAGGAAACCGTGAAGTGGAATCGAGTGAAGAAGAGGGCCCAGCGGGCTTGACGAGGGTTCAGTCTCTTTGCGTCACGAAGGTATTCTAGATTACGATGATCGGTGATTACTTAGAATTGGTGGTTAGCTCCCTCCAGCCAGTTTCTCCACTCCTCCAAGGCTAGCTTAATGGCCAGCAGTTCCCTGTTCCCAATGTCATAGTTCTGCTCCGCCGGGGATAGCTTCTTGGAGAAGAAGGCACACGGATGGAGTCATGATGGATCACCCTGCCGCTGGGACAGCACTGCCCCGACCCCCGTAGAAGAGGCGTCGACTTCGACAACGAAAGGGAGGTCCGGGGTTGAACGAGGATCGGGGCGGTCTGGAAGGCTTCCTGTAGCTGATGGAAAGCTTCTCGGGCAGATGGAATCCAGGACAGAGACTTGGGCCGGCCTTTGAGGAGCGAGGTGAGGAGTGCACGGAGCAGACTATAGTTGTGGATGAAGCGACGAAAAAAGTTCGCAAACCCCAGGAATCGTTAGAGCTCCTTCACGGTAGTGGGTATGGGCCAGCTTCGGATGGTCTCCATCTTCCTCTGGTCCATCTGGATGCCGTGTTGGTCGATGACATAACCCAGGAACTGCACTGAGGGGATATGGAACTCGCACTTCTCCAGCTTGAGGTACAGGTGGTGTTGGCGGAGCTTCTCAAGGACCTGGGAGACGTGTCGGCGATGTTTGGCCTGGTTCCGGGAGAAAATGAGGATGTCATCTATGTAGACTACTACAAAGCGGTGGAGGAACTCCCGGAACACCTCATTCATATAGTTTTGGAAGACGGAAGGAGAGTTGGACAGGCCATATGCCCTGGCGGTGTGATGAAGGCGGTCTTCCACTCATCCTCGCGGCAAATACGAATGAGGTTGTACGTGCTCCGCAGGTCCAGCTTGGAGAAGATACAAGCTCCTCGCAGCTGTTCCAGAGCTGCCGGGACCGGAGGAAGAAGGTAGCTGAACTTTACCGTCTGGAGTTAAGGTGGCGGTAGTCAATGCACGGCCTCAAGCCTCCGTCCTTCTTGGCCATGAAGAAGAAGCTTGAAGCGACAGGGGACATAGATGGTCGATGAACCGTTGTTGAAGGGCTTCTTGCACGTACTCCTCCATGGCCTTCTGTTTCGAGATGGACAAAGGGTACACTCTACCCTTGGGTAGAGTAGCCCCAGGCAGCAGGTCCCATGGCCGATGAGGTGGTAGCTGCGTTGCCAACCGCTTGCTGAACACATCCTGGAATGCCCGGTATTCAGGAGGAATTTCCATGTGGTGACTGGGTTAAGGACTTTCAATGGAATTGGAAAGGAGAGGAAGAGCTGGTGAAAGATGCTATACAGGCAGGTAGTTGGATAGTACTCACTGCTGGGCGTGGTGGCCGGATGGGACAAACGGCGATGATGTGATCCTCTCCCCCACAGTACAGACAGAGATGGTCCTGGAAGGGCGACAGATGGTGTGGCGGGCAGAGGATTAACAGTGGGCATGTGAAGCGTGCATGCTGAATCACGTTTAGAAACACGGATGGTTTTCTGGATCAGGTTTTTAAAGGTGGTTAAAAATCACTACACACTCAAGTCAAATCTTATCAAAATAACATAGGGTTCATAGACAATTGGAAAAGCTTTTGGGGCAGACCTGACCTGTTGAAAAAAGATGGCATCCATCCTTCCTGGGATGGTGTCGCTCTTCTCTCTAGTAATGTGGCACATAGTCTTAGAGCTAAACCTTGACTAACTGGGGCCCAGGTCAGGAAGCAGACAGACTGGCTTAACCGACCGCCTGCTAGCTGTCTCATGTCACAGAAGTCAGATAAATCCCAGCACATAGAGACACTTTCACCTAGATATTATCACATAGAGACTGATTCCCAGACCATCAAAACCATTGAACGGTAAAAATGTAATCGATGTAATCAAAAAATAAATAACAGATATAATACAGATGAACAAACAATAAAGCTCGGGCTGCTGAATATTCGGTCCCTTTCCCCAAAAGGGCTTATTGTTAATGATATGATTACAGATCATAACTTAGATGTGCTGTGTTTGACAGAAGCCTGGCTAAAACCTGACGACTACATTACTTTAAATGAGTCCATCCCCCAAGATTATTGTTGTAAACATGAACCGCGTCTGAAAGGTAAAGGTGGAGCTGTTGCTGTAATTTATAATAATATCTTCAGTATTACTCAGAAGTCTAGTCTCAAATATAATTCCTTTGAGGTTTTGGTGCTTTATGTAACGTTATGTAGTGTAAATGATAAATCCCGTTTGACATTTGTGCTGGCTACTGTATACAGGCCACCAGGGCACCATACAGACTTTACCAAAGAATTTGCTGATTTTCTATCAGAGTTAATACTGGATTTTAATATCCATGTAAACAATGAAAAAGACGCATTGGGATTGGCATTTAGAGACATTCTAAACTGGAGTTAGGCAACACGTGTCAGGACCCACTCATCGCCGTAATCATATTTTAGACCTAATATTGTCACATGGAATAAATGTTGATACCGTTGAAATTCTGCAGCAGAGCGATGACATCTCAGATCATTGCCTAGTATCATGTATACTTAATGTAGCAAAGGCTGCAAAACCGTCCCGTTGTTTCAAATATGGCAGGACTATCACCGCTGCCATTTGCTTTGTAAATAAACTTCCTCATCAGTTTCATCTCCTCAGCATCCCAGAGAACCTAGAGGAACTCGATGTTGCAACATAAACTATTGACTCTCTCTTTTCCAGCACTTCAGACACAGTTGCTCCTCTGCGCTTAAAGAAGATTAAAGAAAATAGTCCAACGCCGTGGTACAACGAGCACACTCGGGCCCTTAAAACAGCAGCCAGAAAAATAGAGCGCAGCTGGAAGAAAACAAAACTGGAGGTTTTTCGGATCTCGTGGAAAGAGAGCATGATTGTGTACAGAAAGGCCTTAAAAACGGCTAGATCTGCTTATTTCTCGACTCTCTTAGAAGAAAACAAACACAACCCTACCTAATTAACAAGAAATAAAGCTTCAACTTCTGACGATTGCAAACAGCACAGCAGTAATGAACTTCTTTACGTGCAAGATTGATAATATTAAGAAGAAAATTATAACTATGCATCTACTACAGTATCGCATCAGACATTGTAGTGTCACTGAGGAAAAATTCCACTCATTTGAATAAACTGTATTGTGCCTAGGGGATGGATTAAAGAGGTCATAAAATTCATTGAAACTGTTTTTTTTCTGATATTCAAAGATTGGATAGCATCAGGTTAGCAGTAAGAATGTTGGCTATTATTAAGATCTAGAATATGTCTCAGGTGGGTAAACTAATGTGCTGACTAAGGTTTAGACAGACTACATATTTTAGGGATGTGTATCGTTCGATATTAGAGGTTTTTTATTTAATAATTTTTCCAATATCTGTTGATTATTGGATATTTAATTGTGCATAACCCTCTAACAAACATTTTTGTCATGTGTCAGCCACTGTAGCTTCTCTACGTGCTTCGAAAGAGAGGGGTGAGCAGTAGACGGTTGCAATTCAAAAACCTCACCGCTAAATGCCACTAAAATTTACACAGTGCACCTTTAAAGTTAATATTTAAAAACACTAATACTTGAATAACACTGTTAGATGTATGATCTTTAGCAAATCTCAAAATCAATATACATTTTTAGGGCCAGAGCACTGATGGTGTGAGGGCCCTATTGGAATTGCTCGGCCTATCATTCTTCTTCTCTGAAATGAATTTTTGAGGGCCTAAACATGCTTGAAAACTCATGAAACTTTCCACAACATCATATATGCAGAGTCTAATCTAAAGGCCTTGGCGAAGTTTAATTGCAAAGATCTTGAATTTTCCCTGTAGGGCGTGTCCACAGCGGTCTGACTAAGTTGGCAACAGGAAACTAACCGGACTGCAGTCTGTATCCCTTTTTTACAGTCGCAGGGCCCACGCAGATATATTCGGAGGCATAACCATGCGCCAAGATAATCTGCTAAGGGAACCAGCCTCTTGAGGCTGGCCTCGGGTGTCAACCGAGCCTCATTCCCGACCCCCTGAAGCGGCTGACCAGCAGGGAGCAGTCGAGGACGAATTTCGGTGTGTGCGGACGCGTTCGCTGCCTAGCTACAGGTCTCTCTAGAGGCAGATGGAGCAGCGTGCGTTCGCTGGAAGTCGATGTGGCTCGAGTGTCATGGATGGCAGGATCGCAGCACTGACTTCCAAAGAGCTCCACGGAGGAGGCGACCTCGATCGCTCCTTCCCGGGAGAGGGGGCTGGCCAGCAGGGGCCTCATCTAAGGGAGCAACTCGACAGGGCCACAACGATTTCGGGCGGACACTGTGAGATTACTGGAAACCGATGTGTCCCGCAAAGCCTGAAGCAGCGGGAACAACATCGATCTTCTGAGGGCTCCGTGGAGGAGCAAACCTCACAATGCACGAAAACAGCCATGAATACAGACCAGTGGACACGCTTTATATGATAGGCTGATAATATCTAACTCCTCAAAGTCAGATGACATCCCATTTAATTCCTCAGAATTAAATGCTGCCATAATCACCCCAGTGAGCATGGTCTGAATGATAGGCTGAATAAAAATATCTAACTTCTCAAAGTCAGATAATATTTCATTTTAATTCCTCAGAATTAAATGCAGCCATAACCACCAGACTATACTGTTTTAATGTTTTTTTATACGGCCTCAGCAACGCGAGATCGAGCCTTGCATAACTTTTCGAAGTAGCGAGCTCTCATTACTACTTCACTCCCTCGATGCTGAGCACGTCTAATTTCTTTGGAATCAGACAGCTCAAGCATCTGTTTCTCCACCCCGGGGGAAGAAGCCTCAGCGCGGGCTTCCACATGGGGAGGGAGACCATCGGACTGTCAGACTCATCTGCGAGCCCTATGATCTATGCCGCTGCGCTGCCTCAACAGGTGCGGGACCAGGCTCACGAGCCTTGAGTTATAAATAAATCGGCTTTCGTGTCCGGGGCATTAACGTCACCCACCTCGATACTGAGCACGTCTGATTCCTCAGAATCAGACAGCTCGCGCATCGGGTTCTCCACCCCAGGGGAAGAAGCCACAGCGCGGGCTTCCACGCGGGGAGAGAGAACATGTGAACTGTCAGCCAAGGACTGAAAAAGTGCCTCAGCAGTCTCAAGGCCCACTGACAAGTCCATCTGCGAGCCCAATGATCCAGCCGCCACGCTGCCTCAGCAGACGCAGGACAGAACCATGGGGCTCGCGAGCCTGGCCGGCCTTATTGAACACGGCCAACCGGGAGCGCAACACCCTGAGCGGCAGCTTCTCGCATTCGCTGCAGGCAACCCCCTCGAGAGCTGCCCGAGTGTGCTGTGCGCCCCGACATTGCACACACAACTGGTGTGTGTCTGTGCCAGAAATAATGCGGGGACACGGAGGCACACACCGTTTGAAATGCTCGCTCGCCATAGTTACGTGCTTGTGGACGTGAGACAAACAACACCAAATAAGACTTACAAACACGGAGCGCTTAGCTGAAGAGCAAAAGCTGATGTGTTGTGCGAGCCGGTGTCCCTTTGTACCTTTTGGGTATGCCGTCATCTACTATGCGCAATGCTGTCATCACGACACAGTGCGAGTTCCCTCGAAGGGGAACAGGAAGCTGTTGTAAGTCAGACATACAATGTTAAATCTTCACGTTTGATAAGAGTCCTGACCTGAAGACATCTACATGCCAATATTCAATTAGTCATAGCGCCACCTGCTGGCAACAGGAAATGGCATGATTTACACTGTAATTCACTCCCAGAAACACATTTAAATCATGCAACACTTGGCTAAGTGCTAATGTATGCGATTTACGCCAGTCAGGCAGATGACGTCCGATCTGCCGCAGACGTTTTATTAGAGTCATGCACTGAACACATTTACATGCCAATATTCAGTTATAGTAATAGCCCCACCCACTGGCAACAGGAAGTGACGTGTTTAACACTGTGCTGCACTATTAGCAACATACTAAAATTTGCAATTGAGTACTAAACATGCTAGAAACATTTTAAAACATGCTAGCATCACTTAGCTGAGTGCTAAAGCATGCTATTGTCGCTGTGAAACAGGAAGTTGTTGTAACTCAAGCATACAATGTCCAATCTGCCTCAAACTTCACATGTTTGATATATGCCCTGGCCTGAACATCTACACCAAAATTTAGTTATAGTCATAGCACCAGCAGCTGGTAGCAGGAAGTGTGGGAAATACAAATGACTGACGCAGTCCTCCTATTTTTATATACTTAAATGCGTATTTCCCACCATGATCTGTTTTCCTAAAGCCCCCGGGTGGCAGTGGCACGGGTGCGAGGGCCCTTTCATCGCTGCTTGCAGCTTTAATCCATATTGTACTTCATAATATTGTGATGCGCAAATGTTGGTCACCAGATAAACAGAAACATAGGCCAATGTAGTTTCAGGGCAAGGCATAACAAGGTAGAAGGAATAGGAATGGATTGGATTTGCAGATGGATTCACAGTGTCCCTGAAAAACAACATACAGTATAATTGCAGCAGGCTACTTTAGCAGGGCATCTTTTCGAAGTGCTGATGTCCTGGGGGAGCTATTCTGTTAAGAATAGCGTAATCACTATCACAATACCATGCTGTGCAGAAGGGATTGTTCAACAATGACTGAGTATTAAGGAGCAACATTTTTACAGGAGGATTTGCAGATTCACATCACAGGAGATTTCTGAACATGGCCTACTTTGGAGAGAATGCTTGGGACAGTGGAACATATTGGTTGATGACTTAAAGATGCCTTTTAGATGCTGACAGATTGATGTTTTATTAGGGTTTTTAAAGATGACTTACTATAGAGTACACAAGGTCAGTAGTTCTGTGTGACTTATGAAAATTAGGCTTAAGATGGAAAATTCTGAACTCTTAACTCTTTCTCCCCCAACGTTTAAAAAAAACAAGGTTGCCAGCCACTGCCAGCATTTTTGATCATTTTTACAAAACTTTCCCATGGCCCCCAGAATATTTTGTCTAAACATACTATATTATATGTGAACATGCAATATACTGTATCAAAAGAAAGAACAGCCCCTCCGGTTTAAAAATAAAATAAAAAAAGAACATTTTATTCTACCCTCCTGCATTCTTTTATCAACACTTGAATGTGGGTATGTTTCATTTTTTTAAAAACACACACACCAAAAAAAAACCCATTTTGAACAGAAAATCGCGACTACAATGTAAGTAATGCTTTTATCACTTGATTCTGCTCCTTTTTTCCTGTGCTTTGATACAGAGATTCTGTACTCTTTCAGAAGATGTGTAATAGCACTCGCATAACAGTGAAAACACGGAAAGCCAAAAGGTTGTTTCAGAAATGACGGAAAATTCCGTCAATGGTGGGGAAAGAGTTAAAATATTTGGTGGAAGATAAGGAAGGTGGAACAGCTTGTTTGGAGAAGTTTTTTTAAGAGCACTAATTGTTGGAAACGTGGCATCCAAGTATATCCTCTAACCAAGTGTGTCCTTGTATTTAATGTTGTGCAGCTAGAAAGCATGGTTCAGTTTGGCCAACTGCAGTAAAATAGGCAGTATAAACATTGCAGTGTTACAAGTTATTAATTCCCAAATAGTGAAATTAATAATCTACAGTGTTAAAGAGTACTCCTCTTCAGTGTAGTTAAGGGGTGCTATATAATTTTATTTTTACACTGAAAGTTTTGTCTTGACTCCGCCCATCATTGACTGCTGCCTCGCCAGACAATGACGCCATTTTATTCTGATGCGACCGAAATGGTAAATTGGATTGCTTTTCTCTTTCTAAAATTAAATTGTAAATTTGTTAACATTCTTAGTCAAATATAGTGGTGAACACATTTAGAAATAATTAACTGCACGTTTTTGTCAGGATTAAGGAAGCTCGTTGTCACAGGGTGTTTTTGGTTATGTTTCATGTTAATGTGTTTAAGTTTGCCATGTTCACTCATGTCAGTTCCTGGTCTTGTCATGTGATTCCCTTGCCCTCATGTGATCCTGCCATGTGCTCCTTTGTCTTGTGTTCTGTTGTCGTGTTCTCATTGGTTTACTGGTTTAATCATTGTTCACAGGTGTGTCTTGTCTAGTCTTTAGTCATTGTGTATTTAAACCCTAATGTTTGCCATGGTCCTTTGTCGAGTATTGTTTTATGTAACCCCCCTGTAGGTGAGTTCCCTTTCAGTCGGTCACGTTCGACGTACGTCGGACGTCACCGACGAATTGGGATCACTTCTGGGAGCCCCTATCAACTTCGAGATATAGAGAACGGGCCAATGGCCATTGGCGTGCGAGATTTGCATCTCGCGCTCCGCCCCGCGCTGCGGGTATAAACAGGAGGCGAATGCAGCGCACTATTGTCATTCACTTCGGAGCCGAACACGGTGTTGATGAAGGAGACTGTTCCTGCTTCAGCAGAAAGAGAGAGAACGAGAGAAGATGCTTCTTTGAGTGCTGGGAGAGAAGGCACGATCAGCGGCGGCCGCGAGCTCACTGATACAGTGATAAACTGCTGTTTTTACAGCATTGTTGGTTTGGTGAGGGCGTTCCCAACGGTGAGTGCATACACAGGCTGCACTACTCTCCTGTGTTTTGCCGCGGTCGTTCCTGGGTGCTTCAGCACATTTAAAAGAGCTTTCTTCTAAAAGAGCAGCGCGGGTGTGACTGCGTCTTTTTCAAGACGTCATTCCACCCGTGCGTTTCTGGATGCGGTTGTTTCCTGTCCTTTGACGGCCACGATCCCTCTCGCATAAGCATGTTGAGATTGCGTTCGTGGGTGATCCATGTTCTCTCAGGAGAACGGGATCACGTCGGCGCGTTGTTCGTCTCGCCTTCCTCGTGAGGGTTTGAGTGTTCAGAGCGCCGTGTGCCGTCTAGCTGCCGGCTGACAGCGCGGGTTGTCACGGCAACCCAGCGCGTCACTCGGCGCTTTAGATGCGCGGTCGAGACTTAACCTCAAACGGGGTTGAGTCCCTTCGCCTATTCCCCGATCTAGTTTCTTTTCTGGTGCACCAGAAAGGGGCTACTTCGGCTAATAAGCCTTGGTGACCTGAGGATTACAGTGGGGCTTCCCTGCCGAGTACATCTCCGTGGGCCCTCACTCCTCTATCGCATCGCAAGCATGCTGAGACTGTGTTCGTGGGTGGTTCATGTTCTCTCATGAGAGCATGACCACGTCGGCGCGTTGTTCGTCTCGCCTTCTTCATAGGGGCTTGAGTGTTCAGCGCGCCGTGTGCCGTCTCGACGGCCACGCTCACAGTCTTGCATGCCTGCTGGTAGCTTACAGGTGGGATTGCTGGTTCCAAAAAAATAAATAAATAAATAAAAATAATAATAAATAAATAAATAAAGGGGACCTAGCGTTTCATCTGGGGCTCTAGCAGAGGACAGATGTCAATCGCTGCATCGGAGAGAGGGCTGTTATAAGCTGGAAATGAAGATGATGCTGAGTTTCCCACTATAATGGTGTGTGCTCATGCTGAATCAGATTCAGACTTGACAGCCATGCTTTCCTGGGTGGCTGAGGCGTAGTGCAACGCGTAAATCGCCTTGCCCGCCCCCTTGCCTTTTTCCCGGATGTGCATTGGAAAGCTTTGGCAGTGTGGAACTATTTGGTGCCAAAATATGGGGTGCCAATGGTGCCATAATCTGGATAAAGTTTTCCTCTCTCTCACTACCCTCATCGGTGAGGTGGCAGTGCCACTGGCAGGCCACCTCCGCCCTGCGCTCTTAGTGCATGAGGGTAGTTCTGAGCTGAGGTTGAGCTGCGCACCGTGACTGATTTACATTTAAAGTCACAGCGCTGGCCCTTGGCCAGACGATGTCCACCCTGGTCCAGAAACACCCTTGGGCTACCTTGCAGGGGTGTGAGACGTCGCCAGAGTACGCTCTCTCGATGCTCACATCTCACAAGGTGACCCTTTTCGGCGACACTGTCGGTGACTGTGCAGCAGTCCTCCACAGTGCAAAGCAGATGGAACCCCTCAGTCTGCTCGCCATGGGCATCCCACGATGCCACCCGTCTTGGCTGCCAGTCAGCTGAGACGGGTGACCTGGACTTGGTTGAAGCTGCTCTTCCCCGGAGGAGGGCCGGGTGGAGAATCATTGCTAAATTTTGTTCCGCCACCGATGTTACAGCCAGTGGTACCCAAATTCTTAAGAGCAGTTCCAATACCTCTGGGTCTCGGGAGTTCAGGAATGGCAGCGTGTGACGCTATGAAGCCGCGCCGCTCTCATTCCCCTCCCCACAAGAGGGCGAGAATGGCAGTGTGCGACGCCGGGGAGCCTCGCCACTCTCATTCCCCTCTTCTCAGCGGTGTGAGGACGGCAGTGCGCGACGCTATGCCTCGCCACTCTTGTTCCCCGCTGAGGAAGGAGGTGAGGTAGGCAGTGTGTGACGCCACAAAGCCTTGCCACTCTCTGCCCCTCCTTCAGTCGCCAGCGGACCGCAGCGTATGGCTTGAGAACGCTACCATGCCTTCTCTCATACCCTCCGTCCAACCGTGGGGGCAGGTAGGTGCTGCGTGCGCACTCAGACCCCACTTCAGGACGCTGTGCCTCTTGGGTCGGGTCCCTGCCCTCCACTTCGCTGCCCTACTGCGGGTACGTCTGTGGGGCGGGTGTGTTCATGGTACGGTTTCCGGAAGCCTAGCTAGCACTTCCGGGACGGTCCCGCTGATTCACCTGCACCACCAGGCTCGGCTATGCGATTCAGTTCGCACGGCATCCTCCCAAGTTCTGGGCGTCCACTTCACTGTTGTGTGGAGCTGCGACGCCCATCTTGTGGAAAGAGATCGAAGTCCTACTGGCGAAGGACGCGATTGGAGCCGGTCCCTCCAGCCGACATGAAGTTGGGGTTCTATAACTTCTACTTCATTGTGCCCAAGAAAAGCAGTGGGTTATGACCAATCTTGGACCTGTGAGTCCTGAACCGGGCCCTTCACAAACCGCCCGTTCAGATGTTGATGCAGAAGCGCACTTTCGAGTACATCCGTCCCCAAGATTGGTTTGCAGCGATCGACCTGAAGGTCGTTCCCTTCAGGACTGTCCCTGTTGTGTGAATACAGAGACACGGTGATCAGTCACCTCAGCCTGTTGGGACTTCGGGTCAACTGGGGAAAGAGCAAACTCTGCCCCGTGCAGAGGATCTCTTTTCTTGGTATGGAGCTGGACTTGGTCAATCTGACAGCGCGTCTCACAGAGGAGCGTGTCCAGTCGGTGTTGAACTGCTTGAATTCGTTCAAATGCAGGACAGCGGTACCACTGAAACATTTTCAGAGGCTCCTGGGGCATATGGCATCCGCAGCCGCTGTAACGCCGCTCGGATTGCTTCATATGAGACCGCTTCAACGCTGGCTACACGACCGAGTCCTGAGATGGGCGTGGCACAGCGGATCCCTCCGTGTCCCCGTGACTCCGAGGTGCCGCCAAACCTTCAGCCTGTGGTCGGACCCTTCGTTTCTACGGGCAGGAGTTTCCCTAGAACAAGTGTCCAGGCATGTTGTTGTCTCCACAGATGCCTCATCCACCGGCTGGGGTGCCACGTACAACGGGCTTGCAGTTTCAGGTCTGTGGACGGGGCCTCAACTGCAATGGCATATCAATTGCCTCGAGTTGTTAGCAGTTCGTCTTGCGGTGGGCCGCTTCAAAACGCCGCTACTAGGCAAGCACGTTCTGGTCCGTACGGACAACACTGCGGCCGTTGCGTACGTCAACAAACAGGGTGGTCTACGCTCCCGTCGCATGTCTCAACTCGCCCGCCATCTCCTCCTATGGAGTCAGAAGCATCTGAGGTCGCTTCGTGCCATTCACATTCCGGGCCTGCTCAATCGTGCGGCCGACGAGCTCTCACGACAGCCAGTGCTCCCCGGAGAGTGGAGACTCCATCCCCAGGTGGTCCAGCTGATCTGGAGTCGCTTCGGGACCGCACAGGTAGATCTGTTTGCCGCCCCGGACACGACCCACTGCCAGTTGTTTTATTCCCTGACCGAGGGGACCCTCGGCTCGGATGCGCTGGCACACAGCTGGCCCCGGGGCCTACGCAAGTATACGTTTCCCCCAGTGAGCCTTCTTGCACAGACTCTGTGCAAGGTCAGGGAGGACGAGGAGCAAGTCCTGTTGGTTGCTCTGTATTGGCCCAACTGGACTTGGTTCTCGCGACAGCACCTCCCTGGCCCATTCCTCTGAGGAAGGACCTCCTGACTCAGAGACGGGGCACCCTATGGCACCCGCGTCCGGTGTCTGGTCCCTGGACGGGACGCGGAGGTTCTAGGTGGCCTACCACAGGCTGTGGTAGACACCATCACTTCCGCTAGAGCTCCCTCTACGAGGCGCCTCTATGCGTTGAAGTGGAACCTGTTCGTCGACTGGTGTTCTTCTCGCTGAGAAGACCCCCGGAGATGTTCGGTCGGTTCTGTGCTTTCCTTCCTACAGGACGGGTTGAAGCGAAGGCTGTCTCCCTCCACCCTCAAAGTCTATGTTGCCGCTATCGCCGCTAATCATGACATGGTAGGTGGTAAGTCTCTAGGGAAGCACGATCTGATTGTCAGGTTCCTGAGGGGGACGAGGAGACTAAAACCGCCTCGCTCTCCCTCTATACCCTCTTGGGACTTAACTCTGGTGCTAACCGCACTGCAGAGGGCGCCCTTTGAGCCTTTGCAGTCAGTTGAGTTAAAAATCCTGTCTCTGAAGACAGTACTCCTGACTGCATTGGCCTCTATCAAGAGGGTAGGGGACCTGCAGGCATTTTCGGTCGACGAATCGTGCCTGGAATTCGGGCCCGGTAACTCTCATGTAATCCTGAGACCCCGACCCGGATATGTGCCCAAGGTTCCCACCATTCCCTTCCGGGACCAGGTGGTGAGCCTGCAAGCGCTGCCTTCGGAGGAGGCAGACCCAGCCCTAGCTTTTCTCTGTCCAGTCCGCGCTCTCCGGACTTACGTGGACAGAACTCAAAGCTTCAGGACCTCAGAGCAGCTCTTCGTCTGTTATGGAGGCCAGCAGAAGGGAAAGGCTGTCTCCAAGCAGAGGATGGCCCACTGGATAGTGGATGCCATCGTCTTGGCGTACCAAACCCAAGACGTGCCCTGCCCGCTCGGGTTAAGAGCCCACTCCACTAGGGGTGTAGCTTCTTCCTGGGCGTTGGCTCGTGGCGCCTCGCTGACAGATATTTGTAGAGCTGCGGGCTGGGCGACACCTAACACGTTCGCTAGATTTTATAGCCTCCGTGTAGAGCCGGTATCTTCCTGTGTGCTCGCTTCCCATAGTCAGTAACACCGAAGTGCCCGTTCTAAGTGTCGGCTTGCTGCGCCACTCCCTTCCCTGTGGAACGGATACGTGCGCTTATATGCTCCAGTCGAGTTCCCCAGAACGGCGAACCCTGTTGAGTCCTCCGCAACCCGCGGCAGTCGGATGTGGCGGAGCGTCCGACGCCAGGTCTAACACTCGTATGCTTTGGTGGAACTTGTGTTAGGCTGGGTTCCATATGTTGTGACCCCCACGGCGGTCCCATATGTGTATTCTTCCACGGTACGGCTCCCTACGGCGAGCCCGTGTCTTTCCCTCGGCAGAGCTCTCTGCCGCCTCAGTTAGGTGTTGTTCCCCCGCCTGTTTGGCCGGGGCCACCCCTGGGACTTCCGTATGTTGCACTGCCCACGGCCAGTCCATACGTGTATTTTCCACATGGTAACTCCCTTCGGGCATGATGTGGCTTCCGCAGCGTCCCTCTGGGCACGCTTTCCCAGCGTTATCCAATAGTCTGCTGAAGTGGGTCTTGCGGAACAGCAGTGTGACTTCCCTGCGTGAATTCCCCGCCCGGAACAGACGGGGTCTGAGGGGCTCTCGCTGGGCGCTGGAAGTGGTAGTAACTGTGGCGTTTTCCAAAGGGATCCCAATTCGTCGGTGACGTCCGACGTACGTCGAACGTGACCGACTGAAAGGGAACGTCTCGGTTACGTATGGTAACCCTCGTTCCCTGAAGGAGGGAACGGAGACGTACGTCCCGTCGCCACAGTTGCTGTACCATCACTGCATGGCCGAGTCACTAGTTCGGCTCCTCAGTGAAAAACAATAGTGCGCTGCATTCGCCTCCTGTTTATACCCGCAGCGCGGGGCGGAGCGCGAGATGCAAATCTCGCACGCCAATGGCCATTGGCCCGTTCTCTATATCTCGAAGTTGATAGGGGCTCCCAGAAGTGATCCCAATTCGTCGGTGACGTCCGACGTACGTCTCCGTTCCCTCCTTCAGGGAACGAGGGTTACCATACGTAACCGAGACGTTTTCTAGCCAAGTCTGAGTCAAGTCAAGGTCATTGTTTGTTTGGTATCTGTTCACATTGTAAATAAAGCTGCACATGAGTTCACTTCAACTTGCCTCCAGTGGATGTTTGTTACACTTGTCAAGTTCATGAGGTGCAGACTGTATGTTACAGAAGAATGTGATCAAGTTTCTCATGCTGCTTTGATTTCATGGATGAAGGTGATTTTATGTTTTTATTTGTTTTTGTTTTTTTTAATTGTTGGAATGTGCTTACAATTTGTTATATATACTTTTAGCTTCTTTCATTTTGGTTTGTTGACAGCCTTCATGAAATTATGCATTCCCGCCTCCAGACACGCAGAGGCCTGGTTTTACGATGAGTCTGGCAGTGATGTTGGTGAGAAGGTCTGAAATGAACAGCCACATTTGGGCTTTTTTTTGCGCAGATTAGATAATTCTTCAAATGGTAATTTTTTATATTCGTTTTGAAAGCATTAAGTGTGGCATTACGTTTGTGTTCATTTATTGAAAATGTTATACATATGTTATACATTAACGCGTTAAGAATTCAGTTTTTGTGGCGCATGCGCATTATTAACAGCGTGTTTAAGTGTCTTGTAGCGCGCAGTGCAAACAACAAATGCAGTCTTTTTGCAGATTCAGGAGGGGAAGCGTTTAAAAACTTTTTATTCGCCCTATGTTTAAGTGTGAATTACCTAATCTGTACATTGCTTGTTTTTTTTTATTTTTTTTTAATTTTGGAATTCAATTTACAAACATTCAGTCATCACAGTCCGTGAATAAAGATTATACATCAAAATAATTACAAATAACATATGAAAAACAAATATGAAATTAATAAATTAACAGAAAAGAAGGGAAAAAAACAGACTTACAAACTTCATTAATGATAAGGATAACAGGAATTGTATCAACATTAACATGGCTTTCTTGTTTTTTTTACCAATTTAAGAGACTCAAAATATATGTCAGTTTAAATTTGGAATAATTGAATTTGTTCTTAGCACTGAATATCATCTGTATCATTTCGTCATATCTACGTCAAGACACAAACGCCATCAAGTTTTTTTTAATGACAGTTAAGTTCAAACATTGTGAAAGTGTGTTAAAGCTAATCTGTACATTTGTCTGTCTTCCAAGTCATTTTCCAGGTATTTGCGTATGCATTGGCGGAACATACAGGTACTTTAGCTTGAAATCAGTCTTTATCAATTCATGCTGCATGTTATTTTGGGATAAATAATGTCCTAAATATTTATGTCTGTATTTTATTAATATGAATCTGTATTTTCTGTTCACATTATAAATACCATTAATAAATGAATGGTAAAATAAATTCTAAACATATCTTAATCTAATGTAGTACACCAAGTTCATTTTAAGATGCCTTATTACTCACGTTACTCATTTAAATTGTATTTAATAATCAGATTAAATAAATATTTGAACGGTTTCAGTAAACATTGCACAAGGTTTTGTGGCTATTAACGTTTAACAGTCATTTAATTGATCCTAAAATGAAGGATGTGAATAAATAATTGTAATTTTTTTTTTTCATTATTAATTTATTCATAATTTATTCAAATTATTATTAAATAATTTGACACCCATGCTTTATAAACAGCTCTCAGCATAATCAAAATTTAGGGTAATCACAATTATTTTTTACCATGTTACAGCCCTAATTTAAATTGTATTGCATTACAGAATTTTGGAAATATTAGCCGCAACTGAAATATTTTTTAAAATCCTTTTTCAATAGAATTGGCCCAGACCCCTGCAGTGTCAAGTGAAGGAAGCTCCTCTCATGAGATGGCAAACTGTGAGTCTGATGACATTGTAGTGATTTTACTTTCGTCCAACCAAGGACACTAAGTAAGGTACTGATTGGTACTCACGTTGTGATTTTTGGATCACCCGTCACTTAAGGTGTGGTTATGAGTACATCAGATGACCACCTTCCTCCTCTCTTAGTTTGGGACACTAGTCAAGGTCTTTTACCTTGGCTGTATGAGAACACTCCAAACAGGAGGCTGTCCAATCATTTAGAATTAATGTAAAATGGGGAGAGTTGGTCAGCTGATTTATGTGAAAGATTGGTGAGATTTCTAACTTGTAGAGCCTCTTCTGTATTATCAGCACAAGGAAGACACAATTGTAATAAAATACATTTTATTAACAAAGATAAACAAGAATAACTAACACAACTACTAAATGAATACAGTGAATGATAAAGGAATAAAGTGCTTAAGATGCATAAAATACATGTGATTAAGTTGAGTGTGGCTATGGAAGAGTTGCGTTATCTTATGGAAAGATAAACTGTTGTTTCTCTGAAACTAAGGTGGAGAACCTTATTATGCATCAATCAAATAAACGAAATATTATTTGTTATTAACTAGCATCAGTTATATTACCTCTAATGTAAATTAGAAAATCATATACTGATAATATACAACAATGCCAATGTCCCTGGAGAGAGGTTTGGTTAAGTGATATTTATGTTCCATGTAGTTGAATAAGCAGTCCGATGGCGATGACTTCTTCCACTGGTTGTACTGGGTGACAATGCAAGGATGACAAGAGCTGGAATCCATTTCAACAGCCTCGAACATGAAGATCTGTGGGAAGGTCCTTAATCTGGAACACGCAGACGAAGGAACCTTGAAGTAAAGGTTTCCTCTCCTGAGTTTAACCTCGTTGCAAATGTCTCTGTGTGTCTTCTGCCTCTCTGGGCCAGACACTCAGGACTTGGTCAATCTGCTTTTGTCTGTCTGGCATGGAGACTCGGGACATGCTGTAGTCGTCTCGCTGGACTAAAACTCTGAACGTAGTGTTTGTAGACTCAGATCCTCTGATCTTTTGTTGTCTCTCTGAATAAACCAGAGGCTCACAATGTTACGTTGTATCTGTTATGTCTCATCCAAGCAGGACAGACTCAGAACAAGGTTGATCTGTCACAGTCTCATCCAAGCAGGACAGACTCAGAACAAGGTTGATCCGTCACAGTCTCATCCTCGCCGGACAGACTCAGAAACAAGGAGTGTCTGTAGAAAGGGTACCTTTATCCCTTTTCAACAAGGAGGAGATTGCAATTTGGTGCTTCTCTATTCCAGTGCTGTGATTGGCCACTGGCATCAGAGGGGGCACACCGTGTGGCCCACCCTTCTTTCCCCTGTGGAACTCATTTGCATACTGTACACAGTTAGTATTCTTTAAAGTGTCTTTAAAGTTTACCAATGCATTTCTCACTTTCCAAACCACCACCAGACTACCCATGGCAATATTCTAAACAAATAGACACCAAACATGATGGAAAAAGATTAAACTGTCATGCGTTCATTCATTTGTTCATTAACGGCTGAATCTGTGTAAGATGCATTACAAATAGCTGTCACTGAGAATACTTATTTCTCTGAATAAGTATGAAATGGATGTGTAGTTTACATCAGTCTTAAGGTTTCCAAACATAGTTATGAATAGATTTGGATGGATCATTGTGGTCTTTCTTTGTTTCACCCACAACTGCTGAGGTCCTGAGGAATTTTTATGAGAGTCACAGATCAGGACATTAGGGATTAGTCTCTAGATGGGTGAAGGGCAGAAACTGCATGTGGACCAATGAGAAGTCCTGTCCTTCCTAGGCTTGGTACCAGAGGTCTTCTTGCCCTCTAAGAGGTGTCTGGCTGTTGTCCTAGTATCTTTATCTGATGGCGTTGGATAGTTTGTTTGTGTTAGTCCACCAAGATCCAATCAAAATGTAGCAAACCTTTATCCACTGTTATGGGCAGAGAGGGGTCCGGCCATAAACGGGGCCCTGGAATGTGCTCTCCACTACATAACTGAATGGAGCAGTTGGTCCACAGAACATCAAATAGAAGGCTATGGTTTTGCTTTTAAAAGTCATACATTTCTGCCACTCCTAGTAAACAAGTGACAAATAAAAGCAGATAAATGGGTAGTTGTTGTTAATTAATGAACAGTATCATTCATCAAGTACATTCACTCAAAAGTCTGGGTTAAGTACATTGTTTTTTTTAAGAAAATGTTTTTTTCTTTAGGCAAGGACACAATAAACGGATTAAGTATTACAGTAAAGACATTATAATGTAATGTTACAAAAGACCATTAACTTTCATTGTATGGAAAAAAAGAAGATAAAAAAAGACATTTTTCAAAATATCTTTTGTGTGTCTGTGTCTCTGTGTGTGTGTGTGTGTACACACGATGGGGACACACTTGTGAGGACCTAAATTGAGGTCCCCATGAGGAAACAAGCTTATAAATCATACAGAATTAGTTTTTTTGAAAATTTAAAAATGCAGAAAGCTTTCTGTGATTAGGGGTAGGGTTAGTCTATGGAGAGTCCACACAAAGATAGAGAACAAGATGTGTGTGTGTGTGTGTGGCTCATGTACACCCTACGTTATAGAGACAAAATGTCCCCACAAACATGGCAATATCCAAAATACTCGTCCTTATGGGGACACTTTTTGGTCGCCATGAGGAAAACAGCTTATAAATCATACTAAGTGATGTTTTTTGAAAAAGTTTATACAGTATAAAAATAATTAAGTCTATGGAAAGTCCCCATACAACATGAAAACCCAACATGTGTGCTTCCCAGAAGAAAGCAATACAAACAGGTTTGAAACAACAAGAGAAATGACAATTTTCATTTTTGAGTCTTTGAGCTTTTATTGTATATTAGAATTGAGTCAAAAATATGTAATTACATAAGCTGTTATTTGAGTAAAGATGTGAGTTTGACCTGAAATAACCTCGTTTTCTGTGTCTAAAGTTGCTCTGTTAAAAACTGGTCTTTAAAAATTAAATGTAATCAACAGGAAAGGTTGAACTGTTTGAAATAATCTCATGTCAGACAGATTCAGTTCCAACAAATCATTCCAACTACCTACAAGTCTCTCAGCTCAATGGTTTCTGCCTCTGTGATTCTGCCATTCTTGTCTGTCTGTCAGTGCAGGGCATCAGTGAGAGGTTTGTAATTATCTGTGACGCTCCCTTGAGCTCTGCTCTGGAACTTCCTGGTCTTCCGGTTCTGTTCTGTCTGCCATTCACAAAAGGCCAGAGGGAACAGGGGAATAGAACCACACTGGAAGCCACTGTAAATAACAGACATCCGTGTCCCCACAGGATGAATTATGATATGTTACCCAGCTTCAAACCATAAGGGAGCGAGAATGACCTTCTGCTAGTATCTAAAGTGGCTTTGTCTGTGTTTTCATACTTGTATTTTTACTGTTGTGTCCGGCATTAATCTTCCTTCTACTTTTTTCCTACTCCATTTTTCTTCTTATCAATTTAGCTCACTCACTCAGTGCCTCATATTGCACAAGGATGTACAGTTCACACAGCCAAGATATCTTTAGGTTTGGCCGTAATGAATCGTAATATTTGAATTCTCATGTCAGCCTTTCACCCTCTCAGCCCACTTTTCATCATTCAACTCTTCTCTTCAAGTCGTCTCTTGTCGTAACTCAAACGTATAACAAGCTGACCTTTTGAAAGCATAACAACTATATTTTAAATTCATTGCATTTCTCTCATTCCACAACCTTCTTGTCTGAAAGCGGTAGAGAAACAAACTTCCATTGCTGCAGGGAAAAATGATTGAGGATGGGGAAAAAAAGAGAAGATTCATACTTTTTTTTTTCAAAAGGGATGTTTACATTATTTCATGCATTCTGACATTAAAGAGATGTTAAAGAGTTGGGTTCTCATGCTAAACATAAACACAAAGTTTCAAAAAATGAGCTGGACGTATGACAGAGTATTTCTGTTTCAAATATTCGTATAAGTTTCGGAAAGTTTTTTTCAAGTATGGCCCTGTATGACGTCATAAAGGGCAGAATTCCTTGTATGGTCACTTCTTCTGGATGAGCGTGTGCGCACATCAACCAGAGAGAGAGCAAGAGCGCACCCATCAACGAGCTTCGTTTGGGTTACGGAAGCCGTCGGCAGTGCTGTTATTTTGTTTTTAGACCACGAAATTAACAATGTCACTAAAGAAGTGTATTTTTGGTTGTGAGGAAAAGATAACCTTGTTCAGCTTCCCAAAGAATCCAGCAACAGAGTTGTGCAAGTGTGTTTGTTTGTTCCCAGCATTTCGATGATGAATGTTTTATAAACAAGGCCAAGTTCGACGCTGGATTTGCAGATCGATCGTCCAGGTCATGACCGCAGACGGTGAGTGAAACTGCATCAATGTCTGTGTTTTGTTGGCAATCGGCGCTTAAGTGCATATAATGTAACCAACACAAATGTATAGTGAATCAAAAGTTATCCAGGGATAATGTGATGATGTATTGTGTGTGTGTGTGTGTGCGCGCGCATGACCCTTTAGCTCCGCCCACTGCACGCCTCCAAGAGCTTGGCTGTTTTCGGAAAGAATCAGTACAGCATATCTGTCTTTTATAAATATGATAAAACTAAAGACTCTTCTGAGATATGAAGGATGCAATACTGCTCTATAGGTACTCAAGATTGACCTGAGATTGGCAGAAACTGTGTGTGTTATGTACCCTTTATTTTAATTAATCCCACCCCCAACTCCTGCTGAAAAAAATCTGCACAGGCTAATTTACTTTGTGAATTCTCAGTTTCTTTCTAATGTTCTTGCTTTCTTTCAGTCAACTTAGGTCAGTCAACAGGAAACCTTGTTCTCTTCTATACAGATCATCACAGGAGCAGAACTGACCACTATACTCAAAAATCATCTTGTTTAAATGGCACATACCGGAAAAAAACAGCAATTAAGTATGATGAAAATAATTATTTGATATTTAAAGAACAGATGCAGTCTGGGCAAGTTCATATCATCACATCCACTCCAGCGTGAATGAAGACAACTGAATCTCCAACACATCTGAGAGCAGGATAATGATATAGGATTTGATCAACTGCTTCCTCAGTTTCATTTAGCTGGAAGGTCATGTGCCCAGAAACACAAAGCTAAAACATCTCAAACATCTTGTCCTTATCTGACTCTCAAAAGAACAAGCTATTACTCGTACTGAGACTTTAATCGCAAAATATCTCAACGGTTCTTCTGCTAGTTCATTTTTTATTTTAAAAAGAAAAGTGTGGTAAGAGGTAATAATTCTGATCCCAGATCCTGAGTTAGAACTACTGCAAGGATGATTCTCGAAAGACGTGGTCAAGATTCTTGTCTTATTCTAGTCCACTTCTTTATACCAATGTCAATTTTATTTTGGGCTGCAGAGGTTCTGGGGCTGGCTGCATCTATTTTCAATATTGTAGAAATGTATGAAGCACATGCAGCTCACACAGAAGTCTCTTTCAAACCAAACAGTTGATGTTGGGCAACACTGTGAATATGCATGACCAACTGAACCCAATGCAAAATCTGCATGAGGAAAATCTTGTGGATTTCTATTAAAAAGGACTAGATTTTACCTGCATAAATTCATCAAACAATGATAAATGTGACCATACCTTAAGTCATAATTTATAAACTGTTAATTATTTGATTGTTGGACCATTACACTAAAACCATTAAACAAAAAAAAAATGTTTAGTCTAATTTGAAAGTAATGGAATGGGACCTGGAATAATGTTTGAAATAAAACACCTCAGTGAGCTTGTGTTTTACCAGACAGAATTCAATCCCATATGATGACATTGACATTTTGCACTTTTTAGATTTTTAGCGAACATAATTGGATCAATTAAGATAAACATTTTTTTTTATAACAACAAATAGTGCAACCAAATTAAGTACATCAGACAAACTGAATAGTAGTGAAGAAGCACATAGTGTGTGGTTTACATCCAATTTTTAATTCAGACCATACATACAGCTAATCCAAACCTATTCCAGGTTGGAACAGAATCCCTTTATATAGATGGGCACCTTGTATAAAGAAAAATAACACCAAACCCAGACTAGTACAAATAAAAACAAGACAAGGCACTTTAAATGACATTCAACAAATAGTAAATACCAGCTGAAGTCATATTCATCTTACTCTGTTCTTTTAACAGGGGCTCAATACGGGAGAAGGTGTACATATACTGATGTTCTCCACTTATTCCAACATTTATTATTGTTGGAATTATTGTTGGTTATCAAGCTACGCCTTTGTTTTGAATAAGCGACCTCAAGTGGCGGAAAATTACATATGGTGGCTTTAAGAAAACAGTGCATGCAGTTTGTTTTTCCGGAGCAGCAACGGAGTTCTGCAAGTGTGTTTGTTTGTTCCCGAGTCGAAACCGCAGGCAGTGAGTGAAACTGCATCAAATGTTTTGTTGGCAAGCGTATAATACATAGGCTATAATGTAAACAACACGGACGTATAGTGAATCAAAAGTTATCCAGGGATAGTGCCATGATGTATTGTATGTGTGTGTGTGTGCTCGTGACTCTTTAGCTCCGCCCATTGCACACCTGCACAAATTTTCAGAAAGAATCGGTACAGCGTATCCAAAACCCTAACCCTAATGTGAAGCCCTAGTGTGAAGCTGGAAGCCAGGCACACTTAGGACGCGAGCACTCTGGTGCCAGGCTTCACAGGGAGTTGCAGACTGTAGAATCTTATGAAGGTGTGCGGGGTGGCCCACCCAGCCGCCTCGCAAATCTCCTGAAGCAAGACTCCAGAAAGGAGGGCCACCGAGGAGACCATGCCCCTGGTGGAATGAGCCCTCACGGCCATAGGTGAAGTCAAATTGCGCACCTGATAAGCCATGGCTATTGCCTGGACAATCCAGTTACTGATTGTCTGTTTTGATGCGGGCAGCCCTTTCTTGGGTGAGCCAAAGCACACCAACAACTGGTCTGACTTCTTCCACTGTGAAGACTTCTCCAAGTAAATTCTTAAGGCTCTGACCGGGCAGAGCAGGTGAAGTCTCCCCTCTTCCGCCGTCATGTGAGATGGAGGGTGGAAGGCCTGAAGAACCACTGACCGTGCCATATTAGTTTTTTGGATGAAAGATGGCCTTCACTCCGTCAGGGGCAAACTCCAGGCAAGTCGGCATAATCGCCAAGGCCTGGAGATCCCCCGCTCTCCTCAGAGAGGTAACTGCAAGGAGAAAGTCCACCTTAAGGGTCAGGTTCTTTGCCTTAGCCGACACCAGAGGCTGTACAGCTTCCTGGTGGAAGGTGCCCTGGAGCTGAGTAGGGTCTCTACAACACCTGCTGACAGGCCAGCCTCTAGGTACCGAGCCCCCTCAGGGGCCAGACCCAGAGGTTCCACAGCTCTGGCCGGGGGTGGATAATGTGCCCCCTGCCTGAGACAGCAGATCCCTCCTCAGAGGGACCTGCCACAGGAGGCCGTCTAGCAGTGCTACAATGTCCAAGAACCATACCCGGGTCGGCCAATAGGGTGCTACTAACAGTAGGCTGATCCCTTCTCGGCGGACCCGCTCCAAGACTCAGCAGAGCGATCGGGGGAAATGCGTACAAATGGAACATGTGTCATGGCGTCCAGCCCCAGCGGAGCTGGATGCCAGAGAGAGAACCACAGTGGGCAGTGGGACAACTCTTGAGATGCGAACAGGTCCACTTCCACTGGGCCAAATCTCACGCACATGGCCTCCACCACCTCTGGGTGGAGTCGCCACTCCCCGGGCCTCAGCCCCTGTCTTGACAGGACGTCTGCTCCCTGGTTTTGGTCCACGGGGACGTACATCGCTCGAGAGACAACAGTTTCCCCTGGGACCACAGGAGGATCTGGTGTGCCAGTCTGCATAGAGGGCACGACCTCAGACCCCCCTGATGATTCAGATACGAAACTACTGACGTATTGCCTATTACGTTGGACGCTTCTGCCATGAGCCCCAGCAGTCTCTGGAACTGCTTCACAGTGTGGCTGCGGCCTAGCTTCACTTTGGAGACCATCGCCAGTATGTATTCTATGCGTGCGGGGGACATTTGTGCCCGCATTGTCGTTGAGTCCCATACGACCCCCAGGAACATGGTCCTCTGGGAGGGCATCAAACACACTTATCTTTGTGTTGAGTCTCAACCCCAAGCACCTGATATGGGCCAGAACGACATCTCGATGCCGAACTACCATCTCGCACGAGGGGAAAGAGCTAGGCCGAAGGGAAGAACCCGATATTGGAATGCTTCACCCCCGAAAGCAAACCTCAGGAACTTCCTGTGACATGGAAGGATGGAATATGGAAGTGTGCGTCCTTCAGATTAATCGTGACGAACCAGTCCTCGAACTGGATCTGACTCACGATGGCTGAAATCATAAGCGTCTTGAACCTGAATCTCCTCAGAGAACGATTTAAGTGCCTCAGATCTATTATTGGACGCAACCCCCTTATCCTTCCTGGAATTATGATGTTGATTATGATGTTGTCCAATCATGTTCTATGACCTCCTACCAACCGGGAGTGAACTTCTTGTTCCATAACCCGCACCTGCTCTGGGACCGCCACAGTCCAGACCACCCCATTAGAATTCAGGGAAGGGTAACAGGACCACAGTCTGTATCCCTTTTCTACAGTCGCAGGGCCCGCACAGATATATAACCATGCGCTGGGATAATCTGCTAAGGGAACCAGCCTCTTGAGGCTGGCCTCGGGTGTCAACTGAGCCTCGTTCCCGACCCCCTGAAGCGGCTGACCGGCAGGGAGCAGTCGAGGATGATTTTCGGTGTGTGCGGACGCGTTCGCTGCCCAGCCGCAGGTCTCTCTAGAGGCGGATGGAACAGCGTGTGTTCGCTGGAAGTCGATGTGGCCTGAGCGTCATGGACGATGGGATCGCAGCATTGACTTCCAAAGAGCTCCATGGAGATGGCGACCTCGATCGCTCCTTCCCGGGAGAGGGGGCTGGCCAGCAGGGGCCTCATCTAAGAGAGCAACTCGACAGGGCCGCAACGATTTCGGGCGGACACTGAGAGGTTACTGGAAACCGATGTGTCCCGCAAAGCCCGAGGCAGCGGGAACAACATCTTTCTCCTGAGGGCTCCGTGGAGGAGCAAACCTCTCAATGCACGAAAACAGCCCCCTTAGGAAACTGCTCATGCATGTCCTGCTCCCATCTTAGATGAATACAGACCAGTGAACACGCTTTAGATGATAGGCTGATAATATCTAACTCCTCAAAGTCAGATAACATCCCATTTAATTCCTCAGAATTAAATGCTGCCATAATCACCCCAGTGAGCATGGTCTGAATAATAGGCTGAATAAAAATATCTAACTTCTCAAAGTCAGATAATATTTCATTTTAATTGCTCAGAATTAAATGCAGCCATAACCACCAGACGATACTGTTTTAATGTTTATTTATACAGACTCATCATCTACACGCTGCCTCAGCAAACGCAAGATTTGATCTGTTCACAATCTATTTGGCTTTCCTCCTTCGAGAAGAAAGTCCATAGGCGCGAGGCTGAAACACCCGAGAAGTGTACTGCTGTACGCATCGAGATATTTCTAGATGAACACAGCCAGCACCCTCAGGAGCTGACTGCCTGCCTCGCACCCAAACAGTATCACATGCACACCGGTTGCGTGTGTTCACTCTTATTGCAGACCCGTAATCTACGGGCTGCCTCTGCAACACGAGATCGAGCCTTGCATAACTTTCCGAAGTGGCGAGCTCTCATTACTTCACTCCCTCGATGCTGAGCACGTCTAATTCCTCTGAATCAGGCGGTTCAAGTATCTGGTTCTCCACCCCGGGGGAAGAAGCCGCAGCGCAGGCTTCCGCATGGGGAGGGAGACCATCGGACTGTCAGACTCATCTGCGAGCACTATGATCTATGCCGCCGCGCTGCCTCAACAGGCGCGGGACCAGAACCAAGGTGCTTGCAAGCCTTGAGTTATGAATGAAGTGGCTTTCGTGTCTGGGGCACTAACGTCACCCACCTCGATACTGAGCACGTCTGATTCCTCAGAATCAGACAGCTCGCGCATCGGGTTCTCCACCCCGGGGGAAGAAGCCACAGCGCGGGCTTCCACGCGGGGAGAGAGAACATCTGAACTGTCAGCCAAGGACTGAGAAAGTGCCTCAGCAGTCTCAAGGCCCGCTGACAAGTCCATCTGCGAGCCCAATGATCCAGCCGCCACGCTGCCTCAGCAGACGCGGGACAGAACCACGGGGTCCACGAGCCTGGCCGGCCTTATTGAACACGGCCAGCGCAACACCCTGAGCGGCAGCTTCTCGCATTCGCTGCAGGCAACCCCCTCGAGAGCTGCCCGAGCGTGCTGCACGCCACCAACATTGCACACACAACTGGTGTGTGTCCGTGCCCGAAATGACGGAAGCCCGAAATCACGGAGTCCCACACCGTTTGAAATCCTCGCTCGCCATAGTTACGTGCTTGTGGACACAGAGATAACACAGAGCGCTTAGCTGAAGAGCAAAAAGCTAAAGTGTTGTGCGAGCCGGTGTCCCTTTGTACCTTCTGCGTACGCCGTCATCCACTCCGTCATGACGCAACACCAATCAGGATTGGAATAGATTTCATTCATGCTTCAGACGCGCTACGTTGGAAGGGGAACTAAAGACTCTTCTGAGATATGAAGGACGCAATCTAGACAGAGACTGTGTGTGTTATCTACCCTTTACAAGATACTGCTACTCTTAGAAAAAGCATCTTAAATGATTTCAAATGCAATGATTTCTTAGGCCTATATATATATATATATATATATATATATATATATATATATATATATATATATACACTCACCTAAAGGATTATTAGGAACACCTGTTCAATTTCTCATTAATGCAATTATCTAATCAACCAATCACATGGCAGTTGCTTCAATGCATTTAGGGGTGGGGTCCTGGTCAAGACAATCTCCTGAACTCCAAACTGAATGTCAGAATGGGAAAGAAAGGTGATTTAAGCATTTTTGAGCGTGGCATGGTTGTTGGTGCCAGACGGGCCGGTCTGAGTATTTCACAATCTGCTCAGTTACTGGGATATTCACGCACAACCATTTCTAGAGTTTACAAAGAATGGTGTGAAAAGGGAAAAACATCCAGTATGCGGCAGTCCTGTGGGCGAAAATGCCTTGTTGATGCTAGAGGTCAGAGGAGAATGGACCGACTGATTCAAGCTGATAGAAGAGCAACTTTGACTGAAATAACCACTCGTTACAACCGAGGTATACAGCAAAGCATTTGTGAAGCCACAACACGCACAACCTTGAGGCGGATGGGCTACAACAGCAGAAGACCCCACCGGGTACCACTCATCTCCACTACAAATAGTAAAAAGAGGCTACAATTTGCACAAGCTCACCAAAATTGGACAGTTGAAGACTGGAAAAATGTTGCCTGGTCTGATGAGTCTCGATTTCTGTTGAGACATTCAGGTGGCAGAGTCAGAATTTGGCGTAAACAGAATGAGAACATGGATCCATCATGCCTTGTTACCACTGTGCAGGCTGGTGGTGGTGGTGTAATGGTGTGGGGGATGTTTTCTTGGCACACTTTAGGCCCCTTAGTGCCAATTGGGCATTGTTTAAATGCCACGCCCTACCTGAGCATTGTTTCTGACCATGTCCATCCCTTTATGACCACCATGTACCCATCCTCTGATGGCTACTTCCAGCAGGATAATGCACCATGTCACAAAGCTCGAATCATTTCAAATTGGTTTCTTGAACATGACAATGAGTTCACTGTACTAAAATGGCCCCCACAGTCACCAGATCTCAACCCAATAGAGCATCTTTGGGATGTGGTGGAACGGGAGCTTCGTGCCCTGGATGTGCATCCCACAAATCTCCATCAACTGCAAGATGCTATCCTATCAATATGGGCCAACATTTCTAAAGAATGCTTTCAGCACCTTGTTGAATCAATTCCACGTAGAATTAAGGCAGTTCTGAAGGCGAAAGGGGGTCAAACACAGTATTAGTATGGTGTTCCTAATAATCCTTTAGGTGAGTGTATATATATATATATATATGCATGATGAATCTCATACCATAGCTTGTTATTGCAATAACTGATTTGTTGATTTTACAAAGTGGTTTAGTGCAATGTACCAAACCACTTTGTAAAATCACCAAATCAATTACTGCAATAACAAGCTATGGTATGAGATTCATCATGCACCACTGTGCTCATCTGACAATAAGTACAACTATCATTAATATAGCACTTTTTGTATTTCACAAAAGCATCTCTTTAGCTTAAGCAATTGTTTGCTCTACAGTTTCCCCGTTTTGTTCTGATTTGTTGATGCATGGCACTTTACCATCAAATTAAATGTAGCAGAAATAACAAGTTACTGTTTGAAAGAGCTTTGTTTGAAAACACTTTGTTGCTAAGAAACGGCCATCTGGGCATCTCTCTCTCTCTCTCTCTCTCTCTCTCATTTTTGTGGAAGGGACTGACCAAAGACTGTTTGAAATTTTTACTGAACTTTAGGTGAAATTTTAAATATGGTTCACAGCAAAGCTAATGATACTAATAATATTATCTTTATACCTTATATATATATATATATATATATATATATATATATATATATACACACTCACCTAAAGGATTATTAGGAACACCATACTAATACTGTGTTTGACCCCCTTTCGCCTTCAGAACTGCCTTAATTCTACGTGGCATTGATTCAACAAGGTGCTGAAAGCATTCTTTAGAAATGTTGGCCCATATTGATAGGATAGCATCTTGCAGTTGATGGAGATTTGTGGGATGCACATCCAGGGCACGAAGCTCCCGTTCCACCACGTCCCAAAGATGCTCTATTGGGTTGAGATCTGGTGACTGTGGGAGCCATTTTAGTACAGTGAACTCATTGTCATGTTCAAGAAACCAATTTGAAATGATTCAAGCTTTGTGACATGGTGCATTATCCTGCTGGAAGTAGCCATCAGAGGATGGGTACATGGTGGTCATAAAGGGATGGACATGGTCAGAAATAATGCTCAGGTAGGCCGTGGCATTTAAACGATGCCCAATTGGCACTAAGGGGCCTAAAGCGTGCCAAGAAAACATCCCCCACACCATTACACCACCACCACCAGCCTGCACAGTGGTAACAAGGCATGATGGATCCATGTTCTCATTCTGTTTACGCCAAATTCTGACTCTACCATCTGAATGTCTCAACAGAAATCGAGACTCATCAGACCAGGCAACATTTTTCCAGTCTTCAACTGTCCAATTTTGGTGAGCTCGTGCAAATTGTAGCCTCTTTTTCCTATTTGTAGTGGAGATGAGTGGTACCCGGTGGGGTCTTCTGTTGTTGTAGCCCATCCGCCTCAAGGTTGTGCGTGTTGTGGCTTCACAAATGCTTTGCTGCATACCTCGGTTGTAACGAGTGGTTATTTCAGTCAAAGTTGCTCTTCTATCAGCTTGAATCAGTCGGCCCATTCTCTGACCTCTAGCATCAACAAGGCATTTTCGCCCACAGGACTGCCGCATACTGGATGTTTTTCCCTTTTCACACCATTCTTTGTAAACTCTACAAATGGTTGTGCGTGAAAATCCCAGTAACTGAGCAGATTGTGAAATACTCAGACCGGCCTGTCTGGCACCAACAACCATGCCACGCTCAAAATTGCTTAAATCACCTTTCTTTCTCATTCTGACATTCAGTTTGGAGTTCAGGAGATTGTCTTGACCAGGACCACACCCCTAAATGCATTGAAGCAACTGCCATGTGATTGGTTGATTAGATAATTGCATTAATGAGAAATTGAACAGGTGTTCCTAATAATCCTTTAGGTGATTTCAAATTGGTTTCTTGAACATGACAATGAGTTCACTGTACTAAAATGGCCCCCACAGTCACCAGATCTCAACCCAATAGAGCATCTTTGGGATGTGGTGGAACGGGAGCTTCGTGCCCTGGATGTGCATCCCACAAATCTCCATCTCTGCTATCCTATCAATATGGGCCAACATTTCTAAAGAATGCTTTCAGCACCTTGTAGAATCAATGCCACGTAGAATTAAGGCAGTTCTGAAGGCGAAAGGGTCAAACACAGTATTAGTATGGTGTTCCTAATAATCCTTTAGGTGAGTGTATGTATGTATGCATGTATCAATGCCCAATATTCCTTAATCGAGAAGTTTCTGCTGCACTGCCAAGAATATCTTGCTCCACTGAAAGTTTTATGAAAGTAAACTGAGAAACTTTTACATTTTCAAAATGTCCAGAGTAGTTTCTATATACTATGAATATAGAAACGATTGCTCCGGTCTGCCTCCTGTCTGCCGGTCGCAGTGTACAGCTTTGCTTTTGAATCTCTATTTGATATCTTTTCTTGTTGTTTATACTGCTAAATATAACTTACTCATCACCATATATTGTTTAATATTGCCTATCACGTTAAAATTGACATTGTTAGCTTAAATCACTATCACAACGTGTTAGCATTTCACAACGCGTTAGCATTTCACTAGCCTGTTAGCCTGCCATTTGTGCATCCGGGTTTCCTGTTTTTGTCTCTCGTGCCTTTACTAGTCCATTAAACAACTGTGGTAAGTTGGATTAATCAACAAATACGGTAAGCCATGTCTTCTCCTTTTATTGTCACCTGCACTACATGTTTCATGTTTAGTATATCTGTCTCCGTTGGTGAACAGGGCTTCACATGTGATAAATGTAAGGAGATAGTCAGACTGACGGAGAAGATTTCAGAATTAGAGACACGCATCCAGACTTTATTTGAGAGTAGTGAGAACAAAACAGCTTTAGACACTGCTTTGGATGCGACTAGCTTAGTGAAATCTGTACATTGTTCGGTTCCGGCTGTAGAGCCCGTGCAGCAGGGCAACTGGGTAATGGTGAGACAGCATAGTCGCGGATCAAAAAACCACTCTTCCGTTCCGATTAGCACATCAAACAGGTTCTCCCCACTCAGTGATGCACCCACTGAGAATCCTGTTGAAAGTGCCCTAGTTATTGGCGATTCTATTACACGGAACGTGAAAATAGAGACACCAGCCACCATAGTCACATGTTTACCGGGAGCCAGAGCGCCTGACATCAAAGCAAATTTAAAAGTGCTGGCTAATGCTAATCGTAAATTCTCTAATATTATTATTCATGTCGGCACAAATGATGTTCGACTTCGCCAGTCGGAGATCACCAAAATTAACTTTAAAGAGGTGTGTGAACTCGCAAGTACGATGGCAAATCGGATTTTTTGCTCTGGTCCCTTACCCATTAAAAGGAGTGATGAGATACTTAACAGACTATCATCACTCAATGGCTGGTTGTCTAAGTGGTGTCCGCAAAATAACATAGGGTTCATAGACAATTGGAAAAGCTTTTGGGGCAGACCTGACCTGTTGAAAAGAGATGGTATCCATCCCTCCTGGGGTGGTGCCGCTCTTCTCTCTATTAATTTGGCACATAGTCTTAAAGCTAAACCTTGACTAACTAGGGCCCAGGTCAGGAAGCAGACGGACTGGCTTACCCGACCGTCTGCTAGCTGTCTCGCGTCACAGAAGTCAGATAAATCCCAGCACACAGAGACTCTTTCACCTAGCTATTATCACATAGAGACTGTGTCTGTTCCACGAATTAGTAAATACAAAAAAACACCAAAACTATTCAACGGTAAAAATTTAATTGATGTCCAACAAATAAACAACAGATATAATACAGATGAACAAATGATAAAGCTCGGGCTGCTGAATATTTGATCCCTTTCCTCTAAAACGCTTATTGTTAATGATATGATTACAGATAATAATCTAGATGTGCTATGTTTGACAGAAACCTGGCTAAAACCTGACGACTACATTACTTTAAATGAGTCCACCCCACAAGATTATTGTTATAAACACGAGCCGCGTCTGAAAGGTAAAGGGGGAGGTGTTGCTGTAATTTATAATAACATCTTCAGTATTACTCAGAAGTCTAGTTTCAAATATAATTATTTTGAAGTTTTGGTGCTTTACGTAACGTTATGTAGTGAAATTGATAAATCCTGTTTAACATTTGTGTTGGCTACTGTATATAGGCCACCAGGGCACAATACACACTTTATCAGAGAATTTGCTGATTTTTTATCAGAGTTAGTACTGGCTACAGATAAAGTCCTAATTGTTGGTGATTTTAATATCCATGTAGACAATGAAAAAGACGCATTGGGATTGGCATTTAGAGACATTCTAAACTCTATTGGAGTAAGGCAACACGTATCAGGACCCACTCATCGCCGTAATCATACTCTAGACCTAATATTGTCACATGGAATAAATGTTGATACCGTTGAAATTCTGCAGCAGAGCGATGACATCTCAGATCATTACCTAGTATAATGTATACTTAATTTAGCAAAGGCTGCAAAGCCGTCCCCTCGCTTCAAATATGGCAGGACTATCACTGCTGAGACTAGAGATTTCTTTATAAATAAACTTCCTCATCAGTTTCATCTCCTCAGCATCCCAGATAGCCCAGAGGAACTTGATGTTGCAACAGAAACTATTGACTCTCTCTTTTCCAGCACTTTAGACACAGTTGCTCCTCTGCGCTTAAAGAAGATTAAATAGAATAGTCCAACGCCGTGGTACAACGAGCACACCCGGGCCCTTAAAACAGCAGCCAGAAAAATGGAGCGCAGCTGGAAGAAAACAAAACTAGAAGTTTTTCGCATTTCGTGGAAAGAGAGCATGATTTCATACAGAAAGGCCGTAAAAACTGCTAGATCTGCTTATTTCTCGACTCTCTTAGAAGAAAACAAACACAACCCTAGGTATTTATTCGATACAGTGGCTAAATTAACCAAAAATAAAGCTTCAACTTCTGATGTCTGCCAACAGCACAGCAGTAATGACTTTATGAACTTCTTTACTTGTAAGATTGATAATATTAGGAAAAAAATTATAACCATGCAGCCGTCTACTACTGTATCACATCAGACAGAGCATTGTAGTGTCACTGAGGAAAAATTACATTCATTCACTGCTATAGGAGAAGAAGAATTGGCTAAACTCGTTAAATCATCTAAATCAACAACATGTATGCTCGACCCTATACCGACTAAACTACTAAAAGAGATGCTTCCAGAGGTCATAGATCCTCTTCCTAATATCATTAATTCATCCTTGACTTTAGGATATGTACCGAAAACTTTTAAGTTGGCTATTATTAAACCACTTATTAAAAAACCGCAACTTGACCCTACAGAATTAGTCAATTACAGGCCAATCTCAAATCTACCCTTTCTGTCAAAAATACTAGAAAAGGCAGTGTCCTCACAATTATGCTCCTTTTTAGAAAAAAATGGTATCTGTGAGGTTTTCCAGTCAGGATTTAGACCACATCATAGTACTGAGACTGCTCTCATTAGAGTTACAAATGATTTACTCTTATCATCCTATCGTGGTTGTATCTCTCTGTTAGTGTTACTCAATCTTAGCGCTGCATTCGATACCATAGACCACAACATTCTTTTGAATAGACTCGAAAATTATGTTGGCATTAGTGGAATTGCATTGGTATGGTTTAAATCATACTTATCTGACCGTTTTCAGTTTGTAGCAGTAAATGAAGAGATGTCACACCGATCACAAGTTCAATATGGAGTACCGCAGGGCTCAGTGCTAGGACCGTTGCTTTTCACCCTGTACATGCTACCACTGGGAGATATCATTAGGAAGCATGGCGTTAGTTTTCATTGTTATGCTGACGATACTCAGCTCTATATTTCTTCCCGCCCTGACGAAACTTACCAATTCACAAGATTAACGGAATGCATAGCTGATATAAAAAATTGGATGACTAGTAATTTCCTGCAACTTAATTCAGAAAAAAATGAATTTTTAATTATTGGACAAAAAAACTCCACATGTAGTAACCTAGAATACTGTCTAACACTTGATGGCTGCTCTGTCAAGTCCTCGTCGTCAGTTAGGAACCTGGGTGTGCTCTTTGATACCAATCTCTCATTTGAAAGCCACGTCTCTAGCATCTGTAAAACTGTATTCTACCATCTTAAAAATATATCTAAATTACGGCATATGCTTTCAATGCAAAATGCTGAACAGTTAGTTCATGCATTCATGACCTCAAGGCTAGATTATTGTAATGTACTACTGGGTGGTTGCCCCGCTCGCTTAATAAATAAACTGCAGCTGGTCCAAAACGCAGCAGCTCGAGTTCTTACTAGAACCAGGAAGTATGACCATATTAGCCCGGTTCTGTCAACACTGCACTGGCTCCCTATTAAACATTGCATAAATTTTAAAATCTTGCTAATTACTTACAAATCACTAAATGGTTTAGCTCCCCAGTACTTGAGCAAGCTCTTAACGCATTATACTCCATCACGTCTATTGCGGTCTCAAAACTCTGGCCAGTTGATAATACCTAGAATATCAAAATCAACTGCAGGCGGTCGATCCTTTTCCTATTTAGCACCCAAACTCTGGAACAGCCTTACTAGCATTGTTCGGGAAGCAGACACACTCTGTCAGTTTAAATCTAGACTAAAAACGCATCTCTTTACTATGGCATACACATAGAACATTTTTAATTTGTATTCTATTCAAATTGTTAGGCTGCATTAACTAGGTCAGCTGGAACCGGGAACACTTCCCATAACACCTGATGTACTGGTTACATCATAAGAGGAATGGCATCTACGCTAATGTTAGTCTCTCTGTTTATCCCGAGGTTTTACATTAGGACACCTGATGGAGTTTTGGTTCCTTGCCACTGTCGCCTCTGGCTTGCTCAGTTGGGGACACTAAATTTTCAAATAAATATCCAAATAAATTTAATTACTAAACTAAATTATATCAACTACATTACTTGAATATATATGATAATTGAAATGAGCTGATGACATCATCGTTTTCTCCAGAGCGGCTGTACAGCTGAATCAAATTCTGTTGCATTATTTTCCTGTTTAACACTGTGAAGCTGCTTTGAAACAATCTGCATTGTAAAAAGCGCTATATAAATAAAGTTGACTTGACTTGACTATGTGTTAACGTGAAAAGAAAAAAAATATATATTCAGTTATAGCAGGAGGGTGAAGAACCCAAATGAAGGTGTGTATGTGTGCATGCAAGTCCATTCCATTGAATATATAACTCTTTCATTTCAAGCTATTCTAACAAATTGACAAAGGAGAAAAAAGGCGAAAAGCTGCATAAATGGAGGTGAAGAATGGTTAATCGAGGGGAGGAGGTGAGCAGAAGGAGGTGGCGGGGAGCAAAAGAGAACAGAAATAAATACCAAAGGCAAAAGAAAAGAAGAAAAAAAAGAAGATGACGGGGAATGATTTTGTCTATTGATTTTTAAAACTTTTGTTTTCTGTTCATTTGCCTTCTGTCAAGGTTTCTCAAAGGGTTGGACATGAAAAATTAAAAGCATTTTTTTGACATTCAAATGTCAGTGTAGGATAAATTTGTTTTACATAATTTGAAAAGAAAACCTTTCCTAACAATAATTTAAAGGGAACAAGTTGTCAAGACACTAGCCACACAAACAAAAACACAAAACAACCAATAACTACACATACTCAGGTTCTAAATTGAAAACAAGAACTTGAAGAGATAGTACAGCCAAAATATTTTTAATGAAGCCTTGAACCACTTTTTTCTTCATTCCCTGCTGAGAATTTGGATGTGCAGACACATTCAACCCTCTTAATTTGAGAGCCTCTGTTGGCAAAATCATCTGGTCTTTATTAGAGAAAGGCACTGTAAGGAAGTGCACCAACAGCAAGTTTGAAGAACCCATGTGCAGTATTTCTTTTTTAGACAAATGTGAACAAAATCAAATTATACAAAGGCTTGGCATGGAACTAAAAACTTAAACATGAACCGAAAATTCACCAAACAGAGATTAACCAAACAATACAAGAGACTGTGGAAACATGAGGTTAATAAATACACAGAGGTTAATGACTTGACAAGACACACCTGTGAACATGATTAAACAATAAACCATTGAGAACGCTGCATCCGAAAACTGGAAAATGCTGCCTTTGGAGGACACATTTCAAGGTAGGAAGGCATCAAGGCACGTTTCACTTTGTTAGTTTCACTTCCTGTCTCCTGAGATACCTTCATCTGATCGAGTTTTGAAGGCAGCATAAATGTATCCTTCACTACCTTTGATATCCCATAATCCTATGCGTTCTATTCTGTGACAGTTGAGCTAGATACAAAGATGATGTCCGAAAGTTAAGTTTGCTGGTCAGTTAGTGTGTAAATGTACATTTTCAACCAACATTTTCCACTTCTGATGTCATTTCTAACGAGAAATTACTAATGTAGTAATTAAATATTTGTTTAGTTCTCACCAAAGCTCTCTTTAACTTGCTGTAGATCATTAAACTGGTACACTGCTTAGAAGTCTGTCCGAAAATCAGTTTCGTGAGGTGCTTTCATGCACAAATGCTGCCTTACAAGTCATTGTCTGATAAGGCAGCGAGGCAACAAGTCAGCTGCCTAGGTTTTCGAGACACATTAAACAAGGAAGCATATGACATGATCACATGAGGACAAGGGAATCACATGACAAAACCCGGAACATGACAATGGGAATACTTAAAAATAAAGGACATGAAACATGAACATGAAACATTTATTTATTTAGTTCTTCCAATTCTATCAGTGGTCCACACTCCAGCCCAGATGGTGGGAATGCACCTATGGTTTGTTTGCCAACCGCCATAAAACGCCAAAACAAGAAGAAGATGAACATGAACAAAACTCAAAACAAGATATGACAATATACTTGTTTTTCTTGTTTGGTTGACTTGTGAGTTTCTTTCTGAATGTATGTTCTTCCTTCTGTACATCTAACAAGCATTAAGATGATCTCTCCATCCAGACTGTAGACCCAAAACAGTCCCCTGGTGTTAAAAAAACAAAACAAGTGTGCATCAATGAGTGATAGATGCTCCCTTGCTCCCTTTCTTTGCCGCTCCAGTGGTTTGAATTCTTTAAATCACAACTGACATTGTTTGTAGAGATTAATAGTTGAAAGTCAAAATCTATATGAGTGATTGTTGTTGAAACCGGGCAGCTAACATTTCAAACCAGCAGAGAATTACTGTCACAATGTGATGTGTGTCATCTACACAAATATACAATGAAAGGCCATAAATTACATTCTAGCATTAGGGAATGGATGAAGTCTGGCAATATTTGTAGTTTTACATTTTAAACCATTTTTTTTTTTTTTTTTTTATTACCCAAAAAAGATATGTGAAGTATGTGACTGTGAAGTGCATGTGTGGTTGTGATGGTGGTGGGTTTTCAGATGGCTGTCCAATGTGCTAAGGTACTTGACAGCATTTTGTAAACCGAAAATGAAGGTTTCTTGATTATAACCAGATAAATATATCTAATATCGGTGTAAATACAATTATTAAGTTGTCCTTTCCATGTTCCAAAGAAAACTATACTACAAATCCTTTTTTTTAAGAAGCCTGTTTATCATATAAGGGGATGAAAGAACAGATTTGAAGATTTCATAATTGCTTACACATGAATATCTCCTTTAGCTTGTCTAAACGGTTGTGTCGCTAAATTTGTTTTTGTGCTATACCTGTGAAATTTGACAATTCCTGATATACAATCATTTCTTTATCTTCTTGTCGTGTTTTTCTGTTGTTTCTGTGTGTGTTCATGGACACTATGGTGAATTCTTGACCTATGTAACGTAATGCTCGCCCTTGATTGGATGAGAGGCAGATACTAGTAACCTTAGACAAAATTACTATGATAAAGGTGTGGCTCATGAATATTAATTACGAGCCTGGATACTCCGAAAAGGTTATGAAGCAATGAAATGAAAATTTAATGAGCTAAACCTTCAACATCTTAAGACTTCCAATATACTGCAGTAAAGTGTTAACACCTAAAGTGTTCATTTTAACACTACTTCAGATCATATATGGTCCCAATCTATCTAGTGTAAAAAGAAACAGCGAGTGTTAAGTGTTACACTTACAATTGTTGTTTAAGTTTTACACTATGGGGTGTTTAACACCCCTGGTGTTGATTTAATTCCATTGGATTACACTATTAGTGTTATTAGTATTCTGTTCAGTGCAAAAAATGTGTACACTATTATATGGTGTTAATGTACAAGAGCAGACATAAAATCAAGAGTCTTCAGACAGATGTATAAATCCAAAGTTTATTTAACAAATGGCCAGATGTGTAAAGGTCAATTAGTCAATCACATTTATGAGGTGTTGCACAGAAAGAAAGAAATAATAATAATAATAATAATAATAAAACACATAAAATCATCAAATTTGCTTAGACATGAACAAATATGACAGGTAGATTTAAACAAGATTGCAGAAAGCTACTTGTCGACAGTTGTGTAGCATCCATGAATGCTGTTTCTCTTTGTCCCATCAGCGGACAGGTATGGCTGTGTAGTCTCTCAATGCAATCAAGGTGTTGTTGTATGTTAGTCCCTGCCTAAAGATCAAAGACAAAAATAACACTCAATGTCAGCTCTCCAATTGGCCATCTTTATATTACTTTTCCACAATACAATCAACCCAACTAGCAATATTTTGAGGCAGACAATAGCTAGTGACAGAAATGTCCAAATGTACCTTTTTGAAGACAAGGTGTTTTTCAGCTTGATAACAGGACATCTTTCCAGGTCTCTTCTAGCCTTGTGGTGATGGTGGAATCAAATGAAGTGACTTTTCTCCATTATGTCACCTGATGGAGTTTGGGTTCCTTGCCACCGTCGCCCCTGTTGCCTTTGGCTTTTGGCTTGCTCAGTTGGGGACACTACTTTACATTACTTTCTATTAAATTCTGTTGCATTATTTTCCTGTTACCACTGTGAAGCTGCTTTGAAACAATCTGCATTGTAAAAAGTGCTATATAAATAAAGGTGATTTGACTTGACTTGAAGTAAGAGACGAATTGATGCTAAATAACAGATGTGACAACTTCAGAAAAAACTACCCATTAACATGTATAGATAATCTTATTCTGAACTATAGTCGAATCTGAATCATCGGTTTCATTGTTTCACAACAGATTCCGCAGAGTCAATCAGGTCCTTGAAGATCTTGGGAGAAGCCTTTCCAGGAACTTAGCTGAGGTCTTCTCACCAAAAATCAAAACAAACAAAAAACAAAAACATCAAACAGTTACATAGCACAATGACACACATACTGTATCTCTCTCAGGAACCATTTTGTTCAGTGTAGTCACAGGGTAGCGTCGTTTACACTGGGCATTAACACTCATCTTGGGTGACGCACAAGTGAACAACTCGAAGTACAGGTGTAATCACACCCAAGACGCATTGAGATTCGATTGTTCTGATGTGGTCTAGGCCACATTCTTTTCCTAAAGGGCTAGTTCACCCAAAAATGTAAATATATTTGTTATTTATTCACCCTCATGTCGTTTCAAACCCACAAGACTTTATTTCGTCTTTGAAACACAAATGAAGAACTTTTTTGATCTGAGAGCTTTCTGTCCCTCCATTGGCAGCTACGCAACTACCACTTTTTTTTCAAAAAGTTCATAAAGTGATTGTAAAACTAATCCATATGAATCAAGCAGTTTAGTCAAAAATGTCTTTGGTTTATGTTCGTTGATTTAATGTTTATATGTGAATAAAAGTCTGAATTCAATCTATTCATCTCAAAGCAATCGAGTCTCTTCAGAAAATTTGGACTAAACCACTCAATACATCTGGATTCTTTTTACGATATCTTTATGAACTTTTTGAAGCGTCAAAGTGGTAATTGCGTGGACTGTCAATGGAGGAACAGAAAACTCTCAGATTTAAAATATATTCATTTGAGTTTCGAAGATGAACTACAGTATTTTCGGGTTTGGAATGACATGAGGGTGAGAAATGACAACAATTTTACACTTTTGGGTTAACCCTTTAACGTTTTGCAATTTAATATCTTGAATTAACACGCTGACATAATGTTGGATGTGTCATCATGAATCAAGACACACATCAGACCCATGTCAATTCCAGGTCTGAACAAAGGTAGATATTGTGTGGTTGCCCAGTTACATTTTTTAATTTCTCATGTTCATTCGTCATGTTTTAAAATTTGTACTGCACATAGAATAATATATAATGACACTAACAATTCTGGATTCCTTTTCTGTTGCTTTCTTGAAGGGCTTCCATCACCCATTGTCCATCATGTTGTAGTGGACAGCACATTCCAGGGCCAAGTTTATGGCCGGGCCCCTCTCTGCCCATAACAGTAGACAAAGGTTTGCTACATTTTGATTGGATCGTGGTGGACTAACACAAACAAACTGTCCAACGCCATCAGATAAAGATGCTAGGACAACAGCCAGACACCTCTTAGAGGCCAAGAAGACCTCTGGTACTAAGCCCAGGAAGGACAGGACTTCTAATTGGTCCATATGCAGTTTCTGCCCTTCACCCATCTAGCGACTAATCCCTAATGTCCTGGTCTGTGACTGCCATAACAATTCCTCAGGACCTCAGCAGTTGTGGGTGAAACAAAGAAAGACCACAATGATCCATCCAAATCCATTCATAACTATGTTTGGAAACCTGATGTAAACTACACATCCATTTCATAATTATTCAGAGAAATAAGTATTCTCAGTGACAGCTATTTGTAATGCATCTTACACAGATTAAGCTGTTAATGAACAAATGAATGAACGCATGAAAGTTTAATCTTTTTCCATCATGTTTGGTGTCTATTTGTTTAGAATATTGCCAAGGGTAGTCTGGTGGTGGTTTGGAAAGTGAGAAATACATTGGTAAACTTTAAAGACACTTTAAAGACTTCTAACTGTGTACAGTATGCAAATGAGTTCCACAGGGGAAAGAAGGGTGGGCCACACGGTGTGCCCCCTCTGATGCCAGTGGCCAATCACAGCAATGGAATAGAGAAGCGCCAAATTGCAATCTCCTCCTCGTCGGAAAGGAATAAAGGTACCCTTTCAACAGACACTCCTTGTTTCTGAGTCTGTCCGGCGAGGATGAGACTGTGACAGATCAACTAAGTTCTGAGTCTGTCCGGCAAGGATGAGACCGTGACAGATCAACCTTGTTTTGAGTCTGTCCTGCTTGGATGAGACATAACAGATACACCACAACATTCTGAGCCTCTGTTTTATCCAGAGAGACAACAAAAGATCAGAGGATCTGAGTCTACAGCTTGTGAGGCAGCAACAGATACAACCACGTTCTGAGCCTCCAGCCTGTGAGGAAAGAGACATTAACAAACACTACGTTCAGAGTTTTAGTCCAGCGAGATGACTACAGCATGTCCCGAGTCTCCATGCCAGACAGACAAAAGCGGATTGACCAAGTCCTGAGTGTCTGGCCCAGAGAGGCAAAAGACACACAGAGACATTTGCAACAAGGTTAAGCTCAGGAGAGCAAACTTTTACTTCAAGGTTCCTTCATCTGCGTGTTCCAGATTAAGGACCTTCTGCACCTACTTCAGGGCCTCATCTGCGTGTTCCAGATTTTAGGACCTTTGGTGCTCCAGGAGATCAGCATCCCACAGATCTCCGTGTTCGAGGCTGTTGAAATGGATTCCAGCTCTCCCCCACTGCATTGTCACCCAGCACAACCAGTGGAAGAAGTCATCGCCATCAGACTGCTTATTCAACCATGTGGAACGTAAATATCACTTAACCAAACCTCTTTCCAGAGACCTTGGCATTGTTGTATATTATGATATATTATGATTTTCTAATTTACAATAGAGGTAATATAACTGATGCTAGTTAACAACAAATAATCTTTCGTTTATTTGTTTGATGCATAATAAGGTTCTCCACCTTAGTGGAGAACCTTATTATGCATCACCTTCCATAGCCACACTCAACTTAATCACATGTATTTTATGCATCTTAAGCACTTTATTCCTTTAACATTCACTGTATTCATTTAGTAGTTGTGTTAGTTATTCTTGTTTATCTTTGTTAATAAAATGTATTTTATTAGAATTGTGTCTTCCTTGTGCTGATAATACAGAAGAGGCTCTACAAGTTAGAAATCTCACCAATCTTTCAGATAAATCAGCTGACCAACTCTCCCCACTTTACATTAATTCTAAATGATTGGACAGCCTCCTGTTTGGAGTGTTCTAATACAGCCAAGGTAAAAGACCTTGACTAGTGTCCCAAACTAAGAGAGGAGGAAGGTGGTCATCTGATGTACTCATAACCACACCTTAAGTGACGGGTGATCCAAAAATCACAACGTGAGTACCAATCACTACCTTACTTAGTGTGGATGAAATTAAAATCACTACAGTTATTTGTAAGAATAATCAGTAGGATTAATAACGGTTCAACTATTTTCACATCATCATTAGCATGTACATCATCATCACTACATCATCAACATCACTGACTGCATGTGATTCGCTAGCCACTAATTACTCCATCAGTGAATGTCACCTTTTATGTGCCAAGTGTGTGTGTGTGTGTGTGTGTGACGAGAGAGATGCTGAATTGCAGAGAAGGGGAGAGCATGTGATGTGAGAGCGAATCAATAAAAGGATTCTTTCCTTCTCTCCCCACTTTGCTCATGCTCTCTTTGCTGCAGATATAGCTTTATTCCTAACCAATCCTTGGAAGCAGTGGAGAAAAATCACTGCTTGTCTTTCTCTTCTTCACTGTCTTCAATACCACAATATCTTGTGGTCATCAAGGATTAAAATATACAAAGCTTGTCCTACTCTCTTCTCACCCTTTGGACTCTCTCTCTCAGTTTCTCCCTCACACTATCATTATATATTAATAGGACTGCTTTCTTTGTCCACCTGGACCTTTTATTGATTTTTGGACCACACTGTTTGAAGGCAAGTGTGGCACAGTCTGGTTTAATTACATTTTCAGTTTCTTTACATTTCTCTCTTTGTGTGTGTGGACGACTTATTTCATGTCTAATAGTACAAAACATATACTATCATTTGAAGCTTTGGTTAACTGTCTCTTTCTGAAATGGGTGAATTGTGTGAGGAGAATAATATTTGTAATTTGTTTCTTTTCTCACATTTTTCAAAGAGAGAGTGGGAGATTCTCCTCTACCACCATTGTGTCATGTAGGCCTACCTGAATGAAACGACAGTATCTATAGCGCATCAGAAAGCCTATCACATCAGCTATCAGCAGTGTTGCCAGTCAGTGTACAGGGGGATGATAATTATATATAGTAGGAAAATGGATGAAAGTTTCAAAACCGAAACCAACATGAATACAAAGAATACATTTCTAAGAACTGGACACGTTTTAAACTAGATTAAACAAAATAAAGCGATCTTATTGATCAT